>OX451738.1:50369540-51569540 GCA_948472305.1 Vicia faba | reverse complement strand
TCAAATCATATTTTTGCTATTATTCATCAATTATTTGATTTAATTCAATTTTTAATTGATAAAAAATCAAAATAAATTGAAAAATGAAGCAAATATTGTGTGGGTTAATATTTGAGTCGTGGACCACATTTTAAGTGAGGTGCAAGCATAAAAAGTTAGGCCCATTTAGCAAAAAATGCATTTTTGAGCCCATTTGACTTTTGGCAATTTTGCAAAAAAGGTCCACTTTGACAAGGCATATCTCCTCCAATTTTAACCCTAGAGGGGTGTTCTTGGACTTTTTAGAAATCTTAGGATGTGCCATAAGCAACCCTTTTGTTATCATCTCAATTGAGTCTTCCATGTTCATGTAATAAGCTTTGACCCAAAAGGTATTTTTGTTGACTTTTCAAAAGGATCCATAATGTAGAAATTCATATCTTTTTGTGAGTTCATATTTTGAACTTGTGAGCTGAAGATGAATTGTATGGAATTGCATCCTATTCAAAATGAGATTTGGATGGAAAATTTCTGATAAATCATGTGGAAGTTATGCTTGGTCAAAGTTGGGTTGACTTTTACTGAGAAACCATAATTTAGCAACTTTTCGATTTTGATGAATTTGGAGCATTCCTTGAGGAATAATGATCAACCCTTTATAAAATGGTGAAAGTCACTTCAAAATGTTAATGTTGACCAAAAATCTTGAAGTTTGACTATATGTGGGCCACAATTGACTTTTGACCAAATACAGTCGATTCTCAAGTATCTGAGCAGTTGCCTGAGCAAACTTCTTGTACAAGGCATGAAACTTGACATGTAGGATCTTGGGAACATATTAAGACCATGGAGAGCATATAAGGCCTTTGTGTTTCACCCATATTGATGACATTGGAAACCCTAATTTGAGGTATACTGCCTTAGGAGAGAGTTTGTTTGGTTAACTCTTGGGCAAGCTTGAGCAAATTGAGGATCTCTAGGAGCATGTATTGAGTAAAATGAGAGGGCAAATTTTAGGGTACAACAGAAACCATTACTCTACCTTACTGCGGTGTGTAGACAAGAGCGAAGCAGAGAGGATTATGACAGATCTACATAAAGGTACCTTCAGAATCCATTCCAGTGGACATACCATGGCTAAGAAGATCCTACGGGCACGATATTACTGGTCCACTATGGAAGCCGATTGTTATCAGCATTCTCGAACTTATCATAAGTGCCAAATCTACGTTGATAAGGTGCATGTGCCTCCAGTCCCCTTAAACGTCTTGACAGCTCCGTGGCCCTTTACAATGTGGGGCATCGACATGATCGAAGAAATCAGGCCCACCGCTTCTAATGGACATCGCTTCATCCTAGTAGCCATTGATTACTTCACGAAGTGGGTTGAGGCAGCCTCTTTTTCCACAATAACCAAGAATGTCGTGGAGCGGTTTATCCGACATAATCTGATATGTCGATATGGTGTGCCAGAGAGAATTATTACTGACAATGGTACGAATCTCAACAACACAATGATCACCAAGCTCTGTAAATAGTTCAAGATACATCATCATAATTCTTCTCCCTACCGGCCAAAGATGAATGGCGTTGTTGAAGCGGCTAACAATAACATCAAGAAGATTGTACAGAAGATGACAGTGACATACAAAGACTGGCATGAGATGTTACCATTTGCTCTTCATGGGTATCGTACCTCAGCACGGACGTCGACAGGGGCAACACCCTACTCTCTGGTATATGGCATGGAGGCAGTCCTACCCATCAAAGTCCAGATACCTTCTCTCAGGATTATGAAGGATGCGGGTTTGAACAAAGATGACTGGATCTAAAACCGACTTGATCAGTTAAATCTAATCGATGAAAAGAGACTTACTTCTATCTGCCATTGTCAGACGTATCAAAAGCGAATGATCAAGGCTTTTAACAAGAAAGTCAGGCGTCAAGAATATCAAGTCGGGGATCTAGTGATCAAGCGCATCATACTGCCGCAAGGTGATCCCAGGGGCAAATGGACCCCCACATACGAAGGGCCATTTATGGTTAAGAATATTTTCTCGGGTGGGGCTATGATTCTAACCACCATGGACGGTGACGACCTTCCTCATCCCGTCAATGCAGACATAGTGAAAAGATACTACGCCTAATCAAAAGACCCTCTAGGTTGACTGGAATAGGCAAAAATAAGGGCTTCCGGCGAACCAAAAGGGTTCGGGCAATGTGATCGGTGGGAATAGAACTGACTGTTTTGGAATGCTGGTTCGCGTTTGCGTTTGTTTTCGCAAAATGTCGCGGTAAGCAAGATTCGCCACTGTCTTTTATTTTATCCAACAAGGAAAGGACAAAAGCACAAAAAAATTCCTTTTCGAGATTTTTCTCGGGTTCGGGAGGTAGATTATAGAAAGGGAAGGTGTTAGCACCCTTTCTATCTGTGGTTATCCACGGGCTCTTAGGTACTTGCTCATTGTGTTTTCAAAAATTTGCTTTTCTTTGTGATTGTGGGTTTTGAAAAGAGTTTTGTTTTTGAAGAGAGTGTAAGTGCGAAAAGTTTTGTTTTGTTTTAAAAGGAGCAAGTACTTAAGAACATCTACCTACTCAAAAAGGAATTAAACTGTGCAAATGTCCTTTAGACAATGCTATCCCACTATTGAGGAGTAGGTAGCACCGTCGTTGGAGTTTTTCGAGTCAATTCGATTTTAGGGATGTGTGGTCACTAAAGCAACGTTAGGACGCCTTAGCGATAACCCTAATGTCTTAGATCATTTTTATCCGAGGCAACCGTTTCGAGGCAACTTTGATCTTTGGACAGGAGGGCGACCTCTAAGACTTCTTATACTCAATGACCACGTTCGAGGCAACCAAGTGAGGCGTACCCTAGGAGTGGCATGTGCAAGTGTCAATTTTCAGTTATATTATCTTTACATGTCATGGTGAGCTAATGTTGATTTTAAGTTAAGATAGATCTTGTCATGCATAGCCTATTATTCATACATCTAGCAATTAATGGTTGCGGAAAATAAATTGCGGAAAATAAAACTAAGCTATTACAAGGCGTCGGGTATTTACATCGCCAAAAACAAACCCTTAAAATTAAATGCGAAAAGGTAAATAAAAGCGGTAAAAAAGGTCCTAAGTTAAAACTATTACATCCTCGGAGCAATTACAATATATGGATCAAAATAATATGCGCGAGAAAAGTTGAATCAGATTTTCTTTTAGGGTTTTGACCCTTTTTCATTAAACAAAGGATATTTTTGGTCTTTTTTGATTTAAGAATTAAGTCTAAATTAATAATGGAATTAAAGAAAATATTTTTGAGTTTTTATTTTGATTAAGGCAGTAAAATAGGAGTGATTACAAAGTTAATAAAATCTTAATTCTAAATCAATTTTAATTTAATGCAAAATCTGTTAAAATTAAACCTAATTAAACTAAATTAATTGGTTACAATTTATTTACAAAAATAAGTAATAAAATTAAAATAAAAATATTTTTGATGTTTCTGATTTTTTTATGAAAAAGAGTTAATTAGTTAATTAATTAATTATGATAATAAAATAAAAACAGTGAAAAGAAAAATAAAGAAACAAACTCAGGAGTGTTGGGCTCGAAAAGGGAGTATGAATTGCAATTTCCAGGCCCAAACGTCCAGCCTGTTGGACTTTCAGATTGCCTGAGCGTTTGTTGATCAAGGTTCATGGTGAACCTCATCCTGGACCACTGGATCTGGATCTGGAACCACCTGGCACATGAGATCTAGAGGTATATGATGCTCCCTGCCTGAAGCGCTGCATCTGAGTACCTGAAGAAAAATGTAACAAAGTTTTGGGGGACCTGGGATTCAAATCCAGGTCCCAGGGGGTTCTGCAACGCACGCTTCACCAATCCAACTACACTGCATTATTGTTATTGAATTAAGAAACAAATATTATATAAACAAACGAAACGCTAAGCTTGCAAATAAAACAAACGCGCTAATGGTTTGAATGGACCAATAGCACAAGGACACGCCATCGTCTTCTTCAAGCGACCCTGGTTTTTTACCTGTGGATTTTTATCCGCAGGAAGTTTCGTAGGGTATCTGAAAAACCCTCTCCAGGCCATGTAAATGAAATCCAAGAGTACAGACATACTCGTCTCTTCCCTCTGTTCATCCCTGTACCAATTATGTGCATTGATTTTTCCTGCAATTAAAAACCCCAAAAACAAGGTATACGAACCCTAGAACTGGGCATGGCGTTACAGGCTATGAAAATAAAATTCAGTGATGCCAACAGTTTCAAAATGCAACGCAAAGCATGAATATGTAATTATTTCAATGAAAGGATGCAAGAAAATGATTTCACGATATCATGTCCAGAGCAAGATTCGTAGATACTTACAGGAAGTTCTAGGCAATGAAAAGACCTGGTGTTGACTGGTATAGCTCCACTAGATGTCAAGGAAGAGAGCTACGTTTTGCTTTTGGTCTGAATTCGCCTCCAAGGTTGTTTTTGATCTATCACTTTTCAAGCTTTTTTTCCTCAAGGTTGTGGCACCGTTTTTGCAGAGTTTCTGTGTGTTTTTTCGTGTGTGTTTTTTGTTTGTGAGCAGAGGTTTATATAGAAAAAGAATTTAGGTTAACATTTGTGTATCAAATCTTGGTCCATTATGATGAAGAGATTTGATTTCATTTCTTCATAAAGACTTGCTATATTTGATTCAATCACATGCCAATCTATTTTCAGGCGTTACTGCCAGCCTGTTATGAGCTGTTTGGGCCTCCAATATGATGGAAATCAAAAACTGACTTGCCCCTTCGAATTTGCTCTCTTCGATTGCTTCAAAGTCCCTATTCGAACTACTCCAGTCACAGCCCCTTCGATTGAGACTCCCCCTGCTTCGATTGCATATTTGCAAGGGACACATGCCATTGTGAACTTTGGGTATTATGGACAGGTTATGATATGTGTTTTTTCTTAGTCATGTCAGCCTACTTCATTCCTTCGAATTTGCCTTCTTTGCCAGCTTCAAAGTCCAATTCGAATCTATTTTGAGCATTCTCTATTAGACAACTTCAACCAGCCCTTGGCCTTGTGATGAGTCTAAGTTCTGATTCGAAGTGTTCAGAACTTCCTTCATCAGAGCATCTTAGATTAAGAGAAACTCTGCACTGAAATGCCATTCGAATGTCATTTTGTTCTGATGTTCTGATTGAGGTAAAGTATGAAGTTCCAGTCGAAGGGCCCTCTGAAGTACTAGTCGAAGCATTGTGACATTGACTTGATCGAAGGGGTCCAGCGCTCAATCGAAGACTTGCACACCAAAGCTTGATCTAAGGAGGTCCAGCGCTCAATCAAAGACTTGCAGCCCAAGGCTTGATCGAAGGAGGTCCAGCGCTCAATTGAAGCTTACTAATCAGAGCCTGATCGAAGAGTGTCAAATGCCCAATCGAAGACTGGTGAGTTAAGCCTGTATCGAAGGATTTTGGATACCCAATCGAAGACTTTTCCCAAATGCCAATCGAAATACATTTTGTTCATCATCAAAAAAACTTTATTTTTCTTAGGCAAGGGTTTGTGACCAACCATGTAAGGGAAGACCTTTGAAAACATGAGAGGGCAAATTTTGGGGTACAACAGTTGCCCCTGTTCAATTTTCTTAAACTTGAGGATATAGATTGGCTTTCGAGCCTTTCGTGATCCGAAGGTGGAAGATAATTGAACACTAGAGTGCCTAGAAATTTGCACTCACATGGTGTAGTATCAGCATTGTGATGTCGGGAATGGGCTTACAGATGCCATTTGGAGATTGTTGGTAGGAGGATGGGCTTATAGATGCCATATGCAGGAGTGTCGATCACATAAGAGATTCCTTAGCGAGAACTTGCATACCTGAGAAAGAAAGATGGTCTTCCTGGCTTGTTACAGGTGTTAATCTTCAATCTCTTCATGTAGATAATTTTCCTGGCTTGTTACAGGTATTAATCTATAATCAGTCGTCCACAGATATTTTTCCTGGCTTTTTACAGGTATTAATCTGGAACTTAAAAGGTTGGCCGATGATATAGTTGTCCTAGCTGGTTTCAGGTATTAATCTCTGACCTGAGAAAGAAAGTCTTCCTGGCTTGTTACAGGTATTAATCTTCAATCTCTTCACGTAGGTAATTTTCCTGGCTTGTTACAGGTATTAATCTACAATCAGTCGTCCACAGATATTTTTCCTGGCTTGTTACAGGTATTAAACTGGGACTTGAAAAGGTTGATGGTAGAGTCTTGCTGGAGATGGGCTTAAAGATGCCATCCAAGAATGTTTGTTGACCCGCAATGCTGTAGGACAAAAGAATGAGTATCGAAATGGTATTCGTGTCTGGAATGCCATTGAACTGTATCAGGGGACTGAGTTTGTATGAGCAAAAGAATGGCGTCCGTGTCTGGAGTGTATCTGAACCGGATCTAAGAGTTGAATCTGGATGATTGTCAGAATTACGTCTGCATCTGGAGCATATCTGAAATGTATTTGAATGAGTGATAGAATGACATCCGAATCTGGATCGTGTCTGGACTGTAATTTGAAATGAGTGACAGAATGACATCTGAATCTGGATCGTATCTGGACTGTAATTTGAATGAGTGACAGAATGACATCCGAATCTGGATCGTATCTGGACTATAATTTGAATGAATCTGCAATAAGTATCAGAATGTCCGCCATATCTGGATCGCATCTGAACTGTCTCTAGAAGGGATCTGGAATAAGTATCAGAATGTCAGCCATATCTGGATTCCATCTGAACTGTCTCTAGAAGGAATCTGGAACAAGTATCAGAATGTCATCCATATCTGGGTCACATCTGAACTGTCTCTAGAAGGAGTCTGGAATAAGTATCAAAATGTCAGCCATATCTGGGTCGCATCTGAACTGTTTCTAGAAGGAGTATGGAATAAGTATCAGAATGTCAGCCATATCTGGGTCGCATCTGAACTGTCTCTAGAAGGAGTCTCAGAAGACGATGATCTTTGCCTGTTGATTGATCTTTCCTGAAAAGGTAAAGAGTTAGTTGTATGCAATGTCATGATGTATGCATTGTCATGATGTATGCATTGTGTAATGATGTTCTCAAAATAAAATGAGATTTGTGTCATATGTATTTTGTATGCATATGTTATGAATGTTGTTGAAGTGTAATTTTGTCTTGGACTTTGCTTAAAATGCTTCCACCGGGGATCCCTGCTTTGTTGTTTGAGAAGAACTCCGCTGGGGGATATTGAAAACTTTGTGGGGAGTATGTTTATTTCTGCTTGGGAAAAGAGTTTAGGAGTCTTAGTCGTCCGTTGCTCTACTGGGGAGTCGAAGTTGAACTGATATCTGGTCGGGTCCAGGTTTCACAGTAACTTGTTGGGGATTGTAGAGTAGTCTACTGGGGAAGAGGAGTTGTGGTCCTTTGATTTGTAGTAGTCGGAGAGGCAAACCCAAGCTGGGGAATCCTGGTGTTGTTGGGGAAATAAACCCTGTCATCAGTCTGCTAGAGAGGTGACATCTTCGTTGGGGGAAGTCCTCGAGGATTCTTGAGGTTGATCCAGCTGGGGAAAGGTTTTCAGAGATTAAACCCTTGTTGGGATGTCATCCTATGAGAAGGATTTTGGGGAGATTTGTCATTGCCCCTAGTAGCAAGTGTTTGTGACATTGCCAGAAAATGTTTAATTGTACGTAACCCTTCACTGAGATTGATGTTCAATGCCCCAAGTGATGGAGATGGAGACTTGCCCCTGGTTACTTTGCACTTCTTCATAGATTTCTTGAAATCTTGACTGGACTACCCCAGGTGTGCTTGATAGTGACATGTCAAGTCCCCTTGTTGATAGGAGATTTGTCAATGGAAGTGTCATCCTTTTTGAAGTGATTTTGTTCACTGAGAGGGCTTTCGTTCATCGGATATTCGTTGTGTGAATTTCTCCGCTGTCAAACAAATAGCCAAATGCAAACAGTGATATTCAAATAATGCAAAGTTTATGCTTGTCTCGATGTTTTGAAAAATTCGTTTTTTAGCAGAAAACTTTTTATAAGACAAATTCAACACAAGATTTAGGGCAAAGCCTTACAGGAGTCAGGATACCTTTTGTAACAGTATGCTTTTGAACTAACCCATGCTTTAATTAGGACTTTTGAAGGGTTGTAACGTGGCTTGGTTCACGGTTTGAGAAACAAAGGATAAAGGCTCAAAGTATATTTGTACCCACCCTCTCTTCGTGATGTTCTTCAATCCTAAACTCAGTTAATTGTGTGTCGAACTCTATTTGAATTTGGAACAACGTTTTGGTGATGGTTCACACAAGTTGGATTTTTGAAAGCAGTCGTCATTTTTTTTGCAACATTTTTCATGTTGTCGAGGATTTGTAATGACCTTGTTCTTTTAATTTATTATCCCTAATTTTTGCCTGACTGTTCCTGTTTTCGAGATTACAGTCAGCGGGATGCCCCAAATTTCTTGAGCCTCCTTTATAGGTTTTGGCTCAGTGGACTTTTCTCTTTTGAGAGATTAGCTGCCTATGAGATAAGGAACCAACACTGTCTTTTGATTCCAGAGGAATGCTTTTGATGTCGTTCGTTGTATTATGAACTGAGAGTTTTGCGACCTCAATGCACATCTTTTGAATTAACTGAGAGACTACCCTGCCCCAGGTTTAAATTAAAGGTTTCAATTTGTGTTTAAAACAGAAAACTCCTACTTCTTTGGCTCGAAGGGGTTAACTAGGGATTATCTTCCTTATAACTCCAGTGTTTAGGATTTGAAAGAAATACCTGTACATCGTAAGCAAGGTCTGTCCAAAAGCATACTGTATGAGATTATGGCATTGTTTCGTCATCCTCCCTCTAAAGGCTTATAACTTTTAGCAAGAGTTGAATGTCATAAAGCAAGTAAAAAGCATAGTTTAAATGAAAATGATTGGATCAAATCAAGACAGACATATGCAATGCATTAATGAAACAGAGTTTGACATTAACAGATAATTGTTTGAATAACAAAGAGATTACAACTTGAAAATTCAAATGAACAAAAGCTTTCAATGATTCGTCATAGGAGCAGTGATTATGTTTGGAGTCTCTGGAGGGTCAAACTTGATCTCCTTGGCATCAATCATGTCTTGGATCTTGTTCTTCAGAGCCCAACAGTTGTTTGTGTCATGTCCCGGACTGTCATAGTGGTATGTACACCTTTCATTTGGATGATAGGTTGGAGCGGAAGTATTTGGGTTCCGGAGAGGAGCCTTTAATGTAATCAGCTCTGCCTCCAACAGGCGTTGTAGCGCTTGCCCCAGTGACATGTTGATCTTAGTGAATTGTCTTTTAGGCGCAACCTCCTTATGCTGATGCCCCTGTCTTTATTGAGAAGGTGTAGGATTAGAGATCAAGATTTCTCCTATGTATTGGTCATGATGACCCTTTTGACCATACACAGCGTTGGACTCTTTCTTCCCATTGTAGGGCTTTTCTGAGCATCAGAAGGTGTAGCTTCTTGAATCTTCCCATTTTTGATGCCAGCTTCGACCCTTTCGCTGGTCAGTATTAGCTCGGTGAACCCGGCTGAAGAGCTTCCGATCAAGTGGTTAAAGAATGGACCAGACAGGGTCCCCAAAAACATATCAACAAGTTCACTATCAGCTAAAGGTGGTTTCACCCTTCCGGTAAGGTCTCTCCATTTTTTAGCATAGTCCTTAAAGCCTTCGCCTGTACCCATAGACATACCCTGAAGCTGAGTACGCGTGGGAGCAAGGTCGGCATTATACTGGTATTGCTTGTAAAAAGCAGCAGCAAGGTCCTCCCAGTTGCGGATGTTAGCTCCTTCCAATTGGTAGAACCATTCAAGTTGAGTCCCTGACAGACTATCTTGAAAGAAATGAACCCAGAGATTTCTATCAGCAGTATAGGGTTGAATCTTCCTCACATATGACCGGAGGTGTAGCTTTGGACAGGAAGCTCCATCGTACTTGGCAAAGGCAGGTGCCTTGAATTTATGGGGAATCACCACCCCAGAGGATAGACCTAGATATCCGAAGTCCAGACCGGGCACCTTCTGTATCTCCATAGCGCTCAAACGGTCTTCCAGCTGTTTGTACTTATCCTCAGCAGGAGGATACTGTTCTTCATCATAGTCCGTCTCGTTGTCGGAGACCATAGGGCTAGGAGCCATCCTTTCTTGTGGGCTGTCTTTCCCTCCAGATGAGGTGGTCAGATCAACTTCATTCTGCAGCCCGTTTCCAAACCTGCGTCCAGTGTTGAACAGGATGGTCCTCTTCTTCTTCTTCTTCCTCTCCTTTAGGATCAGGGTCTTCAGGTCCTGCTGACCCTTAGCTAGGTTCATGACCAACTCCTGAAATTGGGCATGCTGGGCCTGGAGGGCCTTGATAGCTTGCTCGGTTGAAGGTTCAGTAGACACGATGATTGCTGAAATAAACAGCGAAGAAGATAAGAGACCTGTACTGGGAGACCTTTTATGCAATGATATGTATGATATATGTATGCAATGTTTTCAAGGATCTCGCGGGGTAAACAAGAAACTGTTAGAATCTGAATCTGGTAGCTTGATTGAAGGAACTTCATGTTGCTGAGAGTCCTTCTTCAAGAGTCAAGCTCACCATATCGAGTGGGTCATAGCCCCTGACTCAAGTTATCGTGCTTGGATTTCTAGACACCCTTGGCTAGAGGAAAATAAATCCCCTTTGCCCCTTGCTAGCCATTTGATTTACCATAACCTGCATCACAGACCCTTGAGATCCTTGAAATGGTTAAGGAAATGTTAAGGCATGATGTTATGATGTGTATGATATGCGTTTAAGCAAAAGTGTGAGGTGATGTAAGTAAGCCCTGCAATAAATCCAAATTATCGGATAAGGACTGTAAACAAAACCTGCAAGGAACTCATGTTGTCAGATAACAAGAATGTGCAAGTAGTTCAGATTTGAAGGCACACAAGTCACACAAATAGCCTTAAGTTTAGGCTGGCATGAAGTTTAGGCATTACCCTCTTTCAGTTTAGTTGGTTTAAACCTTTCCTAAAAATAGTAACCGGGTTCTAGAGGATCTCAATATCACTGACTACCCTCAATCGGTCATAATTCCAGTTTGGCAACCTTTTCTTGCGGTCGGAATCATCGCGAGAGTTTAGTCTCAATGAGTGTAGCATACTGCTACTGTTCTATGGCCAAAATGGTCAATTTAAGGTTCTAAGGTCAGTTGGTGCTTAATGACTCCTTAGAAGACCCATATTATCCTTGTTCCAACACAAGGGATATCGTACAGACTAAGGTGCCACACCAATGTAGCTACTGCTTCATTCGTGTCAGTCTACGCCGAACAAATCCCTCATAGTTTATTGCTACTTACCTAAAGGGTATCCCCAGATCCGGGTTAGGATCTATAGAACTCCGATACAAGCCCACAAAAGCATACAATTGAAAACATAGTGATCTAATCCTAAGGTACACCTCACTTATAAATACTCCCCAGCAGAGTCGCCAGTTCTGTGATCGGTGGGAATGGAATTGACTGTTTTGGAATGCTGGTTCGCGTTTGCGTTTGTTTTCGCAAAATGTCGCGGTAAGCAAGAGTCACCACCGTCTTTTATTTTATCCAACAAGGAAAGGACAAAAGCACAGAAAAATTCCTTTTCGAGATGTTTCTCGGGTTCGGGAGGTAGATTATAGAAAGGGAAGGTGTTAGCACCCTTTCTATCCGTGGTTATCCACGGGCTCTTAGGTACTTGCTCATTGTGTTTTCAAAAGTTTGCTTTTCTTTGTGATTGTGGGTTTTGAAAAGAGTTTTGTTTTTGAAGAGAGTGTAAGTGCGAAAAGTTTTGTTTTGTTTTAAAAGGAGCAAGTACTTAAGAACATCTACCTACTCAAAAAGGAATTAAACTGTGCAAATGTCCTTTAGACAATGCTATCCCACTATTGAGGAGTAGGTAGCACCGTCGTTGGAGTTTTTCGGGTCAATTCGATTTTAGGGATGTGTGGTCACTAAAGCAACGTTAGGACGCCTTAGCGATAACCCTAATGTCTTAGATCATTTTTATCCGAGGCAACCGTTTCGAGGCAACTTTGATCTTTGGACAGGAGGGCGACCTCTAAGACTTCCTATACTCAATGACCATGTTCGAGGCAACCAAGTGAGGCGTACCCTAGGAGTGGCATGTGCAAGTGTCAATTTTCAGTTATATCATCTTTACATATCATGGTGAGCTACTGTTGATTTTAAGTTAAGATAGATCTTGTCATGCATAGCCTATTATTCATACATCTAGCAGTTAATGGTTGCGGAAAATAAATTGCGGAAAATAAAACTAAGCTATTACAAGGCGTCGGATATTTACATCGCCAAAAACAAACCCTTAAAATTAAATGCGAAAAGGTAAATAAAAGCGGTAAAAAAGGTCCTAAGTTAAAACTATTACATCCTCGGAGCAATTACAATATATGGATCAAAATAATATGCGCGAGAAAAGTTGAATCAGATTGTCTTTTAGGGTTTTGACCCTTTTTCATTAAACAAAGCATATTTTTGGTCTTTTTTTATTTAAGAATTAAGTCTAAATTAATAATGGAATTAAAGAAAATATTTTTGAGTTTTTATTTTGATTAAGGCAGTAAAATAGAAGTGATTACAAAGTTAATAAAATCCTAATTCTAAATCAATTTTAATTTAATGCAAAATCTATTAAAAGTAAACCTAATTAAACTAAATTAATTGGTTACAATTTATTTACAAAAATAAGTAATAAAATTAAAATTAAAATATTTTTGATGTTTCTGATTTTTTTATGAAAAAGAGTTAATTAATTAATTAATTAATTAATTATGATAATAAAATAAAAATAGTGAAAAGAAAAATAAAGAAACAAACTCAGGAGTGCTGGGCTCGAAAAGGGAGTATAAATTGCAATTTCCAGGCCCAAACGTCCAGCCTGTTGGACTTTCAGATTGCCTGGGCGTTTGTTGATCAAGGTTCATGGTGAACCTCATCCTGGACCACTGGATCTGGATCTGGAACCACCTGGCACATGAGATCTAGAGGTATATGATGCTCCCTGCCTGAAGCGCTGCATCTGAGTACCTGAAGAAAAATGTAACAAAGTTTTGGGGGACCTGGGATTCAAATCCAGGTCCCAGGGGGTTCTGCAACGCACGCTTCACCAATCCAACTACACTGCATTATTGTTATTGAATTAAGAAACAAATATTATAAACAAACGAAATGCTAAGCCTGCAAATAAAACAAACGCGCTAATGGTTTGAATGGACCAATAGCACAAGGACACGCCATCGTCTTCTTCAAACGACCCTGGTTTTTTACCTGCGGATTTTTATCCGCAGGAAGTTTCATAGGGTATCTCAAAAACCCTCTCTAGGCCATGTAAATGAAATCCAAGAGTTCCAACGTACTCGTCTCTTCCCCCTGGTCATCCCTGTACCAATTATGTGCATTGATTTTTCCTGCAATTAAAAACCCCAAAAACAAGGTATACGAACCCTAGAACTGGGCATGGCGTTACAGGCTATGAAAATAAAATTCAGTGATGCCAACAGTTTCAAAATGAAACGCAAAGCATGAATATGTAATTATTTCAATGAAAGGATGCAATAAAATGATTTCACGATATCATGTCCAGAGCAAGATTCGTAGATACTTACAGGGAGTTCTAGGCAATGAAAAGACCTGGTGTTGACTGGTATAGCTCCACTAGATGTCAAGGAAGAGAGCTACATTTTGCTTTTGGTCTGAATTCGCCTCCAAGGTTGTTTTTGTTCTCTCACTTTTCAAGCTTTTTTTCCTCAAGGTTGTGGCGCCGTTTTTGCAGAGTTTCTGTGTGTTTTTTCGTGTGTGTTTTTTGTTTGTGAGCAGAGGTTTATATAGACAAAGAATTTAGGTCAACATTTGTGTATCAAATCTTGGTCCATTATGATGAAGAGATTTGATTTGATTTCTTCATAAAGACTTGCTATATTTGATTCAATCACATGCCAATCTATTTTCAGGCGTTACTGCCAGCCTGTTATGAGCTGTTTGGGCCTCCAATATGATGGAAATCAAAAACTGACTTGCCCCTTCGAATTTTCTCTCTTCGATTGCTTCAAAGTCCCTATTCGAACTACTCCAGTCACAACCCCTTTGATTGAGACTCCCACTGCTTCGATTGCATATTTGCATGGGACACATGCCATTGTGAACTTTGGGTATTCTGGACAGGTTAGGATATGTGTTTTGCTTAGTCATGTCAGCCTACTTCATTCCTTCGAATCTGCCTTCTTTGCCAGCTTCAAAGTCCAATTCAAATCTATTTGGAGTATTCTCTATTAGACAACTTCAACCAGCCCTTGGCCTTGTGATGAGTCTAAGTTCTGATTCGAAGTGTTCAGAACTTCCTTCATCAGAGCATATTAGATTAAGAGAAACTCTGCACTGAAATGTCATTCGAATGTCATTTCGTTCTGATGTTCTGATTGAGGTAAAGTATGAAGTTCCAGTCGAAGGGCCCTCTGAAGTACTAGTCGAAGCATTGTGACATTGACTTGATCGAAGGGGTCTAGCGCTCAATCGAAGACTTGCACACTAAAGCTTGATCGAAGGAGGTCCAGCGCTCAATCGAAGACTTGCAGCCCAAGGCTTGATCGAAGGAGGTCCAGCGCTCAATCGAAGCTTACTAATCAGAGCCTGATCGAAGAGTGCCAAATGCCTAATCGAAGACTGGTGAGTTAAGCCTGTATCGAAGGATTTTGGATACCCAATAAAAGACTTTTCCCAGATGCCAATCGAAATACATTTTGTTCATCTTCAAAAAAACTTTATTTTTCTTAGGCAAGGGTTTGTGACCAACCATGTAAGGGAAGACCTTTGAAAACATGAGAGGGCAAATTTTGGGGTACAACAGGCAAAAATAAGGGATGAAAATGAAAACATTTGTACACCCGGCAAGTCGAAAACCTGAAAGGACAGCTTGGGAAAAAAAGGGTATCCCGGTGGACTAAAAACCCGAAAGGGAAGTCCAGGCAAAAGTTAGGGATATAAAGTGTATCACTATGTCTCATTAGATCATCTTGCAACCAGACTTCAGTATCGGCTATCAAGCTCGGACGGCACCAATCAATCTGATCAACTTTCGGCCAAGTAGCAAAGTGATGAGACGCTCGAAGACATAGGGGCAATAGCAGAGTCGAAACTCAATGGGGTTATTACACATAGCTGTTTTCTTTTACACAAATTGTATAGTTTATTTTTTTTTCCGGCGGTGTTCTCTTACTAGAGCGTCAGCCTCCTTGTACAAAAACGCATATTACAGGCCAACTTCAGAAATCAATACAAAATTATTTTCACAAGAAACTTCGAGTTTGTTTTTATTTTTCTGTTTTGTTTTGCAAGAACGTCCAATGACTTATTTTTGACATATGCATTTGAAAATGATTGCTGCTCATAAATATTTACATAAGAAACAAAGACAATTACTCGTAATTCTATAAACAAGGGCAAAAAACAAGAAGTGCCAAACCCGATAGTTACTCTGCCCAGCAGGTACCGAGATAGAGTCATCTTTGGAGAATAATCATCAGTACATACACTCCCCACAGAGTAAAAGTATTCAAAAGCATTGATGTCAGATTTCCTGAAACAGGACGTAACCTCCCCAACCAGGGTCATTCTGAAACCTAACAGCTATATCCCCCATCCGAATTTCATAATCGCGGACGGGTCAGTAAATTTCATCCCCCAATCAGAGTTTATTTCTATGGATGCATAGGCTCAATCCCCGACAGAGCTCATTAATTCAGTTATAAAGATTCGCTTTCTAAGTTTGTTCCACACAGAGTTTATTCTCAAGCAGAATCTCTTCCTGACAGAATATTCATAAGTCTCCAGCAGCAGTCAGAGATTTATTTTCCCAAACCCGGACATACTCCGATAGAATTTCATGTACATACATCATGACAAGCGTATACATATCATATACAACATTATCTCATTTATTTTGAGAACATCATCTCATCATGCATTTCATGTATCTCACATAAGCAACCTTGTTATCTTTTCAGGAAAGACGATTAGCTTCAACAAATCCAGCAGTTATACAGGTCACGTCTGCAGACGACTAATGGAAACTCAGTTCCCGAAACCAAACGGGTCAACTAAGATACACTATCACTTCGAAGTAACCCTACTATCCAGGTTCCTTCTCATAGCCCTACTATCCAGGCTTTCATTCCGAAGTAACCCTACTTTCCAGGTTCCTTCTCATAGCCCTACTATCCAGGCTATCATCCCAAAGTAACCCTACTATCCAGGTTATTTCTCATATCCCTACTATCCAGGATTTCATCTTGAAGTAACCCTACCATCTAGGTTCCTTCTCATAGCTCTACTATCCAGGCTTTCATCTCGAAGTAACCCTACCATCCAGGTTCCTTCTCACAGCCTTACTATCCAGGCTTTCATCTCGAAGTAACCCTACGACCCAGGTTCCTTCTCATAGTCCTACTATCAAGGCTTTCATCTCGAAGTAACCCTACCATCCAGGTTCCTTCTCATAGCCCTACTATCCAGGCTTTCATATCGAAGTAACCCTACCATCCAGGTTCCTTCTCATAGCCCTACTATCCAGGATTTCATCTCGAAGTAACCCTACCATCCAGGTTCCTTCTCATAGACCTACTATCCAGGCTGTCATCTCGAAGTAACCCTACTATCTAGGTTCTTTCTCACAACCCTACTATCCAGGCTTTCATCTCGAAGTAACCCTACTATCCAGGTTCCTTCACATAGCCCTACTACCCAGGCTTTCATCTCAAAGTAACCCTACTATCCAGGTTCCTTCTCATAGCCCTACTATCCAGGCTTTCATTTCGAATTAACCCTACCATCTAGGTTCCTTCTCTTTCATCTGCAGACAAAATTTTACAATACTGTAAGACCTGGACTCGACCAGACACGGTCGATTTCACAATTCCCCAGTAAGTCATTGTGCAGCCTAGACCCTGACCAGATATGCAGTTCACTTCCACTTCCTCAAACATGATTTAATTCCCCAGTAGAGTAATAGACAACCGAAGCTCCTAGCCTCTATTTCCCAAGACATGAATCAACATTCTCCAGCAAAGTCCTCCTCAACGGCAGGGTACAGGAATTCTCGCAAAGGAATCTTTCATGCAACCGGTATATTTTCTGGATGGCATCGTTAAGCCCATCTCCGATGATTTTCTATCAACTTCCAAATGGCATCTGTAAGCCCATTACCAATATCACCAATCAAGTATTACTTCATGCGAGTGCAAATTTCTGGGCACTTTAGTGTTCAATCCTCTTCTACCTTCAGACCACGAAAGGCAGACCAACCAATCTACATCCTCAGGTTTAAGAAGATTGAACAGGGGCAGCTGTTGTAACCCAAAATTTTCCCTCTCACTTTACTCAATATATGTTCATTGAGATACTCAACTTGCTTAAGGATGCCCAAGAGTTGACCAGACAAACTCCTCCCAAAAGCAATGAACCTCCAATTAGGGTTTCCATTTTCATCAAGATGGGTGAACTCCAAAGACCTCATATGCTCTCCATGGTCCTAATATGTTCTCAAGACCCTCCATGTTAAGTTTCAAGCCTTTCACAAGAAGTTTTCTCAGTCAACTGCTCAGATGCTTGAGAATCGACTGTATTAGGTCAAAAGTCAATTGTGGCCCACATACAGTCAAACTTCAAGATTTTTGGTCAACATCAACATTTTGAAGTGATATTAATCATTTGTTCAAGGGTTGATCATGATTCCAAAAGGAATGCTCGTAACTAATCAAAACTCAAAAGTTGCTAAATTAGGGTTTCTTAGGAAAAGTCAACCAAACTTTGACCAAGCATAACTTTGTCATACTTCATCAGAAATTTTTCATCCAAGGCTCATTTTGAAGGGAATCCAATTTTCTACAACTCATCTTCAGCCCTCAAGTTCAATAAATGCACCCATAAAAAGATATGAATTTCTACATTATAGGTCCTTTTGAAAAGTCAACCAAAACACCTTTTGGGTCAAAGCTTCTTACATGAACATGGGAGACCCAATTGAGATGAGACTAAAATGGTTGTTTAGGGGACATCCTAAGATTTCTAAAAAGTCCAAGAGAACCTCTTTAGGGTCAAAATTGGAAGATTTATGCATTGTCAAAGTTGACCATTTTTGAAAAATTGCCAAAAGTCAAATATGCCCAAAATTGCATTTTTTGCCAAATGGGCCAAACTTTTTAAGCTTGCATTATGCTTCCAACATGATCCACGACCCAAACATCATTCCACATGTTAGTAGCTTTGTTTATTTAATTTATTTTGATTTTTATCATTTAAAAGTCAAATTAAATCAAATAAATAACATAAAATAGCAAAGATTTGTTTTGATTTGATTTTGCATTGAACCACAATCCATACATGCTGGAAATAACCAAGAGAAATCGTGTAAGATTGATAAAGGAAGAGAATATTCAAAATAGGAAATATTGGATTAATTTTGAAACTTATTAAAATCATTTGATTTAGTCCATATATGTTAACCTAATGTCGATTCATTATTTAAGCAAGTCATTCCAACCCTAAAAAAACAAGAATACACAGCTTGCCTTAAGGGAGAAGTTTCCCAAAATTCAAAGAAGTGGTGTAATCTTAAAACGCTCAAGCCAGCCCCTTTCCCTCGATTCCAATCACTCCATCATCATTCTGAGATTTCAAGAAGTGGAACCAGACCAATTGCAAAGGCCAAAGTCTACTAAATCGTGCCAACTCAATCCTTCCATATTGGTAACTTTTTGATTTCTAAAACTTGTTCCATCCTTAATATAAATATATTGTGCTTACATATTCATACTATTGGCATTATTCATGAATTTTTGACGTATCTCATATAAGGAATAAGCCCAGAATCACAAGACACCATTGCTAGGGCTTAGGAAGAAGCAAGCTTCGGATTTTATGATACCAGCACTTTTAGGATGAATGGATACCACCATTGGATTCCTGGGGAAATTTTAAGGGGGGTAGGGTCTTTTTTATGCTTTGATCACACGTGTTTTGCAGAATCGTTCTTGGGGTGTCACCGGAGAAGGTGACCGGAGCCACCAGGGCCGGTGGTTTGATTTTTGAAGAAGGCGGTCAAAGCACGCGTGGATGTTTCTCATGACCTCATTGGCTGGGATCAAACGAATGTAAGTCTAAGAGTGCCTAAGAGGGGGGGGGGGGTGAATTAGGTATATAAAAATTTATTCGGTTTTATGAGAATACTTGTAGTAATTTGGTTAAGTGTTTGAAGGTTTTTGATTATATCTTATCTTTTCTTGATTATGGTGATGAAAGCGATAAAAGCGGAAAAGTAAAGAACACGGTGATATATCCTGGTTCCCCTCACAATCCGAGAGTACTCCAGTCCCCTTTCCAACACGAAAGAGATTTCACTATAGTTAGAATGATTGTACAGCCTATGCTTACTATCTAACCTATAGGGTGACCAAAGGTTCTTAACACCTTTAAGGTCAAACAAACACTAATGTGAATGAAGAACAATCCTCTTCAAATCACAACACTTACTTCCAATAATCCTGGATAGTAAGGGAATACTTTCTTTTTGTAATACAATGATTTATTTGAAAGAGATGGAGAGCACTATCAATCTTCAATTGATCTTCTTCTTCAAGATAGAAACAATTCTCAAGCAATGATTATAAATGTTCACAATTAATTTATGAAACTTGTAATGATTTCTTAATGAAAATGTATATGGCAAGTTTCACAAAATTTATGAACACTTGAAAGTTTGTATGCAAATTTGGATGATGAAAATTGTTAATTGAAGAAGGTTAAATTAATTTGAAAATCTGCACATTTTATAATGTCACAAATACCTCTTCATTCATGCCATTTGATATGAAAAGATGCAATGCATTCATGAAAGAATACCATTTTAAATATGTTCAAAAACCAAAAGAAAATCTGCACTGGTTCGCTGGGAACCGGTTCCGACCCAGGCAGAACCCGGTTCTTAGTGAACGTTATAACCCAGAATTCAAAAATAACATGCAGGAATCGGTTCCCCTATAGGTACAACCCGGTTCCTGGTACAAATTCCAGGGACGTGTTTTTTGAACAAGTTTGGAACCCGGTTCCCTGTTAGGTAGGAACCGGTTCCTGAAAGTTTATTTTCAAAAATACTTTTTGAAAAAGATCTCAAACATAGTTTTTCTTTTTGTTAAAGATGTGGGATATGTATATGATTATGAATGCATATTTGTGAACATCTATATTCAAGTTTAAGAATTATTTATACCTTTTGACATTTGTTGTTTCTTCAATAATTCTTCTTCTAATCTTCAAGACTTGTAACAAGGTTTATATGATATTGATAAACTTTTTGCACATCCTTTGAATGTTGATATCCATGTTGTCTTCATCAAAACCAATGCTTTAAACATGACTTGAGAAGCTTGCAATTACAACGAACTCTTCCTCTCTCCAAATATGATTGGTCCACTCAAGCCCCCAGGGCCCCACAGCGCACGCGTGTCATTTAGATTCAGCACTAGCACCTTGTTTTCCGTTTATTTTATTTATTTCATTATATTCATGACTAACCAACTAGCGCAGATGGCAAGGGAAGAAGGCATGTGAGAGGGAGGACCTGGGTTCGATCCCAAGTCCAGACCTTTTACATTTTTCTGAAATAATATTTCCAAATCCAGTGTGCATCATATTCTGAAGGCCACCACACACTCTCAAATCTCGTGCCTTGGATTAATCTCCATCACAGATCCAATGCGCAGTATACGCTAGTCCACCGTGAACCTTCAGAAGCTAGTTCCACTGAATCAGGCGTCAGTCTGGGCCAATGTTGGGCCCAACTAGCAATTTGGCAACACCCCCCCCTCTTCCAGCAACAGGCCCAATTCCTTACTTTTTTATTTTAATTCTTTTCTTTTTTTCTTTTGTTTATTAATTATATCTTTTTCTAAATAACTCAAAAAATCATTTTTTTATTATTTAATCAAAATCACCAAAAAACATCAAAAATATTTTTTCATAAAAAATATTTTGTTAATTAATTAGTTTAATTAGAATAGGGTAATTATTGTTTTTTTCTTATTATAACTAAAATAATTAGATTTAGGGTTTAATTCTATACTTAACCTAATTTTTCCTTAAAAATAAATATTTTTGCAATTTATATTTCTAAGTCGGCTAATCATTTCTCCCATTTAATTTACTGCGCGTTTTTAATTTTCTTTTTATTATTATTTGTAACTGCTCAGAGTTTGTAATAGTAATTAGGTTTTCTTTTAAATTCCGCATTTTATTTTCAGTCAAAATAATGATGTATCTGCCCAAAGCCATGTAATAGTTAGGACTCTAATTTCTCGCTTTTAAATTTCCGCAACTATGAATTATTTAGATGTATGGACAATAGGCTTGCATGTGAAAGATAAACGATTAATACAGTAGAAAACACTAATTGCGCAAAGATAATTAACTCGAATGTAGGGATACCTTAGCAATGACCCACGATTCAAAGTCGTCATAAAGATTATAGTCCCTACTTGTCCCTCGGGTTGCCTATGAATTGGTCTTATAACGATAGTCCCTTTGAAATGCTAAGGTATTCTTACTTGTTGCCTTCAGAGACCATTTCGTCCCTTCGAACGTCCCTTAAAACTCCAACGATGGTGCTACCTATTCCTTAATAATAGGATAGCGCTGTCTAAAGGAAAACAAACATACTTTTTTCGAGTAGGTAGATTAGCTCCTAGGTACTTGTTCAAACAAAATTTTTCACACAAACACTTTTCAAAATCAGTTTTCAAAACAACTTCGTCACACTCTTGAGGACTGATACAAGAGTCATCACGAAGTAAAACCTTTTCAAAACAAGCACACACAAGCAATTTAAAAATGAGCAAGTACCTAAGAGCCCGTGGAAAACCACGGATAGAAAGGATGCTAACACATCCCCTTTCTATAATCTACCCCCCGTACTCAAAAATATCTCGAAAAAAAGGTTTTTTCTGTTCTTTTCCCTTTTCCTTTGTTGGATGAAATAAAAGTCGGTAGCGACTCTTGCTTACCGTGACATTTCCGAATACAAAATGCAAACCAGTATTAACAGTCAGTTCTGCCACCGTATCACACTCCCTTTTTGCTCATTAGTTCATCCACGCACCCTCCAGGCCAACTGGGCCTGAATTTAATATCTGAATTCAAGCTCTGACTTTCTACACCCCATCTCTTTTACTACTCAACATAAAACGCACCCCCCTGAGAATTAATTAATTAATTTTTTATTATTATACATTATTTTTTCCTTATATTCTTTTATTATTATTTCTTCTTTTTATAATTATTATTATTATTAATACTTTATTTATTTAATTTTTATTTTCACATATTATTATACTTATTATCATTTAAATAATTATTTTATTCAAACTCATGTATATATTTTTTATATTATTGCATTAAAATATTTTTAATCATGCATTAATTAAGAAATTTCATAATTAATATTCTTAAAATATATCTAACAAACATCAAATTCTTTTTCGTAATAAACTAATAGAAACAATCAATTTTTGCAAAAGGGTTCCAAATATATTTTGTCTTAGCGCGCATTTAGTCCAAAAATTCTGCAATCTCTACACTCAGTCAAAATGTGAGGCAATTCAAAATACTTTTGCAACCCCTAAAAAACACAAACCCATACGAACTACGATTTGGGACTCTGAATCCTTATAAGAGGATACGTAGGCATACGACTAAAATTGTGGCGAGTTCCCCTATAAAAAATTAAAACCTTATTTTACCTAAAACCTAAACCTAAACCTAGTATCCTTAAGAATAAGGTAGATGAAAGGTGTCTAACACATTCCTTTCGTCTAAAGAAGTCTGAAACTTATAATCTCTATTTTACGAATTAGGGTTTCCTATTAGATGTCCTTCCTTAGGATAAAAATTAGTAGTGAT
Organism: Vicia faba; assembly: GCA_948472305.1. Classification (NCBI taxonomy): domain Eukaryota; kingdom Viridiplantae; phylum Streptophyta; class Magnoliopsida; order Fabales; family Fabaceae; genus Vicia; species Vicia faba. The sequence continues at coordinate 51,546,557 of OX451738.1, read as the reverse complement.
GACTCTTGGTTTTAAATCCAGTTGCAACAGCTGGCGACTCTGATGGGGACCTCAACCTTAGGTTTTAGGTTTTATTTTGGTTTTTTTATTTTTCTTTATTTAGTTATTTATTGCATTTATTTATTCTTGTCTTTTTTTTATCATTATATATTTACTGCATGGCGGGAATTTTATTTCAAAAATAATAATTCAAATAACTCTTAGAACGAAGGTTCGTCTATTAGCTTAGGGGATACATCATCCCAGCGAGTTTATGTGACGACTTCGCCTAGAGTCGATGGAATTCCGCAAAATGAATACTTATCGAGAGATATCCTCTTGATGAGTAGGACTTTGGAATGCCACCCATGACTCTTTGTAACAACCTTAACCCAAAATCTCATGACGAGACCTTTTACGACTTTGAGATGAAAATCTCAGTCCGTAAAGAGGCTCCGCCTAAGGGAGGCCCTTGTGCCCTTTCCCTATGGTGTTATCCATGACACCCTTAAGGAAACCTCCTTTTGGGAGGGTAGATTAACCGTAAGTCAAAATTAAGAGCCTACCTTATAAGGGTACCTATCAAAAAATCTCGTCACTAAACCCTACATCCATGCATTCATACATTTCATATATTCAACATCTTGTTTCTTTTTATTTGTCTTATTCACAGGGTAAAAGAAAAAAAAACAAAAATAATAAAATCAAGATTTTGGTGATTATATTTGAAAATGGACACCAAAGGGAAACAACTTGTCCATGTCAATGCCATCAAGCTAGACATGTCTGAAATTAAAGCCATAAAAGAGAAATTATACGAAAGAGCTCTGAAGATGTTCGCTTGCCGCTAGAGGGATACCTTTGATCCTAAGGATGTTGAAGACTTTCTAAAGCTTTTTCAAGCAATGGTCGATGGTTCCAGAGCAAACATCTGCAAGCGCACCTAGAAGATTTGTTTCCCTTTGCTTAATTTCATGCAAGCAAGTTTTGGTTTAAGATTGTAATATCTTTCAATATCTGAATCATGTTAATTTCAATAAAGGCATTTTGTTTCTGTATCTCGTTTGCATATCTATTTTTAAGATATTCACCAAATAAAAAAAAGAAGTGAAAAAACAAAAACAAATATATACCCAAGTGAATAACACATTTAACCCCTTTCATGTTCATGCATATTGATTTGCATGCATGCATTCGCAAACACCTGCATTTAATACCCAAGCTCGTGTTTTTTTAAATAAAAAAAATATCTCCAGTTAAACCATTGGTAGAAGAAGATCATCACCTCCTTGGCCTCCATATCAAACAAGGGCCCATCGACAAAAAGCAATGGAGAAAATCAAGGAGAATCAGGTTGCATTCAAGGAGGATCTAAACCAAGTAAAGGGTGATGTGAATTCAATGAAAGGAGATCTGAGTTAGGTTCTCCTAGCTCTAAAGAACATCATCGACAGACAAGATCAGATTCCCAGTGTAGCTTTCGAAGAAGTACCTCAAACAATTAGTGCATCAAGCGGTCACAAACTAAGAAAAGAGCTAGAGACAGGACCCCAAAAGTCCATCATAGCCCAACAAGAGACAAGATAAGCTGAAACTGAAGGGTTTGTACCACCACCATCAAAAGCAGGGGCATCACATACCCTACAAATTCCAATCAACAATGAAGATAACTACTTAGACTTGCAGTATGAAGAACACAGCCTAGAGGATATCAATCAGGCACCCTCGAAGACAACTGGTACTCATGCTTCCGATAACCCACTGGTGATAAATCAATATAAGGCTTTGAAAGAAAGGCTGAAAGCTGTGGAGGGATTTGATGCCTTTGAAGTAGATGCTCTCGAAATGGGCCTAGTTCCTGATGTGGTAATCCCGCCGAAGTTCAAAGTGCCTGACTTTGGAAAATATAAAGGGATCACTTGTCCAAGAAATCATATGCGCATTTATTGTAGGAAGATGCATGCCCATGCCCATTATCAAAAGCTGGTGGTTCACTGTTTTCAAGACAACTTAAGCGAGGCATCTTTAGACTGGTATACGCAATTGGAGCGAGTTCACATTCGAACATGGGCAGATCTTACTAATTCTTTCTTAAAGAATTACAAATATAACCTGGACATGGCGCCTACCCACATGCAACTCCAGAATCTATCCCAGAAGAAAGAAGAGTCCTTTAAAGAATATGCTCAAAGATGGAGGGAAATGGCATCCCGTGTGCAACCACCGCTATTGGAGAAGGAGTTAGTAGACATGTTCATGGGAACCTTGCAAGGGTTATATTATGAGAAGATGGTTGGAAGTATCTCTCTTCAGGATTCGCAGATCTAGTGACTATTGGAGAAACAATTGAGACTGGAATAAAAAATGGGAAAATAACATGGGGGCCATCAAATTCCCCCTGCAACTCAAACAGACCTGCTTCAAACTTCCCAAAAAGAAAAGAGGTAGAAATTAATGTTGTAGCCTCATAACCAAGGGCACAACAACTATTAATGATCTCACAAGGACAACAACAAGGCTGATTTGGAAGGCCACAGAGAAATTTTGATACGCTCCCTATGCCACCCAGCCAGTTATTACAACACCTGGTCAAGGCATCCTTTGTGGAACTCAAGCCTCTAGCTCCTCCAGTTGGGCCACTCCCATGAAACTACAATGCCGATGCCAGATGCGAATACCATGCTAACTCTCCTGGACACACCATAGAACAATGTTGGGCATTCAAGCACAAGGTTCAATATTTTGTTAGAATCTCAAGACATCACTTTTGAGAAGCCCAACATCAAATCAAACCCTATGCCTCTGCATGGTGGACCGACAATAAATGCAATTAAAGTAGTCCCTGACTGTGGGGCAACTAGACAAGTACAAGCCCCGATAAAGTTGTTGAAAGAATATCTGTTGGAATGTGGGTTCCTGCTGAAGAATAATGAAGCCTTCGAAAGAACTCTGCAGAAACTAGTGGACCAGGGGATAGTCCAATTCGGACCATACCCTGAAGAAAAATATAAAGCTACTCTGAAGGGTAAAGCACGGTTTCCTCCAATTCAAGAGACCTTTGTCCACAAGAGAATAGAGCATTCCGGACATGTGCCGATGATATCCAACAAAGTCAATACCAAAAGGGCAACTGAATTCATCCGAGAATGCACCCCAGGAGAGGAACTCAAAAGCTCGACAGTCGTGGAGATTCCCAAGATCTTTTTCCTTCCTAAGTAATTTTTCTTGTTTTGGAAGAACCTGTGTCAAGCCCAAGGCATAGGGGTTTCTTGTAAGGGTCCACCCCGTTTTATTCCAAACAATATTTACAATTAATAAAAGTTATATTTTGTTTTCAATTAAGATCCTTGTGTTTCTCTTGCATTTATATCTCAAATTTAAAAAGGGAAATACTTTCTCTTCATATGAATTTTCAAAAGTTTCATATACTAAAATCTGCACCAAAACATGATAAACGCGCAGATCCATGCCCGAAACCACCGATAATGTTACTGCTGCAATCTGATATAATTTTGATGCTCCTATCAACCAAGCCGAAGAGGAGGGTGATGAAGATCTTGAACTTTCTGAAGAAATGGCAAGAGAAATAGAGAAAAAGGATGACAACATACAACCATATCAAGAAGCTATTGAGACCATTAATCTAGGCACAAAGGAAGATTTGAAAGAAATCAAGCTAGGGGAAATGTTAGAGCAGAGCGTCAAAGAAAGGCTTATCAAGTTATTGCATGAGTGCGTGGATATATTTGCCTGGTCCTACAAGGACATGCCAGGTTTATATACAGACATTGTGGTGCATAGACTACCTCTTAAAGAAGGTTGTTCCCCAGTTAGGAAAAAACTCAGAAGAACTCGTCCAGATATGTCCAGCAAAATCAGAGAAGAGGTTCTTAAACAGTTTGACGTAGGGTACTTAGCAGTAGTAGATTATTCGCCATGGATAGCTAACATTGTACCAGTACACAAGAAATATGGCAAGGTGCACATATGTGTAGATTATCGAGATCTGAACAAAGCAAGTCCCAAGGATGACTTCCTGTTACCTCACATAGATGTTCTGGTAGACAACACTGCTCAAGCCTCAGTATTCTCATTCATGGATGGTTTCTCAGGCTACAATCAAATCAAAATGGCACCCGAAGACATGGAAAAGACTACCTTCATGAAACCTTGGGGAACCTTCTTCTACAAAGTAATGCCATTCGGTCTCAAAAATGCAGGGGCAACTTATAAAAGGGCCATGGTCACACTATTCCATGATATGATTCACAAAGAGGTTGAAGTGTATGTAGATAATATGATCGCTAAATCCCATACGAAGGAGGAATACATCATACATTTTCAAAAGTTATTCGAGTGGATGTGCAAGTTCAGATTGAGGTTGAATCCGAATAAGTGTACATTTGGCGTCAGATCAGGCAAGTTGTTGGGTTTCATTATAAGTCAGCATGATATCGAGGTGGAGCCCGACAAAGTAAAAGCTATACAAGGGATGCCAGCACCGAAGACAAAAAAAGAAGTGTGAGGTTTCTTAGGGCGGTTGAATTACATCTCAAGGTTTATATCACATCTAACAGTTACATGTGAGCCTATATTCAAATTATTGCGAAAATATCAAACGGTAGTATGGAATGATGATTGCCAAACAGCCTTCGAGACAATAAAGTAGTATCTATAAGAGCCACCGATCTTAATGCAACCAGTTCCTGGGAGACCACTCATCATGAACCTGATAGTGCTCGAAGGAACAATGGGTTGTGTTTTGGGACAACAGGACGAAACAGGAAGAAAAGAGCATGCAATTTACTACCTCAGCAAGAAATTCACTGACTGCGAAACCAAATATTCGCTCCTCGAGAAAACTTGTTGTGCATTGGCTTGGGCTACTGAGAGGTTGAGGCAATATATGTTAACCCACACCACATGGTTAATAGCCAGAATAGATAATTTAAAGTACGTGTTTGAAAAACCAACTCTTACAGGGAAAATCGCCCGATGGCAGATGCTACTATCCGAATACGACAACCAATATGTCACTCAGAAGGCCATCAAGGGTAGTATATTAGCTGATCATCTAGCTCACCAACCGCTGCTAGAATTCCAACCTATGAAGTTCTACTTTCTAGACGAAGATGTCATGGTTATAGGTGACTATGAAATACCAGGACCTGACAAAGGACCCGAGCCAGAGGCACATTAGACACTTATGTTCGACGGGGCTTCAAATACACTAGGGTACGGTATATGGGAAGTTTTGACTTCTCCAAAGAATTATCACAAGCTGTATACCACAAGGTTGTGTTTTAATTATACCAACAACGTCGCCGAGTACGAAGCTTGTATACAGGACTGGAAGCTGCCATTGATCTGAGAATAAAGCACCTAAAAGTATTTGGGGACTCCGCATTAGTCATATACCAAGTCAACAACGAATGGGATACTAAACACCCAAAACTGATTCCATATCGGGATCATGTTTTAAAGTTGGTTGTGGAATTCACAAAGATCACTTTCAGTCACATCCCACGAGAAGAAAATCAAATGGCAGACACTCTGGCAACTCTATCAGCTATGTTCAAGGTAACTTAGCCAAACCACGAACCATGCATCACAATCAGACACTTTGAAGAGCGCGCACACTGCCTTGCTATTAAAGAGGGGCCGGATGACAAGCCTTGGTTTTACGACATCAAGAAATACCTCAAAAAGAAAGAATATCCAGAAAATTCCTCCATCATTAACAAACGAACTCTACGAAAGTTAGCCTCGAATTTATTTCTGAGTAATGGTGTACTCTACAAAAGAAACTACGACATGGTACTACTCAGGTGTGTGGAGAAACAGGAAGCGGATACACTCAAGAGAGAAATCCATGAGGGGGCTTTTGGAACTCATACAAATGGGCATGCCATGGCAAGAAAGATTCTGCGAGCAGGTTACTATTGGCTAACAATGGAATCCGACTATTATCACTATATGAAAACATGTCACAAATGCCATATCTATGCCGATAAGATAAATGTTACGCCAACTCCTATGAATGTTATGAGCTCCCCTTGGCCATTTTCAATGTGGGGAATTGATATGATTGTCATGATTAAGCCAAAGGAATCCAACAGACACCGTTTCATACTAGTAGCCACAGATTACTTCACCAAATGGGTGGAAGCGGCATCCTACACCAATGTGACAATTCAAGTGGTTATGCGATTTATCAAGAAGAATCTCATATGCAGATACGGGGTTCTAAGCAGGATTATTACAGACAACAGGTCCAACTTGAACAACAAGATGATGAAGGAATTGTGCGACAATTTCAAGATAGAACATCATAACTCCTCACCATACAGACCCAAGATGAACGGAGCCGTCAAAGCAGCCAATAAAAATATCAAGAAAATCATTTAGAAAATGGTAAAGACATGCAAAGATTGGCACAAAATGCCTCCCTTTACTCTACATGGTTATCGCACCTCCGTGCGCACATCAACAGGCGCGACTCCTTTCTATCTAGTATACGGCATGGAGGCAGTACTAAGTTGGGAATCAGCATGTCATGAGGGCCATCCCTTCGGGCATACCCAAATTTCCTTAGAGCTAAACAGGGGTTGTAGGTAATGCCTCCCCTAATGCCAAGTAGTGGGACATTAGGGAATTCTCCGCAACGATAAATGATGATGGCATTTTCTCTGGACCGAGAACACCAATGAACATCAGAATGTGTGAGGGTCATCAACCATTGTGACCACCTTAAACCCTGCTCATTCTTCAAAACTTTCTGGGGAAGGTGTAAATAAACCACCTTGCTAGAAGAGGAGTACAACACATGAGAACACCTCTTTTCCTCATTGTTCGTGTGTGAAATGAGTGTAAGATGTCCCCAAGCAATGTAGGCATAGGATTCCGAGAGATGAAAATCTTGACAGCATTCACATCTATAAGCTGATCAAGGTTTGGGAACAAGACCAACCCATATATGAGAAGTGCTACAATCTCCTCAAAAGCTTGCAGGTCTAAAGAATTATAGTAGTCTTGTGCCTTCTCAAATAGAAACTTTGCTAAGAAACCCTTGACACCACTTCTGGTTTCCCAATGACCTTTGATATCAGATGGTTGCAAGTGTAATGCTTGAGCAACATCTTCAGGCTTTGGTTCTCTTTCTGTACCGTTGTAAGGTAGTTGATGGAGAATAGGAATCCTTAGGAGTTGAGAAAATTCCTCCAAAGTAGGTACTAGTTGGTAATCAGGGAATGTGAAACAGTGGTGTAGGGGGGTCAAAGAACTGGAAGAGAACTTTCACCATGTCTTCTTCAATGTTGCAGTTGACCAAACTGAGAAGTCTACCATGTCTTTCACTGAAGAGAGAATTCTCTGGAATCTTGGAAGTGAGCTCCTTGAGTTGAGGAGGGATCCTCACAAGGTTGACTTGAATTGTTTTCCTGCGAAGAGATTCCATGACCTACAAAACAAGAACAAAGATGAAGATCCAAACCCTTGAAATGGTTAGTGGATGCATATGATGCTTTATGATGTTCATGATGTATGCACAAACATATGTACAAGCAAGTCACACAAGATCCTAGTTTCAGGCTTGCATGGGGTTTCATAGGTAAGTACCCTTTTGAAGTTAGTTGGCTCAACCTGTCCTATAAATAGTAACCGGGTTCTAAGGAGCTCAATATCACTGGATTATTTTCTGTGTTCATTGTTTCAGTTTAGCCACTTAACTGGCGACCGAAATATTCCAAGAAAACAACCCTCAATGAGTGTAGTATCGAGTATCTACCAACTTCGGACTGCACCAAAGCCGGTCATCTCACTACCCCTAAAAAAGGCCAAGATGGTCAAGTAAGGTTCTAAGAGTTCATTAGTGTTTAATGACATCACTCAGCGGCCCCGTATTCTCTTTGATTGACTCAAAAGCTACCGTTACCCACAAATATGTCGCACTAATATAGCTATTGCTTCAACCATGTCAGTATACCCCGCACAGTTTCCACAACGTATTTCCATTTACCTATGAATGTTTCCCAAATTCGGGTAGAGGATTTCAAGCCCAAACAATAGAACCAAATGTAAAGCAATCAAAGCAAACAAGATAGGCATGCAAAAGGTGATCTAAACCCTAAGGTTACTCCACTTTTAAAGTATCACCCCAACAGAGTTGCCAGTTCTGTGATACGGTGGGAGAACTGACTTGGGATTTTGCGTTTGTGTTCGCAAATGTTTCAGTTTAGCAAGAGTCGCCACCGACTTTTTTATTTTATCCTAAGGAAAGGTCAAAAAGCACAGGAAAGACCTTTGAGATGTTTTCTTGGGTTCGGGGAGTAGATTATGAAAAGGGAAGGTGCAAGCACCCTTTTCATCCATGGTTATCCATGGACTCTTAGTTACTTGTTTAGATCACTTGCTTTTGCTTTTCAATTGTTTGAAATGGTGCTTTGTGTGTGGTTTTGAAAGATGTTTTGAAAAGATGCCATCGTTGTGGCAACCTTTGTAATGATTCTTGTTTGAATGTATACAAAGGTGTTTTTGTCTTTTGAAAAGATGTTTCAATGTTTTGAAAGTTTGAAAGTTTGAAAGTTTGTTTTGGGGAAATGTTTTGAAATTGTATTGTGAAGTGTGTTTGAAAATAGCAAGGATGTTTTTGCAAGTTTTGATCAAGTAACTAAGATTTATCTACCCTATTTTACTCAAAGATCTTTCCTATATGTTTTTAACCCTTTTGACAATGTTGTTTTACCATTGCATTTGGTAAACAACCTTGTATTAGGATGTTAAACGGGACAGGCGCGGGTCATCGTATAGACCATGATAGCAATTGTGTTAAGTATTTTTAGCAATTTTCCCAAGGGACTAGATCAGTTTGTTTAGGCAACCAAGATAGCGTCATCGAGGGACTATGATCTTTTGTTTTGTTTTTTTTTTTGCCAAAGTACCCAACATGCATAACATGACCCATTTAAAAGGCAACAAGTGGATGTAACCATAGGGGTGCTAGTGTGCATTGTGTATTGATTTTCATGCATTTTGTCTTTGATTAGGTCGAGCTACTTGTTGATTTGGATTTTTGCATATAAACCCTAATCTCTAATCATGGTATAATTGAAAGCATAAAGTGCGAGAATTAAAAGTCTAAGCTATTACAACATGATTATGGGGATGGGGTATAATCTTTGAATGGGGATTATTTTGACAAGAAATATAAACCCTAATTTACTATTACATCCAAATTGAATTCAATGGCCTAAATATTAAATGGACAATATTTGAATAAATAAATTAAATAAATATACAACAAGTATGAATATGCAAAAAAAAGTTTTTGTTCATTTCTATGTATGTAAAGATATTTAATGTAAGAAAGAGAAAAAATAAAAAGATTAATTATATTTGGTTAAGGGTAAAACCCTAATTTTCTTTAAGAAAGTAAATATATTAATTATTTTATTTATATACAATAAAAACAAAATTGTATATGTAAAAAATATATATATATATATATATATATATATATATATATATATATATATATATATATATATATATATATATATATATATATATATATATATATATATTTAGAAAAAGTATTTTTTAAGTATATTTAATAATAAAAATAAAAGTGTAATATTTTTATACTTTTATTCTAAAATACCTAATAAAATAAGAGTATATATATATATATATATATATATATATATATATATATATATATATATATATATATATATATATATATATATATATATATATATATATATATATATATATATATATATATATATATATATATATATATATATATATATATATATATATATATATATATATATATATATATATATATATATATGTATTGATTATATTAAATATAATAAAATAAAATAAAATAAAATATATACAAAAAATAAAAATATATTTAGAATAATATTTTTAGTGTGAATAAAAATAAAGAATAAAAATAAAAGTATAATTTATATATATTTTTCAAGTTTTGAATAAATAAGATAAAAGTAATTAAATTGCTTTTTATGTTAGAAAAATAAAAAATAAAATGCAAAATAAATGTGAAAAAATTATAAAAATATTTTTGAGTATTTTTATATTTGGGAATAAATAAATAAAATCAGAAATGAAAATAAAAATTCAAAAATATAAAATATCCAGAAATTGGGCCAGGGGGTGCAAAAAGTAAAAAGGGGGTGTCAATAGTGAGTCAGGCCAAGCCCAGCCCACCACTTCATCTTCAACCTCTGTCCTTCACAAAACGCGCGCGCCTGTTACCAAACCTGGACATCCTGTATACGAGCTCTATTGCAAAAACACATAACATCAAAGTTGTAGAGCATTTCAAGACGAATCTAACCATATAAAAAACTAATCATAACTCTCAAAGACCAGAGAGAATTTCTCTGGCCCTAAAATCTAACCTAATTTTTTCAGTATGTTCATGGATGAAATTCTCTTAGCATGCTTAATATAAATGAAAACTGAGCATACGTACAGCTTCATGGCAATGAATACTACATTTCTTATTCACAAACCTAAGGCTAAATGTTCCTAAATAGAGAGATAGGAAGTTGATAAAAACCTGTTTCAGCTGACTTCGTGTATGACAATGTAGAGCTTTTCAACAAGGTTTAGAGGCCTGTAATCTAGTGCAAAGCATGCTGACTTGAAATTGCAACTTGGATGAACATGAATATGTCATGGATGAAAAGTGAGTTTTTTCCAACTTCAAGCCTTCGATTCTCCCTAACCACAAATGTGTTTGGAGAGTTCTTTGACATTTTGGAAAGCTTGCAACATGCTCTACAATACATATTTGAAATTAAATTTTTATTCCAAGTGGAACTATGTGGAAAATGGCCATGAAGATAGGTCAAAATCCTACCTAAACTAGGGCAAAATTTCAATAAGTTAAAAGTTTTAGGGACCCTTGTTCCAAAAATCATAACTTGAGATCCAAGCTTCTTTTGAGAAAACTTTGTGAATCAAAGTTGTAGACTTTGTGGAGGACTACAACTTCCATGTTGGAAATTTTGTTTTAATCCAATTGCATCATGGTGAAAATGTTGGGCAAAGTTGGGAAAAATTAAGAATATTTCATAACTTAGAAAAATTCTAAGTTATGAAAATTTTTAACTTTAAACCCTAGTTTGCAAAAATGGGTTTCTTGATGGACAAGTTTCAGTTTTTGACACATCTTGATGAAAAATGACCCTTGGCACTTGATTTTGACCAAAAAGTCAAAGTTTGACTTTTCAGTGTACAGTCAAAATTTGATCAGTTGACTGAAAAATTCATCTGTCAACCCAATGCATTTGAGATCTTTTGAACCTTGTGAATAGGTCAAGATGATGTCATTGAGTCCTTGAATCCATGTTTGATCCCAATTTGACATTGGCTTGGTCAAAAGTCAGATATTGCCCTTGTGTAGTCAAAACCCTAAAAATGACCATTTTGCCCTTTTGATGATCTGATCAAATTTCTTGTCGAGTTGTGGTCCAAACTTGATCAAATGATTCATATGAGTTCATAATATTTATGAGGATCAAAAATTGTGAGGTTTGACTGTAAATTGGTCATAGTTGACTTTTCCCCCAATACAGTTGATTTCTAGGTCAACTGTCCAATTGACTGGGTAAAAATTTGATTCAAGGCTTGAAACTTGGTATGGTCAAACTTATGAGTCCAACATGAAGTATGAAAGTCACTTTGAACATTAGAAGTCCAAAAATCCTTGTGAAAACTCAAACCCTAATTTAAGTCAACAATGCAAGGAGATGTCTTGAGCAGAGCAAAACCCTAATCTTGTCTGGAGTTCAAGGAGCCTTGTGAGGGGAAATCTTGATAAAATTGAGAGGGAAAATTTTGGGGTACAACACTATGATTCTTCGATCTCGAAAGTGAAAATATCAGGATTGGATGCTTACTTCGCTTCCTTTCCTTCCTTGTCGTTGGCTTTCCAAAACAGCCTAACAGGATTGGTTGGATGCTTTTCCTTGCTCCATCTACCCTTCTGACAATCCATTACAAAGAAAATTTTAATGTTTCAAGTTTTTTTACAAGAATCTTTACAATACAATCAAGTTCAAAGTTTCAAATTTACATCAAAGATGTCATTGAAGAATTCAAGTAAATTACAACAAATCAAGAGTTTCCTAAGTCTAAATTCTTCATTTCTTCAAGTTTCTTCTCCAAGACTTATTCATCTTTAAGCTCCTCATGGCCATTGCCTAGACTTCTTCCTTAAGTCCTCATCTATGCCTTTCAAGTTCACCCGTTCCTAATCAACATCACATGAAACAAGAAAACAAATTGGTTAGCAAACAAGCATTGAACAAGAACAAAGTATTTTCTAAGAAGTTCTTTTCAAATTTCATCATTAGGTTTTTGCTTAAGGAGATTTTAGGGTGTTTCATAAACCATGTTCACAAGCATTCAAGGCCTCATACAAATCATAATCTTAAGTTTCAATCACAGGCCCATAATCTTTACTACAAATCACAAAAAAGACAAATTTTTGGTTCACAGTAAAGACAAAAAATAGTTTACTACAGTAACAAAATGCAGGGATATCACAATTCCATCCAAAAGCAACATAATAGAATTACCATAGTGAAAGTTCAGATTCACCAAGAAATCAGAAGTGCAAACAGAATCACAAATTCAAGCCCAATAACAGATGACAGAAACGGACAATAACATATCAGAGTTTCAACCCAACAAGCATCACAGTTCTCATCTCAGCAAGAAAATATCATAATCAAACAAATATCAATTTGCTAAGCCCAAAAGCAAAATCGTTCAAGCATGTTAGCATCTCATAGAACCAACATAGAAAACTTAATTACAGTCTCACTATATAAATGATTATTGCACTGAAATCAAGGGAAAAGTATTATTCACAATACAGAGAAACGACAAACAAATAAAACCCTAAAAGGTTTTCATCATCTTCCTTACACAAAAAAACATTTTAGAAATTGTAAGAGAAGAGGAAAGAGAACAAATATTTCATATCACGGTTTCATAACAACAAACCCTAAATCCGTGTTCATTATTTTCCAAAAACCCTTCAGAAATTTGATAGAGAAGAAGAGGATAAAATTATTTAAAATCACAAAGAACACAAAGAACCAGGTCAAAGAGACCTCACTGGAAACATTGTGTATCACACACTCCGACCGCTAAACTCCTCATTTAGCCGTAGTTTCTGTTCCAACTTCATCAACTCTGTCGTTGCCACCGTCCCGACCGTCTTCGATTTCGGTATCATTGTGGAGATTTTTCTCGGTTAAGTACGAATCTGTCTCTGTTTCACTGATTTGTTTGTTATTATAAAGTTTTATGATAATGTAAAAAGTTAGGGTTTCAGAACTTCCCTTCTAGACCTAGGCTTTTACGTTGGATTTTTGAACATTTGAGCCTTGGATTCAGACTCAGGGTGAAGAGAAGATTTGGATAATGGTGGTCAGAGGGACCGCCGCTGCTGCCACGGCCGCAAGGCGATTTCTGACGTGAGGACTCTTCTGACCGACGAAGCTTTGTTGAGAGAAAGAGAAGAGGGACACATTGAGAGGGACGAGAGATATTATTTAGAGATATGAACTCTTGTTATTCTCTCTTGATTCGTGTTTTATTATTATTTGATTATCATTAATTCATTTCTCATAAAGGTTGTTGTTGTTTGAATGACTGGGCCGGTACGGTGGTCATAAGTGTCACCACCATTGGGACACTTGTCACTGTTCAGGTGGGAGTTTAAAACGTTTTCGTGTGCACAACTGAGCTTTTCCTACGGTGCATCCTCACCCAGTAGCTTTTTGATAGTCATCAGATTAGCATCAATGCTTCAGATCTCTGCTTCCATGGAGTACCCTCCTGGAGCAGCCACACTGGATCGTACACAACCTCTTCAGTAGTTGGGCTTCCTTCATGTTGGGCCTGAACTCCCAGCTCCTTTTAGCACCCCCTAATTTATGCAATTCAGGCCCATTTAGTCTTTCTCTCTATATTTTTCCTATTATTGTTATCTTGCTTAATTATTATTCTTTATCAAATAAAATACAAAATATTTTCTTGTTTTAAATAAAGAATCATATTTAAAAAATTATATTTAATATTATTAATTATTTTGTTAATTAATTTTATTAAATAAAATAATTTAATTTAACTAGTTATTTAAATTAATTTCGATTGGGTTGTATTGTTTGTTTATTTAGACTTTTAATTGTATTGTCGATTCAATACATCTCCATTCGTAAGCTTGTACCCTCATTCCCATATGGTTTGTAATAGCTTAGAATTTTATTTCTTTGTTATTTCTTTATATGTTTAAATATTGTAATTATACATAATCGTTCAATTAAAACACATGGCCTCCTCTTGGGTTCATCATCAATGAAAAGGTATCCACCTACAAATGCACACTTGCACACATTCATAGTTTGATCCTGGGCTTTTCTACAGCGACAACTATTCGATCGGTTGTTCCAATTGGTCGTTTAGAATACTAGTGCCATGCTAGTCCCACTTTCTAGGAACATGCATATAGCCACCTTGTATGGGCTTTTGATTTTTATCTTATACATTGAAGCAACTCTCTTCTCCCCCCTTGGTCAATATACCAAGCATTTTCTTAAAGGGCCTCATAGTTGAGTTTGGGTATGGCCATTCTCACAAGATTAATCAAGTTTTGCCCTTGACTAATCATAACTCGAATCAATCACTTTGGTCCATATACCAAGTGTTTCCATGCGCCAAAAGGGTCTCATAGCTGAGTTTGGGCATGGCCATTCTCATGAGATTGATCAAGTTTCGCCCTTGGTTAATCATAACCCGAATCAATCACTTTGGTCACTATACCAAGTGCTCCATGCAAAAAGGGTCTCATGGTTTAGGGTAGGAGCACCTACTCTCACGAGATTAATCAAGTACACCCCTTGATTAATCATAACCCGATTAAACTCCCATACACTAAGCATTCCATTTATCTTGTGGACACTTGTGCTGTGATCTTGTGATTGATCGTTGATGCAACCCGGGTATGCCTAATTGATGCTTAATTGAGGAGGTTCAAGGAGACATTCGGTAGATTTTTCTTATCTCATGTGCATTGAAGAGGCAACATACCTTCTCCGTTAGGTATCATCATACCTCTCTTTACATCTCATCCCTGCATATTTATGCATGACTAAAAGTCTTACCTTTGTAAGCATAATTTTATTGTTTAATTTTTATCTCCTCTTTTACTTGACTATTTTCTTATGTGTCTTCCTACGTGCACGTTCTTCTTTATTTTCTTATCTAAGCAGGTTTTCTTTAGGTATCTTATCTAAGTACCTTACATCTTGAGTAAGACTCTACTTTTCATGTACGATGTGTAATTGTCTAATCTCCATCTCCTATCTTTTATCTGACTTTGATTCTTAATATCATTGTTAGGTGTGATATTTTACCATCTCTAATTTTTCATCCTACTTTGATTTTCAATATCATTGTTAGGTGTATGTTTTGCCATACGATGTTTCCTCATCATTTTTTATCCTAATTTGATCCTCAATATCATTGTTAGGTGTTGATGTTTTATCATTCTCCTCTCTTTAAGATGTGATGTTTTGTCATCCTAACATGTGTATGTTTAACGCCTTATCTTCTATGTGTTGATCTTTTGTCATCTAACGTGTGATGTTTTACCATCTCCTCTCTTATTGATCTAGGTTTCTACCTATATGTTCGTACTTGATATTTTGCCATATTTATGTGTGGTGTCTTGTCATCCCTCTCCCTTCTTTATTAGATTCTCCTTCTATATGCTCCCCATAGGATCTTTAGTTCACTCTTCTCTAAGTTTGAACTAAATAAACTTTAGGATCTTTATCCATGCATGACAATATTAGGTAGATATTTCTCTCTCTTATCTTCAAATATAGGATCAACTTTGCATGATAACTTTAGGACTATTTTGATAGTCTCCCCTTAGACTTTTTCTTTCCTTTTGCATTCCATTAAAACTAAAACTTCTTTTTTCTTTCAGACTAATAAAAACACTCTCTAATAACTTAAACCCTTTCTTAAGGTAAAAAAAAACACTAACCAACAACTTTCTTTTTTTCCAATCGGCTTTTCTCTTCTAAGAGCATGTTAGTTCCTTTTCACTACAAGTCGTAAGTCTCTAAAGGCCGAGTAGCGGTGGAATGATTGAATTTAATATTGTTCAACTAAAAAACACAAACCCACCAAAACAAGTGAGCCAAACTACGACTACTCCAATTCCTTAAAAAGGATATGTAGGCGGGGGCTTTTTATGGGGCCTAATCGAGCATATATTTGTAAAAATTTCTTTCTTTTCCCCACACTTTCTTTTTCTCTTTAGCATTCATTCCCTCTTTGCATTTTTTTTATAGATTTTAAGCTTTAGACATAGATTTTACACACCCTTGGATTAGAACGAACATAAGTGGATCCTGTGGAGTACCACAAACGCGTGGGTGCTAATATCTTTCCCTCGCGTAACCGATTTCCTTACCCAATCTCTACGGTTGCAAGACTGTGATTTCACCTCTTCAGGTTTACTCGATGTACACCTTTCCTTTTCAGTGGGATAAAAGACGTTCGACGACGACTTCATTGATTTTATATCCGATGACGGTTCCACCAGTTGTTTCAAAGTTGAGCTGGAATTGTTAAGTCATACACATATTTAGTAATAATGGGTCCAATAGACTTAGTAATTGAAATTAAACAACAAACACAAATCAACATAAATGAGAATTTCCATAAATGACAATGAATTTCAAAATCACTGGCATAAAGAAGTATTTCTGCTTCCAAACTAATAAAGAAGTACAATTCAAATACGAGTAACCTTAATATTCCATAAAAAGTACTGCCAAGTCTGTCACTGGGAATTTCAAAAGTACAACATCATGCAATGCATCAATACGTACATGGCCGTATGACAAAACTGAAGTATTCTAACTGGTTAAAGCATTTTGAACCAAAGGAACACCCACCGACTGAAAATGATCTTCCTGAACATACAACATCTAAATAAGATTGTTGGTTGATATTCTTTTATGCATGAAAAGCAACAACAGTCAAGTATATAGATAAAATAACATAATAATATTCTATGATAATCTCTTATATGTATGTGAAGCAAGAAAATTAAACCAAATAAGTCAATTTACTTACATTCCTTCATTCTCATAGTAAATTCAACAAATTCCCAATTACCCTTTAAACTTTATTTGCATCATGTAAAACCATTGTAGATCAAATTAATCCAAATTCACAATGTTCTACCATAATATCTTGTATGCATATGATGCAACATATAAGTCAAATTACTTATATTTCTTCATTCTAACAAAAAACTAATTTCCAATTACCCTTTACTCAGATCATGTAAAGTCATTGATGATCTAAGCAAAATTACCTGATTAGAGTTAGCATCAAGAACTTCATCAAATTAGAACTATCTATCCCCAGCCCGCATATCATCAGAAGAAACCTTGTTAACTATACAATCCCCCTCTTTTAGGTCAGGTCTAATTCTCACCACAACCAGTTTCATAACAACAAATATTAGTAAAGGATAAACTTTGAAAAATGAAACAAAAACGGGAACAAAAATATGAACTTCCTTTGACATGACAGTTGTTTTGAGAAAACTGGATTTTAGGGTTTGCTTGAATTTGACCAATTGTTTAACTTTTAAACTAACATCAGATTTTACAGCCAATTATTCAAAACCATAACATTTTAAACTTTTAATCAAAACTATAAAAGTACCAAATCTAATCACAAACCCGATGTGGTTATCACTCTTATTTTTGCTTCGCTTTTTATCGTTTCCACGCCCATTACTTTCAAACATAAAAATAATAATAAAAGATGTGCAGAAAGTTTGGAGCTTTCACCATAGATCTATAACCGTAAAACTACACACCGTCGTAAAACCACCAGAAATACCATAGCCTCTATCGTCTCCCCAATCTCGATTGGCACCCCTTTTCTCCTTCATGATTTCACTCTGATCAATGTTTTTTATTTTTGTTTGCAAGAGAGATGATAGTGAGAAAAGAAGAAAAGTGGCTTCTTTATAAGAGAGAACCGTGTTTGTGCTGTGTTAAAATAAAAAAGGTTAGAAGAAAAGAAGAAGGGGGTGGGGGCTAGAAGAAGGGATCTGAGAAATGAAACATCGTGAGAGTGAAGGAAGAAGAGGAAGAGTAACGTGAAGTAGGAGAGAGAAATGAGAAAAAATAATGTTTTATTCTAACATGTGAAACAACCGGCTGAAAATCATCAAACAATGAAGTCGCCATCGAATTTCTTTTATCCCATATGTAGGGAAAGGTAAACATCGAGAAAACCTGAGAAGGGAGAAGTCACGGTCTTGTGGTCGAGAGATCGGGTAAGGGAGTCTGTTACGCGAGGGAAAGGTATTAGCACCCCACACGCCCGTAGTACTCTACGGTATCCACTCTTGTCGTCTATCTTATGGGTGTGTTTAATCTATGCTTACTGTTTACTATACTACTGAAGGGAGAATGCGTGCAAAAGAAAAGAGAAAAGAATGTAGGGAAAATAAAATTGTACTTGCTTGGGCCCTACCCCAATGCCTATGTATCCTTTTTGAGGAATCAAAGCTACCGTAGTTCGACTCACATGTTTTTGCTTGTTTGTGTTTTTTAATGGACAATGTTAATCCCGCCTTTTACCGCAGCTCGACCTTTGGAGACTTATGCGTTGGCAGAGAAGTAAATTAATCATGTCCTTACCTGAAAAGGGTTTTAGAGAAAAGGTGCTTGAGCGTGCGAAATGGTTTGAGTTGGTTTGTATTTTGTTGCAGATAATGAATAGTTGACCTCAAGAGAGAGATATTAGCCACTTTTCCACTTATCCATGAAAGGAGTCTTTGAGACTTGAACCACACCTATGTTTGAGATGGAAGAACAATAAGATCGAGAAGAGACCCGCTTATTATCTCTCATACTCAACAAAGGTGTAATTCTCATCAATAGTTTTTTTAAGTGTTTTGAAGTTTGAAAGGAAAAAGAAGTTTTTGTTTTAATGCAAATGTAAAAAATGGAAAATAAAAATCAAAGGGGGGCTAGCCTATTTCTAAACCTAATGTTATCATGCATTGTTGGACCTAAAGTTATAATTTTGAGGGAATTCTACCTAATTTTTGCATTCTTGGATTTAGCCTAACGTCTAATTTTAGTTCAATTAAATCGAAGATTAAATTTGAACCAAAGTATCCTAAGGGATCATGAAAGACTATGCAAACAAGTAGAATTAGGCAACAAGTATTAAAGTATTGCATACAATCTATAAAAATCGCAAATGAAATACATGGCATAAAATGAGTAAAACTAGGGATTAAAATTGACTAAAAGGTTAGTAAAAGGGGAAATTAATTCCTACTTAATTTCTAAAATGCCTTCTAATATTTTTCTCATTTTTACTATATATTTTTGTTATAAAAGAAAAAGTCATGAAAGAATTAAAAATAATTATAAAAAGAAAATGAGAGAATCCGGGGGGTGCAATAACCGGGTCAGGACCTATGGTGAAGTAAACTGGCACCAGGCCCAAGAACTAGAGTCCACTAGAAAATTTTTTTGTAGGATATTAAGCTGCCCAAAAAGTGACGTTATGGGCCAATCAAATAGAACCCGGTCCATCAACAATATCGTTATAGTCTCTATTATTTTCTAAGTATTAGTAAAGAAATAAATAAAATAATATAAAGATTGAAACAGAAACGTTGCGTTTGGTGTGAGTATATTCAAGGTGAGACTCTTCTATTTACAAGACCAAGCTTATCTTGTCTCACAACAGCCCCGTCGCGCCAACCACCGTCTTCGGCGGCGACGATCCTTTCGCCCTTATGCATACACTGTGTGCTCCGCCTCAACCTTCTTCATCTATAACATGCCTTAATTTCTTCAGACCCTTATCCTAAGTCTTACCAGAAAAAACGAAACCCTAGGCGATGCAACCTAAATTAAATGCCATACTCAATGCTTCTGAGTGAGATTCTAGAGAGATTTGCACCTACGATGTCTACTATTTTCACCAATATCAAGAGCTAAGCGAGAAGATGAGGAAGAGAGATAGTTTGCAATGGCTTACCTACCGAAGACACTTCAGTGGTGATTCAACGATGGCGAAGGCGAGGAGACCAGGGGCGAAGCTTGTGAAGCCCAGGTAATAACAAATTTTTTCCCTTGCTTTCTTCCTGATGTGCGTATTAGCCTTTTTACCTACTCTTCTTCTTTGTCTTTTTTCTTTCATTTTTCTCTGTTTATATGCGCGGTGTTGTTAAGAGATGAGTGAGGTGAATGTGTGAGATAAAGCTTGTGACTGAAGTTGCAGAGAGAGTGATGAAGATGATTATTAAGGAATGGTGGTGAATGATTTGTTGGAATTTTGTGAAGAGTGAAGTAGATGGTTGAAATAAACGTGACGAATTTCTGAGATTTTGTAGAGAATTGTTGTTTCAGAGTGAGAGAGCGAAGATGATTCTGAGAAGAGTGATGGAGAGTGAAGATAAGGTTGATGCCATTCAATGATGTAGATTGAAGAAGATGGCGGTTGTGGGAAGAAAATGAAGGTTCTCCGAGTTGAAGAGAGAAGAGTGAATATTGAGGAAGAATGGTCCGTGTGAAACTGATGAGAAGAAATGAAAAAATGGTGGTCATGGTTTGAATGATGTGTGAAGATTATATAGAGATCGGGGTAGTGAGGAATTCAGTTGGAGATGAAACAAACTCATCCCTAGGATTGAATCAATTCTGTTATTGATCTGAGGGTGAAAAGTGAGCAGTTAGAGAGGTTGAAAATCAGTTATAAAGTTGGTTAGAACTTGTTTGTGATTCTGTTTTGACAGTTGGTGAGTTAGTTTTTTGGGATGCTCTATTTTCTCTTATTGTCGGTTAACAATTTAAGTTAGAAGGTGTTATGGACAATTAGAATAATGGGGAATTGGTTAGAAATGGTTAGAAAGTTAGTTGCAAAATTCTGCTAGTTAGTTAAGGGTTATTGGTTTTCTGTTAATTCTGCTGGAAGGTTGGGAAGTCAGCTAGAGGTTGGTTATAGGTTAGTTACAGTTACTTAGGAGCTTGATGAGGATAGTTAGAATCCTGTTTGGAAATTCTGTTTGGAGGAAATGGTTAGAAGTTGAGGAGTTAGTTATGAACTGGTATTTTTGGTCAAGAATTCGTTGGAGTTGTTATATGAATTGGTTATGGACAGGGCTGATTAGAAGGTTGTTAGTTAACAGGCTTTCTGTTAATTCTACGGGAGGATTGGGAAGTCAGTTAGAAGAAATGGTTGGAAGTGGTTAAGGATTGTTAGTTAGTGGATATTTGTGGTTTTCTGTTTGGACGGTTTGTTGGACTATCTAGTAGTTAGAATTCTATTTTGTTATCTTTGACAGTTTTTGATTCAGTTAGTGGGGTTCTGTTGTTAGAAATTTTTTTATGGAGGGTTGATTAGGTGATGTTAGGGGGTATTTAGAATGGTTAGAAATAGTTAATCGGTTATAGGTTGGTTAAATTCTGTTTTGATTGTTGTGAATCCAATTTGTATGGGATGTATGCATGCACAATGACTTTTTAGGTTGATAATTGTCAACTGTTAGTATATTTTCTAATTTTTTTTGTTTGAACTAATGCAGGGCTATCAGTTAGTACAAGGACTTATTTGTGGACATGGTGTCGATTTTTGCGGATGCAGGGCTGTTTGTTGTAGATTTCAAATGGTCTGCAGGCTGGTAGATAGTATGTATGTATTGATGCTTGGTCTGGAGATGGAAGACTTATGCACTTAGGTTCAGATTTAATGTTTTCTTGTAAAAAAAATTTTGATGTATTAAAGTATGACATGAATGTAACCTTGGAAAATACTTGAAATGATGTAATGATTTATGGTGTAAATGGCCATGACTTTTGGAAACTTTGAGATGGTGATGTTGTGATAGAATAGGTGATATACTTGGCTTGTATGATGAAATTGCTTGAATCTTGATGACTATTGAATCTCTTTTAATACTTGGTGAAAATTTGAATGAACCTTGAATGTTCTTGAATGATCATGTCTTAAAAATTTGGATTGAAGCTTGTGACTTGTTCTTTGATTTCAAGATAAACCATGAATGAATTACCCGTACTTTAAAAACTTTGATCATCTTTACAATTCCGCAATTCCAAATCTCAATGAAAAGTTCAAATCACCTTGAGACCTTAACTTCCAATTCCAAATTATCATTCAATTCACAAACCCTTGACTTGACAACCAATACCATATCAATGCCTTAAAGAACCATCGAGAAGTGAATATGGAAGTATATATGACCAGGATAGCTTTGACATGAACATCCAATGAAACTCAGTTGATGGGTATTGCAAGCTCAAAACTCCATGAATAAGAAACCATAATCCTCTCGACTTGGGTGCCTTTTGAATGAAGAAACCTCTTGAAATATTAACAAGAACCAAAACATCAACTCAATAAGATCCTTAGCTGATGGTGACAACCTTGTAGCTTGATGGGGGAGAAGTTTCCAATAATCAAGAATTCAAACCCTAGTTCCACAAACCACAGTTATTGGGAAACCAACTGATTCAAGCCTGAGTAAAGATGTGAACCAACAAAGCCATAGAAACCCTAATTCCACAGTATCATCGATCCCATGTCAAACTATTGATTAATGATGCATGATGTGTTAGCTGACCTAATGAAGATTATGTATATGATGATGCATAAGCCAGATGATCTTTGTTGGAAGGGTATGACAAATTTGAAGTATTACAACATGTAAGATTGGAAAGTGAAAAAATAAGAAAGAAAAATTGAACAAAACCAAAATTGATAACCAGCAAATTCGATTGACAAAGAAATTGATAAAAAAAAGTCTATTAAATAATGTAAATGTGTACCATTAAAAATTAATAAAATAGAGACACTTCAGGCCCAGTCCAGTGCAGGTGCATCATGGGTTACAACACTGGACCCCAAAATTTGGGGGCCTCATTTATTTTTTTTAATTATTAAAATAATATATTTTACACCTGTTATTTTAAAAATATGTGTAAATTAATAATTTGTTTTCAAAATTTATTCTTAACCTGTTTTATTAAATAGGCGTAAGATCATTATTTGTTTAAAACTTATAATTTCTATCGGCTTTTTTAAAAATTTGATATAAATTTCATATATTTTAAGCCTATTTTTTAATTTAAAACAGGACTCAATCCTATTTATTACATTCAGTCATAACTAATAGTTAAAAGAATATCAGATTTTAATTTGGTTGAAAAAGTGAATCTTGAACCTCAAAAATCCCCAAAATGGACGCATCTCAAATCCAAAAGTGACGCATCTCAAATCCAAAAGTGAGAGCAGAATTAGATTTTCAGACCCATTACTTTTCTTATATAAATAGATAATTAGTACTTGTTTAGAACGTGGTGGAAATGACTATTACAACAACACCGTTACCGTAAGAGAATTTATATACAAACTTTAAAACTCCCTGACAAAAAATATCACAAACTCCTTAATATACTACAGTAGTAATATTCTAATAAGACACCACGGGCACCACCGCAACATTTTGCTAGAACCAATATTTTTACTGCCACCTGTCAACAAACAACTACCCACCCAAACTTTTATAATAAATCTCCAATTGGAACCTTTAGCACAAAGTAATGTAGGACCAATAAAATTTAAATTACAATGTCCGTACAAATCTAATCTAAAAAATATAAATAAAAAACAAAAAGTAAGAAAAAATACAAAAAGTAAATTCAATTATTATTAGTGTTATCACAAATCTGTGGTGGTAGTTGGAGTTGGAGTAGAAGAAGAATTATGATCAACTTTCCTCAAGTGAATCCCATGTTCATGTGGCTCATCTTCATAAGCATAAGCAAACCCACCATGTCGGGTCAAATCCATACCCGCAAGTTCATCTTCTGCTGAGATCCTTAACAATTTCATTTTATTCAAAGCAAAGAAAAGAGGACCCATAGTTGCACTAACCCACCCAATAATAACCAAAATTTGAATCACATGTGCCCCTAATAACTTCCCTCCACCACCCATAAATAACCCATACGGTCGACCCGGTTTACCCGGGTAAACCTGGTTCACATACTCTTTCTTAGCAAACAAAGCGGTGAATATTATCCCCCACGCGCCACATCCTCCGTGAAGCTGCGCTGCTTCTAATGGATCATCGTAACGCACTTTCTCCGCGAGTACGTTACACGAGATCAGAACCACCGCTGCTATAAATCCACACACGATGGCTGCCCATGGCTCCACGACGGAACAACCGGCGGTTATGGCGGCGAATCCGCCTAGTAATCCGTTACAGACATCGGTAACGTTCCAGTGACCGGAGAGAATTCTTTTCCCGAAAAGTGTAGTCAACGCCGCTGTACATCCAGCCAGTGTCGTCGTTACCGCGGTTCTTCCCACCGCACTCCATTGACCATAATAAGTACCTAAAATAGCATATCACAATTTAAATCTAAAACAAAAATTATGTTTCAAATCTATAAATAGAAATTGAGTTTATATAAAAGAATTTAAAAATTCAATAAACAAAATAAAAATTAATTTTCCAACACAAAAATATTTCCTAATTGGTTTGATTTGCTACCTGATTCATAAGAGCTTAGAATCTTGGTGAAGGAACCAGGGTTGAAACCATACCAACCAAACCAAAGCATGAAAGTTCCAAGAACAACCAGAGAAGCACTGTGTCCGCGAAGAGTGACAGCGCGACCGTTATGATCGAATCGTCCAATTCGTGGACCTTCAATAAGCGCTCCCCATAGACCAGCAATCCCACCAACCATATGAACGACACCGGAGCCAGCGAAATCGATAACTCCGGTGCTAAACAAGAGGTTTCCAGTGTTGGTGGCGCTAGCCCAACCATCACTGGACCAAAACCAATGAGAAACAACAGGGTAAACAAATCCGGTGAGGAAAGAGGAATAGATAAGATAAGCAACGAACTGTGTTCGTTCTGCTATAGAGCCGCTGGTGATACCAGCGGCTGCTATGGCGAAAGCCCACTGATAGAGGAAGTAGCTGTAATCGAAAGCTTCAGACGGAACATCTTTGAGGCCGAAGAAATGTTTTCCGATGAACCCGTTTGAAGGTCCACCGAAAGCGAAGGCGAAACCGAAGAGATAGTAAAACAGCCCACCGGCGGCGGCGTCTAGAACGTTTGTGAGCATGATGTTCATGGTGTTTTTGGCTCGAACTGAACCGGCACAGAGCATAGCGAAACCAAGTTGCATAGAGAAAACAAGATAAGCTGAGAATAGAAGGTACGTGTTATCCACCGCATATTGAGTGTCGACGAACTTATTTCCCACGGCTGTGAACTGGCTGCAGATGAAATCTGCGGCGGCTGCCGCGTTTGTAGCGTTGGGACCGATGAGCTGCGCTAGTTGCGTCGCCGAACATTCCGGCAGCGACATGTTTGGTAGGTAGGTGAGTAACGAAGGTGCTTGGAAAGAAAAGCGCGTTCTGTTGATGATGGATTATATAATAATTGTGTGAATATATAAAGAGATTTGCAAGTGGCAAGTGCGAGGTTTATTTTTCTTTGGTCTTTTGATTTATGAGTGGGAGAAGACTTTTCAAAGTTTCTCATTTTATTTTTGAATGTCAAATCAAATATAGAAAAAAACAAAACTTTATATTCTTTTTACATTACTTTTTTTAAATTGTTTTTTACTTATTAATTTATATTTTTAGTTACAAGATTGAATAAAAATATTAAACTCATTGCAATGCAAGTTTGATCATTCCCATTGTAATTGACTCAAACATTATTTTATAAATTAATAATTTCATTTCATATGCTTGCATTTCATGTTCTCTTTTTACAATATTCAATTAAAAAATTTAATATTTATTATAATATATAAACCGAAAGAAAATATATATTAAAAATTAAAGGGAAAAATTACAAAGCAATTTTTTTTACATAAAACTTATTAAAGAATGAGATAATAAAGGTAGTTAAATTGTTAAAATTTTATTATGAAACGATTAAAATTCAGTTAGTTTGGTTGCTTATTAAAGATTAAATTAGTGAAAGTCAAAGGAGATAATAAAGTTAGTTAGACAATTAAAACTCAGTTATGAAATAGTTAAAATTCAGTTAGTTAGGTTGCTTGTTCTAGATGTAATCATACAATTGAACTCATACATAGTATGTTATGGTGTGGATCATGTAACTATGTAAGATACTCATGTAACAACTTTCAATTCAATGAGAAATTCTATTTGAGAATGTTGAATTCTTAGTTTATAAACCCCTATCAGATTTTATCCTTGAGCAATCTCCATTTCCATTCAAAATTTGTTACAATAATTCATTATCGTTGATTCATCTTTGTTCTTGAATATGCAATCAGATTGTAGACCTTTCATTGTAGTTTTCTATGTTTATCTTTGTGATTTCATATTAGTATTATTTATTTGTTTCTTTCAATGATCCTAGCCATTATTCCTTAGCGTTATGTTCCTCAAGTTAGTCCAAATTGATACCAAATCAACCTTTTATATTCATCCGAATGAAGGTTTCAACTCTGTCAAATCACTCTAAAATTGGATGGTTCAAATTACTTAGCTTATAGTAGATCAATGAAATGAGCCATGGGAGCTAAGACTAAGCTCAAGTTCATTAATGGATCAACCAAAGTTCTTGATGCTCTTGATTTGAATCGTAGTCAATGGGATATGTGCAATCATCTAATCCGCTCATGGATTATCAATTTTGTTTTAAAAAAATTGTGTCTATAAACATTTTTAATGAAAAAGATTTTGATCTATAGAATAATCTACATGAAATATTCTCAAAAGTTGTTATAATTGTTATTGCCATCATCTGATCTTCCACGAAAAATCTGAAACAAAATTCTAAATCAATAATTGAATACTTTCTTGAGTTGAAATGCTCATGGGAAGAAATTAATTCACACAAGCCTTTTCTAATTTGCACATGCATTCAACAATGTCGGCATGTAGCTTTACAATCGGCTCAAAGTTATATATCTGAAGATCAAGTCATTCAATATTTGACAGGT
Source organism: Vicia faba (assembly GCA_948472305.1). NCBI lineage: Eukaryota > Viridiplantae > Streptophyta > Magnoliopsida > Fabales > Fabaceae > Vicia > Vicia faba. Next base: position 51,519,435 of record OX451738.1, on the reverse strand, counting down.
TTGAATGACATATTTTATGTTGCGAAAATTCAAGTGTTGCTTATGGATCCTTTACCATACATCAATCACGTCATTCTCTTGTTATTCAAGAAGAACATAATCACTAGAACATTTTTTCCATTGAACATGCCTCAATTTTAATTAATGTTGCATATAGGCCTAATTTTAAAAACAACGACAATCTTTATAATGTCAATTTGAAGAGTTTTAATAGGGTTTGCACATTATATCATCATAGTAGACATATCATAGACTTATGATATAAAAATCATGGACATCGGAATTTTAATAAAAGACAAATTGATCTTACTGGTTGATCAAAACCTGCAAGGTGGCCAGATGATGATCTTCAGTTGGGCTGTGATGTCGAGGAGGAAAAAATGGAGTTGTACCTGCAAGGCACTCCGACGATCAAGTAAGTGTGGGAGCAAAGAGATACAAGTAACGTATTAGGTTGTTAGTGGTGAATAGTGGATATTCAATACCTGACCTTCACATGTGTGAGGATTTATATAATGCCCCTGGCGCATGGACATTGGTTCCTGTTTTTGGGCCTGGATATGCGGGTCCGCAAAAATAGGTAACTGCAGGTGTGCCTGCAACTAGCCGTTAGATCCGAGGAGGGGGTAGGTTACGAGCAGCAATCTGGTCGATTCCTAGTTGTCTACACGAATCGAGGTCGGAGAGACTGAGAGGTGCCCGTCGATCATCTTGAGTCAGCTCCGATTTAGGAGGGAAAATGGTCGATGTTACCCGATGGAGAGCGGAGGAGATTCGGGCCATAGATGTACGGACCATACCGAAAGAAGGGGTTAGACTGCACCCGTTTTGGCTGTCGGGCCAACTCAGAACAGTAGCCCCTCAAGTCGTTGCTTATGGGTACAAGAGTGATGATTTTAACACCTGCTCGTGAGACGGGGCGCGTCTTGTGAGAGAACGAGTGTCGCCCGTTGCGCCTCTCTCGCGGGGAGATGAAGAGTTGGTCATTAGGAGACTTAAACTTGAAGAGGTAGCGTGTTTCGGGTAGCATGCTGGTGAAGCGGCGCAATGATGGCCTGGAGACTAGAGTGTAATGATGACGACCCTAGGGTTTCCTAGGCGTATGCCTCGCACACGCAGATGATCCCAACTATAAATACGAGAGGAGTGGGGAGTTTAGTGTTTTTCATTCTTTCTCCTAACTGCTTGTAATCGCTCGCCTGTCGACCACCGTTGTTTCTTGAGATTCGCTGCTCGTTGCTGCTATTTTCAGCCTTCCTTCTTCTTTGATTGGTAAGATTTCAGTTTTTCGTTGTTATTTGGCTTCTGCAGTTCATATTTTCATGATTTTCTTCGTAGAAATGCACGCGACTAGGGTTTAGGATCCTGCCTGTTAGGACGTTCTTGGGGAGTGTTGGTGGCAGATGGTGGTTCTGTAGTTTAGAATCGCCGGAGCCGCTGTGGATCCTCCTCGGATATTTCATGATGTGTCATAGACGATCTTTTTGGGATCTATGTCGTTTTGCTGGACTTTTCTCACTGTTCCGTAGATGGACCTTTAGGGCCTAAGGCTCTTCCTCAAACTTCTGCCTATTTATGCACCTTAGTGAGGGTTCTGGTCGAGGACGCGATCCTCGTTTCGCAGTGCCCTTTCACTTGATTAGCGGTTGAAGGGTGGTTCTGGCATTAATGTCGAACTCATCTTCATCCTCTACTTTTCAGGTACTATGGCCGACAATGCCCGAGTTGATCTCTCGAGCGAGTCTTCTGGATCTTCATGAAGTTCTTCAGACGAGGCGAGTAGCTCGTCGAGCATTCTGGATATTCCCGAGGACGATCTGGATCATCCGGAACAGCAAGTGGGGTAGGTGATGTGGAGATGGCCTCCGCTGATCAAGGTTGTTTGATTCCCCCCAGGGACGAAGAGGATCTGTGGGTTTGGGTCGCGAATGATCCTTGGGACTGACACTCTTATTTCTTCGAGCATCGGGATGATGTTTTTACTGAGGTGTACACCCGTGAGGAAGGAAACCGGGGAGAGTGGTTGATGAAAATTCCCAGGAAAGAGAGCAGGACCTGCTCGAAATACGACAGAAGGCGGATTCCCATGTATGACATTGTGTTTTGGGAAATGGGTCTTCGGCTCCCTTTCTTGGATTTTGAGGTGGCCGTATTCAGGCATCTGCGGCTGGCTCTTTCCAAATTGCACCTGAACGAAATCGTGTTCATGCGAGCGTTCGAGATTGTTTGTGATTACCTAAAGATAGGGGATACGATTCCCTTGTTCTTCTATTGCTTTCACCTTCAGAGGAGCAAGATCGATGGCAAGTGGGGATGGGTCTCTTTTAAGCAAGGCAACGAGAAGTTGTTCAAAGCTTACCTGGAGTCTGTCTGTCACTACAAGAATAAATATATACTGGTGCAGCCTTCCTCGAGCAAGGCGATGCTGAATGTTTTTAGAATCATATCGGCGTGTGACGAGGATGGTGTCCCCCATTTGAACGAGCTGGGAGACCCTGTGGTCAAACTGGTTTACAAGTTTCCGTTCCAGTGGATGAGGAAGAACTTCGATAACAATTTAGGTTCCTACGTTTGGAGGGAGGGGGAGCTCGGCGTCAAGGACCAAGAGAGCTTCGCCATCCTGACTGCCTTTGTGTCCCGGATGCCTTGTGTCCAGCGAGTGGGCGGGGGAGGCAAGCATGTGATCAATAAGAACAGGGAGGTTGTATACGAGTCAGGCCTTATAATCGTTAAAGAGCTCCTTGAGAGCGAGGATCCCTTCAAGTATTTAGGTACTTATGTGTTGTACCCAAAAAATTTCCCTCTCATTTCTCAAGGCGTTTTCTCACAAGGATTTTCAGAAGCTCAAAATTTGTACAAGTACAAAGCAGACAAAAAGGGAAAAACAGATGAAAAGAATGATTTTTGACAAAATTGAAGAAAAGCAAGCTTGCTTCGACTCATTCATCCTTCGACTGAACATTCTGGCTTCTTTGACGCAACCTGGATTCACACACTTTGACTGAACATTTAGGCCTCCTTCGATGCAAGCTTGGTTTTCATCCTTCGATTGAGCATCTGGCTTCTTCGAGCGAGCTTTTATTTACACACTCTAATTGAACATTTGGCTTTCCTTCGAGAAAGCTTTCCATAAGCTTCGATTAAGCATATGGCCCTCTACATGCTTGCTTTGATTCATAAAGCACGTGGCTTCCTGCATGCAAGCTTCAATTTAGGGAGCAATGACCTCCTGCTGGCAAGTTTTGATTGGGCAAGGATTACCTTCTCACAAAGCTACAATTGGAGTATGGTTTCCTTTCAAAAGCAACATACATCGAATCCAACTCTGGACCCTTTCATGTATCTGTTGGTCCACAAAATTCATTCAAGTAGTGGCCTCCTGCATGCTAGCTTCGACTAGGCATTATGGCCTTCTGAAAATCTTCCTTCGATTCAGAAGGAGAGAACTTCTGAAATCTTTCTTTGATTCAGAGGGCAATGGCTTTCTGAAGGTTTTCCATTTACACAAAGCATGTGGCCTCCTGCATGCTGGTTTCGATTGCACCATTGGCTCCTTACATGTTTGCTTTGATTCACAAGGCAGGGGTTTTTCCTCATGTTAGCATGCACAAGGCATTGTCACCTGAATGTCTCCTTCGAATACACCTACATGCTGGTTTCGAATCAATCTTCAGGCTTGTTTCAAATCCACTTTTATGCAACCTTCGAATCCACCTTCAAAATTGTTTTGAATCACCTTCATATCACATTCGAATCCAACTACAAACCTTTCAACACTCATAGCGCTGCATTATGACACACAACTTGGTGGCCCGTTCGAAGGACTTTCCATGGTTGGGAAACAATTGGTTTTTGTTTACTTTTGAGTCTGGTCAAAGGGTTAGTCCTAAGTGATCAAAAGCAAGAAGACTCAGTAGCATATTCAACTTAAGAGGCCCATTCAAAGAACACACAAATTGGTCCATTCGAAGGACACACAACTGGTGGAAACTAACGTTGCTTTGTTAAGTCTGGTCGAAGGCTATGGAAATATGAAAGATTCGATTCAAAGAGTCAAGTTGTTCATAGGTCAGGCTACATAGGCCTCCAACTTGTGCCTCACTCCATATTTAATTGTTCTTCAAGCCAACATGCTCTTGATGACATCACTACCTTTTTAGAAAGTTCTTGAGCCTTGTGCCTGCCTCTTCTGCACACTTTCCCCCTATATACTAGGAGCCACCCATCTCAACCATTGATTTTAGTTCTTTTATCTTGGGTTCATAAAAAATTGACACAAGTGGATGTTGGCCTTTCAAAGAAACTATATTTTATTCCTTCACAAAACTGCTCATTCAAAATTTTTCTCTATAAATAGAGAGTTCATTTGCACTTCAAAGGGGCTGAAAAAGAAAAAGAAAAAAGAAAAAAGAAGAACGCTGAAGAAGATTTTTGGCTGTTTGAAAATAATTTTCAAAAACTCTCAAAACTCTCATTTTTGTTTTGCAGGTCCAGTCGAAGTGAGCAGAGAAAGGGATGTGGTCGAAGGATACATTCATTTTTGTTTTACATTTCCAATCGAAAGAAGCTGAAATAGGGTGAATCGAAGGAGCATACTACCTGGGTTGAAAGACTCATTTTTCCTCTTTTTTATTTTGTTTTTTTTATGGTTGTAATAGCTTAGGATTTATTCTTGGCATTTTTATTACTTTCTTATTAGTAATTAGGCTATATGGAAAGATAAAATCAACAAATAGATAACCTTTAAATTCAAAAACAAAAATGCATGCAATCAAACACACTATTCACACACATGCACCTCTAGGATAATCTCACTTGTTGCCTCGGAAAATAGTCATGTCCCTCAAATATGGGAATTTTAGCAAAAAGTCCCTCGATAAAAATATAGTAGTCCCTCGATGTCCCTTAATGTTGCCTTCGATAAACGATCTAGTTCCTAAACGAAAAATTGCTAAAACGTCTCATAGGTTGCCTTCTATGACTATATAATTGACCCACGCCCGTCCCTTTACATCCAAAGATAATGCTTCTTACCAATCAATGGTAAGATAGCAATATCAAAGGAAGAGAGAAATGAACAAAAAACTTTTGAGTAGGTAGAACATTCTTAGTTGCTTGCTCACAATCCATATTCAAAAAAACAAACATTTTTAAAACACACCAAACACTTTCAAAAACATGAAATATTTTTAAAAAGTCCAACACTTTGTATACATTCTTATAGAGACGAGAATCATTACAAATTTTGCCTAAGCGAAGGCGCTTTTCAAAAATACTTTCAAAATCCACCACAAACACATTTTCAAACAAAGCAAGTGATCTAGAAAGCAACTAAGAGCCCGTAGATAACTACAGATAAAAGGGTGCTAAAACCTTCCCTTTTCATAACCTACCTCCCTAACTTAAGAAAAATATCTCAAAGGTCTTTCATGTTCTTTTCACTCTTTCCTTGTTGGATAAAAGAAAAGTCGGTGGCGACTCTTGCTATCCGCAACAATTGCAATAAAAATCAAAACAAACCAAGTCAGTTCTCCCACCGTATCACAGAACTGACGACTCTACTGGGGAGAACTAAAAAAGTGGGGTTACCTTAGAGTTAGATTATATTTACTTGCTTTCATTGTTTAATTTGTCTGCTTTACATTATGGTTCCTTGTTTGGGCTTGTATTGTGGAAACTATACGGTGTAGACCGATATGGTTGAAGCAATGGCTATGTTAGTGTGACACATTTGTTGGTACCAGTATCCCTTGTGTTGAATCGAGGAGAATACGGGACCGCTGAGCAGTGTCATGAAGCACTAACTGACCTTAGAACCTTAATTGAACAACTTGGCCATTAGGAAGTAGTGAGATAGCCGGTTTCACTGGAAAGATGAAAATTGGTTGATACTCGATACTACACTCATTGAGATCATACTTTTGGGATATCCTGGCCACAAGAAAAGATTGGTTGTGCTGAGACAATGCCTAAAAGAAAGGTCAGTGATATTGAGATCCCCTAGAACCCGGTTACTTTCTAGGACATGTTGATCCAACTAAACTTCAAGAGAGTACTTACCTACAAACCCCATTGCAAGCCTAAACCTAAGGACTTGTCTGATGTGTGTGCTTTGTTCGCATATACATAAAATCATAACATCATAAGCATTCTCACTAACCATTTCAAGGATTTAGGAATTTATCTTTGCTTTGTTTTGTAGGCCATGAATCCCATTCGAAGGAATACCATCTGAGTCATATTCGCGAAAGAACATCCTCAACTCTAAGAATTAGCATCAAGTGTGCCTAGAGATTCTCCCTTCACCAAGAAATATGGTCGACTTCTCAGCTTGGCTACCTTCAATTTCCAGGAAGAAATGATGTGCGTACTCTTCCAATTCTTTGATCCCATGCATCATTGCTTCACCTTTCCTGACTATCAGTTGGTGCCTACATTAGAAGAATTCTCTCAATTATTAGGAGTACCTGTACTTGATCAAATACCATTCATCGGTTTAGAAGAGATTCCAAAACCTGAAGTTATTGCCAAAACTTTGCATTTGAGGAGATCCGACATTGTGGAAAATTGGGAGACAAGAAGTGGAGTTAAGGGTTTCTTAGCCAAGTTTTTGTTGGAGAAGGCTCGTTCATTCTGGGAGGATATGGATTTTCAAGCTTTTGAAGATGTCTTGGCTCTTCTAATTTATGGTTTGGTCCTATTTCCCAATCCAGACCAATTCATAGATGTGAATGCCATTAAGGTTTTTCTCTCTTGAAATCCTGTACCTACCCTGCTGGGAGACATTCTACATTATTTTCACACTCGCACCATAAAGAAAACAGGAACTCTCTTGTGTTGCATTCCATTAATATCTAGGTGGTTTATTCCGCACCTACCTCGATCAACATTGAAAAACGAGCAAGGTCTAACATGGTCTCAGAGGATAATGTTTCTCACACATTCAGACATCCATTGGTGTTCTCGATCCTTGGAAGACATTACCATCATTGACCGTTGTGGGGAATTCCATAATGTCCCTTTGCTTGAAATTAGGGGAGGTATCACTTATAATCCTTGTTTGGCTCTGAGACAGTTTGGATACGCTAGGAGGGATGGTCCCCATGATGCACTCATCCAAGGTTTAGTATTCGATTACGAAGGAAACAACCAAGGCTATTATTAAAGGTTCATATGAGCCTGGAGAATGGTAAACAAGGTGGATAGTAAGACATTGGGGCATAAGAACTCCATTCCTTTGGAGCCTTATCTCAAGTGGGTACAAATTCGTGCTCAAAGTCTCGTTATTCCATACCCCGCCATCTTACCTATCATCATGGAACCTGTTGTCGAAGGAGATGTTCCATATACTGTCTTCTATCCGGATATGCCAACAAACTTCGAAGAATTGAAAAAGTCTCGAGTTCAGCTCAAAGAAGAACGAGATACTTTTGAGACTCAATTCTATGCCAGTGAGAAGAAAGTTCTGGAGCTCACGAAACAACTTCATGAAGAGAGAAGTTTGAATGCCTACGTCGCATCGAAGAGGACGCGCTCGACCTTTTTGTCTTAAAAAGTTGTTTTATGTTTATTTCTTCCATTGTAAGCCCAAGAGGCATTTTGTAACCGAATCGAACTTATTAATACAAATGATGCTTGTTCCTTTTGTCTAAACAAATTTAAATATTCTAAATCCTTAAAATCATTTGCATACGCATTTTCATGCATCATGACATAAACAGGTTCTCCACAACAGGCTTTCTTATCTCTCTACTATTTATTTCAGTAAGATGGATATCGAACAAACAGTGAAGGACTTGCAAGCGCAGAATGCCTAATTCCAAGCAACTTTGTGGACCCCGGCCAAGGGACAACAAGATATGATGGCAATGCTAACAACCAAAAAGAAGACCAAAAAGAAGGCCCTCATCAACATGGGTAAGAGATTCAAAGGTTCGTTTCATCAAGTACAAGTAGTTGAAGAGTCGTATGAAGAGGATGAAGATCAAGATGAAGAGGTAAAGAGCACCCATGCTGAGATTGCAAATAATCAAGATTTTGAAGATGAAGACTACTTTGATGAGTAATACCCACCTACCGAGGATAGATACAAACAGTTGGAGGATAGGCTAAAAGCTGTTAAAATTCAAGCCATACCTGGTTTGGATTTTGGCGATTTAGGTTTAGTGTCTGCGGTCGTCATTCCCCGTAAATTCAAAATACCAGTCTTCACCAAATATGATGGATCTCCTGCCCAAAACTTCACCTAAGGTCTTACGTGCGCAAGATGCAACTGCATACCACTGATAAAAAGCTCTAGATCCACTTCTTCCAAGAAAGTCTGACTGGGACTCAATTAGAATGGTTCTATCAATTAGAAGGTTCCCGTATCCACACCTGGTAAGATCTAGCCATCGCTTTTTATCATCAGTATCAATACAATGCCGATTTGGCACCAACCAGAGTTCAGCTCCAAGGTATGGCAATGGGTGTAAATGAGGGGTTTAAGGAGTATGCACAAAAGTGGAGGGATCTCGCTGGTAGGGTCCAACCACCACTCACTGATAGAGAATTAATTGACATGTTCATGGGTACCTTGACTAGCCCATTTTTCAACTTATTAATTGGCAGTTCCTCATCTGGTTTCACCGAGTTAATACTGACTGGTGAAAGGGTAGAAAGCGGAATTGAGAGCGGAAAAATCCCAATAACATCTGATTCTACTTCCATCACTGTAAAAAAGCCTTTCATTGGAAAGAAATAAGCAAATGATGTGTATGGGGCAAGGGCCCACGCCATGAAGGGTCGTCGACCTTCTGTTAATGCTGTGTTAATATCCAAGTCTGCTCAAAGACAATCCTTCAACAATCAACAACCCGGAATTCCACAAAGACAATTCATAAAGATTAGCATGTCACTGTCCCAAGCCTTGCAACATCTGTTAAAGGCTAATCTAGTGACACTGCGTGATCCACCATCTAATATGAACACCTCATCACTGAAATACAATCCAAACGCCAAGTGTGCGTATCATTCAAATAGTCTGGGCATGAAACCGATTAGTTTTGGGCTCTGAAGAATAAGATTCAAGATATGATAGACAACAAGACGATTGAATTTGACCCACCTAATACTCCTAATGTGATAACCGCACTGATGCCAAACCATGGCAAAGGTGTTAATGCAGTTGATGATGCCCCTTTCATTTCCTCTATTAAAGATTTAACAACTCTGTTGACTATTGTGAAGGTTAAATTGCTAAAAGCCGGGGTTTTCCTTGGCTGTTCTAAAGATTGTGTCTACTGTGATCAACAAGTGAGTGGGTGAAAGCGATTGAAGGATGATGTGCAACGCTTGGTAAATAGTCGCGAGATTTTGTTTGAAAAGATTTCTGCCATCAAGAGTTTGACCAACAGAATTGAAGACTTGTCTGTAATAACCATCTCCAATAAGCCTTTTAGGATCCCCTCAAAGGGTCCTATTAGGATTTCAAATGAACCAACCATCGCCCCTTTAATAATCACTGCCGCTGGGCCCATCCCCTATTCCTCTGACAAAGAGGTTCCATGGAACTATGGTGCTGATATTTATTACCACGGGATAAAACAAGATTCTTGGGTTGACAAAAATGAAGTGGATGTTACCAACATTGCCGGTTCTAGTAAAGTGACGAGAACAAGGAGGGTCTTTTCCCCTGATATTTCACCACCCGTTGCTACAACGATTCCCACGCACATAACCAATAACAAGTCCAGTACCAACACTAAAGAAAAAGAGAGAGAAGGTGAGCCTGCTAGGATAGAGGCACCTACCAAAGAGGCTAATGTTGAAGAACACTCCAAACAAGAGATGGAGGAAATCCTAAAAATTATAAAGAAAAGTGACTTTAAAATAGTAGAGCAGCTGGGGAAAACCCATTCCAAAATTTCCATGCTGTCACTATTACTTTTTTCAGACATTCATGCCCAAACCCTGATCAAATTCTTGAAGAAGGCCCAAGTGCCCCAAGAAACCACCGCGGACCAGTTTGAGAATTATGTGGCAAGTTTAACGGCCGGTAACGGATTAGGATTCTATGACGCTGATCTAACTCCTATGGGAAGAAATCACAACAAAGCCTTACATATCTCTGTTGAATGCAAGGGGACCACCCTAGCTCATGTTTTAGTTGATACTGACTCATCATTAAATGTGCTACCCAAGGGTGCTTTGGATCGATTGGATTATGAAGGACTGGTTTTAAAACCAAGCGATATTGTCGTGAGAGCTTTTGATGGGACCAAGAGATTGGTTCATGGAGAGGTGGATCTCCCAATTAAAGTGGGCTCATAGACTTTCAAATCTACCTTTTACATAATGGACATACGTCCCGCCTATTCTTGTCTGCTTGGACGCCCTTGGATCCATGGGGCAGGGGCAGTGACATCCACCCTTCATCAAAAACTAAAGAATCCAGTCAAAGGGAAGATCATCACTGTTAGCGGTGAATACAGATTTATGGTGAGCCATCTTAATTCCTTCAAATATGTGGAAATGGATGGAGAATTCATAGAAACTCCATGCCAGGCCTTTGAAATTGTTCCTCCTATGGTTCCCGCCACCAAAGCCTCCTCCAACGTGTCAAAAGCTGATAAAGTCTTACCAAGAATGATTTCGCTCAAGGATGCCCATGTCGTGATCGAGGAGGGAGATTGTACTATCTGGGGCCAGCTTCCCGACATCCTGTTTAAAACAGACAAGTTCGGATTGGGTTTCACCATTCAAGCTCAAAAATAGGTTAGGCGCGCTCGCGTGGGAAAGATACCTCTCCGCATCAGAAATCATGAAGTAAATGTTGTAGAAGATTCTGATAATGAATGCCCTTTTGAAGAATGGATCTACCCTACTGTCAAAGGAAAGCTCACCAACTGGCAGGAAAAAGACTTCTCACCCATCTCCTTCATAAAGGAGTAATTACTATTTACCATTTTTTGTCAATTCAAGAATTTCTGTCTGTAATCTTAAACTCCAAAGCAATGACTTTTAAGCCATGTGCCTTGCCCGTGGCACTTTGGTGTATTTTGTTAAAGGGTTTTGTTCATGTTCATCTATCATATGATCATTTAATATAAACCATTAGACCTTTTGGCATTCAAATTTTCGCATTCATTGTCTTTCTTTCCCTTTATTGCATTTTTTTTATCAAATAGCCATGCACATACACACACACACACACTTGCAGATCTTCATCCACTCCGGATCTTATTGTCCATGAATCTACTATTGCCAGTTATGATTTCAAACATCCAGTTAACCAAGCTGAAGACGAAGGCGAAGAAGGTTGTGAAATACCAGGAGAGTTAGCCAGACTTCTAATCAAAGAAGAGAAAGCTATTCAACCTTACGAAGAGTCGGTCGAAGTTATCAACTTAGGCACAGAGACAGATAAAAGAGAGGTCAAGATAAGAACCAACCTAAAATGGTATTAAAAGCAGATTGGTTCAGATGTTACATGACTATATTGAAGTGTTCGCTTGGTCGTATGAAGATATGCCCGGATTGGATACCGACATTGTGGTGTATCGTCTGCCAACGAAGGAAGATTGCCCTCCTGTTAAACAAAAGGTTCATCGTATGCGGCCTGACATATCCGAAAAGATAAAAGCCGAGGTAATGAAGCAGTTTGATGCAGATTTGCTAGCCATCACATCTTATCCTCAATGGGTGGAAAACATGGTTCATGTGCCAAAGAAGGATGGAAAGGTTCGTATGTGTGTGGACTATAGAGATCTGAATAGGGAGATCCCTAAGGATGATTTCCCTCTATCACATATTAACGTCTTGGTTTACAACACCGCTCAACACAAAGTCTTCTCCTTCATGGATGGATTTTTTGGATACAACCAAATCAAGACGGCTCCCGAAGATATGGAAAATACCACCTTTGTCACACAATGGGGCACCTTTTTCTACAAGGTTATGCCATTCAGATTAAATAATGCAGGGGAAACATATCAAAGGGCTATGGTAGCCTTATTTCATGATATGATTCATCATGAAATAGAAGTCTATATGGATGATATGATTGCAAGGTTGCAAACCGAAGAAGAGAAACTCAATCACCTACACAAGCTATTTGAGAGGCTAAAGAAGTACAAATTGAGGTTGAACCCTAATAAATGAATATTCAGAGTAAGGTCTGGAAAGCTTCTAGGTTTTGTCGTCCGTGACAAAGGTATTGAAGTTGATCCTACAAAAGTAAAGGCCATTCAAGAAATTCCAATTCCCCGTTCTGAATAAGAGGTAAGAGTATTTTTGGGTCATCTTAATTACATTGCTTGCTTCATATCTCACTTAACTGCTACTTGTGATCCAATCTTCAAGATCTTGAAGAAAGATCAAGTAGTAAAATGGAATGACAACTGCCAAGCTGCCTTCAACAAAATTAAGGAATATTTGCAAGAGCCACCTATCCTCATGCCTCCAATTAAGGAAAGACCTTTGATCATGTAATTCACTGTGCTATAGAATTCTATGGGGTGTGTGTTGGGCCAACATGACGAGTCTTTCCAAAAAAGGCATGCAATTTACTACATGAGCAAAAAGTTTACCGACTGTGAAAATAGATATTCACTATTCGATAAAACTTGCTGCGCTTTGGCATGGGCTACTCACTAGCTAAGACAGTATATGTTGACTCACACCACTCTATTTATCTCTAAAATGGACCCTATCAAATACATCTTTGAAAAGCCCGCTCTCTCCGGATGGATAGCTAGATGGAAAATGATTCTGACTGAATATGACATCCAGTATACAACCCAAAATGCCATCAAAGGAAGTATATTAGCAGATCATTTGGCTCACCATGCTATTAATGACTATCAATCTATGAACTTTGAATTTCTGGATGAGAATATCAGGTTAGTGACCGACTATGCAAAACCTGGACCGTATGATGGACCTGAACAAGGATCCCAATGGATTATGGTTTTTTATGGGGCTTCCAATGCTCTGGGTAACGGAATTGGTGTTGTGATAATCTCTCCTGAAGGTTGGCACACTCATTTCACTGCTAGGTTATGCTTCGACTGTACGAATAACATGGCTGAGTACGAAGCACGCATATTGGGTCTAAAGGATGCCATTGACTTAAGGATCAAACAATTGGATGTATTTGGAGATTCCGCTATTGTAATTAGCCAAGTAAAGGGAGAATGTGATACCAAGCATCCTAACCTCATTCTATACAAAGAGCTTGTGTTAACTCTGATTCCATCAAGGAGATCACCTTTGAGCATTTCCCTAGGGAGGAAAATCAATTAGCCGGCGCTTTGGCCATAATGTCTTCCATGTTCAAGGTTAAATGGGATAATGAAGCTCCTATGATAACAATCGAAAGATTCAACGAACCTGCACACAACTACGAGCTTAACACGGACGAAGAGAAACCATGGTATCATGAGGTGAAAAGATATCTTGAAGCACAAGAATATCCTGAAGGGGCTTCCGTCAATGATAAGAAGTTTTTGTGAAGATTCTCATCCAAATTCTTTCTAAGCAACGAAACCCTATACAAGCGCAATCATGATTCTACTCTACTCTGATGTGTGGACAAGAAGGAGGCAGAGAAAATTATGGAAGAAATGCACGATGGCCTATTTGGGACCCATTCTAGTGGACATACTATTGAACCCAAAATTTTCCCTCTCATTTTATTCAAAAACATGCTCCTAGAGGTCCTCAGCTTTCCCAAGGATACTTAAGGATTGACCAGACAAATCCTCCTCCTAAGACAATGAGCCTCAAACTAGGGTTTCCATTTTCATTAAGATGTTTGAGTTCCAAGGGTCCCAATTGGTCTCTACTGCCCTAATATGTCCTCAAGATCATTCATGTCAAGTTTCATGCCTTGCACAAGAAGTTAGCTCAGTCAACTGCTCAAATGCCTAAAAATCAACTATGTTAGGTCAAAAGTCAATTGTGGGCCACATACACTCAAACTTCAATATTTTTGGTCAAAATCAACATTTTGAAGTTATATCCATCATTTGATCAAGAGTTGATCATGATTCCTCAAGGAATTCCCCAAATTCATCAAAACTCAAAAGTTGCTAAATTAGGGTTTCCATAGGAAAAGTCAACCAAACTTTGACCAGGCCTAACCTTCTCACACTTTATCTGAAATTTCCCATCCAAGGCTCATTTTGAAGAGGATTCAATTCCCTACAGTTCATCTTCAGCCCTCAAGTTCAAGAAATGCACTCATGAAAAGATATGAATTCAGACATTATAGGTCATTTCAAAAAGTCAACGAAAACACCTTTTGGGTCAAAGCTTCTTACATGAACATGGAAGTTCCAATTGATATGAAACCAAAAGGGTTGTTTAGAGGACATCCTAAGCTTTCTAAAAAGTCCAAGAACACCTTCTTAGGGTTAAAATTGAGGGAGATATGTATTGTCAAAGTTGACTAATTTTTGGAAATGTGCATGAAGTCAACATTGATCAAAATGACCTTTTTTCCAAATGGGCCCATGTTTATTGTTTGAAACTTGTTACTAAGATGGCCCACGACCCCTGATTTTATCCACCTATTATTTTATTATTTTAATTATTTATTTTGATTTTTTATCCATTTAAATCAAAATAAATCAATTTAAATAGTAGAATAATCAAATAAAATCAAAGATTTGATTTTGTGAGCATATTATGAGTCCATGAACAGCTAGCAAATCAAATAAATAGTGCAAGGGCTGATTGGAATGAAAATAGCATGTTTTGGCGAAGTTTAGAAAGAAAAAAAATCAAGTTGAAAATCAAATCTCTTTCTCATCAATCTCCAAGATTTAGTCCAAATTTGTTAACCTAAATTAGTCCCTTATATGTCCACAACACATCCAAAGCAAAAGAACAAGGATTGGATCATGAAAATTACAAGAACAAAACTCAGTTTTTTTTGTCAAAAAGTGCAGGTCGGTTTTGATTCCATAGGCTGTTTCAAGTAATTCCAAGGCCAGCAATACGTTCCTGGACGTCTCCTAAAGCTACCAACATCATTTGCACGCGTCAAAGCACCCAAAATCGCATCTTGACACTCACGCTTTGTTCATGTTTTCTTCAATCTCAATTTCGCTCATTCATACATTATAAATGTTATTTGACTGTATTTTCGTGTTCATAATCATCACATGAATGTGTCTGGATAGTCTAATTTAAGTTTGAGTGCATGTATAATCATCTGCCATTGTTAGGGTTCCAAAGCTTCAAATTGGGGATTCTCTATAGAGGCGAAATTAGGACAGACCAAGGGTACCAATGAACTCAGGGCATAATTTCTAATTGATCTATGCCCTTAGTTAGAATTTATTTGGCGTGTATTACGTTTTTGATTGTTGTTGGGTTATAACTATGGATAAAAACTGTCACTATAGCCTTTAGTGACAGTTTTGTCCGTAGGTAAAAGGTTTGGCATCAAAGACAACAGTCTGGGGAGAAGACGATGATGTGGCTGATAACCATTGGAGGATTTGATTCAGCGCGTGTTTTTGGGGCATAATTCCTAATTTCCTTTATATTTTATTTGCTTAATTATATGTATGAATGAGCAGCCCAACACGGATGGTTAAGGAAGGAGTATGTGAAGCTAACGTCCTGGGTTTGATCCCAGGCGTGGGCTTTTTTATTTTTCTCATTATTTCTCTACAAATTCAATGTGCTGCACGCCGTGGTCCATGCTATGCACCCAAGATCCACGCCATCAGATCATGTCCTGGCCAGATCTCATGCCTCTAGAAAGCAGTCACATGGTGGACCTCCTGAAGACCAGTTGCACTAAATCTCACGCTGGATACTGGGCTAGCATCTTGGGCCTAGTACAAAAAAGCAGGCGCACCCCCCCTGATTACTAATAACATTAGGTCCAAGTTATTTCATTTTTTAATTTCTTTTGTTTTATTTATTTGTTTAATTATTTTTTGCAAAACAAAAATCATTTTTTTATTAAATCAAAAAATCATAAAAACATTAAAATCATATTTATTTATAAAATATTTTATTTCATTAATTAATTATATTAATTTAATTAGGGCAATTTAAATTCTTTTTCCATAATTAAAATCAATTAGAAAATTAGGTTTAGTTGGCAAATATTTATTTTCTCAATAAAAAAATACACAAAAATATTTTTTAATTAATTAGATTTTTTAGGCTTCTAATTTATTCCCGTCTTAACTTTCGCGCACATTTACTTATTTATAATTCCAATTATTGTAACTGTTTCGAGGTTTGTAATAAATTTAAATTAGGTTTTGTCAACCGCTTTTTATTTACTGCCTATTCCCCAGGTTTTGGTTATGTAACCCCCTCCCCGAGGCCTTGTAATAGTTAGGACTTTAATTTCTCGCACTTTTAAATTTCAGCAACTATGAACTGTCTAGATGTATGGATAATAGGCTTGCATGCAAAAGACAAATGTAATTAAAACAGTAGATCACCTTAATTGTGCAAAGATTAAATGAATTGCAATCAAACACATGCACATGCTCACTCCTAGGGTTTGCCTCACTTCGGTTGCATTCGGTAAACGGTCATGAAGCATAGGGAATTTTAGTGGTCGCCCTCTAGTCCCAAAAGATAAAAAATGACCCATTCGAATGTTGCCTCAGAAAGATCTTTAGGACTTTAGGGTAACTACTAAGGTTTCCTAACCATTTATTTTGTGACTGTAATTGTCCATTCGAATGTCCCATAAAACTCCAACAATGGGGCTACCTACTCATTAATAGTAGGATAGCGCTGTCTAAAAGAAATGAGAACGAACAGTCTTTTTCGAGTAGGTAGATAATCTTAAGTACTTGCTCAAAACAATAAAAACTTTTTCACACAAACACTTTCAAAAAAAATTTCAAAAACAACTTCGTCACACTCTTGAGGACAGATACAAGGGTTACCACGAAGTTAAACAAAAACTTTTCAAAACACATAAAAGCAATTTCAGAATGAGAAAGTACCTAAGAGCCCATGGAAAACCACGAATAGAAAGGGCGCTAACACCTTCCCTTTCTATAATCTACCCCAGTACTCAGAAACATCTTGAAAAAGGTTTTTTCTGTTCTTTTTCCCTTTCCTTTGTTGGATGAAATAAAAGTCGGTGGAGACTCTTTCTTACCGCGACATTTGCAAATACAAAATGCAAACCAGTATTAATTGTCGGTTCTGTCACCGTATCATAGAACTGGTGACTCTGCTGGGGAAATAAATAAGGGGGGTATACCTTAGGATCTAGGTCATTTTTAAAATTGCTTTCTTGTTTGCTTTGCTTGCTTTATCTTCGAGGGTTTTGTTTGGGTATTATTGAAGATCCTACACCTGGATCTGGGAACACCTTTTAGGTAAGTAGAAATAAAATGTGAGGGAACTGTGCGGGGTATACCAACACGGTTGAAGCAATAGCTACGTTGATGCGACACTTTGGTTGGTATCGGTAGCCCTTGAGTCAATCAAGGAGAATACGGGGCTGCTGCATGGTGTCATAAAGCATTAAATGACCTTAGAACCTTTAATTGCACAATTTGGCCAGTAGGACATAGCGAGATGGCCGGATTTGGTGTATTCCCAAGGTCGACAAATACTCGATGCTACACTCATTGAGGTTTGACTCCTGAGTTTTGTTTGGTTGCGAGTCAATCGCCTATTGAACGAAGCTTGGGGGAAAGATCGGTGATATTGAGATCCCTTAGAACCCGGTTACTATTTATAGGACAGGTTGAACCAATCCAGCTTCAAGAGGGTATGACCTTATATCTCATGTAAGCTGTAAACCTAAGGACTTGGTGTGATTTGTTTGTTGTTTGCTATACATGTGATTTCTTGGCATAATCATGACATCATAAACATGGCATATCATACTAACCATTTCAAGGATTTTCTAGGGCTCATCTTTGCTTTGTTTTGTAGGATATGGCATCCGCCCGCAGGAACACTATCCAGATTAACCTTGTGAAAGTACCTCCTCAACTAAAGGACTTGACATTAAGGATTCCTGAAAGCTCCCCCTTCACTGAAAAACATAGTCGGATGCTCAACTTGGTCACTTTAAAACCTGATGAAGAATTGTTAAAAGTTTTATTTCAGTTCTTTAATCCTTTGCACCACTGCTTCACCTTCCTGGATTACCAGCTAGTACCTACTATGGAGGAATTTTCTCGGTTATTGAGGGTACCTATTCTTGATCAGTTACCTTTCAACAGTACGGAAGGACATCCAAAGCATGAAGAGATTGCTCGAGCTTTATCCTTACAATGGTCCGATGTAGTGACAAATTGGGAAACTAGGGGAAGTGTCCAAGGAATCCCGATTAAATTTCTATTCGAGAAGGCTCACTGTTTTTGGGATACCCTGGATTTACAAGTTTTTGAAGCGGTATTAGCACTCCTCATCTACGGGATGGTACTATTCCCTAACGCGGACCAACTCGTAGATGTGAATACTATTAAGGCTTTTTTGTCTCATAATCCGGTGCCTACATTACTAGAGGATATTCTACACTCTCTGCATGCTCGCACTTTAAAGAGAAGGGGGACCCTCCTGTGTTGCACCCCTCTACTGGCTAGGTGGTTTATTTCGCACCTACCTAGGTCTATTTTTAAGAATGAGCAGGGTATGAAATTGTCTCATAGGCTAATGTCCCTTACACATTCAGACATTCATTGGTGTTCACGGTCTTCGGAAGATGTTACCATCATTGATCGCTGTGGTGAATTCCCTAATGTCCCTCTCTTAGGCATTAGGGGAGGAATCACTTATGATCCTTGTTTGGCACTGCGATAGTTTGGTTATGCGAGAAGGGATGGTCCTCATGATACACTTATCCAAGGAATCTCCTTCGACTATGAGAATGATGCTCAGGGATACCGTAAAAGGTTTATGAAAGTTTGTGGCATGGTACATAGAGTTGATAGCAAGACACTAGGGCACAAGAATTCCATCCCTCTTGAGCCTTATCTCAAATAGATACGAGCCCGTGCCCAAATTCTTATGATGCCTTACCCTGCTGTCCTACCAACGATTGTGGAACCAGTTGCTGAAGGAGACACTTGTTATCTTGTTCTCCATCCTGACATGACAACTGATCATGAGGAGTTACAAAAATCCTGGGTTCAGCTTAAAGAGGAGCGGGATACGTTCGAAACTCAATTCTATGCCAGCGAGAAGAAGGTCCTGGAACTCACTAGGCTACTTCATGAAGAGAGGAATATAAACGCCTACATTGCACCAAAGAGGATGTGCTCATGGGAGACCTAATTTTCTTTTTGCTTTAGGTTTTGTTTTGTTTAATTGTAAGGCTAAATGTAACTCTTTGTAACAATTCTAACTTATTAATACAATTAACGTGTGTTTCTCTTGGTTAAACAAATTTGAGCTTTTAAGAATCCTTGAAATCATTGCATACGCATATCATCAATGACATTGCATAAATAGGTTTCATAACAGGTTTCTCATCGCCTGTGCTGTTTATTTAAGCAAAAATGTCTTTTGAACAAAGTATCAAGGATCTCCAGGCACAAAAATGCCCAATTTCAGCAAATGTTCATAGCCTTGGCTAAAGGGAAGGAAGACCTGGAGGGCCTTATTCTGAAAGAGAAAAAGAAGAAGAAGAAGAAGATCATCGGTGTCCTAAATCTGGGCAGAAGATTTATGGGACCGTTGAAGCAAACGGTTGATCTGACCTCTTCATCCAAAGAAGGGGAGAACCAAGAGGGCGAAACAAGGGAGGAAGACCCTAGTCCGAGAGTTTCTGAGGATGAATCTGACCACAATGATGAACAATATTCCCCAGCTGAGGATAGGTACAAATAGTTAGAGGATCGAATGAGCACGATGGAGATCTAACGAATACCAGGGCTGGATTTCGAAGAGCTGGGTTTGATATTTGGGGTAGTCACCCCATAGAAGTTCAAGGCTCCGGTATTTGCGAAGTATGATAGGGTGTCTTGTCCTAAGCTTCATCTCCGTTCCTATGTGAGGAAGATTCAGCCTTACACTGCTGATAGGAACTTGTGGGTCCATTTCTTTCCGGACAGTCTGTCTGGGACTCAGCTTGAGTGGTTCTATCAGTTGGAGGGAACCAATTTCCACAACTGGGAAGATTTGGCTGCTGCTTTTTATAAGTAATATCAATATAACGCTGACCTTGCCCCTACCCGTACTCAACTCCAGAGTATGTCCATGGGTGTAGGTGAAGGTTTCAAGGACTATGCGTAGAAGTGGAGAGATCTGGCAGAGAGAGTCCAACCCCCTTTGTCTGATAGGGAGTTGGTTGACATGTTTCTTGGGACGCTGTCTGGTCCATTATTCAATCACTTGATTTGTACCTCCTCAACTGGTTTCACCGAGGTGATATTGATTGGAAAAAGGGTAGAAGCTGGGATCTGGAGCAGCAAGATAAAAAAGATACCTCGTCAAGTACAGTAAATAAGCTGTTCCCCGGTAAGAAGGAGGTCAGTGCCATTTATAACTCAAGATGTCAGAGCTGAGATGAGCGTCGTCCAACGGTAGGGGCTGTGATAATACCTAGGTCTATGGCTACTCAACAACGAAACAATCAGCCAATGGTGGAAAGACCTCAAAGGCAGTTCACCCAAATCAACATGCCATTGTCATAAGCATTGAAACACATGTTGGAGATGAATCTGATTACGGTGATAAACCCTCATCCGAACCCTAAGACTTCCTCTCCTAACTACAATCCGGATGCAAGGTGTGCTTATCATTCTGGAAGCCCGGGGCACGATACTAACGATTGTTGGGCGCTGAAATACAAGATTCAGAATATGATTGACGCCAAGGAGATTAAATTTGACCCTCCTGAGACTCCCAACGTGATCACTACTCCATTGCCAAAACATGGCTAGGATTGAAAGAATTTTTGTTCATTTGAATTCTCAAGTTGTATTTTCTTTTCTTATTCGAACAATTATTTTCATGTCAAAACTTTGTTATTTCATTAATGCATTACACATGTTTTGTCTTGAATTAATCTGTTTTCACTATGCTTAAACTGCTTTATACTTCCTTTTTGTGATATTCAACTCTCGATTAAAAGCTCCAAGCCTTAGAGGGAGGATGACGAAAACGATACCACAATCTCTATAATATGCTTTTGAACAGACCTTGCTGACGATGTATATGCGTTATTTCAAATCCCAAACAGTGGAGTTATAAGGAAGATAATCCCTAGTCAACCCCTTTGAGCCAAAAGAAGTAGGAGTTTTTCTTTCACACAAATTAAAACCCTTAATCATAACCTGGGGCAGGGTAGTTTTCTCAGTTAATTCAGAGGCACATTCAGTCGCAATATTCTGTTTCACACACAATGAATGGCCTCAAAGACGTCCTTCCGAATAAGAAGATGGTGATGGTTCCGCATAATCATCAAAGCAGGCAGTCATTATTTTGCAAAAGAAAAACCAGTAAAGTCAAAACCTATGAAGGAGACTTAAGAAAAAATCTAGGGCATCCCGCTGACTGTAATCACAAAAAGAAACAGTTCAGGCAAAAGACATGGATAGTAAAATAAAAAAGAAAGAGGTCTTACAAATCCTCGACAAAAAAAGATGACTGCCTATTCAAAATAAACTTCCAGTATCCGAACCATCATCGGAACATCAAGGACAGTACTCAAGGACTCAACTGGGATTCTAAACACGCAATTAACTGAGCATAGGACTGAAGGACATCATGAAGAACGGATGGGTACACATAAATTTTGAGCCTTTATCCTTTTTTTCTTAAACCGTGAACCAGGCCACGTTATAACCCTTAAAAGTCCTAGCTGAAGCATGGGTTAGTTTGAGAGCATATTGTTACAAAGGTATCCTGACTCCTGTAGGACTTGTTACGAATCCTGAGTTGATATCACATCCTTGCAAATTTTGTTTTAATACACAAAACACATTTTGAAATTTTTTTTAAGACTGACATGAGTTTTGCATTCTTTAAATGACATTGTTTGCATATGACTAATTGTTTGACAGCAGAGAAATCCAGACAATGGATATTCAATGAGCAGACATCCTCTCAATGGACAGAATCACCTCAGCGAGAAAGACACTTCCAATAACAGGTCTTCCATAAGCAAGGGGCATGACATGATGTCTAACACACTTGGGGCAGTCTCTCTGAAGATGCCAAATAACCAGGGGAAGATCTCCATCTGAATCACTTGGGGCAGTCTCTCTGAAGATGCCAAATAGCCAGGGGAAGATCTCCATCTGAATCACTTGGGGCATTACGCACGCATTCCAATAACGAATCATGTGCCATCAAGAAATTTTTTTGACAGTACTACAACACAACACTAGGGACAGTGACAACTCCCCACATAGTAGAGGCAACCAAAGATTTGACATCGGCTTCCCCAAACAGGAGTTACTCTCCCCAGCAAAGTTCCTTCAGAAAGCCGGCATCTATATTCCCCAGCCAAATTTTATAATCGCAAACGGTTCATAAAGTTGTCTCCCAAGCAGAGTTTATTTCCCTGAATACAGAAGCTCAATCCCCAACATGGTTATTCCCCCGTAGAGTTATTCTCAAACAAAGTCTCTCCCCGGCGGAGTATTCACAAACAGAAAGGAATAAATCCACGGCATAATCATCTTCATTCGCCATCCCCAACAGAAGTAGAAGAACAACTTTTTCTACGACGGTCAGGAATTCAATTTCCAAGTACTCTCCAGCAGCAGTCATGGATTTATTTTCTCATACTCGGACGTGTCACAATAGCATTTCATGTTCATACGTCATGACATGCGCATACATATTGCATACAACATAATCTCATTTATTTTGAGAACATCACCACACAATGCATTTAATGCATCGCATATAATTAGTCCTGTACCTTTTTAGGAAAGATGGTTATCATCAACAATTTACAGAAGGTCCAAGATTAGCTCCTGAAACTAAACAGAGTAATTATCTGCGGGACGAAATGCAGCTTTACACGGGTCTCTCCTAAATGCAGCTTCACACGGGCTTGTCTTGAAAAATCTTACACGGGCCCCTTCTCATACATTTCCAAATAAAGTTTCACACGAAATTATCACGAAGTAACCCTATAATCCAGGTTCCTTCCCATAGCCCTACACTGACTAATCCCGAGGTAAACTTACTCAGGTTCCTTCTGAAGTTTTACACGAACTTATCCTGAAGTAACCTTACCCAGGCTCCTTCTGACGTTTTACATGAACTTATCCCGAAATAACCTTACCCAGGTTCCTTATGAAGTTTTACTCAGACTTATCCTGAAGCAACCCTACCCAGGTTCCTTCTTACAATTTCCTGATGTAGTTTTACCCAAACCCATCACGAGCAACCTTACCCAGGTTCCTTCTCGGTCCTGATGCAATTTTACACAAACTCCTCACAAAGAAACCTTACCCAGGTTCTTTCTCGGTTCAGATGCATTTTTACCCAAACTCCTCATCAAAGCAACCTTGCTCAGATTCCTTCTCATAGCGCTACTATCCAGGCTTTCATTTCGAAGTAACCTTACCCATGTTCCTTCTCATAGCCCTACTATCTAGACTTTCATTTCAAAGTAACCCTACTATCCAGGTTCCTTCTCATAACACTACTATCCAGGTTTCTTCTCTCTTATCTCCAAACAACAGTTTACAACACTGTAAGACCTGGACCCGACCAGATACAATCGATTTCACATTTCCCCAGTAAGTCGCGGTGCAGCTCGGACCCTAACCAGATATGCAGTTTACTTCCACCTCCTCAATCAGGAGGTAATTCCCCAATAGAGTAATGGACAACCGAAGCTCCTATACTCTATTTCCCAGGATATAAATCAACATTCCCCGATGAAGTCCTCCTCAACGGCAGATTTTCTAGCCATCACATCTTATCCTCAATGGGTGGAAAACGTGGTTCATGTGCCAAAGAAGGATGGAAAGGTTTGCATGTGTGTGGACTATAGAGATCTGAATAGGGTGAACCCAAGGATGATTTCCCTCTACCACATATTGACGTCTTGGTTGACAATACCGCTCAACACAAAGTCTTCTCCTTCATGGATGGATTTTCTGGATACAACCAAATCAAGATGGCTCTCAAAGATATGGAAAAGACCACCTTTGTCACACAATGAGGCACCTTTTGCTACAAGTTTATGCCATTAGGATTAAAGAATGTAGTGGAAACATATCAAAGGGCTATGGTAGCCTTATTTCATGATATGATTCATCATGAAATATAAGTCTATGTGGATGATATGATTCCAAGGTTGCAAACCAAACAAGAGCATCTCGATCACCTACACAAGCTATTTGAGAGGCTAAAGAAGTACAAATTGAGGTTGAACCCTAATAAATGCATATTCGGAGTAAGGTATGGAAAGCTTCTAGGTTTTATCGTCCGTGGCAAAGGTATCAAAGTTGATCCTACAAAAGTAAAGGCCATTCAAGAAATTCCAATTCCCCATTCTGAGTAAGAGGTCAGAGGATTTTTGGGTCATCTTAATTACCTTGTTCACTTCATATCTCACATAACTGCTACTTGTGAGCCAATCTTCAAGCTCTTGAAGAAAGATCAAGTAGTCAAATGGAACGACTACTGCCAAGTTGCCTTCAACAAAATCAAGGAATATTTGCAAGAGCCACCTATCCTCATTCCTCAAGTTAAGGAAAGACCTTTGATCATGTACTTGACTATGCTAGAGAATTCTATGGGGTGTGTGTTGGGCCAACATGACGAGTCTGGCCTAAAAGAGCATGCAATTTACTACATGAGCAAAAAGTTTACCGACTGTGAAAACAAATATTCACTACTTGAGAAAACTTGCTGGGCTCTGGAATGGGCTGCTCGCCGGCTAAGACAGTATATGCTGACTCACACCACTCTATTAAACTCTAAAATGGACCCTGTCAAATACATCTTCGAAAATCCCGCTCTCTCCGGACGGATAGCTAGATGGAAAATGATTCTGACTGAATATGACATCCATTATACAACCCAAAAGGTCATCAAAGGAATTATATTAGCAGATCCTTTGGCTCACCAAGCTATTAATGACTATCAATCTATGAGCTTTGAATTTTTGGATGAGAATATCATGTTAGTGACCGACTATGCAAAACCTGGACCGTACGACGAACCTGAACAAGGATCCCAATGGATTATGGTTTTTTATGGGGCTTCCAATGCTCTGGGTAACGTATTTGGTGTTGTGATAATCTCTCCTGAAGGTTGCCACACTCATTTCACTGCTAGGTTATGCTTTGATTGTACGAACAACATGGTTGAGTACGAAGCATGCATCTTGGGTCTAAAGGATGCCATTGACTTTAGGATCAAACACTTGGATGTATTTGGAGATTCCGCTATAGTAATTAGCCAAGTAAATGGAGAATGGGATACCAAGCATCCTAACCTCATTCCATACAAAGAGCTTGTGTTAACTCTGATTCTATACTTCGAGGAGATCACCTTTGAGCATTTCCCTAGGGAGGAAAATCAATTAGCCGACACTTTGGCCACAATGTCTTCCATGTTCAAGGTTAAATGTAACAATTAAGCTCCTATGATAACAATCGAAAGATTCGATGAACGTGCACACAACTACGAGCTTAACACGGACGAAGAGAAACCATGGTATCATGAGGTGAAAAGATATCTTGAAGCACAAGAATATCCTGAAGGGGCTTCCGTCAATGATAAGAATTTTTTGTGAAGATTCTCAGCCAATTTCTTTCTAAGCAACGAAACCCTATACAAGCGCAATCACGATTCTACTCTACTCTGATGTATGGACAAGAAGGAGGCAGAGAAAATTATGGAAGAAATGCATGATGGCCTCTTTGGGACCCACTCTAGTGGACATACTGTTGTACCCAAAATATTCCCTCTCATTTTATTCAAAAACATGCTACTAGAGGTCCTCAGCTTGCCCAAGGATACCTAAGGATTGACCAGACAAATCCTCCTCCTAAGACAATGAGCCTCAAACTAGGGTTTCCATTTTCATCAAGATGTTTGAGTTCCAAGGGTCCAAATTGGTCTCTATTTCCCTAATATGTCCTCAAGATCATTCATGTCAAGTTTCATGCCTTGCACAAGAAGTTAGCTCAGTCAAATGCTTAAATGCCTAAAAATCAACTATGTTAGGTCAAAAGTCAACTGTTGGCCACATACAGTAAAACTTCAAGATTTTTGGTCAAAATCAACATTTTTAAGTTATATCCATCATTTGATAAAGGGTTGATCATGATTCCTCAAGGAATGCCCCAAATTCATCAAAACTCAAAAGTTGCTAAATTAGGGTTTCCATAGGAAAAGTCAACCAAACTTTGACCAGGCCTAACCTTCTCATACTTTATCAGAAATTTCCCATCCAAGGCTCATTTTTAATAGGATTCAATTCCCTACAATTCATCTTCATCCCTCAAGTTCAAGAAATGCACTCATGAAAAGATATGAATTCAGACATTATAGGTCATTTCAAAAAGTCAACAAAAACACCTTTTGGGTCAAAGCTTCTTACATGAACATGGAAGATACAATTGAGATGAAATAATAAGGGTTGTTTAGAGGACATCCCAAGCTTTCTAAAAAGTCCAAGAACACCTTCTTAGGGTTAAAACTGAGGGAAATATGTATTGTCAAAGTTGACCAATTTTGGGAAATGTGCATGAAATCAACATTGATTAAAATGACCTTTTTTCTAAATGGGCCCATGTTTTATTGTTTGAAACTTGTTCCTAAGATGGCCCATGACCCCTGAGCTTATCCACCTATTATTTTATTATTTTTATTATTTTTATTATTTATTTTTATTTTTTATCCATTTAAATCAAAATAAATCAATTTAAATAGTAGAATAATCAAATAAAATCAAAGATTTAATTTTGTGAGCATATTATGAGTCCATGAACAGCTAGCAAATCAAATAAATCGTGCAAGGGCTGATTGGAATGAAAATAGCATGTGTTTGGCCAAGTTTAGAAAGAAAAGAATCAAGTTTAAAATCAAATCTCTTTCTCATCAATCTCCAAGATTTAGTCCAAATTTATTAACCTAAATCAATCACTTACATGTCCACAACACATCCAAAGATAAAGAACAAGGATTGGTTCGTGAAAATTACAAGAACAAAACTCAGTTTTTTTGTCAAAAAGTGCAGGTCGGTTTTGATTCCATAGGCCGTTTCAAGTAATTCCAAGGCCAACAATACGTTACTGGACGTCTCCTAAAGCTAACAACATCTTTTGCACGCGTCAAAGAACCCAGAATCACATCTTGACACTCACAGTTTGTTCACGTTTTCTTTAATCTCAATTTCGCTCATTCATACATTATAAATGCTATTTGACTGCATTTTTGTGTTCATAATCATCACATAAATGTGTCTGGATAGTCCAATTTAAGTTTGAACACATGTATAATCATCTGCCATTGTTAGGGTTCCAAAGCTTCAAATTGGGGATTCTCTATAGAGGCGAAATTAGGACAGATCAAGGGTACCAATGAACTCAGGGCATAATTTCTAATTGATCTATGCCTTTAGTTAGAATTTATTTGACGTGTATTAGGTTTTGATTGTTGCAGGGTTATAACTATGGATAAAAACTGTCACTATAGCCTTTAGTGACAGTTTTGTCCGTAGGTAAAAGGTTTGGCAACAAAGACAACAGCCTAGGGAGAAGATGATGATGTGGCTGATAACCATTGAAGGATTTGAATCCGTGCACGTTTTTGGGGCATAATGCATAATTTCCTTTATATTTTATTTGCTTAATTATATATATGAATGAGCAGCCCAACACGGATGGTTAAGGAAGGAGTATGTGAAGTTAACGTCCTGGGTTCGATCCCAGGCGTGAGCTTTTGTATTTTTCTCATTATTTCTCTACAGATTCAATGTGCTGCACGCCCTGGTCCATGCTATGCACCCAAGATCCACGCCATCAGATCATGTCCTGGACAGATCTCACGCCTCCAGAAAGCAGTCACATGGTGGACCTCCTGAAGACAAGTTGCACTGAATCTCACGCTGGATACTGGGCTAGCATCTTGGGCCTAGTACAAAAAAGCAGGTGCACCCCCCTGATTACTAATAACATCAAGCCCAAGCTATTTAATTTTTTAATTTCTTTTGTTTTATTTATTTGTTTAATTATTTTTTGCAAAACAAAAATCATTTTTTTATTAAATCAAAAATCATAAAAACATTAAAATCAGATTTTTTTTATAAAATATTTTATTTCATTAATTAATTAGATTAATTTAATTAGGGCAATTTAAATTCTTTTTCCATAATTAAAAGCAATTAGAAAATTAGGTTTAGTTGGCAAATATTTATTTTCTCAATAAAAAAAATATACAAAAATATTTTTTAATTAATTAGATTTTTTAGGCTTCTAATTTATTCCCGTCTTAACTTTCGCGCGCATTTACTTATTTATAATTCCAATTATTGTAACTGTTTTGAGGTTTGTAATAGATTTAAATTAGGTTTTGCCTACTTCTTTTTATTTACTGCCTATTCCCCAAGTTTTGGTTAAGTAACCCCCTCCCCGAGGCCTTGTAATAGTTAGGACTTTAATTTCTTGCACTTTTAAATTGCCGCAACTATGAACTGTCTAGATGTATGGATAATAGGCTTGCATGCAAAAGACAAATGTAATTAAAACAGTAGATCACCTTAATTGTGCAAAGATTAAATAAATTGAAATCAAACACATGCACATGCTCACTCCTAGGGTTTGCCTCACTTCGTTTGCCTTCGGTAAACAGTCATGAAGCATAAGGAATTTTAGTGG
The DNA here is from genome assembly GCA_948472305.1 of Vicia faba. Lineage (NCBI taxonomy): Eukaryota > Viridiplantae > Streptophyta > Magnoliopsida > Fabales > Fabaceae > Vicia > Vicia faba. The sequence continues at coordinate 51,490,648 of OX451738.1, read as the reverse complement.
TCGCCCTCTAGTCCCAAAAGATAAAAAATGACCCATTCGAATGTTGCCTCGGAAAGATCTTTAGGACTTTAGGGTAACTGCTAAGGTTTCCTAACCATTGCTTTTATGACTAATTGTCCCTTCGAATGTCCCTTAAAACTCCAACAATGGGGCTAACTACTCCATAATAGTAGGATAGCATTGTCTAAAAGAAACGAGAACGAACAGTCTTTTTCGAGTAGGTAGACAATCTTAAGTACTTGCTCAAAACAACAAAAACTTTTTCACACAAACACTTTCAAAACAGTTTTCAAAAACAACTTTGTCACACTCTTGAGGACAGATACAAGGGTTACCACGAAGTTAAACAAAAACGTTTCAAAACACACACAAGTAATATCAAAATGAGCAAGTACCTAGGAGCTCGTGGAAAACCACAGATAGAAAGGGTTCTAACACCTTCCCTTTCTATAATCTACCCCCCATACTCAGAAACATCTCGAAAAAGGTTTTTCTGTTCTTTTTCCTTTTCCTTTGTTGGATGAAATAAAAGTCGATGGCGACTCTTGCTTACCGTGACATTTGCAAATACAAAATGCAAACCAGTATTAACAGTCGGTTCGACCATTGTATCAGACATAGTACGGCCAAGAAAATCATGAGGGCTGGTTACTATTGATCCACAATGGAAACTGATTGTCATCATCACTTAAGAACTTGTCATAAGTGTCAAATCTATGCTGACAATATCCATATACCACCTATTCCCCTAAATGTCATGACTGCTCCCTGGCCGTTTGTGATGTGGGGCATTGACATGATCAAAGAAATCAAACCTACTGCCTCAAATAGACACCATTTCATTCTTGTTGCCATTGATTACTTTACCAAGTGGATCGAAGCTTCTTCATATGCCTCAGTTACCAAGAACGTTTCTCATATGCTGTTATGGCATCCCCGAAAGGATTATCACCGACAATGGAACTAATCTCAACAATGTTATGATTACAGATCTTTGTACTCAGTTTAAAATCAAGCATCACAATTCTTCTCCGTACAGTCCCAAGATGAATGGCGCAGTGGAAGCTGCCAATAAAAATATCAAGAAGATTGTGCAAAAGATGGTGATAACCTACACAGTTTGGCATGAGATGTTACCATTTTCTCTCCATGTATATTGTACTTCGGCTCACATGTCAACTAGGGCAACTCCTTTCTCTTTAGTCTATGACATCGAAGCCGTCTTTCCCATAGAAGTTCAAATTCCTTCTTTAAGGATAATGAAAGAAGCAGGTCTAGGCGAGGATGAATGGATTCATACTAGGTTGGATCAACTGAATTTGATTGACGAGAAACGGTTGGCTGCTGTTTGCCATGGTGTGATCGGTGGATCTGGAACTGACTGTTTAACGCTGGTTCGCGAAATGTCGCGGAAGCAAGAGTCGCCACCGTCTTTTATTTTCTCCAAATGGAAAGGACAAAAGCACAGAAAAATTCCTTAAAGAGATTGCTCTCGGTTCGGGAGGTAGGTTATAGAAAGGGAAGGTGTTAGCACCCTTTCTATCCATGGTTATCCATGGGCTCTTAGATACTTGCTCACTTGTGTTTTCAAAAGGTTTGTTTGCTTTTCAACTGTGGGTTTAAAAAAAGTTTCTTTGAAAAATTCCAGTTCGACTCTTGTATCAGTCCTCAAGAGTGTTTGAAAAATTGCTTTCGAAAGCTTTTTGAAAACTGTGTTGGTGTGAAAAGTATTTTTGATTTGTTTTTGAAATTAGAGCAAGTATCTTAGAGTTGTCTACCTACCCTAAGGAATTCGTCTGTGTAGATGTCCTTTAAAGTAGTGCCATCCCACCATTGAGAGGTAGGTAGCACCACCGTTGGAGGTGTTCGGGTTAATTCGAAGGTTCGGGACATGGTGATCACCAGAGCAATAGGAAGACACCTTAGAAGCTACCCTCATGCCAGGTTCCCGGATCATGAGGACTTACTAAGACATCCTCTACTCGACGATCACCTTTCGAAGGCAAGGCAACAGTGAGGCGTACCCTAGGGGTGGTGTGTGCGATTTGTGTGTCGTTTTCATTGATATTTGTCTTGTCCTGTCATTTGGTGTTCTACGCTTGTTTTTATTTAAGGCCATTCATTCTTGCATGCTTTGTTAACAGTTAAAAGGTTTGCGAGAAAAAAGTAAATCTAAAGCTATTACAAATGGCGCGGGTCCACATCGCCAAAATTAACCGGACCCGATTTGACGGAAAGTAAAGAAATTAAATAAAGTAAATAAGAGTGCGAAAAGTAATTAAACGTTACAAGGCTTCGGGAGAAGTACATAATTATTCAAGCGACATAAAATAAATACGCGAAATTAAACAATTAAGAACATGGGCGTTGGACCCTTTTGCAAAATTAAATTAATAAGGAATTAAAATTAAAATTAAAAGAAAATGTTTTTGGTATTTTTTATGTTTTTTAAGATTTAATAGAAAAAGAATCAATTAAAACTAAAATAAAAGGCAAACCCTAATTCTATTTATTTTTAAGATTATTAAGAAAAATGTTGAAGTTTTTTAACCTAATTTAACCCTAAATTATTTATGTACAATTTAATTATAAAAATAAATAAATAAATAATATTATGGTAGAAAGAAAAATTAAAAGGAATAAAATTTATTAAACCTAATTCTATGTTTTTTATATTTTTATTGTGAAAAGAATTAATATTGCAACCTAAATTAAAACTAAATTTATTTACATGCAATTTGCTTATGAAAATAATTAAAATAAAAAAATATTATATTTTTCATCTTTTCTGATTTTTTGTGCATTTTTATATTTTAGTAAAAATAATTAATTAAATCAAACAATAAAATAAATAAAACAATAATTGAGAAAAATAAAATGTGAAGAAAATTGCAAACCAGGGGGGGGGGGGGGTTCAGGCCCCAATTGTGAGGTATAGGCCTTAGCAATCTGGCCCAGTTAAGCATGGCTTTTGTTGACTTTGCATGACACGTATACGCGCGCTGACTCATCCTCATGGTGTCCATCAACTCTCAGCCCTTGATCTGAATATGCTAGACGCGTGTATGGATAGATGGTGAAGGAACATGATGCGTCTGCAGCCTTGAAGCACATGGGAATTGCTTTTGAAAAATAATATGGAAACTTGTAAGACCTGGGGCTCGAACCCAGGTCATATGCCTTGCCAATGTTTTCTCTGACCAGCTGTGCCAACCAAACGCGTTTTATATATATTAGACAAACAAATAACAAAAAGAAAGTGGGTTAAGGGCTTGGAAATGCGCGCGAGATTTTGAATAAGCCAATCAGCGTGTGACATGTAATCATCTTCTCCACCTTCCCTAAAATATGAAACATTGAGCAACGGTTTTAGACGCGTTGCCTAAGACCATATACCAGAAAATAGCGATTAGGTTATCTTTGAACATAAATTAGGCGCGAGGGTTGGGATCTCTTCGTCCAGGCGCGCTCATGTCAATGGTGGTATTCATGAGTTATAATTTTCCCTTGGGTGAAAAGCCCCAATCTGAACCCCTATAAACCCTAGAAAAACAGTTATGGCATAATCGCGTATGGCTTGCAAAAATTCAATTAAACATCATGGTTAGCTTTAGAATCACACCAGGAACAAGAATCAATAATTGAAATGTTATGAAAATGCATAGATTATAGAATACGATTATGACATTTTTATGGAATATGTGGAGTTCTGTATACTGATTCCTAGCCTTTTGATGAATGTTCTGGATTGGAATATGATCAGTGAAGCTTCAGGAAGCTATTGGGATCAAAAGTAGGTCTTGAATCGTCCTCTAAAGTTGATTTCAGAATTGAGTTTTATGGAGAAAATTTCAAGTTTGTTTATGGCCTTTGAGCCCAGTTTTCTGTCTATGTGCATTAGGTTTCTCATCAAGCATATGTAGTGAACAAATTAGGTCAACAAAACTCAATAAAATCCAATGCAATAATGGTTTTTGGAAATTTGATTTTAAGGATCTTTTTCATATCTTTTTTCAAGTGTTCTTGGTTCAAAATCATGCCAATCAGTCCAATTCTTTCCTAATTAGCCTATGCACGAAATCTTGATGGCAAAACATGCATGAAAAGATTTTTTAGATCAAGTTATATATTTTCCACATATTTAAATGATTTAAATGAATTAATATAAATAATAATTCAAATAAATAAATAAAAAATGAGAAAATACTTCCCTTTGGGCCAAGTGGTCGTGCATATGCTTGGAATGATGAATCATGGAGGAAAAATGGGCCCATTAGCAATTTTAGACCATTTGAATCAATGTTGACTTTTCAAAATATCCAAAAATTTCCCAACTTCTACAAGGCATAACTTGCTCAATTTTAAGCTTTTCTCATGTTCTTGGACATTTTGGAAAGATCTTTGAGTCCTCTAACCAATGCCTTTGGTCCCATGTCATTTTGATTTACCAATCTCAAGTTATGGCCTTTGACTTAAAGTCCCTTTTTGTTGACTTTTGAAAATGACCTATAATGTTGAAATTGATAACTTTTTGTGAGAGCATTTCTTGGACTTGAAGTATGAAGAGGAGTTGTAGGAAATGTCTTTCTCTTCAAAATGAGCTTTGGATGGAATTTTTATGATAATCCATGTGAAAGTTATGCCCTGGTCAATTTCAGTTGACTTTTTCAGCTGTCCAAATAAGGAAACTTTTGCATCTTTGATGATTTCTGAGCCAAATTTTGAGAATCATGATCAAGCATTGATCAAATGACGTTTGTGGCTTCAAAATGATATGTTGACCAAAAATTTGAACTTTTGACTGCCAAATGACCATTTTGCCCCTACAGTTGACTGTAGTGCAATTTAGGGTTTTGACTGTGCAATTTTGAGCTGAATGCCTTGAAACTTGATATGAGGATGCTTGACCATATTTGTAGGCATGTGAGACTTGATTGAGCCCTTGAAAATTTCCTTTTCTTGATCAGGACACAAACCCTAGTTTTGACTGTATAGGAGACCTTTGCACTGTGCAACCCTTGGGGAATTTTGCAACTTGACTTGGCCATTTCTTGGAGAATATGGGAGGGCAAATTTTAGGGTACAACACATGGTTAGATATATCAAAAGCATATGATCAAGGCGTTCAACAAAAAGATCAAGCCTCGAGTGTATCAAGCTGGAGAATTGGTAATAAAGTGCATCATTCTTCCACAAGGCGACCCCGGGGGCAAATGGACTCCCACTTATGAAGGACCATTTGTTGTAAAGAAAGTCTTCTCTGGTGGTACCATGATGCCGACTATTATGGATGGCGAAGATTTTCCACATCCCGTAAACACGAACATAGTTAAAAAATACTACACATAAAATGACCTTCTAGGTTGACACACCTAGGCAAAAATATGGGCATCCCGGTGAACCAAAGAGGTTCGGGAAAAAATTAGGGATATACGCAAAAGATTGTACACCCGAAAATTCGAAAACCTGAAAGGGCGACTTGGGCAAAAATGAGTATCCTGGTGGGTTGAAAACCCGAAAGGGAGGTCTAGGAAAAAGTTAAGGATTAAAGCGTATGATTATGTCCCGTGGAATCCCTACAGCCAATTTTATTACCAAAAGACCGAAGTTCAAATGGTCCCGAATCAATCAAACCGACTTCATTCAACGACAAAGGCTTATTCAAAGACATAAAGGCAATAGCAGTGTGGGGACAACGAGATCACTTTCACACGGCTATTATTATTTTTTTCACTCTGTACACTTTTCATTTCTTTTGGCGATTTCCTCTTACTAGGATTTCTGTCCCTTTGTACAAAAAGCCTATTCATGGGAAAAACATCAATAGAAATATACTTTGAAGTAAAAACCTTTTGTCTTGAATACGAAGAGGTCCAATGACTAAAATTTCATGAACATATGCATATGAACATGATTAAACCTTTTAGCAAACATATGCTTCAATATAGTGACAAACATCTCCCTAGTTGCATTCCAGACATCCCCAGAGTTTTTCCATTAACATTATCCTCACAAAGTTGGATCCATAAACTCCCCAGTCAGAGTTTCAATCCCTGGAAAACTCTCTCCCCAACTGAGTCTGTCATCCCCAGGCTGAATCTGTCCTCTCCAGCTTGAGTTTACCTCTTAGACTATTACGTAACAAGGGACCACAACCCCTAATCCCCAGTGAAGTCACCAGTTGAGTCTTTGCTATCTCTGAAAGTTGATGAAAAGCCTGGAAATCGACCAGATAACATTCGACTTCATCCTTTCAAGAAAGTTACTACAAAACCTGTACCCGACCAGATATTAGTTCAAATTCACCCTACCCTCAACTTACTGAAGACTGGATCCGACCAGATAAAAGTAAACCATTTTGCCAAGTTACTGAAGCCTGGACCCAACCAAATAACAGTTAACCACCAGTCCAACTTATTGTGAAGACCGGATCTGACCGAATAACAGTAAACCACGATTCCAAGTTACGAAAGCCTGGACCCAACCAGATAATAGTTTAACTTCTCCATTTGCTGAAACCTAGATCCGACCGGACAACAGTCAATCCCCTTTTAAGTTACTGAAGCCTGGACCTGACCAGATAACAGTTAACCACCAGTTTAACATACTGTGAAAACCCGGATCCGACCGAATAACAATAAACCATGATTCCAAGTTGCTAAAGCCCGGACCCGACCAGATAACAGTTAACCTCCAGTTCAAGTTGTTAAAACCTGGACCTGACCAGATAACAGTTTGACTTTTACAAATCACTAAACAAAACTCCTCTTCCCCAATAGATATTTCTATAATCCCCGGTGAGTTGTTGCAAAACCTGGAAAACAACCAGATAATCATCAACTTCTTCATCCCCAACAAGTCATTGTGAAGCCTGAAGTCCGGCCAGATAACAATTGATCTTCAAGAGATAACTCCCCAGTAGAGAAATGGACAACTAAGACTCTTGAGCTCTTTTCCCCAAGAAGGAGATCAACACTCTCCTCAGAGTCTTCTCAAACAAAACAACATTCCCCAGCGGAAACATCCTAAAATAAAGTCTAAAAAGGAGCGTGCTCTTCATCCCCGATAGCAGTCCTGGATTCAGCTTCCCAAGGCTCCCCAACATTTGTCAAGGATTTATTTTCCTAGACAAGGATGCACGTCAAACATATTTCATCTTCATACATCATACAACATACACATACATCATAATCTCATTTAGTTTTAGAACATTATTATGCCATGCATACTTCTGCATGCAACTAACCCTCTTCCTTGCAGGAAAAGACATGAAAAAGAAATACCTTTTCTATCACTATGGATGGCATCTGTAAGCCCATTTCGAACAAATCTCCATCATCTATCCAAATGGCATCCATAAGCCCATTCCCAATTAAACACGCCAAAGGAAAATTTTTGGGCAGTTTAAGTGTTCAATTATCTTTCACCTTCAAGTCATGAAAGGCAGATCTGCCAATCTCACTCTTCAGGTTCAAGAAGATTGAACAGGGGCAGCTGTTGTACCCCAAAATTTCCCCTCTCATTTCTCAAGGCATTTTCTCACAAGGATTTCCAGAAGCTCAAAATTTGCACAAGTACAAAGCAAACAAAAAGGGAAAAATAGATGAAAAAAGGATTTTTGACAAAATTTAAGAAAAGCAAGCTTGCTTCGACTGAACATTCTGGCTTCTTCAACGCAACTTGGATTCACACGCTTTGACTTAACATTTAGGCCTCCTTCGATGCAAGCTTGGTTTTCATCCTTCGATTGAGCATCTGGCTTCTTCGAGCGAGCTTTGATTTACACACTCTAATTGAACATCTGGATTTCCTTCGAGCAAGCTTTCCACAAGCTTCGATTAAGCATATGGCCCTATACATGCTTACTTTGATTCAAAAAGCATGTGGCTTCCTGCATGCAAGCTTCAATTCAAGGAGCAATGACCTTCTGCATGCAAGTTTCGGTTGGGCAAGGATTACCTTCTCACAAAGCTTCGATTGGAGTATGGTTTCCTTTCAAAAGCAACATACGTCGAATCCAACTATGGACCCCTTCATGCATCCTTTGGTCCACAAGATTCATTCAAGTAGTGGCCTCCTGTATGCTAGCTTCGACTAGGCATTATGGCCTTCTGAAAAGCTTCCTTCGATTCAGAAGGAGATGACCTTCTGAAATCTTTCTTTGATTCAGAGGGAAATGGCTTTCTGAAGGTTTTCCATTGACACAAAGCATATGGCCTCCTGCATGCTGGTTTTGATTGCACCATTGGCTCCTTACGTGTTTACTTTGATTCACAAGGCATGGGTTTTTCCTCATGTTAGCGTGCACAAGGCATTGTCACCTGTGTGTCTCCTTCGAATACACCTACATGCTGGCTTCGAATCAATCTTAAGGATTGTTTCAAATCCATTTTTATACAACCTTCGAATCCACCTTCAGAACTATTTTGAATCACCTTCATATCACCTTCGAATCCAACTGTAGACCTTTCAACACACATAGCGCTGCATTATGACACACAACTTGGTGGCCCATTCGAAGGACTTGCCATGGTTGGGAAACAATTGGTTTTTGTTTACTTTTGAGTCTGGTCGAAGGGTTAGGCCTAAGTGATCAAAAGCAAGAAGACTCAGTGGCATATTCAGCTGAAGAGGCCCATTCGAAGAACACACAAATTGGTCCATTTGAAGGACACACAACTGGTGGAAACAAACACTGCTTTGTTAAGTCTGGTCGAAGGCTATGGAAAGATGAAGGATTCGATTCAAAGAGTCAAGTTGTGTACAGGTTAGGCTACATAGGCCTCAAACTTTTGCCTCACTCCATATTTAATTGTTCTTCAAGCCAACTCGCTTTTGATGACATCACTACCTTTTTAGAAATTTCTTGAGCCTTGTGCCTGCCTCTTCTGCACACTTGTCCCATATAAACTAGGAGCCACCCATCTCAACCATTGATTTTAGTGCTTTTATCTTGGGATTATGAAAAGTTGACACAAGTGGATGTTGGCCTTTCAAAGAAACTATATTTTATTCCTTCACAAAGCTGCTCATTCAAAAAATTTCTCTATAAATACAGAGTTCATTTGCACTTTAAAGGGGCTGAAAAAGAAAAAGAAAAAAGAAGAACACTGAAGAATATTTTTGGCTGTTTGAAAAGAATCTTCAAAAACTCTAAAAACTCTCAAACATTTAACACCATCCTAAACCTAGAACTTGAAGAAACACCACACTTGTTTCTTTAAAATCCTGAAATAAGCAAACACAAATCAACTTATCTTGGTTTTCGAATCTAGCCAAAGAAACACCACATTTGTTTCCCCCCTTCGAATTCAAGAAGCCCAGAGAAACAACTCAAGTCCAAGACCCACATTCCAGCTTCAAGCAAGGTAAGTTCTCTTGACCTTAACTTTTCGTTTCAAGCACAACATGTGAATAATCATTTCCTTTCGGTTCAAGCATTATCATTATCTTTTTTGTTTGTCTTCGTTTTCACCTTCTTCGTTTGCTTTCTTGGCTAAGTATTTTGGTTCATTTTCTTTATTTATCAAACATATTGTTAATAATTAATCTAGCCATGAAGCAATACTAGCATGGTCCCACCTCATGCTGCTAGTTAGTCCCCAAACAAAAGAAAGTAGGAAGAAGGTTGTGTGGATCGAAGACTTTTAGGCTTCACCCCACGCTGCTATCTAAAATGAAAGAGGTGTGGCTGAAGGTACTTGCTCAAACCAAAACTTTTCACACTTACACTTTTCAAACAATTTTCAAAACAACTTTTTCACACTCTTGAGGACTGATACAAGGGTTATCACGAAGTAAAACATTTTCAAAAACAAAGCACACACAAGAAATTTCAAAATGAGCAAGTACCTAAGAGCCCATGGAAAACCATGGATAGAAAGGGTGCTAACACCTTCCCTTTCTATAATCTATCCCCCGTACTCAGAATATCTCGAAAAAAGGATTTTTTCTGTACTTTTTTCCTTTCCGATTGGATGAAATAAAAGTAGGTGGCGACTCTTGCTTACTGCGACATTTTGCGAACACAAAATACAAAATGCAAACCAGTATTAAATAGTCGGTTCTGCCACTGTATCACAATGATGAAGCAGATGCACGTGCTGAACCCTGAGGTCGAACTCAACACCTCAGGTACGGGGGCAAACTATTATGTCGCTGCTGGCAAGATTCTCGTCCCCGAATACCATAAAGACTTTATCGCTCAGCCTGTCAGGGGTCCTGCATAGTTATCACTCGTCATCGAGGAAGATACCAAAGGGTGTCTGCTAGTTGTTTTATTTTATTCTGGCCTACATGCCGTATTGTTGTAATTTTGTTTCTCCGGGCCTTTTCCCGTTTATGTAATTTCTGAACAAGCATGGTCTCTGTGGCCATAAACTATTCTTTTGGATGGGGCACCAAGGGCCTCTGTTGTTGTAATATTCGTATAATAGCGGCCCTGGTGGTCGTTTCTTTTAATTGTTCCAAATATTTAATTCGTGTTTGCATGTTTACTGATATTTTTTTCCTCTTGGGATATCTTTTATTTTGCTAAGAATTTGTAGTGGGGACTTGTTCGTTTAGGTTCGTATGTTCGTCTGTGTGGGGAAACTGGTCTGTTGTACCCCAAAATTTGCCCGCCCATATTCTTCAAGGTTTGTCAAGAATCATCCTCAAATGGTTCAAGCCTACCCAAGAAATTGCACAGTTCAAATGCCTCCTAAGCCAGTCAAAATTAGGGTTTTGGTTCTTGCAAAGAAGTTGAAGTTTTCAATGGCTCAATAAAGCCTCATATGCCTATACGCATTGCCAAGCATCTACATGTAAGTTTCAAGACTCACAGCATCAAGTTGCACAGTCAAAAGCCCTAATTGCTTCACAATCAACTGCAGGGGCAAAATGGTCATTTTACAGTCAAAAGTCGGAATTTTTGGTCAACATCTTATTTTGAGCTCACAATCATCATTTTATCAAGTCTTGATCATGATTCCACAAGCATGGTTCAAAAATCATCAAGATGCAAAAGTTTCTATTTTTGGACAGCATGAAAAGTCAACTGTAACTTGACCAAGGCATAACTTTTTCATGGTTCATCAGAAAAATCCCATCCAATGCCCATTTTTAAGGGGATGACATTTCCTACAACCCATCTTCACATTCCAAGTCCAAGAAATGCTCTCACAAAAAGTTATCAATTTCTACATTATAGGTCATTTTCAAAAGTCAACAAAAAGGCATTTTAAGTCAAGGACCATAACTTGAGATTGGTAAATCAAAATGACATGGGACCAAAGGAATTGGTTAGAGGACTTCAAGACCTTTCCAAAATGTCCAAGAACATGTTCATATGATCAAAATTGAGCAAGATATGCATTGGAGAAGTTGGAAATTTTTTGTGAAATGGCAAAAGTCAACTATCCTTGAAACTTCAATTTTTGACAAAAGGGCCCACTTTCTTCCACTTGATTCAGCCTTGTCATGCCACACACGTGTCCCATGATTAATTTCAAGATCAAACATTTATTTTTCTATTTTATTTAATTTTTATTGATTTAATTCATTTTAAATCCATAATAATTCAAATAAAATCTAAAAATCAATGGAATAGTATCTTTTGGATTTGAATAGCTTTCATACATCATGTGCCAGCTCACAAACTCATGCTAGGGCTATGTTGTACACAAAATCTTGGTTTTGCTTAAAAAAAGGAAAGTTTGTTAAGGATGGAAAACCTAAACCTAATTCTCTCATGTGCATGGATCAAGGCCCAACTGCTGACCTAATTCCATCCCCTTACATATGCTGAGTCTAACCCTAATGCTAAAAACGTGCAAAAGCTGTTACAAAGCCATAAACAAAATTCGAAAATAGGAGGAAAATTTGAAAACTGAACTCAAGCTTCCAGTACAATTCAAAGCCTTAGAACGATTCCAATACATTGCTGGGACATTCAGAAACAATTTGCAATCAAAAACGAGCCTTGAAGCTATCAGAATCGTCCAGAACAAGTCACACGGCTTGGTTTGTTTTCCATAATCGCACATCATTATTCATGCATTTTTAGCCTCTTTTTTGGATGGATTTGTGTTAATAGGACCATTCCGAAGCTATTGGTATGATTTAATTTGATTATGGCGCCCTAAAACGAAAACTACCATGGACGAATTCTAGGTTTTCAGAGCTCTCCGATTAGGGCTTTTCACATACTGTAAAATTAGACCTCAAGACACATATGGTTAAATTCGTCAGGATGAGACGAACGCATTGATACAATCGCGCCCTTTTTATATTCACTGTACGCCTAATCGTTATTCTTGACAGTTTTGCTTTGAGGGGGTTAAAAACCCCCGCTATATTGTTTTTGTTTTACAGGAAAAGGTAGAAGATGAAGGACGTGTCTCAATATGGCTGGCTAGTTTGAATAATGGCGCGTGTTTTGTTGTTTCCAGCACATTGAATTATTTTTACATATTATCTTTGTTTCTTATTCATATTACAAAGCGTGCCATTTGGTTGAGTGGTTAGCCAGGTGTTCAGCAACCCTTGGGACCTGGGTTCGATTCCCAGGTCCACCCAAATCTCAATTCTATTTTTTCTAACAAATTCATGTGCATCGCTCATCAAAGGTTCCACCATATGCCTCATGTCCCAACTTGCCATATGGCTTCAAGCAATGGTCCAAAGGCCAGGGATAGATGAACACCATGCTCCCTAGTCAACGCGCCTCCAGGCAATTCCAAAAGTCAGCAAGGGCTTGATCATTATTGGGCCAAGATTGCTTCAGTAAACCTCCCTTTGGGCCATCAAACCCCCCTGGTTTTTACTATTCTTTTTTATTTTGTTTTCTTTTTATTCTTTTAATTAATTATTATTATTATTTATTAACTAACAAATTAATATTTTTAATAAAATTCAGAGATCACAAAATTGTAAATATTTTTATTATTTATTAAATTCATTAATAATTATTTTTGTAAATAAATTCTAATTAACCAATTTAGTTTAATTTAGGTTTGATTTTAACCTTTTTTTTCAATAAATAAAAATTATGTAGAATTAGGGTTTGACAATTTTCAATCATATTATTATTATTTATTAATTATTATTATCTTTGTAAATCAAATGTAAATTAATTAATTTAGTTAATTAGCTTAACTTTGACATTTTTTATTAATAATTAAAATAAACTTAGAACTAGGGTTTTCTTGGCTTTTAATTTCCTTTTTTCGTTTTATTTTTCATTAAAATATTAAAAAACATAAAAAACATTTTCTCTTTTAATTAAATAATTAATTAGTAAATTAGGGTTAATTAAATGCAAAAAGACTAAAAATTTCTTTATTTCTCAAAAGGGTCAAAAACCCTAGGACGTTCCAATTTAATTCTTCCGCGCTTTAGTTTATTTTGATTATTTATGTAACTGTTTCCGGACATGTAATAGTTAATTAGGTTTTACCGCTTTCTTTAATTTCCGCACTTTATTTCAAAACGGGTTATGTTTTTGGCGATGTATAGACCCGCGCCTTGTAATAGCGTAGAATTTACCTTTCCGCAATTTATTTTCCGCACTCTTAACTGTTAACTATGCCTGCAAGAATGTATGCCAAATAAAAATCAACTCGTGGCTCACAAATAACATGTACAAGACAATATTAAACAACGCACATGCGCATGCCACTCCTAGGGTACGCCTCACTCGTTGCCTCGAACGTGGTCATCAAGTATAGGGTGTCTTAGAGGTTGCCCTCCTGTCTAAAGATCCAGTTGCCTCGAAACTGTTGCCTCGGATAAAAAAAAGGATCTAGGACATTAGGGTTACCGCTAAGACGTCCTACTATTGCTTCGGTGACCACACTGTCCCTCTAATCGAATTGACCCGAATAACTCCAACGATGGTGCTACCTACTTCTCAATGGTGGGATAGTACTGTCTAAATGACTCTTACACAGCTTAATTCTTTAGAGTAGGTAGATTTCTCCTGAGTACTTGCTCTTTCAAAAACAAAACAAACTTTTTGCACCTACACTTTCAAAAAGTTTTCAAACAAATACTTCATACACTCTTGAGTACTGATACAAGAGTTACCTAGAAGTTTTCAAAATGAAACTTTTTCAAAACCCACAAACACAAGAAAAGCAAACAATTTTTGAAAACATAGTGAGAAAGTACCTAAGAGCCCGTGGATAACCACGGATAGAAAGGGTGCTAACACCTTCCCTTTCTATAATCTACCTCCCGAACCGAGAAACATCTCGAAAAGGAATTTTGCTGTGCTTTTGTCCTTTCCATGTTGGAGAACATAAAATACGGTGGCGACTCTTGCTTACCGCGACATTTCGTGAACCAGCGTTCCAAACAGTTAGTTCTATTTCCACCGATAACAGAACTGGCGACTCTGCTGGGGAAATAAATGTGAGGTGTACCTTAGGATTAGACCACTCTTGTTTTCAATTGCTTGCTTTGTTTGATTTAATATTGTGGGCCTGTCTTGGAGTTTCATAGATCCTAAACCCGGATCTGGGGCACCCCTTTTTAGGTAGCAACAAACTGTGAGGGAACTGTGCGGGGTATACCGACACGGTTGAAGCAGTTGCTATGTTGATGTGGCACTTTGGTGAGTACCGGTAACCCTTGAGTCAAGTCAAGGAGAGTACGGGGCCTCCGCGTGGTGTCGTGAAGCATCAACTGACCTTAGGAACCTTACTTGACCATCCTGGCCTCTTTAGGGGTAGTGAGATGACCGACTTTGGTGCAGTCCGAAGTTGGTTGATACTCGATACTACACTCATTGAGGGTTGTTTTCTTGGAATATTTTGATCGCCAGTTCAGTGGCTAAATCAAAACAATGAACATAGAAAATAACCCAATGATATTGAGCTCCTTAGAACCCGATTACTTTTGATAGGACAGGTTTGAGCCCACCAACTTCAAGAGGGTAGTACCCAAACTTCATGCTGGCCTAAACTCTAAGGGCTGTCTTGTGTGACTTGTGTGCCTTCAAACTTGACTACTTGCATACTTGTTATCTAACAACACGAGTTCCTTGCAGGTTTTGTTTACAGTCCTTAATTGGGATTCATTACAGGGTCTACTTACATCACTCCATGCATAGCATAACATCATACCATTGCATACATCCTGCATAAGGACTAATCCATTTCAAGGATCTCAAGGGTCTATGATGCAGGTCATGATGAACCAAAGTGTCTAGCAAGGGGCAAAGGGGATTTATTTTCCTCTAGCCAAGGTTGTCAGGGGCTATGACCCACTCGATATGGTGAGCCTTGACTCTTGAAGAAGGACTCTCAACAACATAAATTTCCTTCAATCAAGCTAACCAGATTCAAATTCTAACAGTTTCTCTGGTTTACCCCGCGAGATCCTTGAAAACATTGCATGCATACATACATATCATTGCACTACAGGTACACTCCTTACAGGTCACTTACCTTCTTCGCTGTTTATTTCAGCAATCATCATGAATCCTGAATCATCTAATGAACAAGCTATCAAGGCCCTCCAGGCCCAGAATGCCCAGTTCCAAGAGTTGGTTATGAGCCTAGCCCAGGGTCAACAGGAATTGAAGACTCTGCTTTTGAAGAAGAAGAAGAAGAGGACTGTTGTGTTCAACGCTAGACGCCGATCTGGGAATGGATCACAGAATGAGGCTAAGCTAACCACCCCATCTGTTGGGAAAGACAGCCCACAAGGGAGAGAGGTTCCTAGTCCCTTGGTCTCCGACAACGAGACTGATTATAATGATGAACAGTACCCTCCTGCTGAAGACAGGTACAAACAGCTAGAGGACCGGCTAAATGCTATGGAGATACAGAAAGTGCCCGGCCTGGACTTCGAAGATCTAGATCTATCCTCTAGGGTGGTGATCCCACACAAGTTCAAGGCACCCGCCTTTGCAAAGTACGACGGAATTTCCTGTCCTAAGCTGCATCTCAGATCCTACGTAAGGAAGATCCAACCTTACACTGCTGACAAGAACCTATGGATCCATTTCTTCCAGGAAAGTCTTTCAGGGACTCAACTCGAATGGTTCTATCAGCTAGATGGAGCCAGCATTCGTAACTGGGAGGACTTGGCTACTGCGTTCTACAAGCAGTATCAGTATAATGCCGACCTCGCTCCTACGCGTACCCAACTCCAGGGTATGTCACTGGGGACAGGTGAAGGTTTTAAGGAGTATGCGCAAAAGTGGAGAGATCTTGCTGGAAGGGTGAAGCCACCTCTAACTGACTGTGAGCTCGTTGATATGTTCTTGGGGACCCTGTCCGGTCCATTCTTCAACCATCTGATTGGTAATTCTTCTGCTGGGTTTACAGATCTGATCTTGACTGGGGAAAGAATTGAAGCTGCTATCAAGTCTGGGAAGATACAGAAGGATGCTTCCTCGAGCACTGAAAAGAAGCCATTCAAGAAAGAATCCAGTGCTGAACACCGACAAGCTGTCAACGCGGTGGTTATTTCAAAACCGGCCAGTGCTTCTCAGAATCGCAACCAACAAAGGGAAGAGAGACCTAAAAGGCAATTCACTCCCCTCGGAATGACCTTGTCCCAGATATTGCCATAGTTGCTGGAGACCAAGTTGGTAACTCTAAGGGACCCTCCTAAGAATCCCAACAGGACACCTTCAAGGTATAACCCCAATGCCCGCTGCGCTTATCACTCTAACAGCCCGGGGCATGCTACGAATGATTGTTGGACTTTGAGGAACAAGGTTCAGGATCTAATCGACGCAAAGGAGGTCCAGTTCGAAGCGCCCGAGGCTCCCAATGTGATCACTGCTCCCTTGCCAAAACATGGCTAGGATTGAAAAAACTTTTGTTCATTCGAATGTTCAAGTTGTATTTTTCTTTGATTGTTCAAACATTCTATTTATGTCAAATGTTGTTATTTCATTAATGCATTACACATGTCTGTTTTGAAGTAATTATATTCACTATGCTTAAAATTGCTTTCATTTCTTGCGATGTTCAACTCTCGATCCAAAATTCTAAGCCTCTTGAGGGAGGATGACGAAAATGATACCATGATCTTTACAATATGCTTTTGAACAAACCCTGCTGATGAGGTACAGGCATTGTTTCCTAAACACTGGAGTTATAAGGAAGATAATCCCTCGTCAACCCCTTTGAGCCAAAGAAGTAGGAGTTTTTCTTTTTGAAAATTAAAACCCTTAATCATAACCTGGGGCAGGGTAGTTCTCTCAGTTGATCCAAGTGCACAGCGAGTGGCACCAAAGAAGTCCTTCCAAAACAAAAGACAGTGATGGTTCCGAATAATCATAAAGACAGGCAGTCATCATTTCTCAAAATAAAAGCCCAATAAGTCAAAACCTATGAAGGGGACTTACAAAACTGGGGCATCCCGCTGACTGCAATCACAAAAGAAGCAGTTCAGGCAAAAAACATGGATAACAAACTCAAAAAAAGAAAGAGATCCTACAGACTCTCAATAAAAAGAAATGACTGCCTAGTCAAAATAAAACTTTCAATATCCGAACCATCACCGGAATGTCAGAGCAAAGACTCAAACAAGGTCTAAATGCACGATTAGATGAGTTTAGGATCGAAGAACATCACGAAGAACGGGTGGGTACAAATCAGTTTGAGCCTTTATCCTTTGTTTCTTAAAACCGTGAACCAGGCCACGCTACAACCCTTAAAAGTCCTAGCTGAAGCATGGGGTAGTTCGAAAGCATACTGTTACGAAAGGTATCCTGACTCCTTAAGGCTTGCGGAAAAATAACGAGTTGACATCACATTTTTACAAAATTTGCTTACTTTACTGGAAAAAAAATGCATTTTCAAAAACTTCAAGACAGACATAAGCTTTGCTTTTGTAATATAGCATTGCTTGCATATGACTATTTGTTTGAACAACATAGAAGTTCGCACGACGAATGTCTAATGAACAAAAGCACCTCCAATCAAGGGGCATGGCATGATCATTGTCCATCATCTGGGGCAGTTAAGTCAAGATTCGGAGAATCTCTCAAAAAGGCCAACCAGCCAGGGGCAAATCCCCACCTGAGTCACTTGGGGGCATTGGATAGGAATTCCAGCTACGAATCTTGCCTGATCAAATGAAGATCTTCTGGTCACATGGCAACACAACAACAGGGGCACCTCCCTACATTCTGAGAGCGTGGACATAGTCAAAAAAATACTACGCATAATCAAAGACCCGCTAGGTCGACTGGCCTAGGCAAAAATAAGAGCTTCCCGACGAACCAAAAAGGTTCGGGCAAAATAAGGGATGAAAATGAAAAAATCTGTACACCCGGCAAGTCGAAAACCTGAAAAGGCGGCTTGGGCAAAAAAGGGGTATCCCGATGGACTTAAAACCCGAAAGGGCGGTCCAGGAAAAAATTAGGGATGACAGCGTACGACTATGTCCCGGTATCTTGTCACTGGCCTACCAGAAGAAGAATTGTCAACCGACAGTTATCAAGGCCTCCACAGGTACCTTCTCCCGCAGAAGCTGGGGCAATAATAGTTGTCTAAGCAATCTAGTTGCTCTATCCGCCAGGTACCAAGGTAAGTTCGGCTGAAGAACGTAACCAAAATATCTTCACTCCCCGAGAGTAAGACAAGACTCAACAATACTCCCCCCGAGCAGAGTTGGTCTACCATCAGCCTTGAAAAGGCACAGTATCCCTAGCAAGTCGGCAACACTCTCCCCAAGCAGAGTTAGTCTACTGTCAGCCTTAAGGAAGTTGGATATCCCCAGAAAATCTCAATATTCCCTAGAGGAGTATATAGGTGTTCCTAAGCAAGCATCCCCGGCAGTCTTAATATAAGATTGTTCCCCGGCGGAATACCGGACACCCCAGTGGAGCCATTCCCCAGTGCAGTCCAAAAAGTTTCCCCAGGAGAGTTGGATCATCCTCCCCAGTAGATTCTGGAAGCTTATCCCCAGTAGATTCTGGAAGCTGGTCCCCTGCAGAGTACATATCTCTCCCCGACCATAGTCAAAGGTTATTCCCCACCAGGGCCTATAACTGGGTTATCCTTAGCTAATTACAACGAAAAGATCATCCTCGGCGAAGTTCTTCCTATCCCCAGTGGAGTTCATCAAATCCTTCGACAAAACTTATCAACGGTATCCCCAGAGGAGTTATCATCAAAATCTCAATGAAGTATCTCTTCCCACAGAGTATTTCCCCGCAGAGTAATCTCCCCAACAAGTTTATTCCCCAACAGAGTCATCTTCTCCTACCGGTTTATTCTTGCAACCATCATCCCCAGCGGAAACGAAGAATTCAACTCTTCAACATCAGCCCAGGATTTAACTTCCCGGCATTCGTCAAGGATTTATTTTCCCAGACAAAATACATTCACAATCATCACATTTTCATACATCATGATACATGCGCATGTGCATCATATCATACAATCTCGTTTATGTTGAGAACATCATTGCTTGGTTCATATCATGCATTGCATACGACTGACCTTTACCTTTCAGGAAAGATGCAGTTAAATTCTCAACCCAGTCGCCATAGACAATCTGGTCGCAATAGACAATCCAGTCGTTATAGACACCCGTCGTTATAGACACCCGTCATCATAGACATTCGTCGTCATAGACACTCGTCGTTATAGACACTCTTCGTTATAGACACCCGTCGTCATAGACACTCGTCGTTATAGACACTCGTTGTTATAGACACTCGTCGTCATAGACACTCGTCGTCATAGACACCCGTCGTTATAGACACTCGTCGTCATAGACACCCGTCGTTATAGACACTCGTCGTTATAGACACCCGTCGTTATAGACACCCGTCGTCATAGACACTCGTCGTCATAGACACCCGTCGTTATAGACACCCGTCGTTATAGACACTCGTCGTTATAGACGCTCGTCATTATAGACACTCGTCGTTATAGACACTCATCGTTATAGACACCCGTTGTTATAGACACTCGTCGTTATAGACACCCGTCGTTATAGACACCCGTCGTTATAGACACCCGTCGTTATAGACACCCATCGTTATAGACACTCGTCGTTATAGACACTCGTCGTTAAAGACAACCCGTCCTTGAAGACAACCCGTTAAAAGAGACCACTCGTCAAAAAATACAAAACCTCCTGGTTCAGTTAAATCGATTCCTGAAGATTTTTCTGAGATAACCTGTCAGTAGAGACAACCCATCGACCTTTCGAAGTTCCGGATTCGATACCTGTATCTAGCCAGGGCATATCTGTGAGTAATTGATTGTAGATTCGATACCTGTATCTAGCCAGGGCATATCTGTATGAAGAGTTTAGAGATTCGATACCTGTATCCAGCCAGGGCATATCTATAGATGACTTGTTCCAGATTCAATACCTGTATCCAACCAGGGCATATCTGTGGACGACTAATTCCAGATTCGATTCCTGTATCTAGCCAGGGCATATCTGAAGAGTTTGAAGATTCGATACCTGTATCCAGCCAGGGCATATCTGTAGACGACTAATTCCAGATTCGATTCCTGTATCTAGCCAGGGCATATCTGAAGAGTTTGAAGATTCGATACCTGTATCCAGCCAGGGCATATATGTAGACGACTAATTCCAGATCCGATTCCTGTATCTAGCCAGGGCATATCTGTGAGCATTTGTTTGAAGATTCGATACCTGTATCCAGCCAGGGCATGTCTGTGAGCGACTGATTGAAGATCAACACCTGTAACAGGCCAGGAAATTATCTTTCTTTCTCAGGTACGCAAGTTCTCGCTAAGGAATCTCTTACACGACCGACCTCCGGATGGCATCTCTAAGCCCATTCCCGACAAGGTTCTGTCACATCCCCAGATGGAATCTATAAGCCCATCCTCCTACCCATCATCTCTCCAAATGGCATCTGTAAGTCCATTCCCGCCATCACATTGCTGATACTCTACTATGCGAGTGCAAATTTCTGGGCACTCTAGTGTTCAATCATCTTCCACCTTCGGATCACGAAAGGCACGCAAGCCAATCTACATCCTCAGGTCTAAGAAGATTGAACAGGGGCAACTGTTGTACCCCAAAATTTTCCCTCCTATATTCTTCAAGGTTTGTCAAGAATCATCCTCAAATGGTTCAAGCCTACCCAAGAAATTGCACAGTTCAAATGCCTCCTAAGCCAGTCAAAATTAGGGTTTTGGTTCTTGCAAAGAAGTTAAAGTTTTCAATGGCTCAATCAAGCCTCATATGCCTATACACATTGCCAAGCATCTACATGTCAAGTTTCAAGACTCACAGCATCAAGTTGCACAGTCAAAAGCCCTAATTGCTTCACAATCAACTGCAGGGGCAAAATGGTCATTTTACAGTCAAAAGTCAGAATTTTTGGTCAACATCTTATTTTGAGCTCACAATCATCATTTGATCAAGTCTTGATCATGATTCCACAAGCATGGTTCAAAAATCATCAAGATGCAAAAGTTTCTATTTTTGGACAGCATGAAAAGTCAACTGTAACTTGACCAAGGCATAACTTTTTCATGGTTCATCAGAAAAATCCCATCCAATGCCCATTTTTAAGGGGATGACATTTCCTACAACTCATCTTCACATTCCAAGTCCAAGAAATGCTCTCACAAAAAGTTATCAATTTCTACATTATAGGTCATTTTCAAAAGTCAACAAAAAGGCATTTTAAGTCAAGGACCATAACTTGAGATTGGTAAATCAAAATGACATGGGACCAAAGGAATTGGTTAGAGGACTTCAAGACCTTTCCAAAATGTCCAAGAACATGTTCATATGATCAAAATTGAGCAAGATATGCATTGGAGAAGTTGGAAATTTTTGTGAAATGGCAAAAGTCAACTATCCTTGAAACTTCAATTTTTGACAAAAGGGCCCACTTTCTTCCACTTGATTCAGCCTTGTCATGCCACACACGTCTCCCATGATTAATTTCAAGATCAAACATTTATTTTTCTATTTTATTTAATTTTTATTGATTTAATTCATTTTAAATCCATAATAATTCAAATAAAATCTAAAAATAAATGGAATAGTATCTTTTGGATTTGAATAGCTTTTATACATCATGTGACAGCTCACAAACTCATGCCAGGGCTATGTTATACACAAAATCTTGGTTTTGCTTAAAAAAAAGGAAAGTTTGTTAAGGATGGAAAACCTAAACCTAATTCTCTCATGTGCATGGATCAAGGCCCAGCTGCTGACCTAATTCCATCCCCTTACATATGTTGAGTCTAACCCTAATGCTAAAAACCTGCAAAAGCTGTTACAAAGCCATAAACAAAATTCGAAAATAGGAGGAAAATTTGAAAACTGAACTCAAGCTTCCAGTACAATTCAAAGCCTTAGAACGATTCCAATACATTGCTGGGACATTCAGAAACAATTTGCAATCAAAAACGAGCCTTGAAGCTATCAGAATCGTCCAGAACAAGTCACACGGCTTGGTTTGTTTTCCATAATCGCACATCATTATTCATGCATTTTTAACCTCTTTTTTGGATGGATTTGTGTTAATAGGACCATTCTGAAGCTATTGGTATGATTTAATTTGATTATGGCGCCCTAAAACGAAAACTACCATGGACGAATTCTAGGTTTTCAGAGCTCTCCGATTAGGGCTTTTCACATACTGTAAAATTAGACCTCAAGACACATATGGTTAAATTCGTCAGGATGAGACGAACGCATTGGTACAATCGCGCCCTTTTTATATTCACTGTACGCCTAATCATTATTCTTGGCAGTTTTGCTTTGAGGGGGTTAAAAACCTCCGCTATATTGTTTTTGTTTTACAGGAAAAGGTAGAAGATGAAGGACGTGTCTCAATATGGCTGGCTAGTTTGAATAATGGCGCGTGTTTTGTTGTTTCCAGCACATTGAATTATTTTTACATATTATCTTTGTTTCTTATTCATATTACAAAGCGTGCCATTTGGTTGAGTGGTTAGCCAGGTGTTCAGTAACCCTTGGGACCTGGGTTCGATTCCCAGGTCCACCCAAATCTCAATTCTATTTTTTCTAACAAATTCATGTGCAGCGCTCATCAAAGGTTCCACCATATACCTCATGTCCCAGCTTGCCATATGGCTTCAAGCAATGGTCCAAAGGCCAGGGATAGATGAACACCATGCTCCCTAGTCAACGCGCCTCCAGGCAATTCCAAAAGTCAGCAAGGGCTTGATCATTATTGGGCCAAGATTGCTTCAGTAAACCTCCCTTTGGGCCATCAAACCCCCTGGTTTTTACTATTCTTTTTTATTTTGTTTTCTTTTTATTCTTTTAATTAATTATTATTATTATTTATTAACTAACAAATTAATATTTTTAATAAAATTCAGAGATCACAAAATTGTAAATATTTTTATTATTTATTAAATTCATTAATAATTATTTTTGTAAATAAATTCTAATTAACCAATTTAGTTTAATTTAGGTTTGATTTTAACCTTTTTTTTCAATAAATAAAAATTATGTAGAATTAGGGTTTGACAATTTTCAATCATATTATTATTATTATTTATTAATTATTATTATCTTTGTAAATAAAATGTAAATTAATTAATTTAGTTAATTAGGTTAACTTTGACATTTTTTATTAATAATTAAAATAAACTTAGAACTAGGGTTTTCTTGGCTTTTAATTTCCTTTTTTCTTTTTATTTTTCATTAAAACATTAAAAAACATAAAAAACATTTTCTCTTTTAATTAAATAATTAATTAGTAAATTAGGGTTAATTAAATGCAAAAAGACTAAAAATTTCTTTATTTCTCAAAAGGGTCAAAAACCCTAGGACGTTCCAATTTAATTCTTTCGCGCTTTAGTTTATTTTGATTATTTATGTAACTGTTTCCGGACATGTAATAGTTAATTAGGTTTTACCGCTTTCTTTACTTTCCGCACTTTATTTCAAAACGGGTTATGTTTTTGGCGATGTATAGACCCGCGCCTTGTAATAGCGTAGAATTTACCTTTCTGCAATTTATTTTCCGCACTCTTAACTGTTAACTATGCCTGCAAGAATGTATGCCAAATAAAAATCAACCCGTGGCTCACAAATAACATGTACAAGACAATATTAAACAACGCACATGCACATGCCACTCCTAGGGTACGCCTCACTCGTTGCCTCGAACGTGGTCATCAAGTATAGGGTGTCTTAGAGGTCGCCATCCTGTCTAAAGATCCAGTTGCCTCGAAACTGTTTCCTCGGATAAAAAAAAGGATCTAGGACATTAGGGTTACCGCTAAGACGTCCTACTATTGCTTCGGTGACCACACTGTCCCTATAATCGAATTGACCCGAATAACTCCAACGATGGTGCTACCTACTTCTCAATGGTGGGATAGTACTGTCTAAAGGACTCTTACACAGCTTAATTCCTTAGAGTAGGTAGATTTCTCCTGAGTACTTGCTCTTTCAAAAACAAAACAAACTTTTTGCACCTACACTTTCAAAAAGTTTTCAAATAAATACTTCATACACTCTTGAGGACTGATACAAGAGTTACCTAGAAGTTTTCAAAACGAAACTTTTTCAAAACCCACAAACACAAGAAAAGCAAACAATTTTTGAAAACATAGTGAGCAAGTACCTAAGAGCCCGTGGATAACCACGGATAGAAAGGGTGCTAACACCTTCCCTTTCTATAATCTACCTCCCGAACCGAGAAACATCTCGAAAAGGAATTTTGCTGTGCTTTTGTCCTTTCCATGTTGGAGAACATAAAAGACGGTGGCGACTCTTGCTTACCGCGACATTTCGCGAACCAGCGTTCCAAACAGTCAGTTCTATTTCCACCGTTTACATGGTCAAACAACCGAGGTGATTATCGGGCCTAGGCCGGAACTCAGGTCTCATTTTGAAGGACCTGGGTTTGGCGGTGTGAACTTCCCATCGTGAGCCGGGCGTTCTTCTGTCATGGTACGAAGACGATGGAGCTCGATCGAGTTATCCATGTCAGGCTAAGGATGTGCTTGTTACACGAGCGGGGCCTCACCCTTTCAAAATATTTTGGGTGTTATGCTTGTACCTAGGCATGTACGCGTGGTCAGACCTAGATGAGTCTGTCTTGTCGACAGAACTCGTCGACCGATCAGTGTTTTTTAACTGTAATATTGTTTCAGTTTTTCAGTGTTACATGATCGAATGAGTTGTTCCCCTTATAAGTTTTCTAAGTAGTACGCCCCGGTCCCAATTTTTGCATAGATGCGATAAGGGCCTTCCCAGTTCGCTGCGAACTTTACTTCGCGAGATTATTTGCGATTTCTCTTTAAGACAAGGCTGCCGACATCGAACTTTCGTTGTATGACCTTGGCGTCGTAGCATATGGCTGCCTTTTGTTTGAGCGAGGCCTCTTGTAGGGCCGCTCCTATTCTGATTTCTTCTATTAGATCTAATTCCTTCCGAAAGGCGATGTTGTTAATTTCCTCGTCTGGGGGAGCTTCGGTTCGTCAAGAGGGTCCCTCGATCTCCACGGGAATTATGACCTCTATTATGTAGGTTAGTCGGAAAGGAGTTTTTCCGGTCGACGAATGCATCGTTGTTCGATATCCCCAGAGTATGATGTGCAAATCCTCGACCCACTTCTTCTTGGTTTTGTTTAATCTTCACTTAAGTCCCCAGAGAATTACCATGTTCGCAGATTCGGTTTGGCTGTTCGTTTGGGGATGCTCGACAGAGGCGAAGTGCTAGGTGGTGTCGTGATTGGCGACAAATTCCTGAAAGGCGTAATCGATGAATTGAGTACCGTTGTCGGTTACTATCGCTTGTGGAATGCCAAATCGAGCGAGTATGTTTCTTTTGTAGAAGCAGAGGACATTTTGGGCCTTAATTTTGGCTAGAGCTTCGACTTCTATCCATTTTGTGAAGTAGTCAACCGCTACAATCAAATATTTATTTTGATTGGTCTCTACCATAAATGGGCCGAGGCGGTCCAATCCCTACCAAGAGAAGGGCCAAGGAGAGGAGAGATACTTGAGCTCGTTAGGCGGAGCTAGATGCATGTCTGCATGTCATTGGCATTTCTCGCATATTTTTACGCGTTCTTTTATGTCGTGCTGCATGGTGGGCCAATAATATACTGCTCTTCAAGATTTCCCGGCGAGGGATCTTCCGCCTAGATACTGGCCACTAATCCCCTCGGATGTTGAGTAAGACACGATCCATGCTAGATTGATCGACGTATTTGAAGAGGGGAATGTATAATCCTCTCCTGTATAGTTTTCCTTCGACCAGAACATACGAGCAAGTTCTACGTCTGATGACAGTGGCTTCTTTAGAGTCGGCGGGTAACTTTCCTTTTGTGGGTAGTCGTGTATGGGGGTCATCTAGTACTCGCTGTCCCCTATGGTGAATACTTCTAAGGTTGAAGGGGGGGTTTGTGGGTGCTTGGTTGAGGATGGATTTCCTGTGTCACTGACTTATTTCCTCCCTTCTTCTTTGTGCTTGCTAATTTGAATAGGACGTCCACACAAGCGTTATGTTCGCGGGAAACATGTTATATGTCTACCAATTTGAATCTCTTCTTTCCTTCCAGAACTAGGGCCCAATATTCAGCGAGTTGGTCGTTTTTTACCTGATATTCTCCTCGGACTTGGGAAGCAACTAATTGAGAATCCGTGAAGATCTTAACTTCCTCGGCTCCCAGATCTTTCGCCTGGCGCAAGCCTACAAGGAATGCCTCATACTCAACTTGGTTATTCGATGTCGGGAAGGACAGTTCGAGGGAGACCTCGACCATGGTTCCTCCTTCTTTTTCTAATATGATGCCGGCATCGCTTCAGGTCGAACTGGAGGCATAGTCAACGAAGATTATCCACATGTGTGCTCCATGCGAAGGTCCGGGCAAGGTCATTTCATCTACGAAGTTGGCCAATACTTGAGCTTTGAGGGATTTCTTGCTATCATATTGAACGTCAAATTCAGAGAGTTCTAGGGACCATTTCAGCATTCTTCCGGCCATGTCTGGCCTTCAGAGAGTTCTAGAGAGTTCTAGGGACTATTTTTCGTATTAATGAGGGCTAGGGCCACCTTCTCAATTCACTGGTATCTCATCTCAGGACCTTGCAAGGCTTTTCTCGTGAAATAGATTAGTCTTTGTCCTTCTGGAGTTTCTCTGATCCGCGTTGCACTTACTGCCTCAGAGGAAACGACTAGATAAAGGTAGAGGGATTCATATTTTTTTGGTCGGGAGAGGACGGGTGGTTGCAAAAACACCTGTTTCAAGTTGACGAGAGCTTGCTCGCATTTGGGCGTCCATTCGAAAATAGACTTTTTGCGGAGGAGTTTGAAAAGGGGGATCGCGTGTTGGGCGAATTTCCCCACAAATTGAGAGAGAGAAGCGAGCATGCCATTCAGGATTTGAATGGATTTCTTTGAAGTGGGCGTTGGAAACTCAGAGAGTGCTCGATATTTGTCGGGGTTCTCCTCAATGCCTCGTTCCGTTAGGTAGAATTTGAGGAACTTGCCTGCTTGTACCCCAAAGGTGCATTTCTCCGGGTTGAACCGCATTCGGCATTTCCGGGCCTGCTCTAAGACTTTCTTTAAGTAGAGGGCATGCTCGACCTCTTTTATGGATTTGACGATCATGTCATCCATATAGACTTCGAGCATGTCGCATATCTCGTTGTGGAAAACTTTGTTCATCATACGCTGATATGTATAGCCCATATTTTTTTGGCCGAAGGGCATTACATTGTAGTAATAGTTGCTCAACTCGATCATGAAAGCGGTATACTTTTTGTTCGCTTTCACCATGGGATCTGGTTATCCAGAATATGTATCCATAAACGATAGCAATTTAAAACCGACCAAGTTGTCTACCAATTTGTCAATATTGGGGAGGAGATAAGCATCTTTTGGACAAGCCCGATTGAGATCAGTATAACCAATGCACATGCGCCACTTTCCATTATATTGTTTCACAAGAACTACATTTGAGATCCAGATTGTGTACTGAGCTTCAGAAATAAAATGTGCCTCTAGGAGGTCTTTTACAGCTAGTTCTACAGCCTCTGCTTTTTTGGAGGACTGTTTTCTTCTTCGTTGGGCGACCGCCTTGAGGGCAGGATCTATAGTCAAATGATGGCATGCAATTTCTGGATCTAATTTGGGCATCTTGGCCGCACTCTGGGCAAATAGGTCAGCATTCTCCCTTAGGCAAGCCTTGAGTTGCCTTTTCTCCAAGTCGGAGAGGTCTACTCCAATCTTCACTCCTCTGGCGGGGTCATTTCCTAGGGGAACGAGCTCGAAATCTTCGTCTAGGATTGGCCGTGCATGATTCGAGAGTTCTTCGCTACCTGTAAATGGGGTTGAACCTTCTCCTTCGACCATGGGATCTTTTCCTTTCTTTCTTTGTTCAACGCGATCTCCCTCGGAGAAGCGACTGTCGAGGTCGATAGCATTGACCCTCGGCAGTGACATGACTTCCTCGGAGCCAGAGGGAAGTGCGGCCCGGTGGTCGTTCGAGGCTGAACATTTATAGAGCTGAGACATTTAGCTGAAGCTTCAAAACATCTCCTTGCCGCTTGGATGTCTCCGTCGAGGGTGGCGAATAAACCGTCAGTAGTGTAGTACTTCATCTTGAGGTGCACGGTGGAGGGCACTACGATCAGCTCGACGAGAGTTAGTCTTCCAAAGATGCAACGATAAAGAGACGGGAAATCTATTACCAGAAATTGGGCCTTGATGGCTCTGGCCATCACTTCCCTCCCGAAGGTGACGATCAGCTTGACGTATCCCCAGGGTTTTGTACTAGCCCCATTGAAGCCCTGGAGATCTAATCCAATGTATGGGGTCAGATGACTCTCATTCAACTGCAGAGTGGTGAACAACTGAGAGTACATAATGTCTACCGAGCTTCCCTGATCTACCAAAATGCGCCACACATCAAAATTCACCATGCGGGCCCTGATGAGCAGCGAGATGGTCGAGTTGGGGGCCCTGCCCGACAGTTCTTCCCTGTAGAAGGCGAGGGGGTGAGAACCTGCGACAAATGCCCACGACATGTAAACATGCATCTAGCTCCACCTAACGAGCTCAAGTCTCTCTCCTCTCCTTGGCCCTTCGCCTGGTGGGGATTGGACCTCCTCGGCCCATTTGTGGTAGGGACCAATCAAAATAAATATTTGATCATAACGGTCGACTACTTCACAAAATGGATAGAAACCGAAGATCTGGCCAAAATTATGGCCCAAAATATCCTCCTCTTCTACAAAAGAAACATCCTCGCTCGATTCGGAATTCCATAAGCGATAGTCACTGAAAACAGTACTCAATTCACCGATCACTCCTTTCAGGATCACAACTCAACTTATGTGAATATGGTTAACAATGATGGCATTGGAGCTACTCAACCTAATGGTGAAACTCGGATGACTTCTTCTACAAGTAACAATGTTCTTATTTCTCAAGATCAATATGATCAACTTTCTCTAACAAGAAAACATAACAAACTTAGTTCTAACTTCAATCACAAACCAAGTTTCAACGTCATCCATGGCTCACAATCATTCGCTTGTTGAGACCACATCAAGTATCATTTGCAATATCTTTACTCAGTCACTTAGGAAAATTAATTCTTGCATATTTGATTTTGGTGCCAATGAGGATGTGTCTTATTCTTTAAATTTGTTGACCTTAGTCTGCATATAGATGAACCTAGTCTTGAAGTTCAAGCTATATAAATACAACATGACCAACTCAATCAACATTTTTTGTGCACATAACTCTCTAAATCTCATGTGAGGAGCCATTTTATATTTTATATTTTTCCATGTATCTCATTAGAGAATTACACAAATGTCTCAATTGTATTATTCCTTTTCCTTTGATTAAAAAGACATTTTTGACATATGTCATTTAACTAGATGAATTTTTTTGTTTAATTCTAGTAACTCTATTACCTAAAGCATATTTGAAATATATCACTTTGACGTTTAAATTCCAAATTTTTTGCTTATGCACAATCAAAAGTATTTCCTAACCATTTTTGGTGATCATACTAGATTTTTATGGGTTATATTAGTTAAAACCAAAACTGAAGTATCTCTACATGTTCAAAACTACATTATCATGATTTCCAATCAATTCAACATAACATTTAAGATTGTTAAAACAGACAATAGGCATGAGTTCATGCTAAACCGACTTTATACATTTAAAGGCATTGTTCGCCAAAAAATCAGTGTTGAAATTATGGATCTATGTGCTTGCAGGTACACCATCAATTAGGTTTTGGTGATGACAATTGATGAAGTAACACCTTTAAACATAACAACTCCTTAGTTCAAACAATTTTTGGATGTTGAGAATTCTTTATGATAAGGTGAGTTAATTTCATCAATCAAAGTAAAGGTTCTAATGATGACATGTGATCAAGAAGATATCTCAAGTCTCATTAGTAAAAAATTCAAGTTCTAGTTGGAGTGTTAAGCCATTGATGTATCAATCAAATGGATCTTGAAGACTGGAAGTTGTGAAAAGCTCACATGATCCTGCATGTTGCGTCTTAAAGTGATCAGTTAAAATTTAAAGTGTGAAAACCCCCTCTCTTTTATAACATCTCTCGAAAACCTATCCAGGATTATGCATAATTTATTAAGGAATAATTTTAATAAATTAGGAGAGTTTTTACCCTTCCTAATATATTAAGGAATTCTTCCAATAGATTAGGTCAAGTTAAATGGCCTCTTAATCAATTAGAAAAGCTTTTAATCTGCCAGTGCATATAGTTGTGTTAGGGTTTCCTTTTTTAAATTAGAGTTATTGTTTTCATACAGTTGTTAATCAATTAGAAAAACTTTTTATTGATTAGTGCATATATTCGTTTTAGAGTTTCCTTTTTTATTAGAGTTTTCATTTTTGGAAAGCTATTAATCGATTAACAACTAGGGTTAACCGATTAACTCATTTAATTTGGCCCATGAATCATTTCCTTTCTTAGCCATTTTTTCCTATATAAAGGAAGCATATCCTTATTCCATTTTGCACCAAATTTCTGATTAAAAACGTTCTATTCTTCTAATCTCTCTATTTTTATTTTTTATTTTCACAAAGATTGTCGTAGTGCTGAAAGACCCTTTTGAGATATTTGTTATAATCGTGTCGTGTCTTATTTGTTGTATCTAAAAGTGTTATTCTCTTGTGGAAATTACTTTGTAAAGACTTATCTTGAGCTTGTCTTGTACTTAAAGCTCTATTTGGATCTAGAACTTATCCTATGTTAAAAGTTTTGTTTGATTCTTAAGCTTATCATGTGTTAAAAGCTTTGTTTGGTTTGGAGATCATTATGTATAAAATCTCTTGTTTGGTTTAAATATTAGTTAGTGTAAAATATCTTGATTTTGTTGTAGGAAGATTCATGGGCATAACTTGTCAAAATCTCAAGTCTCTGTTTAGTGGAAACTCTCATGAATAAAATCTTAGAATATCATTACCATAAGTTTCATACAAAAGAATAGTCACCATATATGAAGGGTAGTATGAAAAGTCATCATTATAGAAGTTGTATGAAGAATCACTATATAAAAATTTCAATCTAGCATATAAAAGTTTTGATGCATCATATGAAGAATCAATTGGAGAAACCTCTAAACATTCGTGCAAAGAGTTATCGAAAGCTTCGTCAACATATTCAAGTGAAGCATCTCCTAGGATATCAAGTAAAGAGGCCGATGAAGAGGGACATGTTTGATTCAAAGATACCTTCAAATTGAATGAAAATGAGGTAATCGCTCTATCTTATAAGCAAATGTTTAAATTAAGTGTTAATATTATTCAGGAAAATTAGAAGTTAGAAATAAGAATCTTAGAATTTAAAGATCATATGGAATTTCTTGAACGCTATAATAAAAGGCTTGGGATTGATTAAATGATTTTATAAGACAATATTTAAAGTCTAGCACATGTGAACCATGTGATTCTTTGAAAAATGAAGTCAAGAGTTTGCATGAAACCTTAGGTAAATTTACTAAGGGAAAAGAGAATATGAACTTAATTTTTATCAAACCAAATGGCTTCTTATAATAAAATCAATCTAAGTTAGGGATGGAAATTGCACTCATCCCTAGTGGATACCCGCAAAAATTATTGAAAGTGTAATTCCTTGCATCGAAGCAGGTTGTTGCTCGACACAAGGTGTGTCAAAAAAGCTTAGTATGTCGATTTGTTAGCTGTCAAAGTGTTGTAAGCAGGTTTCTACACACATATTTCGATTTAGGTCTAAAACAAGTATTTTGGGCTTTTATAGTTTTGGGCTTTTTGACTTAGGGAGAAAGCAAGCTCATTATAATAGATGGAGTAACCCTATTTTTTATAATCATCTCATAAAAAATTGTATTCACAAAATTTTACAGTTGCAAAGTGAATAAAGATTTTTCACAGTTTATGGGTAGAGAGAAACTTTGCAGAAACCCTAATCTCTTTTCTTTTTTAATTTTCTTTTCTTTTCATTGTCATTGTGTGGTGAAAAAAATCTTGTTCATAAACATAGGTAGAAAGTCGTCATAGTTTTTTGGTGTATTTCCAACATCTGGTATCAAGAGCTCCAGTTGAGCGATCAAGGGAAGAAGAAGAAAATCACAATGACGATGAATTATGCGAATGAGAATTTCCAGCAAGTCTTCAAATTCTGAAAGTTGATAAGTATGAGAATTGGTGCAAACAGATGAAGGTTATATTTTGTTATCAAGGTATTTGGTATCTTATAAAAGATGAGTTAGATCCGCTTGATGAAGATCCTTCAGATGATGAAGAGACTTAACACAAAGAATTGGAGAAGAAGAATTATAAAGCTCTCTTTATAATTCACCAATGTGTTAGTCTAGAAAATTTTGAAAAGGTTAATGATGTAGAATCTGCAAAAGAAGCCATGGAGATTCTTGAGAAATATTTTGGAGGTGCGGAAAAGGTGAAAGAGGTGAGGTTACAAACTCATAAAAGAATGTATGAATTGCTTCAGATGGAAGATAGAAAGACCATATCTGATTTCTTCACTATAGTTACGAAACTAGTGAATCAAATCAAGGTTTATGGAGACACGTTAACAATAAGAGTTGTTGTTTCAAAGATCTTGAGATCTTCGGCTCTAAAGTTAGGCCATGCGGTAGTTGCCATAGAAGAATCAAAGGACATGGCAACTTTGTCAAAGTAATAGCTTTAAGGGATGCTTGAATCTCATGAACAAATAATGGCTAAAAGAGATGTAGGAAAGTTGAAGAGTAATGTGGCTTTGCAGGCTAAGTTATCAAGAGAAAGTAATTCAAAGGAAAGTGGTTCGACATAGGTAGAGGTGGCTACAACAATTCTACTGGTAGAGGAAATCAGTATGAAGGAATTATGTCGAATTAGATAAGACCCTCATACCAAGGAAACCAAAGAAGTTATGGTCGAAAAACTGGCAAGAGTCACATTCAGTGTTACAATTGTCAGAAGTATGGTCATTATTCTAGTGATTGTCCAGAAAAGCGAAAGAATCAATAAAGTGATGTAAAGTTCACAAAGTATGAAGAAGAAGAGATGATGTTGATGGTCACAAAAAGATATGAAGAGAAATTCAAGGACAAATGGTACTTGGATTCAGGATGCTCATCACACATGTCTGGAAGGAAAGATTGATTTGTCAACCTAAAACCCTAAATGAAGAACATGGTAAAATTTTCAAACGACAATACTCTAACAACTGAAGGTATTGGAGATGTTATAATTATGAGGAAAGATGGCAAAAGGTCAGTAATTTCCAACGTGTTGCACATACTAGGCATGAAGAGCAACTTTCTTATCCTAAGGCAGTTAGTCAAAAAGAACTACAAAGTGTTAGTCGAAGACAAGATGATGAGATTCATCGATACAAATGGAAGCTTAATCTTGAAGGCTCCAATGTCTCAGAATAGGACTTTCATGATCGAACTAATGTGATGGAGCATAAATTCCTAGCAACTGTAGCTAGTAGAGATGAGTGGATATGGAATTATCAACTTAGCCATCTCAACTTCAGAGACATCAGAGATTTGAAGAGAAGAAATATGGTTTCAGGATTACCAGATATTGACATTCTAAACAAGGTGTGTGAGGAATGTGTGTAGGAGAAGCAACACAAGAACAACTTCAGCAAGGATGCATGAAGCAAGTCAAAGGTAATCCTCGAAGTCAAGGAAAATTCTATATCCCCACTGATTTTATAATCATGGACATTAAAGAAGACTCCAATATTCCTATCATATTAGGTAGACCATTCCTAGCTACTGCAAGAGCCATAATAGATGTTAAAAATGGAAAATTGACTTTCGAAGTCGGAGAAGAAAAGGTCAAATTCATATTATCTAAATTCCTTAGGGCATCAACCATCGACAATTCATGTTATTTTCTAGTTGTGATCGTTAAATGCGTGAAATAATTGAAGAAACAACAAACCACCTATTCGAAGGTATTAAAGATTCCCATACCCTCGATTCTCGAAGATGATAATTGGTGTCTCGAATATCAAGATGAAAATCTAAGTGAATGCCTAGCCTTAACTCCTGACCCTATACCCTGTCAGAAAAATCCTGCCATAGAACTCAAAACACTACCAAAAGACCTAAGATATGAATTCCTGGACACAGAACTTGAACGACCAGTTATAGTCAATGCAAACCTAGGACAAATAGAAACTGAAAAACTACTACATGTCCTAAGAAAATACCCGACCGCTTTATGTTATAACATATCAGATATAAAAGGAATAAGCCCTTATATCTGCATGCACCGTATTATGCTGGAGGAAGACTGTAAAACCTCTAGGGAACATCAAAGGAGAATAAATCCCGTTCTGAGCGATGTAGTCAAAAAGGAAGTAGAAAAGCTACTAGAAGCAGGAATCATATACCCAATATCCGACAGTAAATGGGTTAGCCCAGTACATGTCGTACCTAAGAAGGATGGTGTTACGGTTTTCAGCAACACTAAAGGAGAATCTGTAGCGCAACGAACTCACACCGGGTGGAGAATGTGCATTAACTATAGAAAGTTAAACAAAGACACTCGTAAAGATCACTTTCCTTTACCCTTAATTGATCAAATGCTTGAAAGACTAGATAAATACTCTCACTTCTGCTATTTAGACGGTTATTCTGGATTTTTCCAAATTACTATCCATCCCGATGGACAAGAAAAAACGACTTTCACTTGTCCTTATGGTACGTTCTCCTATAGACGAATGCCAATCGGATTATACAATGCCCCTGCAACATTCTAGAGATGTATGATGTCCATCTTCTCTGATTTTCTAGACGACATGATGGAAGTTTTTATGGATGACTTCTCTGTCTGTGGAGAAAGTTTTGAAGGATGTTTATCGAACCTTGAAATGGTGCTAGAAAGATGCTTAAGTGTCAATCTCGTATTGAACTGGGAAAAATGCCACTTCATGGTCCGACAAGGAATTGTCTTAGGGAACATAGTAACCGATAAGGGAATTGAAGTAGATAAAGCAAAGATCGAAGTTATAGAGAATCTTCAACCACCCAAAACTGTTAGAGAGATAAGAAGCTTTCTAGGACACGCTGGTTTTTATCGACGTTTCATTAAAGACTTCTCTAAAATAACCAAACCTCTGTCCGAACTCCTAATTAAGGATGCTGAGTTCATTTTCACCGACAAATGTTTGGATGCGTTTACAACTCTAAAAAAGCGTTAATTTAAGCACCTATTATGCAACCTCCTGATTGCAACAAACCAGAGATAATGTGCAATGCCAATGACTATGACGTAGGCGCAATCTTAGGACAAAGAAAGGATAAAAAGCTTCATGTGATCTACTACACAAGTAGAATTCTAGATCTTGTGCAGACAAACTACGCCACCACTGAAAAAGAATTGTTAGCTATTGTGTTTGCTTTAGATGAATTTCGTTCCTACTTAGTAGGAGCACATATAATGATCTATACCGACCACGCTGCAATCCGGTACCTCTTGAGTAAGAAAGATGCCAAACCAAGATTACTAAGCTGGATCTTACTTCTACAAGAATTTGATTTAGAAATAAAAGACAAGAGAGGCACCGAGAATGTAGTAGCTGACCACTTATCCAGAATAGAAGGCATCAAACCAGATCATATTCCCATCAATGATGATTTTCATTATGAACGCCTTGTAGCCCAATTAGAATTAGATAGTATCATAACTGAGTACCCTGTGTTTTATGGAGACAAAAACACAAACGAAATTATAGAAGCAATATGAACCACAACCATACTACCATGGTACACCGATTTAGTCAACTACTTGACTGCTAGAGTGCTTCCACCCAATATGTCTTATCAACAAAAGAAGAAATTCTTTCCTGACCTTAAACATTATTATTGGGACGAGCCCTTGCTTTTCAAAAGATGCACCGATGGTATTTTCCGTCGATGTGTTCCCAAAAATGAAATCGAAAACATAATTTTCCACTGTCATGCCGCCCCTTACGGAGGGCATGCAAGCACTTCAAAGACCTGCACTAAGATATTACAAGCTGACCTCTTTTAGCCTAGTCTCTATAAAGACGTCCATATCGTGATTAAAAATTGCGATCAATGCCAATGCACTGGAAAAATCTCTAGACGCGATGAGATGCCTCAAAAGGGCATTCTAGAAGTTGAAGTCTTTGATGTATGGGGAATCGATTTCATGGGACCTTTCCCGTCTTCCTTTGGAAATCACTACATACTTGTTATTCTCGACTATGTTTTGAAATGGATCGAGGTTGTAGCCTCTCCAACAAATGACACGCGACTAATAGTCAGGATTTTCAAGAACGTAATATTTCCAAGATTCGATGTGCCGAGACTCGTCATCAGTGACGGTGGCTCCCATTTCATTTCCAAAATCCTAGAAAAATTATTAGCGAAA
Organism: Vicia faba; assembly: GCA_948472305.1. Classification (NCBI taxonomy): domain Eukaryota; kingdom Viridiplantae; phylum Streptophyta; class Magnoliopsida; order Fabales; family Fabaceae; genus Vicia; species Vicia faba. The sequence continues at coordinate 51,453,808 of OX451738.1, read as the reverse complement.
TACAGAGTCCGACGTCGTGTCGCAACACCTTATCATCCATAAACAAGTGGGCAAGTAGAAGTCTCCAATAGAGAAATAAAGAAAATCTTAGAAAAAACTGTAGCAACCTCTAGGAAAGATTGTTCATCTAAGTTACATGACGCTCTATGAGCATATAGGACAATGTATAAAACTCCGATTGGAACCACACCATTTAAACTAGTTTAAGGGAAATCATGTCATCTTGCGACCAGACTTCGGTATCAGCTATCAAGCTCAGACGAAACCAATCAATCTGATCAACCTTCGGCCAAGTAGCAAAGTGATGAGACGCTTAAAGATATAAAGTCAATAGCAAAGTTGGAACCCAATGGGATTGTTTCACATAACTGCTTTTATTTCTTTTGCATAAATTGTAATTCCTTTCAGCGGCGTTCTCTTACTAGGACGTCAGCCTCTTTGCACAAAACGCCTATTACAGGCCAATTTCAAAATCAATACAAGTCATTTTTACAAAACTTTAGTTTGTTTCTTTTTCTTTTTCTGTTTCGTTTTGCGAGAACATCCAATGATTTATTTTTGATATATGCATTTGGAAATGATTGCTGCTCATAAATATTTACATAAGAAATAAATGACGATTACTCGTAATTCCAGAAACAAGGAAAATAAGAAGTACCGAACCCTACAGTCACTTTGCCCCACATGTATCGGGATAAAGTTATGCTTGGGAACATAATTATCAGTATGCGCACTCCCCACAGAGTAAAAATATCCAAAGGCATTGATGTCAGCTTTCCCGAGACAGGACACAACTATCCCCATCCGAGGTTCCTAATCTCAGGCGAGTCAATAAATTTCATCCCCCAAGCGGAGTTCATTTCTACAGATACAGAAGCTCAATCTCCAACAGAGCTCATCAGCTCCAACAACAGAATTTCATCCCCAGCTGAGTTTATCTCTCCAGATCAGCATGTCTACCAACATAGTATCTCTTCCCCCAAAGTATGGTCCTCGCAGAGTTACTTCTCCAACACCTCTTCCCGACATAATATTTGTGAATCTCCAGCAACAGTCAGGGATTTATTTTCCCAGGCGCAAGCATACCCCAACAGCATCTCATGAACATACATCATGACATACGCATACATATCATATACAACATAATCTCATTTATTTTGAGAACATCATTTCTCCTTGCATTTCATGCATCACATATAACTAACCCTGATAATTTTCAGGAAAAGACGATTAGCTTCAATGAATCTAGAAGTTATACAGATCATATCCATAGACAACTAATGGAAACTCAGTTCCCGAAATAAAACGGGTCAACTAATCTACCTTATCGCTTCTAAGTAACCCTACTATCCAGGTTCCTTCTCATAACCCTACTATCCAGGTTTTCATATCGAAGTAACCCTACTATCCAGGTTCCTTCTCACATGCCTACTATCCAGGCTTTCATATCGAAGTAACCCTACTATCCAGGTTCCTTCTCATAGCCCTACTATCCAGGCTTTCATATCGAAGTAACCCTACTATCCAGGTTCCTTCTTACAGCCCTACTATCCAGGCTTTCATATCGAAGTAACCCTACTATCCAGGTTCCTTCTCATATCCCTACTATCCAGGCTTTCATATCGAAGTAACCCTACTATCCAGGTTCCTTCTCACAACCCTACTATCCAGGCTTTCATATCGAAGTAACCCTACTATACAAGTTCCTTCTTACAGCCCTACTATCCAGGCTCTCATATTGAAGTAACCCTACTATCCAGGTTCCTTCTCATAACCCTGCTATCCAGGCTTTCATATCGAAGTAACCCTACTATATAGGTTCCTTCTCACAGCCCTACTATCCAGGCTTTCATATCGAAGCAACCCTACTATCTAGGTTCCTTCTCATAACCTTACTATCTAGGTTCCTTCTCATAACCTTACTATCCAGGTTCCCCCTCTCTTATCCCCAAGCAGCGGTCCACGACATTGTAAAACTAGAACCTGATCAAACACGATTGGTTTTGCATTTCCCCAGTAAATCGTGGTGTAGCATATACTCCGACCAGATACGCAGTACACTTCTGCTTCCTCAAGCCGGATTTATTCCCCAGTAGAGTAACAGACAACTGAAGCTCCTAAAACTCTAGTTCTCCTAAGTCAGGAAATCAACATCCCCTAGATGGTATCTTTAAGCCCATCTCCGACAATCTTCAATCCTCTACCTCCAAATGGCATCTGTAAGCCCATTTCCGATATCACAAATCAAGTGCCACTTCATGCGAGTGTAAATTTCTGGGCACTCTAGTGTTCAATCATCTTCCACTTTCGAATCACGAAAGGTAGAGAAGCCAATCTACATCCTCAGGTTTAAGAAGATTTAACAGGGGCAGCTGTTGTACCCCAAAATTTGCCCTCTCACTTTACTCAATACATGTCAATTGAGGTCCCCAAGTTACTCAAGGAAGTCCAAGAGTTGACCAGACAAACTCTCTCCTAAGGCAGTGCACCTCAAAATTAGGGTTTCTACTTTCATCAAGATTGGTGGACCACAAAGGTCTCATATGATCTCCATGGTCTTAATATGTTCTCAAGACCCTACATGTCAAGTTTCATGCCTTACACAAGAAGTTTGCTCAGTCAACTGCTCAGATGCTTGAGAATCGACTGTATTAGGTCAAAAGTCAATTGTGGCCCACATACAATCAAAATCAAGATTTTTGGTCAACATCAACATTTTGAAGTTATATCCATCATTTGATCAAGGGTTGATCATGATTCCTCAAGGAATGCTCCAAATTCATCAAAACCCAAAAGTTGCTAAATTAGGGTTTCTTAGTAAAAGTCAACCCAAATTTGATCAAGCATAACTTCTTCATACTTTATCAGAAAGTTTCCATCCAAAGCTCATTTTGAAGAGGATACAATTCCTACAACTCATCTTCAGCTCACAAGTTCAAAATATCCACTCACAAAAAGATATGAATTTTGGCATTATAGGTCATTTTGAAAAGTCAACAAAAACACCTTTTGGGTCAAAGCTTCATACATGAACATGGAGGATCCAATGGATATGAGACCAAAATTTTGGTTAGGGGACATCCTAAGCTTTATAAAAAGTCCAAGAACACCCTCCTAGGGTCAAAATTGAGAAAGTTGTGCATTGTCAAAGTTGGCAATTTTTGGAAAATTGTCAAAAGTCAACATTGGTCAAATTTGCATTTTTTCCAAAGGGGCCCATGTTTTCTTGCTTGAAACATGTTTCTAATAGGACCCACGACCTCTGAGATTTTCCATCTATTTTTTAAAATTATTTGTATCATTTATTTTGATTTTTTATTCATTTAAATCAAAATAAATCAAATTAAATGGTAAAATAATGAAAACAAATCAAATCTTGGGATTTTTATGCATGTTCTGAGTCCATATACAGCTAGCATGCCAGCTAATTCGTGAAAGGCTCATTAGGGTTGAAAAAGATTGGATTGAAGCAAGTTTTGGAAATAAATCATACATGAAGCAAATCAAATCAAATCTCCATTATTTCTCAAGATTCATGTCAATTTTGTTAACCTAATTCAGTCTCCTACATATACACAACAATTCCATACCATACGAAGAAGGATTGGAGGCGTGAAACAGCAAGAGAGAAATTGAAATTTTGGACAAAAAGTGTGAGATCAAAATCCACCCTAGAGCCATCCTCACGGAGATTTAAAGATTCCAATCCATTCCAGGACATCCCAGGAAGCTAACAACATCCTTTGCAAGTCTCAGAGAATCCAGAAATCGCCCCCAAGAGCATAACGGTTTGCACTAAGAACTTAAATTCGATTTCTATGATTTACGCATTATAAATGTATTTTTCCCATATATTTGTGTTCATCATCATGTTTGCAATGTTTATGGATAGTTTGATTTAAGTTACAGTGCAGGAATAAGCTTTTTCCTTTTCTAGGGTTTCGTGCTCCAATTTGGGGTTTTGTTATTTAAGCAAAATTAAGCCTAATGATGGGTACCATGATGATTAGGGCTTCAAGCCCAGTTGATTCATGGTCACCAATTTAATTTATCTTGCCTGTACACGATTTTTGAGATGCACAGGGTTATAGCCATTGCCAAAATCTGTAGGTAAAAGTTGTTACCTGTGACAACAGTCCCAAGGGAAAAGACGTTGGCGTGTCAAGCAACCATTGGGACATTTGAAAATTTGCGTGTGTTCTGAGCATGGCAATTAATTTGGCTTTTGTTTTTATTTGTTTATTATTTTTACAACTAATAATTCCAGCACAGTTGGTCAGAGGAAGGAAGTATGAGGCTCATGTCCTGGGTTCGATCCCAGGTGTGAGCTTTTGGCATTTTCTCCATTATTTCCTTGCAGGTTCCATACACCTCACCTTCTAAGGACCATCATCCTCTAGATCCACCTCCAGCCAGATCCAGCACACCTCACCTTCTGAGGATCATCACACGCCCTCTGATCTCATCCTCTGGATCCATCTCCAGCCAAATCTAGCACATCTCATCTTCTGAGGACCATCATCCTCTGGATCCACCTCCATCCAGATCTAGCATATCTCACCTTTTGAGGATCATCACGTGCCCTCTGATCATCATCCTCTGGATCCATCTCCAGCCAGATCCAGCGCCAGCATACGCAGGTCCACTGTAACACCCCGTTTTCAATTAATTGATTTATTTAAATTTGGGAATTTATTTTATTAGAATTAATAAAATAAAAAGAATTATTTATTTTGGAGTATTTGAGGAAAATAAAAGAAATAAGGAATATTGGGATTTTTATGTTATTGGGCTTAGAGGTTGTTAGTAAAGAGTGGGGGTGCAGAGAAATAAAGTTATGTTTGGGACTTAGGCCATTTTCTCATTTTTGGTTTTCACGTAAGAACAGAAGTTGGAATTTGGGAAAATAGAGCTCTGAAGAACGGAGAACGAAGAACATCGCTCAAGAACTCAAAGCTGCTAATTGATAAGGTAAGGGGGGTTTATACTCGAATTATATTTTTTTATGGGTTTATGTACGGTTGATTCGGGTAATCGTAGGAAATCCCAATTGTTAGATGTTTCTAGGGATCGATAACCTTAGGATTGAACTTTGTTTAGAAAAGGTTTAGGTTCCCGATTTTATGAATCAATTAGAGACTTTAGTTCCTATGATGGATTGGATGTCTTTGTACTATATTGCACCGCCGTAGAGAGGTATTTTCGTGCAAAAAAATGGGTATAAGAGCTGCTGCAAAAACAGAAAAATTGGGTTCGCACTCATCAACACGGGCGCGTTGATTTACGCGGGCACCCGTGTTGATTCACTGTATGCTGATGAAAATGTGTTTTCTGGCCATAATTCAACACAGGCGTGTTGATTAACACGGGCGCCCGTGTTGATTCATTGTGTTGGCATAAAAATCGGTTTTCTGGGCACAATTCAACACGGGCCGTGTTGATTTACACGGGCGCCCGTGTTGATCCCCTGTTTTGTCAAAAAAACGTGTTTTCTGGACACATTTCCACACGGGCAGTGTTGTTTTACACGGGCACCCGTGTTAAACCTCCTGTGTTGGTTTTTAAACTATGTTTTCCGTGCATGTTGTTAAGTACGGATTGATCCGGTTTTGATGTGCAGTGTTTGACATGTTTTGAATATGTGTTTATTGAATTTCTAGTGTTGATTGATGTGTGTATCGAATAACGATTGTATGTTATGATACCAACACTATGTGGATCTTATTGTCATGCTTTTAGATGATGTTATCAAGCATGAATTATGATATAACTTGATATGATTGATGTTTAATAGTATGCTGAGTGGTTACATGCTATTCCTATCATGTTATGTTTGATATTGTTGATGTGCATGATATGTTGATTGATGTTCATAGTATGCTGAGTGTTACATACTTACATATCATGTTGCATTTGTTAATTCCCATTGTGTGGAATTAACATGGTGGCCAATATACGTGTCCGCGATCTAATGGAACGTTGAGGTGGTAGCCGTGTCCGCGATATAATGGAACGGTGAGTTATCCGTGACCCGCGATTTAATGGGGCGGTGAAGTGGTACCACATGCATGGGTGTGTTGCATTACTCGAATATAACATGAATGGATGATTTTTCCAATGTTGTATTTGATTGTTTGTATGCACGTATGATTGATAAATGGTTGATGATGTTTGATGAATATTTGCAAATATGAAAGGCAATATGTCATGGATATATGAATTGTAAAGGTTTTGTAAACTATGAAATATGCTAATTATTGGGTGATGCTTATGATTTCGTGAATTGATTGTTATGAATGTATAACCAAATGTATATTTGAGAAGCTCACCCTTACTGTTGAATATTTCAGATTGAGGAGCTTCGCTCAGGTGCTTGGCGAAGGCTTATCGTGTCTAGTTTAGTTTCGTTTTAGTATGTCCGGGTCATGCTCTGATAGTTGTAACTCCGGGAACGTTTGGTTGTCGAGCTGCTTTAGTCAGACTCGTTTATTTTCTGTTAATTGTTATAATATGACGTTGACTTTTCCAGGTGTTAATCCCTGATGATTTTGGAAAATATTATAACATTTGATTTTATTAAATAAATTATTCCGCTGTGTAGACATGTATGAGTTACCACTAAAATTATGCATGACAGGAATTTATTTTATTAAAAGAGAATTGTAGCATTCCTCGATTATTACATGTACTCTGAGTTTATAATTTTAATATTTGCGAAAATTATATGCGGGGTTTTAGAGGGTGTTACAATAGTGGTATCAGAGCATAGTCGGTCGTTGTGACCAGAGTCTTGAGTCAGTCATTCCTTTTCGTATGCGACTAGTGCAAGGTAACACTGTCGATACTGTATTCTGATGTGGAGTATGTTTTAATTCTCAGGAATATGGCTGGAAGAGGTAATGGACGAAATGATGCTGCACTAGCTGAGGCTTTGGGGATGTTAGCTGGTGTACTTGCTGGAAACCCAACTGGAGGCGTGATTGGTGCTGATAGGCAATTGGGAAATTTCCAGAGGAACAATCCTCCGTTGTTCAAAGGTACACATGACCCCGAAGGTGCTCAGAAGTGGCTGAAGGAAATCGAAAGGATTTTCCGTGTGATCGATTGTGCTGAAGATCTGAAAGTCAGATATGGTACGCATATGTTGGCAGAAGAGGCCGACGACTGGTGGGTTGCCACAAGGATTGAAATGGTTCAGGATGGAGAGGCACTGACTTGGGCTAACTTCAGAAGGGCTTTTCTGAGGAGGTACTTTCCTGAAGATGTTCGGGGAAGAAAGGAAATTGAATTTTTGGAGCTTAAGCAGGGCAATCTGACTGTTAGTGAGTATGCTACTAAGTTCACTGAGCTGGCAAAGTATTATGCACACTACAACAATGATGAGGCTGGAGAATTCTCTAAGTGTATCAAATTTGAGAATGGTCTCCGAGATGAGATTAAGCAGGGAATCAGGTACCAGCGTATTCGTAGATTTTCTGATCTGGTGGATTGTAGCAGAATCTTGGAAGAAGATATTACCAAGAATCGGTCGTCTCACTCTCGTGGAGCTGTTGATAAAAGAGGGAAGCAACATATGGACCGTGGCAAGCCATATGGTAGAGATAACCAGAGATCAGGCGGTTGGAAAAGGCCTAGTGGGGGAGATTCTAAGGCTCCTATCAGATGCTACAGGTGTGGTGAGTCTGGTCATCACATTCGAGATTGCAAGAGTGATGAGAAGAAGTGCTATAAATGTGGAAAGGCTGGTCATTTGTCTATTGATTGCAAAGGGAAGTCTGTTACTTGTTACAATTGTGGCGAAGAAGGTCACATTCGTCCGCAGTGTCCTAAGCCTAGGAAGGATCAGTCAGGTGGAAAAGTGTTTGCTTTGTCTGGATCTGAGACTACCCCAGAGGATCGATTGATTAAAGGTACGTGTTTTATTCATGGCACACCTTTAGTTGCAATTATTGATACTGGTGCAACTCATTCTTTCATTTCTTTGGATTGTGCTGAGAGGTTGAAACTGGACATATCTGGTATGCGAGGTAGCATGGTTGTTGATACTCCTGCATCGGGTTCAGTGACAACTTCACTCGTATGTAGGAATTGTCCTATTGAGATTTTTGGTAGAGGTTTCGGTATGGATTTAGTGTGCCTACCGCTTGAACAAATTGATATTATCCTTGGGATGAACTGGTTGGAATTTAACCGGGTTCATCTGAACTGCTTTGCTAAGACGGTGATTTTCCCAGAAGCAGTTGGTGTCGAGAAATTGACTATGACTGCTAGGCAGGTGCAAGAAGCAATGGAAGATGGTGCTAATGTGTTTATGTTACTTGCTTCGTTAGATGCAACAGGAAAGGTCAGGAGTAGTGAATTGCCAGTGGTGTGTGATTTTCCAGAAGTCTTTCCTGATGATGTTGGCGAGTTACCTCCTGAGAGAGAAGTGGAATTTTCTATAGATTTAATTCCTGGTACGAGACCGGTGTCGATGGCGCCATATCGTATGTCTGCGTCTGAATTGGCTGAATTGAAGAGTCAGTTGGAAGATTTACTGGAGAAGAAGTTTATTCGTCCAAGTGTTTCGCCTTGGGGTGCTCCGGTATTGTTGGTTAAGAAGAAAGAAGGTTCTATGAGACTGTGTGTTGATTACAGGCAATTGAACAAGGTAACCATTAAGAATCGGTACCCGTTACCGAGGATTGATGATTTAATGGATCAGTTAATTGGAGCCAGTGTATTCAGTAAGATTGATTTGAGATCTGGATATCACCAGATTCGTGTGAAAGCGGAAGATATTCAAAAGACTGCTTTTCGAACGAGGTATGGGCATTATGAATATTCTGTTATGCCGTTCGGAGTTACTAATGCACCTGGTGTTTTCATGGAATATATGAATAGGATTTTTCACCCATATCTGGATAAGTTTGTTGTGGTTTTTATTGATGACATTCTGATTTATTCCGAGAATGACGAAGAACATGCGGAACATCTCAGAATTGTGTTAGAGTTGTTGAAAGATAAGAAGTTGTATGCAAAGTTGTCCAAATGTGAGTTCTGGCTGAATGAAGTTAGTTTTCTTGGACATGTGATTTCTAAGAATGGTATTGCAGTGGATCCTACGAAAGTAGAAGCGGTATCTCAGTGGGAAGCGCCGAAGACTGTTTCGGAAATCAGAAGTTTTCTTGGTCTTGCAGGTTATTACAGAAAGTTTATCGAAGGATTCTCAAAGTTAGCATTGCCGTTGACGAAGTTGACTCGTAAAGGACAAGCGTTTATTTGGGATTCTGATTGTGAGAAAGGTTTCCAAGAATTGAAGCGGAGATTGACAAGTGCTCCTATTCTGATTTTGCCGAATCCGGTGGAATCTTTTGTGGTCTATTGTGATGCATCTCTGTTGGGTTTAGGTGGTGTTTTAATGCAGAATCAGCAGGTAGTTGCGTATGCTTCGAGACAGTTGAAGGTTCATGAAAGGAACTATCCTACTCATGACTTAGAGTTGGCAGCAGTCGTGTTTGTCTTGAAATTATGGAGACATTATCTGTACGGTTCGAGATTTGAAGTGTATAGTGATCATAAGAGTTTGAAGTATCTTTTCGATCAGAAAGAGCTCAATATGAGGCAGAGAAGGTGGTTGGAATTTCTCAAAGATTATGATTTTGGTTTGAATTACCATCCTGGTAAGGCAAATGTGGTTGCAGATGCTTTGAGCAGGAAATCCTTGCATATGTCTATGATGATGGTTCGTGAATTGGATTTAATTGAGCAATTCCGAGATTTGAGTTTGGTTTGTGAAAGTACTCCGAAGTGTGTTCGTTTGGGTATGTTGAAACTTACTAGTGGTATTCTAGAAGAGACCAGGATCGGGCAGAAATCCGATGTTAATTTAGTTGATAAATTGACATTGATCAACCAAGGTCAAGGTGGTGAGTTTAGGATTGATGAAAATGATGTTATGAGATTTGGCGATAGAGTTTGTGTTCCTGATGTCGCAGAAATCAAGAAAAGTATATTAGAGGAAGGACATCGCAGTGGGATGAGCATTCATCCGGGTGCCACGAAAATGTATCATGATTTGAAGAAATTGTTTTGGTGGCCGAGAATGAAAAAGGAAATAGCTGAATTTGTGTATGCATGTTTAATCTGTCAGAAATCGAAGATTGAGCATCAAAAGCCGGCTGGGTTTATGCAACCGATGTTTATTCCAGAATGGAAGTGGGATAGTATTTCTATGGATTTCGTATCTGGGTTGCCAAGGACTCCTATGAATTGTGAAGCGATATGGGTCGTTGTGGATAGGTTGACTAAGTCTGCTCATTTTATACCGGTGCGAATGGATTACTCGATGGAGAGATTGGCACAGTTGTATATTGAGAAAATAGTGAGTTTGCATGGAGTTCCTTCTAGTATTGTGTCAGATAGAGATCCGAGGTTCACTTCGAAATTTTGGGAAGGATTGCAGAAGGCTTTGGGTACTAAGTTGAGATTGAGTTCAGCTTACCATCCTCAGACTGATGGACAGACGGAGAGGACGATTCAATCGTTGGAAGATTTATTGCGTGCTTGTGTTTTAGAGAAAGGTGGAGCTTGGGATAGCTATTTGCCATTGATTGAATTTACTTATAACAATAGTTACCATTCGAGTATTGGTATGGCTCCGTTTGAGGCATTGTATGGTAGACGGTGTAGGACGCCTTTGTGTTGGTATGAATCTGGAGAGAGTTCGGTAATTGGGCCAGAGATTGTTCAGCAGACTACCGAAAAGATCAAATTGATTCAAGAGAAGATGAGAGCTTCTCAGAGTCGTCAGAAAAGTTATCATGATAAGAGGAGAAAGAATTTAGAATTCAGTGCTGGAGATCATGTGTTTATGAGAGTTACTCCGATGACGGGTATTGGTCGGGCGTTGAAGTCTAAGAAGTTGACTCCGCGTTTTATTGGTCCGTTTCAGATTACGGAAAGAGTTGGAGAAGTTGCTTATCGCATTGCTTTACCTCCGAGACTTGCGAATTTGCACAATGTTTTTCATGTTTCTCAGTTGGGGAGATACATTCCAGACCCATCTCATGTAATCCAAATAGATGATGTACAGGTAAGAGATAACCTGACAGTAGAAGCATTGCCTATGAGGATAGAAGATCGGGAAGTGAAACAGTTAAGAGGTAAAGAGATAGCATTAGTGAAGGTTGCTTGGGGAGGTCCAGCAGATGGAAATATCACTTGGGAGCTGGAGAGCCAGATGAAAGAGGCTTATCCGGAGCTGTTCGTCTAAGGTATGTTTTCGAGGACGAAAACTCTTTTAGTGGGGGAGAGTTGTAACACCCCGTTTTCAATTAATTGATTTATTTAAATTTGGGAATTTATTTTATTAGAATTAATAAAATAAAAAGAATTATTTATTTTGGAGTATTTGAGGAAAATAAAAGAAATAAGGAATATTGGGATTTTTATGTTATTGGGCTTAGAGGTTGTTAGTAAAGAGTGGGGGTGCAGAGAAATAACGTTATGTTTGGGACTTAGGCCATTTTCTCATTTTTGGTTTTCACGTAAGAACAGAAGTTGGAATTTGGGAAAATAGAGCTCTGAAGAACGGAGAACGAAGAACATCGCTCAAGAACTCAAAGCTGCTAATTGATAAGGTAAGGGGGGTTTATACTCGAATTATATTTGTTTATGGGTTTATGTACGGTTGATTCGGGTAATCGTAGGAAATCCCAATTGTTAGATGTTTCTAGGGATCGATAACCTTAGGATTGAACTTTGTTTAGAAAAGGTTTAGGTTCCCGATTTTATGAATCAATTAGAGACTTTAGTTCCTATGATGGATTGGATGTCTTTGTACTATATTGCACCGCCGTAGAGAGGTATTTTCGTGCAAAAAAATGGGTATAAGAGCTGCTGCAAAAACAGAAAAATTGGGTTCGCACTCATCAACACGGGCGCGTTGATTTACGCGGGCACCCGTGTTGATTCACTGTATGCTGATGAAAATGTGTTTTCTGGCCATAATTCAACACGGGCGTGTTGATTAACACGGGCGCCCGTGTTGATTCACTGTGTTGGCATAAAAATGGGTTTTCTGGGCACAATTCAACACGGGCCGTGTTGATTTACACGGGCGCCCGTGTTGATCCCCTGTTTTGTCAAAAAAACGTGTTTTATGGACACATTTCCACACGGGCAGTGTTGTTTTACACGGGCACCCGTGTTAAACCTCCTGTGTTGGTTTTTAAACTATGTTTTCCGTGCATGTTGTTAAGTACGGATTGATCCGGTTTTGATGTGCAGTGTTTGACATGTTTTGAATATGTGTTTATTGAATTTCTAGTGTTGATTGATGTGTGTATCGAATAACGATTGTATGTTATGATACCAACACTATGTGGATCTTATTGTCATGCTTTTAGATGATGTTATCAAGCATGAATTATGATATAACTTGATATGATTGATGTTTAATAGTATGCTGAGTGGTTACATGCTATTCCTATCATGTTATGTTTGATATTGTTGATGTGCATGATATGTTGATTGATGTTCATAGTATGCTGAGTGTTACATACTTACATATCATGTTGCATTTGTTAATTCCCATTGTGTGGAATTAACATGGTGGCCAATATACGTGTCCGCGATCTAATGGAACGTTGAGGTGGTAGCCGTGTCCGCGATATAATGGAACGGTGAGTTATCCGTGACCCGCGATTTAATGGGGCGGTGAAGTGGTACCACATGCATGGGTGTGTTGCATTACTCGAATATAACATGAATGGATGATTTTTCCAATGTTGTATTTGATTGTTTGTATGCACGTATGATTGATAAATGGTTGATGATGTTTGATGAATATTTGCAAATATGAAAGGCAATATGTCATGGATATATGAATTGTAAAGGTTTTGTAAACTATGAAATATGCTAATTATTGGGTGATGCTTATGATTTCGTGAATTGATTGTTATGAATGTATAACCAAATGTATATTTGAGAAGCTCACCCTTACTGTTGAATATTTCAGATTGAGGAGCTTCGCTCAGGTGCTTGGCGAAGGCTTATCATGTCTAGTTTAGTTTCGTTTTAGTATGTCCGGGTCATGCTCTGATAGTTGTAACTCCGGGAACGTTTGGTTGTCGAGCTGCTTTAGTCAGACTCGTTTATTTTCTGTTAATTGTTATAATATGACGTTGACTTTTCCAGGTGTTAATCCCTGATGATTTTGGAAAATATTATAACATTTGATTTTATTAAATAAATTATTCCGCTGTGTAGACATGTATGAGTTACCACTAAAATTATGCATGACAGGAATTTATTTTATTAAAAGAGAATTGTAGCATTCCTCGATTATTACATGTACTCTGAGTTTATAATTTTAATATTTGCGAAAATTATATGCGGGGTTTTAGAGGGTGTTACATCCACCATGAGCCCCCCAGAAGATGGTCTCATGGGATCAGGTGCCAGACTCTGAGCCATCCTGCTGGGGTTCAGAAGTTCAACATGCACCCCCCAGATTTGCTAACAGCAGGCCCATTTGGTTATTTCTACTATTTTTCTTTAACTTCTTTTCTTTGATTATTTTGTTTTTTTAATCAATACATAAATTATTTTTATTAAATTAAATTAATAAAAAAAATCACAAAAAGACTTATTTTCTTAATAAATATTATTTTTAATTAATTAGTTTAATTAATTTAGGGCAACTTTAATTTCTTTCATAATTAAAAACAATAAGAAATTAGGTTTAATTAATTTGCAATTAAATGTTTTCTCAAATAAAAATTCACAAGAATAAAAATCTTTTTCTCTCAATTAGAGTTTTAAGTTATTAATTACCGTCCTCGTATTAGATTCGCCGCGCGCTTGTTAATTGTCTTTTTTTCCGTTATTTTTGTAACTGTTCAGGGTTTGTAATAGTTAAATTAGGGTTTTATTTCTTGCTTTAAATCCCCGATTTTTTGGATATGTAATTAATCCCCCTCCCCGAAGCCTTGTAATAGCTAGGTTTTACTTCCCCGCACTTTAAATTCCCACAATCTTTAACTGTCTAGATGTATGGCTAATAGGATTGTATGGCAAGAATGTATGAAAATTAAAACAGTTAGAAAACCCTAATGTGAAAAGATAATGTTAACTAAAAAAGCACACTTGCACATGCTCACTCTTAAGGTATACTCTCACTCCGGTTGCCTTCGGTAAACGGTCATGAAGCATAGTATGTTTTAGTGGCTATCCTCTATATCCCAAAAGATCAAAGAATGACCCTTTCGACTGTTGCCTCAAAAAAGATCTTTAGGACTCTAGGATGGTTACTAAGGTGTCCTAACATTGCTTTTGTGACCGTACGTCCCTTTCGAATGTCCCTTACAACTCCAACGACAATGCTACCTACTCCTTAATAGTGGGATAACGCTGTCTAAAGGAAATAGAACGAACGATCCTTTTTTCGAGTAGGTAGAATCTTAAGTACTTGCTCAATGGAAACTTTTTCACACAAACACCTTTCAAAAAATTTTTTCAAAATAACTTCGTCACATCCTTGAGGACTGATACAAGGGTTATCACAAAGTAAAACATTTTCAAGACAAACACACACAAGCAATTTTGAAAGAATGAGCAAGTACCTAAGAGCCCGTGGAAAACCACGGATAAAAATGGTGCTAACATCTTCCCTTTCTATAATCTGCCCCCCGTACTCAGAAACATCTCGAAAAAAGGTTTTTTCTGTTCTTTTTCCTTTCCCATGATTGGATGAAATAAAAGTCGGTGGCGACTCTTGCTTACCGCGACATTTTGTGAATACAAAACGCAAAACACAAACCAGTATAACAGTCGGTTCTGCCACCATATCACACTACTAATTGTGATTAGGTAGCCCTAGTCGTTGGATGTTTGAGGGACAATCGAAGGGACGTTTATACAGTCATAAAGGCAACTGGGAAAGAAACTTTAGTAACTACCCTAGGGTTTTAAGATCATTTTTTACCGAGGCAACATCGAGAGGGTCATCGAGGGACTTATTATCTTTAAACCGGAGGGTAGCCACTAAAATCTCTCACATTTCAAGAGTTGTGACTGTTTTTCCGAAGGCAACCGAAGTGGGGTATCCTAGAGGTGTGCATGTGCAATTGTATTGTTTTCAGTTATTTTAGTCTTTGCATTAGGTTTTCTAGTGTTTTGTTTTATTCTTGCCATACAATCCTAGTTAGAACACATCTAAGCAGTTAATAATTTGACATTAATTAAAAGTGCGGAAATGTAAATCTAACTATTACAAGGCTTCGGGGAGGGGAATTATTACAAGTCCAAACATGGGAAAAAATAAGGAAAGCAGAGAAGTAAAACGTCCTAATTAAGTCTATTACAAACCATAAGCATATACATTAATGATAAAAACTAACAATGCTAAAATAATAAACGCGCGCGAATTGTAAAAGACGTCTAAAACCCTAAAATGTTTCTAAGTAAAAGAACATTATTTTTTTGTTGTTTTTTGCCTATTTAGGAAAATATTAAATTAAAATAAAACTAAATTTAATTAAATAAGAAAATTATTAATCAAAATTAAATCTAAACAAAAACTAATATTTTTTTTGGCATTTTTTATTAAGAATATAATTGTATTATATGAACCTAGTTCTAATTAATTTTAAATTAATAAAACCAAAACAATTAACTAAGTTAATTAACAAAATAAAAATTAATTAGAAAATCCTAAGTCTAATAATTTTTTATGATTTTAATAAAATGATTTTTAAATAAGACAAGTAAATAAATAAAATAAAGTGAAGAAAAGAAAATAAATTGGGCCTGGTACTAAAGTGAAAAAAAGGGTGCGTTTTGAAATTTTTGTAAGGCCCAAACCAGGGGGCCCAATGTTGCGCCTGATCCTGTGAAGCCTGGCTCCTGGGGTTGCACCATGGGGGACATTTCTGGGTGCGTTGGATCAGATCTGTACAAATCTGGTGGCTGAGAGTTGAAGGGGCATGGTAGGCACGCTGAAACATGCCACGCTGGATCTGAAAAAGAATGAGAAAAAACACCAAAAACCTGGGGATCGAACCCAGGATCTCCAAGCTTACACACACATCCTTCACCACTGGGCCATCTGGTCATTCATTAATACAAAGAACAAGAAAACAATATATTTGAAACATCATAAAATGCTGAGGTGTTAAAACCATGGCATTGGTTTGGACTGAAAGTGCTTGTACAGGGAGAAACGACCAAAACGTCGCAGGCTGCCCTAATAATGGTATTTCTTGATTCATGCCTTAAACCTTGCATGTTCTACGTCAAAAAAAAATCTAAACAACAATATGAATATGGATCTATGCATCAAATCTGTTTAAATTGCATGAACTGAAAGATTAGAGTGTGAGTAATTTACCCTACCGGAGTAACAAAATATTCTTGTTTTAGCATGCCTTAAGCGTCGAGGATGGCTAGTATGCACTCCTGGGATACTCAGGATGATGATGGAACTTTTGGAATGGATCGAGGGAAGCTGAATCGTGTGATATGAGTTTCACTTCTTCTTTAAATTTTTTGGAATTTTTAGGAGCTTTTTTCAGGCAATTGTGGTGTGTCCTCTAGGTATGATTTGCTTGTACTTATATATGGGACCAAATTAGGGTAACAAATATGGTACCATGCCATATGTAATCAAGGGAAATACTTGATTTGGAAATATATGTATTCTTTCTATTTTAAACCAAGATTTGATCCAAAAATACTCCACACGGGTTTGATAGCTTACTATGAGTTGTTTGGGCATCCAAATTGATGGGAATCGAAAGCTTACATGCCCTTGTATATCCACTTCACACCAATGGTTTCTTATGTTGGATCTTTTGACAAGTTCCCAAGCTTTGCTCCTTTCGATGGCTATGAGCTCCAATTCGAATGGCTTAAAGTTTCATCATCGTGGCTTCTTCGATTAAGTCCATCTGCATTAGTTGTTTGATCTGGAAAACTCTCATATCCAAACAGCCTAGTCGAATTCAATTCTTATTCCTTTCGATTTCCTTTCCTTGAAGCTTCATTCTGTTCACCTCCTTCAAACACAGTTGTGACTTTGTCGAAGCTTCGTTCTGCTCACCTTCTTCGAACATAGTTTTGACTCCAATCCTACCTTTTTCTTTCGTTTACAAGACCGTATTTACTGATCACTAGTTCAACTTCCATTGGTGAATACAAATTTTATGCGCCAATCGAAGGATAACCTATGAGCACCAAGACTTTACTTCGATCACCCAACTCCTTCCTTGTCTGTTCAGGCACATGCCTGAAACACATTGATCCCAAAACTCTAAGATGACTCATATTTGCCTGATTCGTCTCTAACTGTCCTTTGATCACGCCATGTTTGTGAAGAAGTGAAAAATACAAGAAGGGGGGGGGGGTTGAATTGAAAACTTAAGATCAAAAGCGCAGTAGACACGGTATTTTTATCCTGGTTCGTTTGATCTCAAACTACTCCAGTCCACCCGTCAAGGTGATTTTGCCTCTCTCCAATGAGGACTTAATTCACTAATTAAAAACTGATTACAATCACTACTTTGACAACTTCCAAAGTCTTCTTAGTACAACCACAATCCGGTTAATCTCAAGGAAAAACTAGCTTAATCAAGATGGAAGAGTATTCTGTGTATGGTTGTTTTTCTTTACAAAAACAGTATGACAACTGTGATATTTTACACAATTTTGAGCGTAGAAAATAATATGTAAGCTTGCAGTATTTTTAGAGATATCTTTCAGTCGTGTTAAAAATCGTAAATGATTTTTCCTCTTAGCTTGTTTATATAGGCATAGAAATCCTGTCCAACATAAAGCGTGATAATGTACATTCAATGTTGTTTCCATATTGAGAAGATTCTTGTCTGAATGAAGCCGTTGCATGTGATGCTGTCTTGATTGAATAATAACGCTTCAGAATCTTAGAATCTTGAATGCTTCAATTGCTTCAGAA
Source organism: Vicia faba (assembly GCA_948472305.1). Classification (NCBI taxonomy): domain Eukaryota; kingdom Viridiplantae; phylum Streptophyta; class Magnoliopsida; order Fabales; family Fabaceae; genus Vicia; species Vicia faba. The sequence continues at coordinate 51,435,855 of OX451738.1, read as the reverse complement.
CATTGATGACTCAGAGATGTGAGGATCTGATGGTATATGAAACTTTTGTTCAGAAACATAGTATTCTTCACTTCAGCGTAGGTTCTGATCATCATTCTTCAGCGCAGATTCTGATTACTTCAGCTTGAAAGCTACTATAGCTTAACTTCTGATGCTGCTTTGGTCAGAATTTCTGCATACAAAATAACACAAATTTAGAGTTCATATTTGTTCTTTGTGTTTGTTATCATCAAAACTCTAATTAAGGGTTGTAAAATCAAACTATGTTCTAACAATCTCCCCCTTTTTGATGATGACAAAAACTAGGATTTTCAATGAAAGATATAGAACAAAAAGCTTAAGAGAGACTCCCCCCGAGTTGATTACTTCCCTGAAGTTCCTTCTCATCAGAGCTTTTGATGCATCTTCTTTTATCCTTATCAGAATGTGTTCCTGTTCAAGCTTTTCAGAAAATATAGAGGTTAAGATATTCATAATGTTTGAGATTTGGTCCCGGTATACTGTTATTGAAAATATATTAATTTCTCCCCCTTTTTGTCAGGTATCAAAAAGCAATATAACCATAGTAAAAAATGATGAATTATATTGAAAACAGAATGCAATGACAATTTTCAGAAACAAGGAGGATAAGAAAAAAAATACAGATAAGCAATTTAAAGAAAATCTAAGAAGGAGGGGGAAGACGTGTGAATAACGCTTCCAACAAGCTCTTGATCTGAGTGCTTGATTCTTCCTGCTTTCCCAAAATGTCTTTGATTTCTTTTGTTGTATCTTCTTATTTATCCAAAATACCCTTGATCTCTTTGTTTGTATCCTCTTGCTTATCCAGTCTGGCATGGATTAAGGCATTCTCCTTCTTCAACTCTTCCAAAGTTTGCAAGACTAGAGATGAAGCTGGTGTATCTTCAGGGGTTGCATGTTATTCAGAACATTCTGCAGCCTCTTCTGATTGAGCAAATTCTTCTATTGTAATCATGTTTTCTGGAGCAGTAGTCAGAGAGTGACTATCAAAATCTGGTTTAGAGACTTCTGAAGGATGGTGCTCTTTCCAGGGAGCATTATCCAGCGGAAGAATTTCTTTCTTGTACCATTGGCTCAGAACTTGATCTTGGAAGGCTTTCAGCTGATCACTGAATTTCGAATTTTTTTTATTAATAACCATGTATTAAAAAAATATTTCTCAAATAACCGGGTTTCGGAAAAAATTACGCAAATAACCATGTTTCAGATGGCTCCACAAAGGAGGAGCCATCTCATTTGGCGCATGCACCTAGGGTTTGGCCCTAGGCGCCATCTCACTTGGCGCCTCCCTTGGCTTTTAGCCAAGTGAGATGGCGCATGCTCCTTAAAAAGGAGAGGAGGCGCCATCTCACTTGGCGCCTAGGGAAAAACTAGGGTTTTTTGCTGTTTTATAAATAATTCGTCCGTTTCTTTGAAATTTCTCACACTTTCTCGCACTGTATTTTTATTTTGTACTCCCTTATTTACGTAATGATGTCGCCTATGATTTTTAGCAGAGATGGTTACATTATATTCTCCGCCACGAAACCTGCGATGAAAATGAAATTCTGGCACATTCACTCCATGGAGCGTCTGAAGCGGGAGTTGATGCGGTGGCTAGATAGAGACATCGCCGAGGGGGAAAAAATTCGAAGGATCCAGCGAAAACGAACAACAACCTCGCATGCGACAGGAAGACCTAATGTGTGGTTGGAGGAAGTCAAAACAGACAGTGATGTAATACTGATGATGCATGGGTCAGATGAAATTGTGTTAACAGTTGTAATTTCCTAGATTGAATATCGTTAATCATTATTGTACGCGAAAACCCTAATGTAATTTCCTATATTGAATTTCTTAAATTGTGTGAACAGTTTTATTAACGGAAAACCCATAATGTTTACAACACAAATATTGAAAAGATTTATTGTATTACAAAATTTATGTGGTCGAGCCAGACGCCCGATTCGGACAGTTTTTGCGATTGTGTCCGACCTGACGGCATAAACCAGACTTTCTTTCCAACCTGTCAAGATCGTCCATTTCTGTTGTTATGCGCCTGCTTTTGGGACGACCCTTCTTGTTCCTTCGCATTTGGTCATTGTGCCAAACTATATCACCGTTGTATTCAGGCCAATAGTCCGGTTTTGCCACCAAAGGAAAGTTGTTGTTGTAAACAGTGAGCAACGTTTCAGATTTATAAACGTTTGAGAGCAGTTGAAGCGCGTCTTGATGGGTATGAGCACAAGCGGCAATGACATGAGAGCAAGGCATACGAAAAGCTTGGAACCTGCCACAATCGCACCATTGAGAAGGTAAAATGACCCTGTATTCTTGTCTTGCCAGGCCTTCATTGTGGTCAATTGTCTCTTTCACAATGAAGTTGTGGCTATGGCGGTCAAACCGTGTAACCATGTGAGTGTTGGCTTTAGCACTTTCAGCCTTAATGTATTTCATACAGCTTTCACTCCATAGTTATCCTGATTGCAAGACCGCATACCACATTTCACCTCTTTTGGCAAATAACGCAGCCATCCTAAAATACGTGGATTTCACCAAGGCAGTGATGGGGAGGTTTCGTATGCCCTTGAATACCCCATTCATTGATTCAATAAGATTTGTTGTCATATGCCCCCATCTTTGGCCATTGTCGTATGACCTAGTCCACTTTTCGACCGGTATATTATCGATCCACATACCGGCTTCTGGGTTAGACAAACGGATCTCGTTGCGGTAATATTTGAATGTGGGTTGTGTCAGTGCGTATCCCGCATTCATCACCGCTTTCCTCAATGTTTTGTCCTTGACCTCCCTCGAGAAATTCTGGACGATATGCCTGACGCAATAGACATGCGTAGAAGGAGGGTCATGCCAACCATTTGCCGGATTATTATAGGCACTTTCAATGGAGGCATGTCTGTCCGAGATCAAACAGAGATCTGGTTGAGGAGCCACGTGTGTATGAAGATTTTTCAGGAAAAAGCTCCAAGCACCACCGGTCTCCCCCTCGACAAGGGCAAACGCAACGGGGAAAATGTTATTGTTGCCATCTTGTGCAACTGCCATCAAAAGCGTGCCTTTGTACTTCCCATACAACCAAGTCCCGTCTATTTGTAGAATTGGTTTGCATGATGCAAACCCTGTGATGCATGGTTGAAATGCCCAAAAGACGCGACTGAATATTCCGTTGCCATGTAGTAGACTACCATCTTGGGCGTACGCTGGCAATGTTTCCAGAACATAAACACTACCTGGAGAATATGTCTTGAGTGCATTTAGGTAGCAGGGAAGTTCTCGGTATGACTCCTCCCAGTTTCCGTACACCCTTTCAATCGCCTTAGTCTTTGCTAACCACGCCTTACGGTAAGACGGAGTGTAGTTAAAAACCGTGGTGATATGGGAGATGATTGTTTTCACCTTCAAAGAAGGGTCGTTGCTGACCAGGGGTAGGATTTCTTGACAGATTAGATCATGGTTGAGTTTTCGGTGGTCTTGTGATTGAGTGGAACTTACACAAGTATGGGTAGTCATGGAACCTATGACCCAACAGTCACCCCTTAGTCTGTATGAAGCGGTCAGCTTGAACATACAGTCAGGGTGGACACACTTGATCTTGTACCTTTCCGGGTTTACACGATCCACCTTATAATCAACCGAGTTGAGCATGTGAAATTTTTTGATGGCCCTTATGCATTCCTCTCTATTACGAAACTTGTCATTCTCTTTTAAATTTTCATCCGACTGCATATACGGTTGGAAAAACAAGTCCGTAGAAGGTTCATCTCCGCCCATGTTGAAGTTTGTCATGTGCGTAGGTGGTGTGTAGATTTTGTCGGTAGGAATACTTGGGATGCCATCATCGTCAGAATCGTCGTTCACCATTTCATCAAACTCTAACTCGTTATCTTCTTCTTCATCATCAACTGCATCCACCTCATCTTGCTCATTCTCCAAAGGATCAACCTCCTGTGTCACCGGAGGCTCTTGAAACAAAACGTACAACTCAATAGAGTCGTTTCCAGAATAGACATGGCTGGAAATCGTGTTCTGGAAATCCTCGTCATCTTGAATTGCAACCTTATAAAAAATAACTTGGTTGTTTCCAAAAAAGACTGGACTCTGATAAAATATCTGGGATACCGGGCCTCGTTCTAGTTTGGCCTCCAATCTTTTCTTAAAGTACGAGAAATTTGCTTTCCCGTTTAAGAGAAATCGAACATTGTCGGTGTTTCTAAACAAAAACCCAACTGTGGGACACATGTATGTCTCACCGTTGAAATGTGCTTTGACAACAAATTGTGGTGAAGAGGCCATTGTGTAGAATTGTTTTAGGTATGAAGGTGGGAATGTTTTGGGTTTATTGATTGTATGAAGGTATGAATGCTGGAATGTTTGAAGGTTAGATGACTGATTCGAAGGTTGGAAAATTTTACAGTTTATGTGAATGAATGTTATGTTCAACGTAAGGAAAAAAATTTCAATTAAGTAAGTGATGCAACCCCCCAAGGCTGCCAATAATATTACATGCATGGGCTTATGCAGCCACCTAGCCTGCCACCCATCAACTCCAATGGCCTTGCATGCAACAAAGAAAGGAATCCCAAAGGCTGTCACGTAGCCTGAGCCAATGCTGTAAAACGTGACACCTCTTATTCGCCAAATGGGGTGGCGACACCATACATTTTTGTACTATTTCGCCAAGTGAGATGGCGCCTCCCTTACTGTCCAATCGTGATACATGCATGGGCTTATGCTGCCACCTAGCCTGCCACCTAGCCTGGCCCTATTCTGCACACATAAATGTTTTGTGTAAGACTCCACCCATCAACTCCAATGGCCTTGCATGCAACAAAGAAAGGAATCCCAAAGGCTGTCACGTAGCCTGAGCCAATGCTGTAAAACGTGACACCTCTTATTCGCCAAATGGGGTGGCGACACCATACATTTTTGTACTATTTCGCCAAGTGAGATGGCGCCTCCCTTACTGTCCAATCGTGATACATGCATGGGCTTATGCTGCCACCTAGCCTGCCACCTAGCCTGACCCTATTCTGCACACATAAATGTTTTGTGTAAGACTCCACCCATCAACTCCAATGGCCTTGCATGCAACAAAGAAAGGAATCCCAAAGGCTGTCACGTAGCCTGAGCCAATGCTGTAAAACGTGACACCTCTTATTCGCCAAATGGGGTGGCGACACCATTCCTTTTTGTACTATTTCGCCAAGTGAGATGGCGCCTCCCTTACTGTCCAATCGTGATACATGCATGGGTTGCCACCTAGCCTGCAAGAGTGACACCTTACATTTTTTGTAAATGCATGCATGCATATGTGTAACACCCTAAGCATGCAAATGTGACACATCGCAGGCATGCAACCACTACATCAAACTTATTTGCCTATAAATACATACCTTATGAAACATCTCTCACACCCACACAACTCTCACTCTCTGCTACGAAATATTTCTTAAGTTTATCATACTCTCTATTTCTTCCTAAGTCTTTCATTCTCTCAAGCATTCTGAACAATGGCCCTTCTAACAATGGGAGATACTCACAGAGGCACAAGGGAAAACATTGCTGCATTTGTAAGTCTCTTCTTTGGTTATACATTTTTCACACTTCAAATAACGTGTTGTTCATCTTAATTAATCTTACTCTTGTTTAATTATGATCTCAGGATACACAAAGATTCAGAATCCGTTCGCACAAATACCTGGCTCCCGACCCATTTATCGTCCCTTATCTGGAATATGCAGGTTTTGGACACGTGATAAAGATCTCCAACTGCACCATTGACTCAAAATTCATTCTTGCAATGTTGGAGAGGTGGAGACCGGAGACCCATACATTTCACCTACCAATAGGTGAATGTACCATCACTCTTGAAGATGTGTACATGCTACTGGGCCTCCCTATCGACGGTAAGGCGGTGAACGGGTCGGTTCAACAACCCAACTCACAGTGTGAAGAACTGTTGGGTAGGGACATGGTAGAAGGTGGTGGAGCAAGAGGGCAGGGAATACTACTCACTGACCTGAAACGACATTATGCAAGTATGGAATTAAATGAAAATTCCTCAGAGAATGACCGAGTAGTAAAAGCCAGAACGTATATTATGATACTTTTTGGTACATTTTTATTTCCCGAAAGTACGGGAAATAGTGTAAATTTCATGTACTTACATTTACTAACAAATTTTGATAAAACTAGAAAATATAGTTGGGGTTCTGCAGTATTAGCCCACCTGTACAGTTCCTTGTGCAAAAACGCAGTCAAGGAAAAATGTACATTTTATGGGTGCGCATTTTTACTACAAGCCTGGGGTTGGTGGAGGATGGAGTCCTTAAACCCCATCAACAACAACACTTTTGGTTTCCCTTACGCAACAAAGTAAGTCATTATTATAGCATTTATAACTATTCTTCTCTTTCCAAAATATATGCTAAAAATAACATGTTTCTCATTTCCTTTAGGTACTGCGTGAGGGGTATGGATTACGGCAAGAATCCCAGATTCAATGTCGCACTCTACCGGAATCTGTTGGATCACTTAGGCCCAGATGACGTACGTCGTAGCTTTTAACTTTTGTTCATTTTAATTATTTATACATTACTTTTGCGCTTACCTGATTTAAATTTTATCGCAGTTCGTCTGGAGACCATATTTGGGTTTGGACCATTCTCCAAATCCAGAGGATGCAGCAACTTGGACTGCAAAGACTGCACTCATTCGGTTCAGCATTATGGAGATGCACCACAGCGACCGTGTGAAGATGCAGTTTGGAATGATCCAAGAGATACCAAGTGATCCAACAGATTTGTCCCCCTGGCATCTAAAAAGGGTCGACGCCCAGTGGGGTCTTACCAACTGGAAAGACTTTGCTCCAGAATGGTGTAAAATGTGGAAAAGGCGTCACCGCTACATCTTACAATCCCCGGTTTTCCTTACTCAAGGTAACATGCGACACACTGATCAATATATGTCGTGGTACAGGTCGGTTAGTAACCCAGATATGCACGTGTCTCATCCGAGGTACTTGGTTGACCCACGCACACAATGGGCACAACCCTCGATTCCCCACCAACAAACCCAAAATCCATCAACCTCAAACCAACCCCCAAGAAGAAACAGACCAACAAATACACAACCACATTCCCCACCACAACACAACTACAATCAAATGCCGTACTACCAACCATAATCACCGCCAAACTACCAATACCCGGATATGCCTCAAACCCAACCACAATACCAACCCTAATACCAGCAAACCCACATACCCCATACACAATTTCAGTCTTCCACATATCCCAATATGGCGCCCTCAACATCCAGCCTTAGCCCTGATATGGGAATGTCAGAAGATTATGACCAAGCCGACCAAACCTACTGTGATCGGTGGATCTGGAACTGACTGTTTAACGCTGGTTCGCGAAATGTCGCGGAAGCAAGAGTCGCCACCGTCTTTTATTTTCTCCAAATGGAAAGGACAAAAGCACAGAAAAATTCCTTATAGAGATTGCTCTCGGTTCGGGAGGTAGGTTATAGAAAGGGAAGGTGTTAGCACCCTTTCTATCCATGGTTATCCATGGGCTCTTAGATACTTGCTCATTGTGTTTTCAAAATTGTTTGTTTGCTTTTCAATGTGGGTTTAAAAAAGTTTCTTTGAAAAATTTCAGATCGACTCGTACGTCAGAGTGTTTGAACAGTTTGCTTTGAAAGCTTTTGAAAAGTGTCGGTGTGAAAAGAGTTTTTGAGTTTGTTTTGAGATTAGAGCAAGTATCCTTGAGAACCTACCTATCCTAAGAAATTCGTCTGTGTAAATGTCCTTTAAAGTAGTGCCATCCCACCATTGAGAGGTAGGTAGCACCACCGTTGGAGGTGTTCGGGTCAATTCGATTTTAGGGACATGGTGATCACCAGAGCAATGGGAAGACACCTTAGAAGCTACCCTCATGCCAGGTTCCCGGATCATGAGGACTTACTAAGACATCCTCTACTCGACGATCACCTTTCGAAAGGCAACAGTGAGGCGTACCCTAGGGGTGGTGTGTGCGAATTGTGTGTCATGTTTCAGTTATTTGTCTTGTCATATTTGTTGTGTTCTATGCTTGATTTTAATTAAGACATTCATTCTTGCATGCTTTTTAACAGTTATAAAGTTTGCGAGAAAATAAATCTAAGGCTATTACAAATGGCGCGGGTCCACATCGCCAAAATTAAACCGGACTCGATTTGACTGAAAAATAAATAAAGCGAATAAATAAAAGTGCGAGAAATTTAAATTACAATGCTTTGGGAGAGATACAAAATAAATAAATGCGCAAATTAAATAATTAAAGCGACGGGCGTTGGACCCTTTTACAAACAATTAAGATTAATGAATTAATTAGAATTTAAAGATTAAATGTTTTTGGTATTTTATGTTTTTTAAGATTTAAAAGAAAAAAAGAATTTATTGAAATAAAAAATGAAATGCTAAACCCTAGTTCTAATGTTTTTTTAAATTTATTATGAAAGATATCGAAATTTAACCTAATTTAAACCCTAATTTATTTATGTACAAACTTAATTATAAAAAAAATAAATAAATAAATAAATAATTATTATTGAAAAGAAAGTAAGAAGAATAAAAATTAAACCTAATTCTATTTTTGGATTTTAATTATTAAAAGGAATTAAAGTTAAAAACCTAATTAAACTAAATAATTATATGCAAGTTTTTTATGAAGAATAATTAAAATAAATATATATTATATTTTTGTCTTTTCTGAATTTTCTGTATTTTTCATATTTTTGTAAAAAATAATTACTGAATTAAAACAACAAATAAATAAAATAAGAATTAAAAGGATATAAGGAAAATAAATGAAATTAACAAACCAGGGTGGGGTGTAGCCCCAAATTAGGAGGTATAGGCCTAGCATTCTGGCCCATTAAGTTGGAAATTTGTTGGACTTTTTGAATCATGTGTGACACGTTTGACTAAGGCGTAGCATATTCTTCAATCCTAGCCTTTGATGTGGATACTCTGGGACGCGTGTAGGCTTGATCATTGAGGATACATGGTATGCCTACGTCACTGAAGCGCATAGGAATTGTGAATGAAAAATAATATAGAATTTGTACAGACCTGGGACTTGAACCCAGGTCTTGGAGGTTGCATGCATTGGTACCTGCCAGCTGAGCTATTGGATTTCATTTAATATATAATATAATACAAATAATATAAAAGAAAAGTGGAACAACGCTTGGAACGCGCGCGAATTTTTTAAATCCGCCTATCATGCTTCGCCACGAGGTCTTCGTCCTCGCTTTCCCTGAAACTAAAACAGATAGGCCACGGTTTTTGAGCGTTGCTTTAGAGGGGTTTACAGAAAATAACGATTAGCTCATCTTTGAATATAAATTCATCGCGAATACATAAATCTTTTCGTCTTGGTGTACTGAATGCAATGGTGGTACAGGGATGGTCTAATTTTGCCTCCATTAAAAATCCCTAATTTTGAAACCTGCAAACCCTAAATCTCATTCATGGCATATTCGCATATGTGGCACAAAAACACAATTGAATACGTTGGTTAGCTTAGAAACATCATTATGAGCATGAATACATAAATAAAAATGCAAAAAGATGCTTGAATTATGCTACACGATTTCAAAAGTTTGGCTTTACAGTTTGAGTTCTTGATACCAATTCCTGGAGCTTTGCTTGTTGTTTGTGATTGGAATACGATCAGGAGTCCACGAGCAAGCTTTTGGTATAAGGATTAGGGCTTAAAACCCCCCTGTAACCTTGAAATCAGTTTTGTGTTTTATGGAAAAAAATTCAATGTGCAAAGTGTTCTTGGGGCGCAGCTTAGAGTGTAAGGCAATTAGGTTTGTGATTCTGATCATATAGTGAACACATTAGGTCAACAAAACTTGACAAAATCCAAAGCATTCATTGTTTTACATATTTGATTTTATGAAATCTTTTTTTGAATCTTTTTTCATGTTATTTGGTTCAATCATGCTCCAATCACACCAAAACTTGCCATATTTAATTGTACACGAAATCTTGAGAGTAGAATGTGTACAAAAAGATTTTTTAGGTCAAGCTTTATATTTTTCATGTATTAAAATAATTTAAATGAATGAATATTAATATAAATTCAAATAAATAATTAAAAAATGTGAAAATACTTCCCTTTGGGCCTAATGGTCGTGCATAGGCTTGGCATGAAGAAACTTGGAAGAAAAATGGGCCCATTTGCATTTTTAGGTCATTTGAACCATTGTTGACTTTTCAGACTTCCCAAAAATTTCCCAACTTCCACCAGGCATAGCTTGCTCAATTTTTAAGCTTTTCACATGTTCTTGGACATTTTGGAAAGGTCTTTGAGTTCTCTAACCAATGCCGTTGGTCCCATGTCATTTTGATTTACCAATCTCAAGTTATGGCCTTTGACTTAAAGTCCCTTTTTGTTGACTTTTGAAAATGACCTATAATGTTGAAATTGATAACTTTTTGTGAGAGCATTTATTGGACTTGGAATATGAAGATGAGTTGTAGGAAATGTCTTTCTCTTCAAAATGAGCTTTGGATGGAAATTTTCTGATAATCCATGTGAAAGTTATGCCCTGGTCAATTTCAGTTGACTTTTTCAGCTGTCCAAATATAGTAACTTTTGCATCTTTGATGATTTCTGAGCCAAATTTTGAGAATCATGATCAAGCATTGATCAAATGATGTTTGTGGCTTCAAAATGATATGTTGACCAAAAATTTGAACTTTTGACTGTCAAATGACTATTTTGCCCCTACAGTTGACTGTAGTGCAATCTAGGGTTTTGACTGTGCAATTTTGAGCTGAATGCCTTGAAACTTGATATGAGGATACTTGACCATCTTTGTAGGCATATGAGGCTTGATTGGGTCCTTGAAAACTTTCAATTCTTGATCAGAACACAAACCCTAGTTTTGACTGTATAGGAAGCTGTTGAGCTGCACAACCCTTGGGGAATTTTGTGACCTTGACTTGACAAATCTTTGATGAATATGGGAGGGAAAATTTTGGGGTACAACAGTTGCCCCTGTTCAATCTTCTTAGACCTGAGGATGCAGATTGGCTGACGTGCCTTTCGTAATCCGAGGGTAGAAGATGATTGGACACTAGAGTGCCCAGAAATTTGCGCTCACATAGTGGCAGTGATTGTGGAATGGGCTTATAGATGCCATTTGGAGATTGCTGGATAGGACGATGGGCTTATAGATGCCATCTGGATGTTGATTGCGTAGGAGATTCCTTAGCGAGAACCTGCATACCTGCAAAAGAGAAAATGAGTACCTGACACGTTGCAGGAGATGATTTTAGATGCTTGGTATAGATATGTCCTGACTGGTTACAGGAGCTGAGTCTGGAGCTTCAAACGCTGATGACTGAACCAGGGATGGTTACTACCTTAGCATGAATGGTAAGAGAACCTTGGGCGACTTTAACTTCAACAACGCTCGTTGAGAAAAATCTTGGGTGTCTTTAACTTCAACAATGCTTGTTGAGAAAAATCTTGGGTGTCTTCTACTGGAATAAGAATCAAGGAGATCTTAGGGTCGATCTGACTGAACCAGAGAGGCCTTTGACTGGGTAAGAATCAGGAAAATCTTAGGATCGATTTAACTGAACCGGTCTAGGTCTTGAAACATCTTCAACTGGATAAGTATCAGGGAGATCTTAGGGTCGATCTGACTGAACCAGAGAAGGCCTTGGACTGGGTAAGAATCAGGAAAATCTTAGGGTCGATTTAACTGAACCGGTCTAGGTCTTGGAACCTCTTCAACTGGATAAGTATCAGGGAGATCTTAGGGTCGATCTGACTGAACCAGAGAAGGCCTTGGACTGGGTAAGAATCAGGAAAATCTTAGGGTCGATTTAACTGAACCGGTCTAGGTCTTGAAACATCTTCAACTGGATAAGTATCAGGGAGATCTTAGGGTCGATCTGACTGAACCAGAGAAGGCCTTGGACTGGGTAAGAATCAGGAAAATCTTAGGGTCGATTTAACTGAACCGGTCTAGGTCTTGAAACATCTTCAACTGGATAAGTATCAGGGAGATCTTAGGGTCGATCTGACTGAACCAGAGAAGGCCTTGGACTGGGTAAGAATCAGGGAAATCTTAGGGTCGATTTAACTGAACCGGTCTAGGTCTTGAAACATCTTCAACTGGATAAGTATCAGGGAGATCTTAGGGTCGATCTGACTGAACCAGAGAAGGCCTTGGACTGGGTAAGAATCAGGGAAATCTTAGGGTCGATTTAACTGAACCGGTCTAGGTCTTGAAACATGGTTGAGAATTTCAACTGCATCTTTCCTGAAAGGTAAAAGTCAGTCATATGCAATGCATGATATGGATCAAGCAATGATGTTCTCAACATAAATGAGATTTGTATGATGCAGTGCGTTATGCATGCTATAATGATGTATGTGATGTTTTATGTATGTTTTCGTCTAGGAAAGTAAATCCTTGACGGGTGTCGGGAAGTTGCATCCTGGGCTGACGTTGAAGAATAGATTTTGCTTCCGCTGGGGATGATAACTGCAAGAATACCGGTAGGAGAAGATAACTCCGTTGAGGAATAAACTTGGCAAATGAAGAGTCTGCGGGGAGAAAAGATACTCTTGCGACTATGCTGGGAAGCAGTACTCTGTGGGGATAGAGATGCTTTGCTTGAATTATTGAGAATGACTGGCTGAGGATACCGTTATTGTATGAAGTGTTGACGGGCTTCGCTGGGGTAAGAAGACTTTGTCGACGACGCTCTTTCCATGGCTTTTGGCTGAGGATAACCCAGTTATATTCTGTTAAGGAAATAACTCTTTAAATAAAGCCGGACGACGCGTTCGTGTGCTGTGAGGATAAGCTTCCAGAATTTACTGGGGGTAAGCTTTACTGCTTGGGGAGATATGAATTCCAACTTTCCTGGGGAACTGGATTGGACTTTTCTGGGGAAGTTTTGGACTGCGGGGAAGTGATTCATTTGAATGTTGGTATGCCGCCGGGGAACAATCTTTAGACCAAGCCTGCCGGGGATACTTGTTAAGAATATATGCTGCTGGGGAGGTATTGAGATCTACGGAAGGATACTCAATTTCCTTGCTATTTGATGATTTGCTTGGAGAAGGATGCACTTTTGTTGGCTCACTCTCTGGGGAATTGAGACATGTTGGTTATGTTCTTTAGCTGAGGTTACCTTGGTACCTTTGGAGGACATAACAATTAGCTTGTTTGGACAGCTCATCATTGCCCCTGCTTCTGAGGTGGGAGAGGAAGACCTGTGAGGTACCGGTAGTTCTTGAGGGTCAAACCTTCTTCTGGTAGGCAGGTGACAAGATAACAGGACATAGTCGTACGCTTTAATCCCTAACTTTTGCCTGGACCGCCCTTTCGGGTTTTCAGTCCACCGGGATACCCATTTTTGCTCAAGCCGCCTTTTCAGGTTTTCGACTTGCCGGGTGTACATATTTTTCGTTTCGTCCCTTCATTTTGCCCGAACCCTTTTGGTTCGCCGGGGAGCCCTTATTTTTGCCTAGGTATGTCAACCTAGCGGGTCTTTGATTTTGCGCAGTATTTTTTCGACCATGTCCATGTTCTCAGGATGTAGGGAGTTGCCCCTGTTAGAAGTGTTTTGTCATGCCACCAGAAGGTATTTGATCAGGCCAGATTCGTTGTTGAAATGCCCCCAGTGACTCAGGAGGAGATTTGCCCCAGGCTATTTGGCCTTTGAGAGATTCTCCGAATCTTGATTGGACTGCCCCAGATGATGGACCATGCTCATGTCTGCCCCTTGATTGGAGGTACTTCTGTTCATTAGGCATTCGTCGTGCGAACTTCTGCTGTTCAAACAAAAAGTCATATGCCAACAATGTTATGTTAAAAATGCAAAGCCTATGTCTGTCTTGAAGATTTTGTAAATGCGTTTTTTTTTCATAAAACAAGTGATTGTTTGTAAAACGTGATGTCAACACTGTATTTACCGTAGCCTTAAGGAGTCAGGATACTTTTCGTAACAGTATGCTTTCGAACTAACCCATGCTTCAGCTAGGACTTTTAAGGGTTATAACGTGGCCTGGTTCACGGTTTTAAGAAACAAAGGATAAAGGCTCAAATTTTATTTGTACCCACCCGCTCTTCGTGATGTTCTCCAAACCTAAACTCAGTTGATCATACGTTAGACCTTGTTTGAGTCTTTGCTCTGATTTTCCAGTGATGGTTCGGATATTGATGATTTATTTTGAATGGGCAGTCATTCCTTTTGTTGAGGGTTTGTATGACCTCTTTCTTTTTGATTTTTTGTTATCCCTTTCTTTTTTTGCCTGAGCTGTTTCCTTTTTGGGATTACAGTCAGCGGGATGCCCCAGTTTTGTAAGTCTCCTTCATGGATTTTGACTTAATGGGTTTTTCATTTTTTGAGATAATGACTGCCTGTCCTTGTGATTTATTCAGAACCATCACTGTCTTTTGTTTTGTAAGGACTCCTTTGGTTCCATTTGTTATGCACTCGGATCAACTGAGAGAACTACCCTGCCCCAGGTTATGATTAAGGGTTTTAAATTTCGAAAAGAAAAACTCCTACTTCTTTGGCTCAGAGGGGTTGACGAGGGATTATCATCCTTATAACTCCAGTGTTTAGGGATTGAAACAATGCCTGTACCTCATCAGCGGGGTCTGTTCAAAAGCATACTGTAATGATTGCGGTATCGTTTTCGTCATCCTCCCTCAAGAGGCTTAGAATTTTAGATCAAGAGTCGACATCAGAAAAAATATGAAAATAATTTGCATATAGTGAATGCGAATATATTGATTCAAGATAGACATAAGCGATGTATTAATGGAATAACAATGTTTTAACATGAATAAATGTTTGAACGGTCAAAAGAAAGAAACACAGCTTGAACATTCGAATGAACAAAAAGTTTCCTAGTCTCGGAGTTTGTCACTTCAACTGATGAGCCTTGGAGGAATGGTAGAAAAATTCAACCTGTCCATCTTGTGTGAACTCCACTGTCCCTTCATCGATCAGGTCCTGGATTTTGTTCCTCAGCTCCCAACATTCATTGGTATCATGTCCTGGGCTAGCAGAGTGGTAGGCACACCTCTTATTGGGATCATAGGCAGGAGATGCTGTGTTGGGGTTCCGGGGATGAGCCTTTAATGTGATCAGATTCAACCTCAATAGGCGTTGCAAAGCTTGAAACAACGACATGTTGAGCTGGGTGAATTGCCTCCTGGGCTTGTCTGGCTGAACTTGGCGAGGTTGGCGCTGAATTTGTGGCACTGGAGTCATTTGAGGAGCTTTCCCTTTATCCTCTTGTCTCGAGGATGATTGGATGATGAATGGCTTTTTACCCTCAGATGTTTGCCCCAGTAGGTTACCCTGAAGCAGTTGGTTGAAGAGAAACCAGAGCTCCTCTTGTCTTTGAACTAGGCAGTGAATGACATTCCTCTGTCCCAGCATCTGGGCTTTCATAGCATCCATCTCAGCTTGTAGGTGTTCCAACTTTCCATCCTCAGCATTGCCCCTGACGGAGGTCTCCGTGAGAAGTGTCCTTAGCTCCTCCTGCCCCTTGGATAGATTCAGGAGGATTTCCCCGAACCGAGTCTCTTGATCAAGAAAGTTCTGGTTGTCTTGTGGGCAAGCCATTGCTGAAATAAACAGCGAAAAGGGTGAGTGACCTGCAAAGAACGGGTATCTATAATGCAATGATATGTATGATATGCATGCAATGTTTTCAAGGATCTCGCAGGGTACACAGAGAAACTTGTTAGAGTTGGAAACTGGCAGCTTGACTGAAGGAACTTCCTGTTGTAGAGAGCCCTTCTTCAAGGGTCAAAGGCTCACCATATCCAGTGGGTCATAGCCCCTGACAACTTTGGCTAGAGGAAAATAAATCCTCTTTGCCCCTTGCTGGGTAATTGGTTTATCATGACCTGCATCACAAGCCCTTGAGATCCTTGAAATGGGTTAGGATGTATGCAATGGTATGCAATGGTATGATGTCATGCTATGCATGGGGTGATGTAGGTAAACCCTGTTATGAGCCCTTATTAAGGACTATAAACAACCCTGCAAGAAATTCAGTATACTTTGTTATGAGTCCCCATTAAGGACTATAAACAAAACCTGCAAGAGATCTAGTATACCCTGTTATGAGTCCCAGTTAAGGACTATAAACAAAACCTGCAAGAAACCTAAGTAAAACCTGTCATGAGTCCCAATTAAGGACTATAAACAGAACCTGTAAGTGGTTAGTACACCCTGTTATAAGTCCCAATTAAGGACTATGAACAAAGCCTGCAAGACATCAAGGGTCAGATAACAAGCATGCAAGTAGTCAAGTACGAAGGCACACAAGTCACACAAGAGAAGCCCTTAGGGTTTAGGCCAACATGGGGTCTGGGTAGTACCCTCTTGAAGTTGGTGGGTTCAACCTGTCCTAATCAAAGTAACCGGGTTCTAAGGTTCCCAATATCACGGGATTGCTTTCATTGTTCATCGTTTCGATTTAGCCACTGAACTGGCGACCGAAATATTCCAGGAAAGCAACCCTCAATTGAGCGTAGTATCGAGTATCAACCAACCTCGGACTGCACCAAAGTCAGTTATCTCACTACCCTAAAGAGGCCAAGATAGTTCAATTAAGGTTCCTAAGGTCTGTCGATGCTTCACGACACCATGCGGAGGCCCCGTACTCTCCTTGACTGAACTCAAGGGTTACCGGTACACACCAAAGTGCCACATCAACGTAGCAGACTGTTTCAACCATGTCGGTATACCCCGCACAGTTCCCTCACAGCCTTGTTGCTACTTTCTAAGAAGGTATCCCCCAGATCCGGGTTAGGATCTATAGAACTCCCGAGACAGTCCCATAATAATAAAGCAAGCAATTCAGACAATTGAAAACACAAGTGATCTTAGTCCTAAGGTACACCTCACTTTAAGTTTAAATCCCCAGCAGAGTCGCCAGTTCTGTGATCGGTGGATCTGGAACTGACTGTTTAACGCTGGTTCGCGAAATGTCGCGGAAGCAAGAGTCGCCACCGTCTTTTATTTTCTCCAAATGGAAAGGACAAAAGCACAGAAAAATTCCTTATAGAGATTGCTCTCGGTTCGGGAGGTAGGTTATAGAAAGGGAAGGTGTTAGCACCCTTTCTATCCATGGTTATCCATGGGCTCTTAGATACTTGCTCATTGTGTTTTCAAAATTGTTTGTTTGCTTTTCAATGTGGGTTTAAAAAAGTTTCTTTGAAAAATTTCAGATCGACTCGTACGTCAGAGTGTTTGAACAGTTTGCTTTGAAAGCTTTTGAAAAGTGTCGGTGTGAAAAGAGTTTTTGAGTTTGTTTTGAGATTAGAGCAAGTATCCTTGAGAACCTACCTATCCTAAGAAATTCGTCTGTGTAAATGTCCTTTAAAGTAGTGCCATCCCACCATTGAGAGGTAGGTAGCACCACCGTTGGAGGTGTTCGGGTCAATTCGATTTTAGGGACATGGTGATCACCAGAGCAATGGGAAGACACCTTAGAAGCTACCCTCATGCCAGGTTCCCGGATCATGAGGACTTACTAAGACATCCTCTACTCGACGATCACCTTTCGAAAGGCAACAGTGAGGCGTACCCTAGGGGTGGTGTGTGCGAATTGTGTGTCATGTTTCAGTTATTTGTCTTGTCATATTTGTTGTGTTCTATGCTTGATTTTAATTAAGACATTCATTCTTGCATGCTTTTTAACAGTTATAAAGTTTGCGAGAAAATAAATCTAAGGCTATTACAAATGGCGCGGGTCCACATCGCCAAAATTAAACCGGACTCGATTTGACTGAAAAATAAATAAAGCGAATAAATAAAAGTGCGAGAAATTTAAATTACAATGCTTTGGGAGAGATACAAAATAAATAAATGCGCAAATTAAATAATTAAAGCGACGGGCGTTGGACCCTTTTACAAACAATTAAGATTAATGAATTAATTAGAATTTAAAGATTAAATGTTTTTGGTATTTTATGTTTTTTAAGATTTAAAAGAAAAAAAGAATTTATTGAAATAAAAAATGAAATGCTAAACCCTAGTTCTAATGTTTTTTTAAATTTATTATGAAAGATATCGAAATTTAACCTAATTTAAACCCTAATTTATTTATGTACAAACTTAATTATAAAATAAATAAATAAATAAATAAATAATTATTATTGAAAAGAAAGTAAGAAGAATAAAAATTAAACCTAATTCTATTTTTGGATTTTAATTATTAAAAGGAATTAAAGTTAAAAACCTAATTAAACTAAATAATTATATGCAAGTTTTTTATGAAGAATAATTAAAATAAATATATATTATATTTTTGTCTTTTCTGAATTTTCTGTATTTTTCATATTTTTGTAAAAAATAATTACTGAATTAAAACAACAAATAAATAAAATAAGAATTAAAAGGATATAAGGAAAATAAATGAAATTAACAAACCAGGGTGGGGTGTAGCCCCAAATTAGGAGGTATAGGCCTAGCATTCTGGCCCATTAAGCTGGAAATTTGTTGGACTTTTTGAATCATGTGTGACACGTTTGACTAAGGCGTAGCATATTCTTCAATCCTAGCCTTTGATGTGGATACTCTGGGACGCGTGTAGGCTTGATCATTGAGGATACATGGTATGCCTACGTCACTGAAGCGCATAGGAATTGTGAATGAAAAATAATATAGAATTTGTACAGACCTGGGACTTGAACCCAGGTCTTGGAGGTTGCATGCATTGGTACCTGCCAGCTGAGCTATTGGATTTCATTTAATATATAATATAATACAAATAATATAAAAGAAAAGTGGAACAACGCTTGGAACGCGCGCGAATTTTTTAAATCCGCCTATCATGCTTCGCCACGAGGTCTTCGTCCTCGTTTTCCCTGAAACTAAAACAGATAGGCCACGGTTTTTGAGCGTTGCTTTAGAGGGGTTTACAGAAAATAACGATTAGCTCATCTTTGAATATAAATTCATCGCAAATACATAAATCTTTTCGTCTTGGTGTACTGAATGCAATGGTGGTACAGTGATGGTCTAATTTTGCCTCCATTAAAAATCCCTAATTTTGAAACCTGCAAACCCTAAATCTCATTCATGGCATATTCGCATATGTGGCACAAAAACACAATTGAATACGTTGGTTAGCTTAGAAACATCATTATGAGCATGAATACATAAATAAAAATGCAAAAAGATGCTTGAATTATGCTACACGATTTCAAAAGTTTGGCTTTACAGTTTGAGTTCTTGATACCAATTCCTGGAGCTTTGCTTGTTGTTTGTGATTGGAATACGATCAGGAGTCCACGAGCAAGCTTTTGGTATAAGGATTAGGACTTAAAACCCCCCTGTAACCTTGAAATCAGTTTTGTGTTTTATGGAAAAAAATTCAATGTGCAAAGTGTTCTTGGGGCGCAGCTTAGAGTGTAAGGCAATTAGGTTTGTGATTCTGATCATATAGTGAACACATTAGGTCAACAAAACTTGACAAAATCCAAAGCATTCATTGTTTTACATATTTGATTTTATGAAATCTTTTTTTGAATCTTTTTTCATGTTATTTGGTTCAATCATGCTCCAATCACACCAAAACTTGCCATATTTAATTGTACACGAAATCTTGAGAGTAGAATGTGTACAAAAAGATTTTTTAGGTCAAGCTTTATATTTTTCATGTATTAAAATAATTTAAATGAATGAATATTAATATAAATTCAAATAAATAATTAAAAAATGTGAAAATACTTCCCTTTGGGCCTAATGGTCGTGCATAGGCTTGGCATGAAGAAACTTGGAAGAAAAATGGGCCCATTTGCATTTTTAGGTCATTTGAACCATTGTTGACTTTTCAGACTTCCCAAAAATTTCCCAACTTCCACCAGGCATAGCTTGCTCAATTTTTAAGCTTTTCACATGTTCTTGGACATTTTGGAAAGGTCTTTGAGTTCTCTAACCAATGCCTTTGGTTCCATGTCATTTTGATTTACCAATCTCAAGTTATGGCCTTTGACTTAAAGTCCCTTTTTGTTGACTTTTGAAAATGACCTATAATGTTGAAATTGATAACTTTTTGTGAGAGAATTTCTTGGACTTGGAATATGAAGATGAGTTGTAGGAAATGTCTTTCTCTTCAAAATGAGCTTTGGATGGAAATTTTCTGATAATCCATGTGAAAGTTATGCCCTGGTCAATTTCAGTTGACTTTTTCAGCTGTCCAAATATAGTAACTTTTGCATCTTTGATGATTTCTGAGCCAAATTTTGAGAATCATGATCAAGCATTGATCAAATGATGTTTGTGGCTTCAAAATGATATGTTGACCAAAAATTTGAACTTTTGACTGTCAAATGACTATTTTGCCCCTACAGTTGACTGTAGTGCAATCTAGGGTTTTGACTGTGCAATTTTGAGCTGAATGCCTTGAAACTTGATATGAGGATACTTGACCATCTTTGTAGGCATATGAGGCTTGATTGGGTCCTTGAAAACTTTCAATTCTTGATCAGAACACAAACCCTAGTTTTGACTGTATAGGAAGCTGTTGAGCTGCACAACCCTTGGGGAATTTTGTGACCTTGACTTGACAAATCTTTGATGAATATGGGAGGGCAAATTTTGGGGTACAACACCTACCATTAACCACCATATCACCAAACAACCCAACATCCACAATACCAAACACCCCAAGATCCATTTCCTTTCTACCCCCCATACTCAGACGACCAATGCTACCGACCAACCATGGAACCCCACCCACCGCCAACACGACCAAACTTCGAGGGTATGGGTAACCGACTGTACCAGAGCGGATCTTCGAGATATGGAGATCTTACTGATTTTATGGATTTGGATCGCATTGACTTCGCTGGGCCATCGACCTTGCCGCAGCAGGAAACAAGACGGCACCCAGCAAGAGAAAGGTGAGGACGGGGATGCGGAACTAGGGGTCATTACCGGGTTCCTGGGGATCACTGATGTATCTTTTTTTTCCCAGTATTATTTGTATCCATTTTTTTACTGTTCTTTAAATGTAAAACAGTTGAATGTAATTATTTTTTTTAAATAAAAAATCCATTTTGTTTATCTCTGTCTAATACGCAACGCGCAGGAAAGAAATTTTTTTTTTTTTTTGACCTAATTTTCTACATAGGCGCCATCTCACTTGGCTTAGGGCTTGCCCTAAGCACTTAGGCGCCAAGTGAGATGGCGCCTCCCTTAAAAAAAGAGGAGCATGCGCCAAATGAGATGGCTCCTCCTTTGTGGAGCCATCTCAAACATGGTTATTTGCGTAATTTTTTCCGAAACCCGGTTATTTGCGAAATATTATTTTAATACTTGGTTATTAATAAAAAAAATTCACTGAATTTCTGCTGAGCCCTTTCATAGCCCAATTCTTTCAGCTTCTAAGTTTCAGAGTTGAGCCATTTTCTGAATCTTTCCCACAGATAATCAGAAGTAGCAGGATTAGAAATCTCTTGACTTGCTTGCTTCAAAGAATTAATCCATTTCTGTATTTCTATTTCAAAAATCAACAAATTCTTACCAACATCTGATTTGGTTGAGGTTGGTTTAGGTTTGGGAGTGGCAATTTTGTTTGAGGTGGAACCTAGTTGGTCTAGCACTAGTGGATTAATGACAAGTCTGAGGTTGTCAGCTGGACGGTTGATGGGTGATGGAGTGGAAGAATCAGAAATCAGGATTGGTGAGTTTGAGGTGTTTGGAGGTGTAGATTCATATGGTGAAGGGATTTCTGGAATATCATGAATAATGAGAGGTAAGCGAACCGTAAGGGGTTCTGTTATTCCAGGGATTGGGATAGTGGTATCAGAATCTGAAGGGGAGTCTTCAGATTGGTTTGCGGTAGCGTATTGAATTTCTGGTTCAAGAATTTCAGACGATGGGTTTTCAGAAGAAGGAGTGAGTGAGTTTCCATTCTTTGGTTGAGGTGAGTTGAGGTTCAGATGTTCTGGTTGAGGAGAGTGTGGTTGTGGATTTTCTGGTTGAGGAGAGTGTGGTTGTGGATTTTCTGGTTGAGGAGAGTGTGGTTGTGGATTTTTTGGTTGTTGTTGAGTGTTTGGATTTTCTGGTATTGGTGAGGAAAAGTCTTGATCAAACAGTTCAATGTCAGATAGAACTTTACAAGTTCCGGTTGATGATGTTCTGGATTTGGATTTGGATTGGGGAAGTGAGGTTCATTCAAAAAATTCCAAGAGTTACAGATGGGTCAAACCCTATGTCAAAATCCTCAAATGTTTGGGGTGAAGTATTTTCTGTTGGTTGAGGGGGAATGGTTTCAGATGTTGGAATAACTATTGATTCTACAACAGAAACAGAAGATGGGTTACCTTTCTTTTTCGCAGCTTTAGGTGTCTTCTGAGAGGATCCTTCTCCTTCTGCCTTCCTCTTTTTGGATTTCTTTAGCACAACCTCTGGAGCTGGCTTGTGCAGATCTTGAATGTTGATTTCTGGAGTAGTCCCATCAGCCTTGCAAGCTTCAAGGTATCTGACTATGATTTCTGGAGAGGAATCTATCTCAGAAAATAGTGGAAAATCCTTCAGAGGGATTCTCCTAGAAGTGATGACCTTATGAGAAGCAATTGTTGGTTCCTTCTTAATATTCTCAATAATCTTCATTTTCTTCATATTCTTGGCATTCAAAGGTTTCCCAACGGTTGCTTCCAGAGTACTGATTTCTTGATCCTCTGTCAAATGTTCTATCAGCCTGTTTTCTGTTAGAATATCTGAAATTAGTCTTCCTATAGGAATCCAATCCCTCTTAGTTCTTTTGTCTTCTCTTGTCTCTTTCACACTTGTTATGAGATGGTTGAAGAGCAAGTGTGGAAGGTTTATCTTGGTCTTCTTTGCAATGAAGTAAATCAGGAACTGCTGATCAATATTTATGTAATCAGGAGAGCTTGTAGGCTTCCTGTGATTGATACATCCCAAAATTATTCTAGCCCAGATTCTTTGATGATCCTTCAAGTCTCTGATCTTGATGGATGGTTGTCCAGACGTGAAGATTTCCCTGGCAATAGATTTTAGGTCAGAACACCTATCAGCCATATTAATGCATCTGACTCCACCGCCATTGTATCCAATGAGTTTCCCAATTAAATCTTTTGTTATCACTATCTTCTTCCCCATAACATATGATGTAACTTGGTGGTTGGATGAGGTAGCATGAATCCAGAACTCTTTGATGAGAATGGGAAAAGTTGGACCCAACAGACGGTCAAAATATCTGTTCCACCCCTATGCAGTTACGTATTCATATAGATTAAACCCATTTTCTTGTAAGCTTTCAAAATCAATGATCAATTCAGAGAGAACTTCTAGGTTTTCAACAGGAGTGAGTAGCGTTCTAATGGGTTCTTCATATTGTTCCGTTGATGAAGATTTAGGAGCACTGAGATTCTTGAGACTTGATGATGATGCCATTGTTCACACGGGTTCTTTGAAGTAAATTAATGGAAAGGGTTTTGAAAAAGAAACTAGAACAAGAGAGAATATAGAAGAGGGTAAAGTGTGAATGAATGAAATAGTAAATTGAGTTTATATAGGTTTTTAGAAAACGTAAACAGTAAGCAAGAAAATAAGTAATGATTATATGCATTAATGAAACCTGAATTTAGGGGATTTAGAGAGATATTGAATAGTTACCACTGACAAGTGTCTCAATGCATCCAATCAGAGCCTTGGACCCTTCATAATTTGAACGCGTGTTTAGCCTCAGAAGGTAGCTTGTGAGAGGATGACAAATGTTTGATGATGTGAACTGCACGCCTCTATCCTTGAAATGAAACGTTCAGATATTCATAGATAGATTCTGAGGCAACTGTACTTCTAACTTCTGAAGACAAGTTGATCAGATGTTCACAGAAAACAATAAAGTTCTGAGGGTTAAGATATGAAAATAAAACATTTTATTCTGGGCATAACTTCATGCTGAGATGTTTGAGAATGAAATTGAATCTATCTTCAGAAAGGGGTTTTGTAAATACATCAGCCCATTGATGGTCTGTGTCAATAAATTTTAAAGTAAGAATTCCTTTCTGAATATAGTCCTTAATAAAGTGATGTTTTATTTCTATATGCTTAGCCCTAGAATGCAAAATGGGATTTCTACTGAGACATATGGCAGAAGTGTTATCACAGAAGATAAGAATGTTACTCTCAAATATGTTGAAGTCTTCAAGTTTACTTTTCATCCAGAGCATTTGAGTGCTACATCCAGCAGCTGCTATGTATTCAACTTCCGTTGTTGACAATGCTATTGTGGACTGTCTCTTGCTGGTCCATGAGATCAGATTGTCTCCCAGAAACTGGCAACTTCCAGAAGTGCTTTTACGCTCTACTCTGTCTCCAGCAAAGTCAGCATCACAGTATCCTACTAAGCTGTATTCATTGGATTTTCTATAAAGCAAACCCAGATTAGTAGTACCTTTCGGATACTTGAAAATTCGCTTAACTGCTGTTAAGTGAGATTCTCTAGGATCTGATTGGAATCTAGCACATAAGCAAACACTGAATAAAATATCAGGCCTTGAAGCCGTCAGATAAAGGAGAGAGCCAATCATACCTCTGTAGATTTTTTGTTCTACCTTTTTACTTACCTCTTCCTTTTCCAGAATGCACGTGGGATGCATTGGAGTCTTTGAGGGCTTACATTCTGAGAGGTCAAATTTCTTCAGAAGTTCTCTAACATATTTGCTCTGATGAATGTAAGTTCCTTCTGGAGTTTGGTTTATCTGAATGCCCAGAAAGAATTTGAGTTCCCCCATTAAGCTCATCTCAAACTCAGCCTGCACGCACTTAGAAAATTCTCTTCCCAGAGAAGGTTTAGTGGATCCAAAAATGATATCATCTACATAAATATGACAAACTAAAATTTCATTCTTAAATGTCTTATAGAACAAGGTTGTGTCCACTTTCCCTCTGGTTAATTCCTTTTCTAACAGGAAGTTACTTAGTCTTTCATACCAAGCTCTGGGAGCTTGTTTCAAACCATAGAGTGACTTCTTTAGTTTGAAAACATATTATGGGTGTTTGGAATTCTCAAACCCAGGGGTTGGTGCACATATAACTCTTCATCTATGTAGCCATTTAGGAGTGCACTTTTGACATCCGTCTGATACAGAGTGATGCCATTGTTTATAGCAAATGAGATTAAGAGTCTGATAGATTCTAACCTGGCGACTGGAGCAAAGGTTTCTGCATAATCTATCCCCTCTTGCTGACTATAACCTTATGCCACCAGTCGTGCTTTGTTTCTGATGACTTCTCCTTGCTCGTTCAGTTTGTTTCTGAACACCCACTTTGTTCCAATGATGTTGAATCCTTTTGGTTTGGGAACCAGATCCCATACGTCATTTCTGGTGAACTGATTTAATTCTTCCTGCATTGCTAGAATCCATTCATTGTCTAGAAGAGCTTCATCAATTGTTGTTGGTTCAATCAGAGAGACCAGTCCCATGAGGGATTCTTTAGAGTTTCTGAATGTTGATCTTGTTCTGATTGGATCATCCTTCTTTCCCAGGATCTTATCTTCTGGGTAAGCTATGCTGCTTCTAGATAACCTTTTCTGGAGTTGATCAACAAAAGGCACTGGATAACTTGTACCATTTCTTTATGAAGTTGTTGGAGCGTCTCTGTTGAGAACTTCTGATGAGTTGTCTTTAGTACCTGTGAATTCAACTTCTATATCTGCAAAGAATTCATTCTGCTTTGACTTTTGAGGGTCAAGCTTATCATCAAATCTAACACTGATTGACTCTTCAACAATCTGTGTTTCTGTATTGTATACTCTGTACTCTCTTGAGCGTTCAGAGTATCCTAACATAATACACTTTTTTGCTTTAGAGTCAAACTTGTTCAGATAGTCTTTAGTATTTAGAATAAAACAGGTGCATCCAAAAGGATGGAAATAAGAAATGTTGGGCTTTCTGTTCTTCCACAATTCATATGGAGTCTTTTCCAGAATAGGTCTTATAGAGATTCTATTCTGAATGTAACACACTGTGTTAATTGCTTCTGCCCAAAAGATCTTAGTAATGTTAGTCTCGTTGATCATGGTTCTGGCCATTTCTTGCAGTGTTCTGTTCTTTCATTCTATAACTCCATTTTGTTGGGGAGTTCTAGGACAAGAGAAGTCATGCAAGATGCCTTTTTCATTAAAAAATGATTCAAAATTTTTATTTTCAAATTCTCCACCACGATCACTTCTGACTTTGACAATTCTAAGATCCTTTTCATTTTGAACTTGGTTACAAAATGCAACGAACACATAGTGTGACTCGTCCTCGTGTCTTAAGAACTTTACCCATGTCCATCTGCTATAGTCATCTACGATCACTAACCCATACTTCATGCCACTAACAGATGCGGTTTTTACTGGTCCGAATAAGTCTATATGCAGAAGTTCTAATGGCTTATAGGTGGAAACAACATTTTTAGATTTAAAAGCAGGTTTTGAAAATTTTCCTTTCTGACATGCTTCACACAAAGCATTTGAGTTGGACTTCAGATTAGGAAGTTCTCTGACCATATTGAGTTTGTTAATCTGAGATATTCTTCTCATACTAATATGCCTCAATCTTCTGTTCCAGACCCATTGCTCGTTGTTAACAGAGAGAAGACATTTTACATTCTGACTCTTTAGTTCAGAAAGTTTTATCTTATAAATGTTGTTTTTCCTCTTTCCATTAAAAAGGATAGTTCCATCTTTATGATTAACAGCTTTGCATGAATTTTGATTAAAGATTATATCATAACCGTTATCACTTAATTGACTTATGGATAACATGTTATGCATTAATCCATCAACTAAGAGAACATTATTTATAGAAGGAAGATTTACATTACCTACTGTTCCATAGCCAATGATCTTCCCTCTTTGGTTGCCTCCAAAGCTCACGTAGCCTCCAGGTTTAAGTTTTAGGCTTTGGAACATATGCTTTCTTCCCGTCATGTGTCGAGAGCATCCAAAGTCCAGGTACCATGACTAGTGTTTTAGCCTTGCTGCTAAAGATATCTGCTACATAAACAATTTTGTCCTTAGGTACCCATATCTTCTTGGGTCCTGGTTTTTTAGTTTTATCAAAATTCTGGTTGAATTTTGGTTTGACAGAGTAATCATTACTAGTGTATTTTAGGTCATGTGTGTGCCCATATGTGAAGTGTGATTTTAGTGGTGTGCGTTTTATGACAAGGTCCATGACTTTCTTAGGTGTAGATACCTTACCTTGGTATCCTATTCCTTTTCTGCAATTCCTGCTAACTCCATAGATCATTGAAGCCATCTTGCTTCTATCTATGTTTTTAGCCAGAAACTTCTGAAAGCTGTGATCATACTCTTTGATGATCTCATCAGCATTACTGGGAGTGTCTGAGATTATTTCTTTCTGAGAGTTTTGTAAATCGTTTTCTAATTTTGAAACCTTTTCTTTTAACTCAGAATTCTCTAATCTAAGACTCTCAGTCTTTTCAGAGTCAGAGACAAGATCCCTTTTCAGGTTCTTGAATTTGACTCTTATTTGCTGATACCTTTCCAGAATTTCATTCAGACTTTCTGCAAGTTAAGCCTTAATAAAATTAATAGTGAAGTCAGGGAATACCTCTTCAGTGTCTGATTATGAGTCTGAACCAGAAGCTTCACTATCTTCTGACACGTTTTCCATGAGATCTATGTTGGCTCTTTCATCTTCTGACTTTGAGTCAGCATCAAAAGTGTCTGAATCATCCCATGTTGCCATGAGGCTTTTCTTCTTCTCCTTGAAGAACTTCTTTTTGGGCTTCTCCTTCTGAAGCCTTGGACAATCACTTTTGTAGTGCCCTTGCTCATTACACTCATAGCAGATGATGTCCTTGTTATCTGACTTACTGTGTCCTGAAGAACCTTCAGATTTTCTATGTCCAGAGGAGGACTCAGACTTTATGTATCTAGAGGAGGATTCATTTTGATTCTATGATCTTCTAGGATTTCTGAACTTTCTTTATCTCTGCTTCCACAGTTGATTGACCCTTCTGGAGAGGAGAGACAATTCATCTTCTTCTGATGAGGATCCATCAAAGGTTTCTTCCATAGCCTGCAAAACCTTAGAATCAAATTTTTTGTTAGATTTTAATGCTAGTGGCTTACCTTGCTTTTGAGGCTCATCTTCTTCTAGCTCTATCTCGTGACTTCTGAGGGAGCTGACAAGTTCCTCCAGAGATATCTTGTTGAGATCTTTAGCTAGATTAAGTGCTGTGACCATTGGCCTCCATTGTTTGGGTAGACTTCTGATGAACTTCTTTACGTGATCAGCAATAGAATATCATTTGTCAAGGACCTTCAGCCCGCAACAATAATCTGGAATCTTGAGAACATTGCTTCTATAGATTCATTTCCTTCCATCTTGAATGCCTCATATTTTTGAATGAGCGCAAGGGCCTTGGTTTCTTTGACTTGTATGTTGCCTTCATGCGTCATTCTCAGAGAGTCAAACATGTTTTTGGCTGTCTCTCTGTTTGAGATTTTCTCATATTCTGAGTATGAGATAGTACTGAGAAGTATTGTTCTGGCTTTATGCTGGTTTCTGAAATCACATTTTTGCTGGTCAGACATCCTTTTTCTGTCTATCTTCTGACCACTTTCATCCACTGGCTGTGTGTATCCATCAATTACCATGTCCTATAGATCAGCATCATGAGCCAAAAAGAAGCTCTCAATTCTGTCTTTCGAGTAGTCAAAATTTTCTACATCAAAGACTGGAGGTTTGTCACTGATTCTGTCCTTGTCCTCATGATAGTCATTGTTGATGTTTTGGCTTGGTCCCACCATAGTGTTTTTATAAAGCTTAGATCTTGTACTGACACGGTTAAGTGTATGAACTCAGAACCAGGCGCTCTTATGTGAATTGAAGAAGTGAAAAACAGAAGAAGGGGGTTGAATTGAAAACTTAAGATCAAAAGTGCAGTAGGCACGATATTTTTATCCTGGTTTGTTTGATCTCAAACTACTCCAGTCCACCCGTCAAGGTGATTTCGCCTCTCTCCAATGAGGACTTAATTCACTAATCAAAAACTGATTACAATCACTACTTTGAAAACTGCCAAAGTCTTCTTGAGTACAACCACAACCCGGTTAATCTCAAGGAAAAACTAGCTTAATCAAGATGAAAGAGTATTCTGTTTATGGTTGTTTTTCTTTACAAAAACAGTATCACAATTGTGATATTTTACACAATTTTGAGCGTAGAAAAGAATATGTAAGCTTGCAGCATTTTTAGAGATATCTTTCAGTCGTGTTCAAAATCGTAAATGACTTGTCCTCTTAGCTTGTTTATATAGGCATAGAAATCCTATCCAACATAAAGCGTGATAATGGACATTCAATGCTGTTTCCATATTGAGAAGATTCTTGTCTGAATGAAGCCGTTGCATGTGATGCTGTCTTGATTGAATAGTAAGGCTTCAGAATCTTAGAATCTTGCATGCTTCAATTGCTTCAGAAAATTGATGACTCAGAGATGTGAGGATCTGATGGTATATGAAACTTCTGTTCAGAAACACAGTATTCTTCACTTCAGCGCAAGTTCTGATCATCATTCTTCAGCGCAGATTCTGATTACTTCAGCTTGAAAGCTTCTATAGCTTAACTTCTGATGCTGCTTTGGTCAAAATTTCTGCATACAAAATAACACAAATTTAGAGTGCATATTTGTTCTTTGTGTTTGTTATCATCAAAACTCTAATTAAGGGTTGTAGAATCAAACTATGTTCTAACAGTTTAAAGGATGCATGTCCTTCAAACCATTAGACTTCCACGCGTTTCTTTTGATAAGATCAAAGCTTTTGAATTAAATTTTTTTCTTCTTTTCGAAGCTCCATTTCAAAAACGTTTCAGTCGAAGTGTGTCTTCCTTGTAATGCTTCAAATAACTTACATTTCTGTGGTTTGATAATGAACCCTTCGATGACTGTGATACGGTGGGAGAACTGACTAGATGTTTTGCATTTCAATCGCACTTGTGCGGTTAGCAAGAGTTGCCACCGAATTTTCTTTTATCCAAAAGGAAAGGTAAAAAGCACATGAAAGACCTTTCGAGATTATTTCTTGGGTTCGGGGGGTAGATTATGAAAAGGGAAGGTGCTAGCACCCTTTTCATCCATGGTTTTCCATGGGCTCTTAGTTACTTGTTTAGATCACTTGCTTTTATTTGATTGTGTGCTTGTGGTGTGAGCTTTGAAAGTATTTTGAAAAAATCTCTTTGTAATGGTTCTCGTCTCTATAAGAACGTATACAAAGTTTTGTTTCGAAAAGTGGTTCAAAGATGTGTTTGTGAATCGTGTTTCGAAAAGTGTTTTGAAAATAGGTTTTGCAATGGTTCTCGTATCTATAAGAACGTATACAAAACGTTTTGTCTTTTGAAAATGTTTTGAAATGAGAGTGTAGGTGTAAGATTTTTTATCGTGAGCAAGCGAGTAATTAAGAGCGAATCTATCTACTCGAAAGGTGTTAATTTGTTCTTTTCTTCCTCCTCTTAATGGTGCTATCTTACCATTGATTTGGTAAGAAGCCCCATCGTTGGATGTGAAGGGACATGCGCGGGTCAATTTTACAATCATTGAAGGAAACTTGTGAGACGCTTTAGCAATTTTCGTAAGGGACGAGATCATTTTAATCGAAGGCAACATCGAGGGACTACGATCTTTGTTTATTGAAGGGTCATTTTCTAAAGCATCCCATATTCGAGGGACATGATTGTATTTTCGAGGCAACGAGCGA
The DNA here is from genome assembly GCA_948472305.1 of Vicia faba. NCBI lineage: Eukaryota > Viridiplantae > Streptophyta > Magnoliopsida > Fabales > Fabaceae > Vicia > Vicia faba. The sequence continues at coordinate 51,405,026 of OX451738.1, read as the reverse complement.
GGTTACCCTAGAGGTGCGCGTGTGAAAAGTGTGTTAGTTTCAAGTTATTTTATTCTTTGATTAGGTCATCTAGCGATTGATTTTGAATCTTGCCATACACGCCTAATTACTATACAGTATATGAAAAATAGTAAATTGCGGGAATTGAAATTCTACACTATTACAAAATATTCGGGAATGGGGGTACAATTGCTACAAATGGGGATGAATCAAATGAGATAGCAAAGTCCGAATATCAAACAATACAACCAAATCGAATTTTGTGCGATTTAATTAAAGTTATGATAATCCATGAAAATAAAATCAACAAAATATGAAATGTTAAGTATTTACATGAAAAGAGAAAGATAAAACCTAATCTAAAAAATAAAAATAATTGATTAAATTAAATTCTTTATTTTTTTTTTGTATTTTATTAACTATATAAATAAGTTTAAAGAAAGAAAACAAATTAAGTTAAATTTTTTTGATGTTTTATTAAATGTAAGAAATTAATAAAAATAAGTTTATATAAAAAAAGAAAATGATAAAAATTAATCACAAAAACCTAAATCAATTTAATAAAAATGTATTTAATGTTTTTTTTAGTAATTTTGTTAACAAATAAAAAATAAGAAGAAAAACAAATTAAATTAAAAAAGAAGAAAGAAACAATGGGCTTAAGGAAATTTAGGGGTGAGGCCCAAAGAAAAGGGTGTTATTGCTGTTAACAAAACAAGCCAGGGGGGGTGGATTAGTAAAACGCATGGGCCTTAGGGCAATACAAGCCCAAACCTCTAACTCTGTATTAGCTTCTGATTAAGGGTTCAAAACAAATTAGGGTTCTTGGAACCCCTTCGTTCACAGTGGCCCCACTTCGTCTCTTTCTCTCATCTCTTGTTCATCCTTCTGAACCTCTAAACTTCTCACTAAACATCCCTTCCCAATTTGGTGAACAGAATCGCTCCTTATTTCTTTATCTCAACATGATTCGCGTTTTCTTTGAAAAAGGGTGAGATTCTATTATTCTTAAAGCTTTTACTAATTGTTTTTTGTCTTGATTATACGTTTTCTTTTGACTACTCCATTCCTTGAGATGTAGGGAAATATGTTATGAGGAAGGTGAAGAATCCATACCTGTTTGGAACTTTATAGTTTCTTGCGATTTTGAAAGGGAGCGGCGAGAACGAAGGCAGCGTTCCTCGGTGGCCGGAGCTTGTGCGAGGGAGGAGACGAGGATGGAGGCCTTGGTATTCTGGTAACTTTCTTCTGTCTTCTTTGTTTAACGATAAGGATGTTGGTTATCTGGATTTTTGACAGGTTTTTGATGATGGTTGTTGGTTTGTGTTTGAGGCTTGACTCTATTTTTTTGTGAGTTTGGATGCTGGTTTAGACTTTGTGGTTTTTTGTTGGATATTTGATAGGTTACAGTGTTGAGGGTCTTACTGGTTTTATGTTTTGGTTTTGGATATGTTTTGGTTATGGATTTGTTGATGGTTCTTGTACAATTGACATGTTTTGTTGAGTTGGAGATTTGTGGTTTTGGATTTGTTGATGTTTCAACAGGTTTTTGTTATTTGATGGTTTAACAGGTTTTGTGAGTTTGAAAGTGATAACTGGTTTTTTTTGAAGTTTTGGTCTTGTTGACAGTTACTGTGTTTTTTTTTGGTTTTGGGTTTGGTTTGTTGACAGGTTTTTGATGGTAGTGAAACTGTTGCAGGTTTGGTTGATGGTGGGATGCTTGTGTTTTGAATACTGATTTATCAGTATGAGACTTTTATGTTGGTTTTTGAGGTTTTGGTTTTGTTGACAGTTTGAAGGTTTGGGGTTTGGGACTTGCTGAGCTTTCTTTAGGCTTGTCAACTGTGTTTGATATTTGGCTTAGTATGTTTGTTAACAGGTTGCAGGTTTGATGAGTTTTGTGATGGTTTGAGGTTTTGAGAGTTTTACAGTTTTTGGACTTTGACACTTTTTGTATTTTGTAATCGTTCAGATTTTTTGACCCTCTTATTGTTCTATTGCTTTCTTTTCATTCTATTCACCCTACTTCTGTTATCTCTCTTCAAAATGGCGGGAAAACAAAGAATTTGAATATTTTACTATATTGTTCTTTTGGCTTTTTGGTGGAAATTTTGTTTTCTAGCAACTTCTATGCAATTTGTGACAGGCAGGGCAGCAGGGCTGTGCATCCCAATAACCTAGGTGACTTCTGTGATACGGTGGGAAGAACTGACTGTTTTTGGAATGCTGGTTTGCGTTTTGTGTTTTTTGTTTGCAAAATGTCGCGGTAAGCAAGAGTCACCATCAACTTTTATTTTATCCAACAAGGAAGGAAAAAAGCACAGAAAAATTCCTTTTTCGAGATATTTCTCGGGTTCGGGGGGTAGATTATAGAAAGGGAAGGTGTTAGCACCCTTTCTATCTGTGGTTATCCACGGGCTCTTAGGTACTTGCTCAATTGTTTTCAAAATTGTTTTCTTTGTGCTTGTGGGTTTGAAAAAAAGTTTTTGTTTTGAAAATTTCGATTTAACTCTTGCTTCTGTCCTCAAGAGCGTTTGAAGTGTTTTTGAAAACTTTGTTCGAAAAGGAGTGTAAGTGTGAAAAGTTTTTTGTTTTTTTTGAAAGAGAAAGTATCTAAGAACCATCTACCTACTCGAAAAAGGAATCGTTCTATTCTAACTTCCTTTAGACAATGCTATCCCACTATTAATGAGTAGGTAGCACCGTCGTTGGAGTTTAAGGGTCAATTCGAATGAGGGACTTACGTCACCAAAGAAATGTTAGGACGCCTTAGCGGTAACCCTAATGTCTTAGATCATTTGTTTGAGGCAACAATATCTGAGGCAACCATTTCGAGGCGACTATGATCTTTTAGACAAGAGGACGACCTTTAAAACGACCTATACTCAATGACCGTGTACGAAGGCAACCAAGTGGGGTATACCCTAGGAGTGCGCATGTGCGAGTGTGTCGTTTTCAGTTATTTTTTGTCTTTGTACATGTTAAAGGTGATCTAATTTTGATTTTAAGATTAACATTGAGTCTTGTCATGCAAACCCTATTATCAAACATCTAACAATTATAATTTGCGGAATTAAAAGTGCGGAATTTAAATTAAAAGGCGTCGGGTATTTACATCGCCAAAGACAAAGCCTTTGAAAAATAAAATAAAGAGATAAAAATAATTAAATGTCCTATTAACTATTACAATCCGGAAGCAGGTACATTATTGGATAAAAAAGGTAAATCGCGGCGCAAAATTAAATCAGACGCATGATTAGGGTTTTGACCCTTTTGGTTAAAGAAAATATCTTTTTGTTGTTTTTTTTATTTTAAGAAAGAAATTAATCCTAAATTAATTGCTAAATTAAATAAAATAAATAAATTATTAAGAATAAGTTATTTTTGGAGTTTTGATTATTTAGGAAAGAAATAATAATAATTAAATTAATGGTTAAAAACTAATTAAGTCTAATTAATTTTATTTTAAAAAAAGAATTAAAGTTTTCTAATTAAAACCTAATTAATTAATAAATTTATTTAAGAAAAATAGAAGTTTAAAATTTGATTTGAAATAAAAATATTTTTTTGTGATTTTATTTAATAAAAAGGAATTTTGTGATTGGTTAGAAATTAAATAAAAATAATAAAACAAATAATAAAACTAAATAAATGAAATAGAAGAGAGAGGGGTTTGGGCCTGTTTTGGGAGTATGAGTAGCAATTTGAAGGCCCAAAAAACGTTGGCCTTTGTGGACTTTTTGGGATCTGGTGTTTGTGCGTTGACCAATGCTTCTATGGACCTTCAGACCCTGGCCACCAGATCTGGCCAATGGCCATCTGGCTATTGAATGGACGAGGATGCATGGTAGGCTACAAGCTAACGCGTGCATGGGATTACCTGAAAGACAAAATTATTAAGAAAGTGGGGGACCTGGGATTCGAACCCAGGTCCTGAAGGAGTTTACCATTGCACGCTTGCCACTACGCCATGTTGATCTATTTGTTATATCAATACAAAACAATAGTAATATAATAAAACAACAATTATTGGTCAGAAAAAAATAAAATGCGCGCCATGTTTGAATTAGCCAATGGATGGGGGACACATCATCGTCCCTGTCCTCAAACCTGCAACAAAAACACCTGCAGATTTGGATCCGCAGCTAAAAACACAGGCATATGCTAAAATGCTCTCCAGACCATATTAATCCATTCCAAGAACATGGTTGGATTTATTATGGCCTCCTGATCAAAGCTATTTTCTTCTTGAGTCACAATTTTACCTGAAACAGAAAACCCTAAAAACCAAACGAAGAACCTAGCTATGGTGGTTCTCCATTCAGGCCAGATAAACACAATTGAATAATACCAATCGCTTGCAAATGTTATGTAGATTCAAAAAATTGTATTGATTCATGAAAAAGATGCTTAAATTCAGAGTTGCGAAATCAAGAACAGGGGTGGTTATCGTGCGACTTACAATTTTTTTGGACGTCTGAAAAAGCTTGCTTTGGATCCAGGTAGCTTGTATGAATGGTCAGGAAGCGATTGAGACCACCCTCGTGCCTTGAAACAGCCTCTAGCTTGGACTTTGACCTCCCACTTTTTTGTGAATTTTTTCACTTTTGTTCTGCCTCTCTCTACAGCTTCCAACCCTGATTTCGTATGCCTTGGCTTGCTTATGTAATATGCTTTGTATTAGGGTAAGAATCATGGACTGAATCCCTTCATATCAATGCACATGAATGTGATTTGATCTCCATTATTAAACCTTTCCAAATTTGATTCAATTCAATTTTTTTGCACATGATTTGCTTTGATACAAGTTTGGAGATATGCTATCTGTCCATTGAAGCCTATAATCAATAAAAAAATCTTTGGTTATCAATTTTTTTGATTTTATGTGATTTAATTTGATTTAAAATGAATAAATTCAAATAAAAATCAAATTAAATAATAAAAATGATATATGGACACATGGCTGTAGCTAGGGCACGTGGACAATGATGAAAACTCAAATCAAGTGGAAAAGAATGGGCCCATTTGACAAAATTTGAAGTTTTGGGGATAGTTGACTTTTGGCAATTTTGCAAAAATGTCCAACTTCAACAATACATAACTTCTTCAATTTTGAACTTTTGGAAGTGTTCTTGGACTTTTTAGAAAGTTTGGGATGTCCTCTAATCAAACCTTTTGGTATCGTCTCATTTTGATATTCCATGCTCAAGTTATAAGCTTTGGAAAAAAGGTATTTTTGTTGACTTTCAAAAATGACCTATAATGTCCAAATTTATAACTTCTTGTGAGTGCATTTTTTGATCTTGAGGTATGAAGATGGATTATAGGAAATTGAAGCCTCTTCAAAATAAGCTTTGGATGGGTCATTTCTCATAAAGTATGAGAAAGTTATGCTTGGTCAACCCTAATTTAGCAACTTTTGAATCTTGATGAATTTTGAGCAATCCTTGATGAATCATGATCAACCCTTGATCAAATGATGAAATATCCTTCAAAATGAGAATGTTGACAAAAAATATAGAATTTGACTGTATTTGGGTCACAGTTGACTTTTGCCCTAGCACAATTGATTTTTGGACCTTTGAGCAATTGATTGAGCAATCTTTCTCTGCATGGCTTGAAATTTGACATGGATGATCTTGAGAGAATATTAGGACATTGGGGAGCACTTGAGGTCATTTGGACTCAAGGATCTTGATGCAACACAAAACCCTAATTTGGGGTAGACTGCCTTAGGAGATAGCTTGTCTGTCCAACTCTTAAGCAACCTTGAGCCACTTGGAGATTTTCCTTGCAATGTCTTGAGGAATATGAGAGGGAAAATTTTGGGGTACAACAACTGCCCCTGTTTAATCTTCTTAAACCTGAGGATGTAGATTGGCTTTCGTGCCTTTCATGATCCGAAGGTGGAAGATGATTGAACACTAGAGTGCCCAGAAATTTGCACTCGCATGAAGTGGTATCAGCCTGGTGATGTCGGGAATGGGCTTACAGATGCCATTTGGAGATTGCCGGCGGGAGGATGGGCTTTAAGATGCCATCTGCAGGAGTGTCGATCGCATAAGAGATTCCTTAGCGAGAACTTGCATACCTGTTGTTGTGGAAGATTCCGCTGGGGAAGCCTGATCTTTGTTGAGATTTACGAACTTGCCTGTACTTCAGTTGAGAGAACATCTCCGCTGAGTTTTAAGAACTTGTCCGTAATTCAACTAGGGGGAAACATCTTCATCGAGATTTAGGACTTGTCTATAATTCAACGGAGGATAATTATGTTGAGATTTAAGAATTGTCAGTACTTCGACGGAGGAGAATTGCCAAGATTTAGAACCTTATCTGTAATTCAACTGAGGATAATTCGGTTGAGATTTAAGAACCGGCCAGTACTTCGACTGAGGGAAACATCTTCATCGAGATTTAGGACTTGTCTGTAATTCAACCGAGGATAATTCTGTTGAGATTTAAGAACTCGTCCACACTTCGACGGAGGAAAATTGTCGAGATTTAGAACCTTATCTGTAATTCAACCGAGAATAATTCAGTTGAGATTTAAGAACCGGTCAGTACTTCGACTGAGGGAAACATCTTCATCGAGATCTAGGAACTGTGTGTAATTCAACCGAGGATAATTCTGTTGAGATTTAAGAACTCGTCCACACTTCGACGGAGGAAAATTGTCGAGATTTAGAACCTTATCTGTAATTCAACCGAGGATAATTCAGTTGAGATTTAAAAACCAGTCAGTACTTCGACTGAGATAAAAGCTTCAAATCTTTGAATGAGATTTTGGCCGCATCTTTCCTGAAAGGTAAAGGTTAGCTGTATGTAATACATGATATGTATCAAGCAATGATGTTCTCAAAATAAATAAGATTGTGTTATATGATGCATATATGCATGTATCATGATGTATGAAAATGTAATGTTTTAGCTGGGGAAAATAAATCCTGGGTAGCTGCTGGAGAATAGAGCTGAATTCTTTGTTTCCGCTAGGGATAACGAATGACGATGATTCCGTTGGGGAATAAACTGATGAGGAGGTTACTCTGTGGGGAAGAGATGCCCTGCTGAGGATTCCACCGATAAATTCCGCTAGGGATGAATTACCGTTGCTGGTGATACTGAATCCCGTTGGGCATTGAACTCCTGTTTGTGAAAGGAAAGAACTCCGTTGGGGATGATCTTTCAATTGCGGCTTCACTGGGGATAACCTTTTAGACTCTTATAGGGATAATCCTTTGAACTTGCTGGGGACAATCTTCCAAAGTCTACGGGGGATGATTCTTCAAACTCCATTGGGGAAGCTTTTTCAGACTGCGTTGGGAAAAATTCAAACTCCACTAGGGATATTTTGTATTCTGCCGGGGAATATTAAGACCTTTCAGTGTCGATGGTGAATAAACTCTGCTTGGGGAGAATATTACCGATTCACTCACAACTGCGAGTCTCAGCTGGGGAGAGATATCATTACTGTCCTTCTCTTTACCCTGCAGGGAGTGAAAGCATCTTGGTCATATTTTTCAGCTGAATCTACCTTGTACCTGGTGGACAGAGCAACTATATAGTTTGGACAATTCTTATTTGCCCCTGTTTCTGATATTACAAGTAATGATTTTTTGTTTCGCATGTAAATATTTATGAGCAGCAATTAATGTCAAATGCATATATCAAAAATGAACATTGGACGTTCTTTGCAAAAAAAAAAGGGAAAACAGTTTGAAATTTCTCTGAAAGTGAATTGTATTGATTTTGAAGTTTGGCCTAAAAATAGGCTTTTTTGTACAGGAGGCTGACGTCCTAGAAAGAGAACGCCGTCGAATACAAAGAATTTACACAATTTGTGAAAAAACTAAACAAAACAGCTATGTGAACAATCCCACTGGGTTCCAACTCTGCTATTGCCTTTATGTCCTCGAGCATCTCATCACTTTGCTACTTGGTTGAAGGTAGATCAGATTGATTAGTGCTGTTCGAGTTTGATAGTCGATACTGAAGTCTGGTTGTAGGTGATCCAATGAGACATAGTGTTACGCTTTGATCCCTACTTTTTGCCTGGACCGCCCTTTCGGGTTTTCAGTCCACCGAGATATCCTTTTTTACCCAAGCCGCCTTTTCAGGTTTTCGACTTGCCGGGTGTACAGTTTTTTTTTAATTTTCATCCCTTATTTTTGCCCGAACCCTTTTGGTTCTCTGAGAAGCCCTTATTTTTTCCTAGCCTAGTCGACCTAGCGGGTCTTTGATTATGCGTAATATCTTTTCACTATGTCTGCATTGACGGGGCGAGGAAGGTCGTCACCATCCATGGTGGTTAGAATCATAGCTCCTCCTGAGAAAATGTTCTTAACCACAAATGACCCTTCGTAAGTAGGGGTCCATTTTCCCCTGGGATCACCTTGTGGCAGTATGATGCGCTTGATAACCAGGTCCCCAACTTGATACTCTTGTCGTCTGACTTTCTTGTTAAATGCCTTGATCATCCGTTTTTGATACGTCTGACCATGACAAATAGCAGTAAGTCTTTTTTCATCGATTAAGTTCAGCTGATCGAGTCGGGTCTGAATCCAGTCATCTTCGTTCAAACCTGCATCCTTCATGATCTGAAGAGAGGGTATCTGAACTTCAATGGGCAAGACAGCCTCCATGCCTTATACCAAGGAATAGGGTGTTGCTTCTGTTGACGTCCGCGCTGAGGTACGGTACCCATGAAGAGCAAATGGTAACATCTCGTGCCAGTCTTTGTATGTCACCGTCATTTTCTGCACAATCTTCTTGATGTTCTTATTAGCCGCTTCAACAGCCCCATTCATCTTCGGCCGATAGGGATAAGAGTTGTGATACTGTATCTTGAACTGTTTGCAGAGCTCGATGATCATCTTGTTGTTGAGATTTGTACCATTGTCCATAATGATCCTTTCTGGTACACCATATCGACAGATCAGATTGTTCCGAATGAACCGTGCCACGACATTCTTGGTTATAGTAGCAAAGGACGCTGCTTCAACCCACTTTGTAAAATAATCAATTTCTACCAAGATGAAACGATGCCCGTTGGACATTGTAGGTGTGATCTCGCGATCTTATCAATGCCCCACATTGCAAAAGGCCAAGGTGCTGTCAAGACGTTCAGAGGAACTGGAGGTATGTGCACCTTATCAGCATAGACTTGGCACTTGTGACAAGTTCGTGAATGCTGATAACAGTCAGCTTCCATTGTGGACCAAAAATATCCTGCCCGAAGGATTTTCTTTGCCATGGTGTGTCCACTGGAATGAGTTCCGAAAGTACCTTCATGTAACTCTGCCATGATCCTTTCTTCTTCGTTCTTATCCACACAACGTAGTAAGGTCGAATCATGGTTACGCTTGTACAGGATACCATTGTTGATGAAGAACTTCGCTGCGAACCTCCTCAGAAACTTCTTGTCATTAACAGATGCACCCTCGGGGTACTCCTGAGCTTCAAGATACCTCTTCACCTCGTGGAACCAAGGTTTACCTGCTACCTCTTCATCCTCAATGTCGCAGCAATGTGTAGGTTCGTCCAACCTTTCAATGATAATTCGGGGAGCTTCGTTGTCCCAATTGACTTTGAACATAGAAGACAATGTAGCCAGCGCGTCCGCTAACTGATTCTCTTCTATAGGGAAGTGTTCAAAGGTTATCTCCTCGAAATGGGGAAGCAACGTCAATACATACTCCTTGTAAGGAATACGATTTGGGTGTTTCATATCCCACTCGCCTTTGATCTGACTGATCACGAGAGCGGAATCTCCGAACACACTCAAGAACTTAATCCTTAGGTCAATTGCTGCTCGAAGACCCATAATGCACGCTTCATATTTCGCCATGTTGTTGGTGCAGTTGAAACATAGTCGAGCGGTGAACGGAGTATGAGAGCCTTTAGGAGATATGATCACGGCGCCAATGCCATTACCTAAAGCGTTCAAAGCTCCATCAAAGTACATAGACCATCGAGATCCCTCCTCAGGTCCTTCATCCGGTCCAAGTGTCACACCGTCAGTCACTATCATGATATTCTCATCCGGAAATTCAAAGTTCATAGACTGGTAATCATCCACTACTTGATGTGCCAAATGATCTGCCAACACACTTCCCTTGATTGCTTTTTGCGTCGTGTATTGGATGTCATACTCGGTCAAGATCATCTGCCATCTTGCTATTCTTATGGACAAGGCAGGCTTCTCGAAGATATACTTGATTGGATCCATCTTTGATATCAATAGAGTAGTGTGAGTCAACATATACTGTCTCAGCCGGCGAGCAGCCCATGCCAAAGCGTAACAAGTTTTCTCAAGCAACGAGTATCGGGTCTCGCAGTCGGTAAACTTTTTTCTAAGGTAATAAATAGCATGCTCTTTTCGGCCAGACTCATCATGCTGACCCAGCACACACCCCATTGAATTGTCGAGTACTGTCAAGTATAAGATTAGAGGTCTCCCTTCAACTGGAGGAATCAGAATAGGTGGCTCTTGGAGATATTCTTTGATCCTTTCGAAAGCGGCCTGACATTCATCGTTCCATCTTACCACTTGATTTTTCTTCAGTAACTTGAAGATTGGCTCACAAGTAGCAGTCAGGTGTGAGATGAATCGGGCAATATAGTTCAAACGTCCCAGAAAGCCTCTGACTTCTTTTTCTGTTCGGGGAGCTGGCATTTCCTGTATAGCCTTCACCTTTGCAGGATCCACTTGAATACCTTTATCGCTTATGACGAAACCCAGCAGCTTACCGGATCTCACCCCGAAGGTGCACTTGTTCGGGTTTAACCTCAACTTGTACAACTTCAACCTGTCAAATAACTTCTGAAGGTGGTCAAGGTGTTCTTCCTCAGTCTGGGATCTTGCAATCATGTCGTCAACGTATACCTTAATCTCATGATGGATCATGTCATGAAACAAAGCGACCATGGCACGCTGATACGTTGCCCCAACATTCTTCAACCCAAAAGGCATGACCTTGTAGAAAAAGGTACCCCATTGAGTAACAAAGGTTATCTTCTCCATGTCTTCGGGAGCCATTTTAATTTGATTATAACCGGAGAAACCATCCATGAAGGAGAAAACCTTATGCTGAGAGGTGTTGTCAACCAGAACGTCGATATGAGGCAGAGGGAAATCATCCTTGGGACTTGCCCTGTTCAGATCCCTATAGTCAACACACATTCGAACCTTACCATCCTTCTTCGGCACCGGAACCACATTGGCCACGCACTGTGGGTAAGAAGTAACTGCTAGAAAACTGGCGTCAAACTGCTTCATCACTTCAGCCTTGATTTTCTCAGACATCTCCGAACGCATTCAGCGGACTTTCTGTTTCACTGGAGGACAGTCTTCCTTGGTAGGAAAATGGTGAACCACAATATCGGTATCCAACCCAGGCATATCTTCATAAGACCATGCAAAGATCTCAACATAGTCACGCAACATCTGAATCAACCGTTGCTTAACACCAGCTTCCAGATTTGCACTGATCTTGACCTCTTTCTTGTCTACCTCTGTACCCAGATTCACTGATTCCACTGGCTCTTCAAGCGGCTGAATGGCCCTCTCTTCCTGAAGCAGCAGTCTAGCAAGTTCACCAGGCACTTTGCAATCATCTTCACCTTCGTCTTCAGCTAAGTTGATCGGATTTTCGAAGTCATAACTGGCAGTAGCAGAGTCATTACCAGTGAGATCCAGAGTGGATGTAGACCTGTATATGTGAGTGTGTGTAAAATAACTGTTTTGCAATATATAATAAAAGAAAAACAAGGAGCGTAAAATTTGAAATGCAAGAAACATCTAATGCTTTTATTAATGATATATGTAGATGACACACATAAAGCCCTCACAAATAAAGCCACGATGCCCCGGGTAAGACACCGGGCCGTAAAGTTTAAAACATTGTCTGTTACAAATACAAAACAAAAGTCTCATTACTGGGTAACAAAAGAAATTGGGATGAAGTCCTTTGCTGTCCAGTTGCTTAGTCCACCATCAGTAGTAGGATAGATCCAACTGTCGAACTCAGATTCTTCAACATCGTCTTCAATGGCATTTACTCCTGAATTGCTGATAAACAGGGGAGGTCTTCCGATCTGTGCGCTCCGAACAACCCTTTGAGCTTTTGTAGTGAAACCCAAACCAAACTTGTTAGTCTTATGTGCAAAATCAGGGAGTTGGCCCCAATTTGCACACCCACCGTTCTTGACAACAGCCCAGGCATCCTTGAAGGAAGCCATCTTCATTGGAGGATCTTCAATAACAGTTTCAGTCGACGCCAGCGTCTGGGGAACCTCTTCAAAATGTTGAAATGGGGTCTCAATGAACTCCCCATCCATCTCTACATACCGAAAAGAGTTGAGGTGGCTCACCATGTACTCCTCTTCTCCTTGCACTGTTACAATTTTCCCTTTCACCGGGTACTTTAGCTTTTGGTGGAGCGTTGAGGTTACTGCCCCAACTTTGTGGATCCACGGGCGACCCAGCAAACAAGAATAAGATGGCCGAATATCCATCACATAGACTATAGATGGGAAAACCTGAGAACCGACCTTAATCGGAATACCCACTTCTCTGTGTACCATTCTCTTGGACCCATCAAAAGCCCTGACTACAATATTGCTTGGTTTCAGCTCTAACCCTTCATAGTCTAACTGGTCTAGATCTTTCTTAGGTAACACATTCAACGAAGATCTAATATCTACCAATACGTGAGCAAGAGTAGTGACCCTGCATTCAATGGAGACATGTAGGGCGTCATTGTGATTCTTCCCCTTATCAGTTAAGTCGGCATCGGAGAAACCCAACCCATTATCAGCAGTCAGACTAGCCACACAATCTTTAAACTGATCAGCCGATGTTTCTTGTGGTACGTGTGCAGTCTTCAGGAAAGCAATCAGAGCCTTGGCATGGGCTTCTGAGCATAACAACAGTGAGAACATAGAGATTTTGGATGGGGTTTGCCCCAGCTGCTCGACTACATTGTAGTCGCTCTTCTTGATGATCTTCATAATTTCCTCCATCTCGTGTCTAGAGGCTTCAACAGTAATCATCTTCGGTGCCTCCGTCCGGGCAGGCTCACCGGTGGTCTCTTTGCCCTGAGTGTCTGATGACTCGGCAACAGGGGTAAGAATTGGAACTTGAACAGGGACAATAGCAGGTGCACTGGTAGGTGTGATAACAACAGGCTTCCGAACAGTTGGTGGAGAGATCTCAGGGGAGAAAAGCATTTCGCTGCGGGTGACTTTCGCAGGTCCAACAATATTGCTGACGTCAGTATCAGCCTCTTCAGCACTCAAGTCTTGCTTAACTCCGTGATAATATACGTCAGCCCCATAATGCCACGGGACAACTTTATTGGATGTATAGGGGATAGGCCCAGGAACAGTGATGATCAATGGTGCGATTCTTGGAACAGATGTAATTCTAAAAGGATTTCTCGAGGAAGCCTTGGAAGAATTGTCGAAAATGGTGATTTTAGCAACTTCTTCAGTAGGAACCAAAGGAACAACAGTCTTCTCAAACAGGATTTCTTTATTATCCATCAGGCGTTGGACACCTGACTTTAAAAGATGGCAACTGGTAGGTAGGACGGAACACATACGACAACCTTTGTCACAGCCTGGAAATAAACCGGCTAATAGAAGGTTCTTCTTTACAGTCATTAAGGGAGTAACAATGTCTTTCACAGAAACCACAAACGAGTCTTCATCTATAGCATTCACTCCATGCTTGGGCATAGCAGCAGTCACAACATTAGGTCTTTCGGGCGCTTCGAACTCAATCTCCTTAGCATCAATCAAGTCTTGTACTTTATTCTTTAAAACCCAACAGTTATCTGTATCTTGCCCCGAGCTATCAGATTGAAAAGCACAGCGGGCATTCGGATCGTACATCGGTGATGTTGTATTTGGATTCTTCGGGGCCTCCCTTAGAATCACCAAGTTGGTTTTCAATAACTGCGGCAGAATATGAGATAATGTCATGTTGAGCTGAGTGAATTGTATTCGCGGCCTCTCGGCCCTTGGCTGATTGTTGTGCCGAGGAGAAACAACAGGTCTTGATATAATCACCGAATTGAATGCTTGGCGGAGTTCAGGTTTATTATGGCTCTTTGCGCTGTAAACAACACTCGACTCTTTCTTAAAAGGCTTCTTCTCAGTGCCTGATGAAGCACCCTTCTGTATTTTACCAGATTTGATACCGGCCTCAATTCTTTCCCCGGTCATAATCAGCTCTGTAAACCCGGACGATGAACTTCCAATCAGATGGTTGAAATACGGACCAGACAAGGTCCCTAGAAACATATCCACTAGTTCCCTATCAGCCAAGGGAGGTTGCACTCTTCCATCAAGGTCCCTCCACTTCTGAGCGTAGTCTTTGAAACCTTCGCCCGCACCCATAGACATACCCTGGAGTTGGGTACGCGTGGGAGCAAGGTCGACATTGTATTGGTACTGCTTGTAGAAAGCAGCGGCCAAATCTTCCCAATTACGGATACTAGCTCCTTCCAGCTGGTAAAACCATTCAAGCTGAGTCCCTGAGAGACTATCTTGAAAGAAGTGGATCTAGAGGTTCTTGTCAGCGGTGTATGGCTGAATCTTCCTAACATACGAACGGAGGTGCAATTTTGGACAAGAAATCCCGTCGTACTTAGCAAAGGCTGGTGCTTTGAACTTGTGGGGAATCACCACCCCAGATGACAGACCCAAGTCTCCAAAGTCCAGACCAGGAACTTTCTGAACTTCCATCGCGCTCAACCGGTCTTCCAGTTGTTTATATCTATCCTCAGCCGGAGGATACTGGTCTTCGTCAAAGTCAGTCTCGTTGTCTGAAACCACAGGGCTAGGAGCCTTCCTTTCTTCCTGATTATCTCCCCCTCCAGATGAGTGGGTTAAATCAACCTCTTCTCGCAAATCGTTTCCAAATCTGCGACCCATATTAAATAAGACCGTCTTCTTCTTCTTCTTCTTCTTCTCTTTCAAGATAAGGGTCTTCAGATCTTGCTGACCCTTGGCTAAACTCATGAACAATTCCTGGAACTGGGCATTTTGAGCTTGCAGAGCCTTGATTGCTTGTTCAGTTGATGGTTCAGAAGACATGATGCTAAAATAAACAGCGAAGAAGATGAGAAAAACCTGTAAGGGTACCTGTTATGAGGTGTATGGGAATGAAATGCGTATGACATGATTTCAAAGACGTCGAGAGATTCAAATTCGTAAACCAAAATGAAACACACTTTTATTACATAAACTTGAAATTCAATTGTTCAACAAATGCCTTTAAGGCGTTACAAGAAAGAAAACTGAAGAGTAAAGCAAAACTAGAAATAATCAAAAGGACAATCAGTGCTCCCATGGTCATTTCTTGTCGGTGCAGACATAGTCATTGAGGATTCGCTCGTTCTCCAGCTGCCTTGTAAACTTCTAAATCTTCTGCTCTTGCTCGTGATACTTTTCTCTGTAAGTATCCCGCTCTTCTCTTAGCTACATCCACGATCTCTTTAATGCCCCTATGTTAGTAGGCATGTATGGATGGAGGATGGTAGGAGGAACCCCTTATTCATCAACAACCTCAACAATTATAGGCAAGACGGCTTCATACGGCATTCCTAGCTTTTGGGCACGGATCCGAACCCATCGGAGATATGGCTCTATTAGAAGAGAAGTCTTCGCACCTAGCTCGTGCGGATCAGACCTGTGTACCCTATCCCAAGCTCTTATGAATATGCGGCGTTGCTCGTCACTATCCCCTTGGAAGTCAAAGACAATGCTCGACATCAGCAACTCATGAGGTCCTTCCCTTATAGCTCGCCCAAATTGATGTAAGGCCAAACACGGATTATAGGTGATTCCTCCATTGGTTCCTAGCAGTGGAACATTGGGGTACTCTCCACATCGATCAATAATAGCCACATCTTCCATGCCTTTGATAGTCCAAATGATGTCATTATGAGAGAGAGAGACATAATCCTATAGGCCCATCCCATGCCTTCCTTGTTCTTCAAAACTGATTTGGGGAGGTGAGAAATAAACCACCTCGCCAACAATGGCGCACAACACATAAGGGTTCCCCGTTTCCGAGCAATACGAGCATAAAGAGAGTGCAGAATATCACCCAAGAGAGTGGGCACAGGATTACCGGACATGAAAATCTTCACTGTATTCACGTCGATGAAAGCATATGAGTTTGGAAATAGAACCAGACCATAAATAAGAAGAGCCAGGATGTCCTCGAACGCCTGAAAGTCTAAACTGTCCCAGAATTGATTAGCTTTACAAACCAAGAACTTAGTCAAAAAGCCTTTTGTCCCACTTCTAGTCTCCCAATTGGACATTACCTCAGCCTTTGTCAGATGGAGGGCTGAAGCAATATCTTATGGCCTAAGGAATTTCTTCCGACCTGTGAACGGGGTCTGCTCCAGAACAGAGACACCAAGTAGATCAGAGAACTCTTCCAAGGTAGGGACCAACTGGTAGTCCGGAAAAGTAAATCAATGGTACAGTGGATCGAAGAATTGGACTAAGACACTCATAATCTGTTCATCCATCTTGGAGGTGACCAAGCCAAGGAGGTGCCCATGTCTTCTGATAAAGGAGGCAGTATCTGAAACCTTTGCAACCAATTCCTTAAGCTGAGTGGGAGCCTGGACAAAGTTGATCCGAATAGTGTTTCTACGCATGGGTGTCATGACCTACAAAACAGAACAAAGATGAATCTGTCCTGTCTTTGAAATAGGTTAGTCCAATGCAAGATGCATGCAATGTCATGATGTAATGATAGGAAACACACCACAAGTATCCACAAATAGCAAACATGGTAAGGGCAAGCAAGTCACACAGATAGCCCTTAGATTTCAGGCTGGCAAGGAGCTTAGGTACTACCCTCTTTCAGTTCAGTTGGTTCAAACCTGTCCTAGAAATAGTAACCGGGTTCTAGAGGATCTCAATATCATTGACCACCCTCGATCGGTCATAATTCCAGTTTAGCAACCTTTTCTTGCGGCTGGAATCATCGCGAGAGTTTGGTCTCAATGAGTGTAGCATACTGCTACTGTTCTATGACCAAGTTGGTCAATTTAAAGGTTCTAAGGCCAGTTGGTGCTTAATGACACCTTAGCAGACCCATATTCTCCTCATTGCGCCACAAGGGATATCGGTACATACTAAAGTGCCACACCAACGTAGCTACTGCTTCAACTGTATCGGTCTACGCCGTACAGTTCCCTCACAATTTATTGCTACTTACCTAAAGAGTACCCCCCAGATCCGGGTTAGGATCTATAGTAACTCCGATTCAAGCCCACAAAGATAAAGCATACAAATCAAACAATTGAAAACATTATGAAGTATTCCTAAGGTACACCCCACTTATAGCTTCCCCAGCAGAGTCGCCAGTTCTGTGATACGGTGGGAAGAACCGACTGTTTTTGGAATGCTGGTTTGCGTTTTGCATTTTTTGTTCGCAAAATGTCGCGGTAAGCAAGAGTCGCCACCGACTTTTATTTTATCCAACAAGGAAAGGAAAAAAGCATAGAAAAATTCATTTTTCGAGATATTTCTCGGGTTCGGGGGGTAGATTATAGAAAGGGAAGGTGTTAGCACCCTTTCTATCCGTGGTTATCCACGGGCTCTTAGGTATATGCTCAATTGTTTTCAAAATTGTTTTCTTTGTGCTTGTGGGTTTGAAAAAATGTTTTTGTTTTGAAAACTTCTATTTAACTCTTGCTTCTGTCCTCAAGAGCGTATGAAGTGTTTTTGAAAACTTTGTTTGAAAAGGAGTGTAAGTGTGAAAAGTTTTTGTTTTTTTTGAAAGAGCAAGTATCTAAGAACCATCTACCTACTCGAAAAAGGAATCGTTCTATGCTAATTTCCTTTATACAATGCTATCCCACTATTAATGAGTAGGTAGCACCGTCGTTGGAGTTTAAGGGTCAATTCGAATGAGGGACTTACGGTCACCAAAGCAATGTTAGGACGCCTTACCGGTAAACCTAATGTCTTAGATCATTTATTTGAGGCAACAATATCCGAGGCAACCATTTCGAGGCGACTATGATCTTTTAGACAAGAGGACGGCCTCTAAAACGACCTATACTCAATGACCGTGTACGAAGGCAACCAAGTGGGGTATACCCTAGGAGTGCGCATGTGAGAGTGTGTCGTTTTCAGTTATTTTTTGTCTTTGTACATGTTAAAGGTGATCTAATTTTGATTTTAAGATTAACATTCAGTCTTGTCATGCAAACCCTATTATCAAACATCTAACAATTATAATTTGCGGAATTAAAAGTGCGGAATTTAAATTACAAGGCGTCGGGTATTTACATTGCCAAAGACAAACCCTTTGAAAAATAAAATAAAGCGATAAAAATAATTAAATGTCCTATTAACTATTACAATCCGGAAGCAGGTACATTATTGGATAAAAAAGGTAAATCGCGGCGCAAAATTAAATCGGACGCATGATTAGGATTTTGACCCTTTTGGTTAAAGAAAATATCTTTTTGTTGTTTTTTTATTTATTTTAAGAAAGAAATTAATCCTAAATTAATTACTAAATGAAATTAAATAAATTAATTAATAAAAATAAGTTATTTTGGGAGTTTTGATTATTTAGGAAAGAAATAATAATAATAAAATTAATGGTTAAAAACTAATTAAGTCTAATTAATTTTATTTTAAAAAAAGAATTAAAGTTTTATAATTAAAACCTAATTAATTAATTTATTTATTTAAGAAAAATAGAAGTTTAAAATTTGATTTGAAATAAATTTTTTTTTTGTGATTTTATTTAATAAAAATGAATTTTGTGATTGGTTAGAAATTAAATAAAAATAATAAAACAAATAAAAAAACTAAATAAATGAAATAGAAGAGAGAGGGGTTTGGGCCTGTTTTGGGAGTATGAGTAGCAATTTGAAGGCCCAAAAAACGTTGGCCTTTGTGGACTTTCTGGGATCTGGTGCTTGTGCATTGACCAATGCTTCTATGGACCTTCAGAACCTGGCCACCAGATCTGGCCAATGGCCATCTGGCTATTGAATGGACGAGGATGTATGGTAGGCTGCAAGCTAACGCGCGCATGGGATTACCTGAAAGACAAAATTATTAAGAAAGTGGGGGACCTGGGATTCGAACCCAGGTCCTGAAGGAGTTTACCATTGCACGCTTGCCACTACACCATGTTGATCTATTTGTTATATGAATACAAAACAATAGTAATATAATAAAACAACAATTATTGGTCAAGAAAAAAAAATGCGTGCCATGTTTGAATTAGCCAATGGATGGGGGACACATCATCGTCCCTGTCCTCAAACCTGCAACAAAAACACCTGCGGATTTGGATCCGCAGCTAAAAACGCAGGCATATGCTAAAATGCTCTCCAGACCATATTAATCCATTCCAAGAACATGGTTGGATTTCTTATGGCCTCCTGATCAAAGCTATGTTCTTCTTGAGTCACAATTTTACCTGAAACAGAAAACCCTAAAAATCAAACGAAGAACCCTATCTATGGTGGTTCTCCATTTAGGCCAGATAAACGCAATTGAATAATACCAATCGCTTGCAAATGTAATGTAGATTCAAAAAATGGTATTGATTCATGAAAAAGATGCTTAAATTCAGAGTTGCGAAATCAAGAACAGGGGTGGTTATCGCGTGACTTACAGTGTGTTTGGACGTCTGAAAAAGCTTGCTTTGGATCCAGGTAGCTTGTATGAACGGTCAGGAAGCGATTGAGACCACCCTCGTGCCTTGAAACACCCTCTAGCTTGGACTTTGACCTCCCACATTTTTGTGAATTTTTGCACTTTTGTTCTGCCTCTCTCTACAGCTTCCAACCCTGATTTCGTATGCCTTGGCTTGCTTATGTAATTTGCTTTGTATTAGGGTAAGAATCATGGACTGAATCCCTTCATATCAATGCACATGAATGTGATTTGATCTCCATTATTAAACCTTTCCAAATTTGATTCAATTCAATCTTTTTGCACATGATTTGCTTTGATACGAGTTTGGAGATATGATAGCTGTCCATTGAAGCCTATAATCAATAAAAAATCTTTGGTTATCAATTTTTTTGATTTTATGTGATTTAATTTGATTTAAAATGAATAAATTCAAATAAAAATCAAATTAAATAATAAAAATGATATATGGACACATGGCTGAAGCTAGGGCACGTGGACATGATGGAAACTCAAATCAAGTGGAAAAGAATGGGCCCATTTGACAAAATTTGAAGTTTTGGGGATAGTTGACTTTTGGCAATTTTGCAAAAATGTCCAACTTCAACAATGCATAACTTCTTCAATTTTGAACTTTTGGAAGTGTTCTATGACTTTTTAGAAAGATTGAGATGTCCTCTAATCAAACCTTTTGGTCTAATCTCATTTTGATATTCAATGCTCAAGTTATAAGCTTTGGCAAAAAAGGTGTTTTTGTTGACTTTCAAAAATGACCTATAATGTCCAAATTTATAAATTCTTGTGAGTGCGTTTTTTGATCTTGGGGTATGAATATGGATTGTAGGAAATTGCATCCTATTCAAAATGATCTTTGGATGGGTCATTTATCATAAAGCATGAGAAAGTTAGGCTTGGTCAAAGTTGAGTTGAGTTTTCCTATAAAACCCTAATTTAACAACTTTTGAATCTTGATGAATTTTGAGAAATCCTTAATGAATCATGATCAACCCTTGATAAAATGATGAAATATCCTTCAAAATAAGAATTTTGACAAAAAATCTTGAAGTTTGACTGTATTTGGGTCACAGTTGACTTTTGCCCTAGCATAATCGATTTTTGGACCTTTGAGCAATTGACTGAGCAAACTTTCTCTGCAAGGCTTGAAATTTGACATGGATGATCTTGAGAGCATATTAGGACATTTGGGGATCACTTGAGGTCATTTGGACTAAAGGATCTTGATGCAACACAAAACCCTAATTTGGGGTAGACAGCCTTAGGAGATAGCTTGTCTGTCCAACTCTTAAGCAACCTTGAGCCACTTGGAGATTTTCCTTGCAATGTCTTGAGGATATGAGAGGGCAAATTTTGGGGTACAACAACTTCTTTCCTCTCTTCTCTCTCAATGACATTAGGAAAGAAAATTGCTTTTTGCCCCTTTTTCCAATTCTGAAAAGTTTGCAAAAAAAAAGGAAAATGATGACTTATGCTTCTTGAACAAGTTTCTTTGTTTGACTTAGCATCTTATGTTGCCATACTTATGCCTTTTGTTGATGCTGTTTGTTGTTTTCTATATTGTTGCTTGCTTCAGTTTTGCTGTTTGCTTTAGTTTTGCTGTTTGCTTCTTGTTTGGACAGTTTGCTTCTTGTTTGGACAGTTTTGCTGTTTCTTCTTGTTTGGACAGTTTTGCTGTTTGTTTGGTTCTGTTTGCAATATTTGTTTGGGCAATTTTGTAGCATCTCTATTTGGACAGCTTGTAGCATTTCTTTTCCTTTTTCTTTTTGTGAATCAAGAAGAATAATCTTGTGATTTGCAAATAGAGGAAATAAATTGTGATGAATTAAAATGGCCTTCTGATTCCACTTTGCAAAATTTAATGATGAATAGCATTTAAAATCTCTGTTTATGCCCAAATGATTTTATACTAATCACATTTCTTTCTTTTATTTTCATGTGAGCAAAATGGAGATGACAAAGCAAGGAAGGCAAGAACTTTATGGCAAGCAAGGAGGTCTTTAGAGATAGCAAAAGAACTTCAGTCAAACTTAGGCATATATTAGTTCTCCTAGGCCAATCAAACATTTTAATTTCCTTTGTATTTTAGAAAAATCATTCTTGTAATGTATCCAATAGTTATACTAATTCATTTTCAAATACGATAAGTTGTAAAACCTAAAGTATTTAAATAATAAATTGTTTTGTAACAACATTTGAAATTGGAGAAAATCATATGAAATGTTCTGGTGTTACTTGAAATCTTTGATCAACAATAACTTGTAATTTTCTCTTCGCATCCTATTTTATTTTTGAAATGCCCAATCAAGACAATTGAAACAAAATGCTCCAATATGAAAACTTAAATTCCAATAATTCTGGAATTTTGCAACTGCATTCCAAACAAACACGCACTGTATATTCCATTTCTTAACCAAGCAAAATGTTTTAAAATACGAAAATCATCTGGTTAACCTGGATCAAAATCATGGTCGTCCCAAATGACAGTCTTAATCTCTTGTCCCAAACAAACCATGCTCTGGGAACAAACATTGTCTTTTTAGTAAACTTGAGAAAGCAGAAGACATGTGAAAGCCAATTGAATTTTTGAGAATTCATTTCTTTTGAGAATTGCAAGAAAAACCCTAATTGCTGGTTTACTGCCACAAAAGAGAATCTGTCTGATCGATCTCTAAGCCAGCTTGAACATCTGAGAAACCCTAGGGTTGTGTTTTCTATGAAAAATGGGAGGGAAAATTTTGGGGTACAACAGCTGCCCCTGTTCAATCTTCTTGAACTGAAGAGTTAGATTGGCGAGTTTTGCCGTTCGTGACTCGAAGGTAAAAGATGATTGGACACTAGAGTGCCCATAAATTTGCACTCGTCAAAATGTAGTTTAGGGAATGGGATTAAAGATGCCATTTGGAGAGGTGTTAGAATTTTTTTGGAGACGGGCTTGTAGATGCCATCCAAGAATGTTTGTTGTAAATCAAAAGAATAAGCATCAGAATGGTGTCCGTATTTGGAACGTATCTGAACTATATCTGTAGGATGAACCTGAATAAGCGACATAATGGCTTCCGTGTCTAGAGCGTATCTGGACTTTATCTTGAAATTAAGTCTGAATGAGTGACAAAATGACTTATGTGTCTGGAGGGTATCTGGACTGTACCTTGAAATTGAAATCTGAATGAGTAACAGAATGACTTCCGTGTCTGGAGTGTATCTGTACTGTATCTATATCTGGAATTTGAATAAGTATCAAAATGGAATCCTTGTCTGGAGCGTATATGAACTTATCTGTATCTGGAATTTGAATAAGTAACAGAATAACTTCCGTGTCTGGAGCGTATCTGGACTATATCTTGAAATTGAGGTCTGAATAAGCGTCATAATAGCTTCCGTGCCTGAAGCGTATCTGTACTGTATCTTGAAATCTGAATTTGAATGAGTGACATAATGAATTCCGTGTTTGGAGTGTATCTGTACTGTATCTCTAAAGTTGAATCTGAATGAGTGACATAATGACTTCCGTGTTTGGAGTGTATCTGTACTGTATCTGTATCTGAAATCTTTGAATATTTGTTAAAGATAGCTGTTAATCTTATCCTGAAAAGGGTAAAATGTTAACTGAAACACAAAGTTATGTTGCATGAAATGTATGATGAAATAAATGTGTTTTATCCATGTTTATGATATATGAATGTAAGGTATGCGCATGTAAGCTGATTTGTTGTATTGCTGAGGAAAATAAATCCTTGACTGCTGTCGGGGAAAATAAATCCTTGACTGCTGAGGATTCCGTTGTGAGAGTAATGCCATATACTTCTTGAGGAATCTGATTGGGGAATCCAGAGAATTTTAATGACTTCTACTGGGGATTATTGACGGGAGTCTTTGTTCTGTCGAGAAGCAATAGAAACTATATGGGGAAAAGCTTATTCCTGTTCAGAAAATTTTTAGGTGTTTCGGTCGTCTGCCAGTCTACTGGGGAGTTACCCTAGGTTGGGTAGAAACAAAAGTTAACCGTTATCTGGTTGATTTTCAGGCTTCAAGACAACTTGTTGGGGAAACCTGGAGAAACTGGATGATTTCCGCTGTGGGTTGATAATTTGAAGTTTCGGCTCCGCTGGGGATCTGTAGTTCAAAGTTTTGGCTCCGCTGGGGATTTGTATGAAGTGTTGTAGGGATTGCTCATGGAATAGCCTAAAGACTTTTTCCTAATATTTCAACCTATTAGTAATTGTTCTTTTTCATCATGTTTATTTGTAAACAATAATTATGTTCAAATGCATATGTTCATTAATGAATCATTGGACGTTTTTGCAAATAAAACACAAGTGTGAAGAAAAAGGAAAATAGTTTTCTGTACTTTGAAAGAGATATCTTTGTATTTACTTTGGATAAGTATTTTGTACAAAGGAGACAAACATCCTAGTAAGAGGATGGTGTCATGAATAAGAAAAATTTACAAAGAAAGATAGCTATGTGTAATAATCCCATGGGGTTCCCATTCTGCTATAGCCTCCGTATCTCCGAATATCTTGTCTGTCTGTTGCTTCGTCCGAAGATAATTGAATTGATCAGAAGCTCCAAATTTTTATGTGAAGAGATTGTCTTTAAAGTGATCCGACGATACATAGTCATACGCTTTAATTCCCTAACTTTTTCCTGGACCGCCCTTTCGGGTTTTCAGTCCACCCGGAAACCCTTTTTTGCCCAAGTTGCCCTTTCAGGTTTTCAACTTGCCGGGTGTAAAATTTTTTTTTGTTTTATCCCTAATTTTTGCCCAAACCTTTTGGTTCGCCGGGATGCCCTTGTTTTACCTAGGTGTGTCAACCTAGCGGGTCTCTTATGCGTAGTATCTTTTGACTATGTCTGCATTCACAGGGTGTGGCAGATCGTCACCGTCCATGGTGGTTAAGATCATTGCCCCACCGGAAAATATGTTTTTGATTACAAATGGTCCTTCATAGGTAGGAGTCCATTTTCCCCTGGGATCACTTTGTGGAAAGATGATGCGCTCGATCATAAGATCTCCAACTTGATACACTTGGCGTTTGACTTTCTTGTTGAAAGCCTTGATCATCCGCTTTTGATACGTCTGACCATGGCAAACAGAAGTAAGTCTCTTCTTGTCAATTAAGTTCAATTGATCAAGTTGGGTTTGAATCCAATCGTCTTCACTTAAACCTGCATCCTTCATGATTCTTAAAGAGGGGATCTGAACCTCAATAGGTAGAACATCCTCCATGCCATAAACTAAAGAATAAGGTGTTTCCCCAGTTGAAGTGCGAGCCGTGGTACAGTATCCGTGGAGAGCAAACGGTAACATCTCATGCCAGTCCTTGTAGGTGATTGTCATTTTTTGTATGATCTTTTTGATGTTTTTGTTCGCAGCTTCGACAACACCATTCATCTTTGGCTGATAGGAGGATGAATTGTGATGTTGAATTTTGAACTGTTCGCACAAGGCGGTGATCATAGTATTGTTAAGGTTTGTACCGTTATCAGTGATGATCCTTTCGGGGATACCGTACCGATAGATAAGGTTCTACTTGATGAAGCGGGCAACAACATTCTTAGCAACGGATGCGAAAGAAACTGCTTCAACCCACTTGGTGAAGTAGTCAATGGCCACCAGAATGAAGCGGTGTCCATTGGATGCTGTAGGCTTGATCTCTCCAATCATGTTGATTCCCCACATAGCGAAGGGCCAAGGAGCTGTTAAGACATTTAGAGGAACCGGAGGCACGTGTACCTTGTCTGCATAGATTTGAAATTTATGGCAGGTACGAGAGTGTTGATAGTAGTCTGCTTCCATGGTAGACCAGTAATAGCCTGCCCGTAGAATCTTCTTTGCCATCTGTGATCGGTGGATCTGGAACTGACTGTTTTAAAGTTGGTTCGCGAAATGTCGCGGAAGCAAGAGTCGCCACCGTCTTTTATTTTCTCTGAATGGAAAGGACAAAAGCACAGAAAAATTCCTTAAAGAGATTGCTCTCGGTTCGGGAGGTAGATTATAGAAAGGGAAGGTGTTAGCACCCTTTCTATCCATGGTTATCCATGGGCTCTTAGATACTTGCTCAATGTGTTTTCAAAATTGTTTGTTTGCTTTTCAACTGTGGGTTTAAAAAGTTTCTTTGAAAAATTTCAGTTCGACTCGTACGTCAGAGTGTTTGAAAAAATTGCTTTGAAAGCTTTTGAAAAGTGTCGGTGTGAAAAGATTTCAGTTTGTTTTGAAGACAGCAAGTATCCATGAGTCGTCTACCTACCCTAAGGAATTCGTCTGTGTAAATGTCCCTTAAAGTAGTGCCATCCCACCATTGAGAGGTAGGTAGCACCACCGTTGGAGGTGTTCGGGTCAATTCGAGTTTAGGGACATGGTGATCACCAGAGCAATAGGAAGACACCTTAGAAGCTACCCTCATGCCAGGTTCCCGGATCATGAGGACTTACTAAGACGTCCTCTACTCGACGACTACCTTTCGAAGGCAAGGCAACAGTGAGGCGTACCCTAGAGGTGGTGTGTGCGAATTGTGTGTCGTTTTCATTGATATTTGTCTTGTCATGTTCATTGTGATCTACGCTTGATTTTATTATGGCCATTCATTCTTGCATGCTTTGTTAACAGTTAATATTTGCAGAAAAGTAAATTCTAAAGCTATTACAAATGGCGCGGGTCCACATTGCCAAAATTAAACCGGACCCGATTTGACGGAAAATAAATAAAGCAAATAAAATAAAAGTGCGAGAAGTTTAAGTTACAACGCTTTGGGAGAGATACATAATTATTTAAACGGAATAGAATAAATATGCGCAATTAAATAAGAATTATTGAAACGAGGGCGTTGGACCCTTTTGCAAATTAAATTAATTAATAATCAAAATTAAGATTAAATGAAAATGTTTTTTTTTTGGTATTTTGTGTTTTTTAAGATTTAATGGAAAAAAGAGAATTAATTATAATTAAAATAAAATGTCAAACCCTAATTCTAATTATTTTTAGTTATTATGAAAATGTTAAATTAACCTAAATTAAACCCTAAATTCTTTTATATACAATTTAATCATGAAAATAAATAAATAATAATATTATGACAAAAAGGAAAAATTAAAAGGAATGAAAATTGTCAATTAACCTAATTCTACCTTTTTTATATTTATTATGAAAAGAATTAAAATTGCAAAAATCCTAATTAAAACTAAAATCATTACATGTTAATTTATTTACAAGAAAATATCAAAATAAATAATCATTATATTTTTTTATCTTTTTCTGAGTTTTTAAGGTATTTTTTGTATTTGGTAAATAATTAATTGAATTAAAACAAATAAAGAAAATAAAATCATAATTGAAAATAAAATAAATAATAAAAAAATATAGAGAAGCAAACCAGGGGGGGTTCAGTCCCAATTGTGAGGTATAGGCCTTAGAATGCTGGCCCATTAAGCTTTGGTCCATTTGACCTTTTCAGTTCGTGTGTCAGCGCGTTGACCTGGGCGTAGCATGCTCTTTGAATCCCTGCCCTTGATTTGAATTCATGAGACGCGTGTATGCTTAGATTATGGGGATGTATGGTGCACTCCAATGATGAACCTGCATGTGAATGTGAACAAGAAAATAATATTGAAATTATTGAAGACCTGGGGATCGAACCCAGGTCTTGTGCATTGCCCATACGTTCGCTTGCCATCTGTGCCACTTAACCAATTTGTTATATAATAAGCAAAGAAATATTATAAAAGAAAAACAAGATTAGTGCTGGAAAACGCGCGAATTTTTAAACCAACGAATCATAGCTTGCCACGCTTCATCGTCTTCATCGCCCCTGTAAACAAAACACAAAGGCAACGTTTTTCATGCGTTTCATTAGGTGGGCTACTGGAAAATAGCGATTAGGTCCTCATTGAATATAAATTAGGCGCGACAATTGGTTCTTCTTCGTCTCCATACGCTGAATCCAACCATGGTACTGTGGTGATCTAATTTCACTTGGTCTGAAAACCCCTAATTTAAAAACCTGCAAACCCTAGAAAGCTAACATGGTGAAATCGCGTGTATGGCATAAAAATGCAATTAAAGGCATTGGTTAGCATCAGAACATTATGAGGAACAAGAATCCATGAATCAAATGTTAAAAAAATGCTTAAAATATGAAACACGATGATCAATTTTTTCCTATACAGTTCATGTTTATTCTACCAATTCTTGGCGCGGTGATGGATGGTTCTGGTTGGAATTTGTTCAGTAAGCCTTGAGGATGCTATTGGAAAAGGAATTAGGCCTTGAGTCCACCTGAAACAATGATTTCAGAATTGCTTTTTTATGGAGAAAACTTCAAGTTTGTCTATGGTCTTTGAGCGCATCATTCAGTGTCCTGTGATTAGGGTTAGACTCAGTACTTATGAGGGAAGGGAATTAAGTCATTAGCTGGCCTTGATCCATGCCCATGAGAGAACTAGTCTTAGGTTTTTCACCATTAACAAACTTTCCCTTTTTTAAGCAAAACCAAGACTTGGTGTACAACCTAACCCTAGCATGAGTTTGTGAGCTGGCACATGATATATGGAAGCTATTCAAATTCAAATGACACTATTCCATTGATTTTTAAATTTTATTTGAGTTATTAAAGATTTAAAATGAATTAAATTAATAAAAATTAAATAAAATAGAAAAATCAATGTTTGATCTTGAAATTAATCATGGGACACGTGTGTGGCATGACAAGGCTGAATCAAGTGGAAGAAAGTGGGCCCTTTTGTCAAAAATTGAAGTTTCAAGGATAGTTGACTTTTGCCATTTCACAAAAATTTCCCAACTTCTCCATTGCATATCTTGCTCAATTTCTAAGCTTTTCTCATGTTCTTGGACATTTTGGAAAGGTCTTTGAGTCCTTTAACCAATGCCTTTGGTCCCATGTCATTTTGATTTTCCAATCTCAAGTTATGGCCTTTGACTTAAAGTCCCTTTTTGTTGACTTTTGAAAATGACCTATAATGTTGAAATTGATAACTTTTTGTGAGAGCATTTCTTGGACTTGAAGTATGAAGATGAGTTGTAGGAAATGTCTTTCTCTTCAAAATGAGCTTTGGATGGAATTTTTCTGATAATCCATGTGAAAGTTATTCCCTGGTCAATTTCAGTTGACTTTTTCAGCTGTCCAAATAAGGAAACTTTTGCATCTTGATGATTTTCTGAGCCAAATTTTGAGAATCATGATCAAGCATTGATCAAATGATGTTTGTGGCTTCAAAATGATATGTTGACCAAAAATTTGAACTTTTGACTGCCAAATGACCATTTTGCCCCTACAGTTGATTGTAGTGCAATTTAGGGTTTTGACTGTGCAATTTTGAGCTGAATGCCTTGAAACTTGATATGAGGATGCTTGACCATATTTGTAGGCATGTGAGACTTGATTGGGCCTTTGAAAACTACCTTTTCTTGGTCAGAACACAAACCCTAGTTTTGACTGTATAGGAGACAGTTGGACTGTGCAACCCTTGGGGGAATTTTATGACTTGGCTTGGCAATTTCTTGAAGAATATGGGAGGGCAAATTTTGGGGTACAACACCATCGTATGCCCGCTAGAGTGAGTGCCAAAGGTACCTTCATGCAGTTCAGCCATAATCCTTTCAGCTTCAATCTTGTCCACACAACAGAGCAGAATAGAATCATGATTGCGCTTGTACAGGATGCCATTACTTAGGAAGAACTTAGCGGAGAATATCCTTAAGAACTTTTTGTCATTGACTGAAGCTCCTTCTGGGTATTCTTGAGCCTCGAGATACCTTTGAACCTCATGAAACCAAGGTTGGTCCACTACTTCTTCGGTATTAATCTCGTGACAGTGCGCTGGTTCGTCCATCCGTTCAATGGTGATATGGGGAGCCTCGTTATCCCAGTTAAGTTTAAACATGGGTGACATTGTAGCTAGAGCATCTACTAGCTGATTTTCTTCTCGCGGGAAGTGCTCGAAGGTAATCTGCTCGAAATGTGGTAATAATGTCAAGACATGTTCTTTGTAAGGGATGAGGTTTGGATGCTTAGTATCCCATTCTCCTTTGATCTGACTGATGACCAAAGCCGAATCCCCAAACACAACTAAAGATTTGATTCCCAAGTCTATGGCAGCCTTGAGTCCAAAGATGCACGCTTCGTACTCTGCCATGTTGTTCGTACAGTTGAAACAAAGTCTGGCGGTGAAAGGAGTATGGCATCCTTATGGCGATATAAGCACATCACCGATACCGTTACCAAGCGCATTGGAGGCACCATCGAAGTACAGGGTCCATCGGGATCCTTGTTCAGGTCTGTCATATGGTCTGAAATCTTCAACATTGTCCAATGTCATGATGTCTTCGTCAGGGAAGTCGAACTTCATGGATTGATAACCTTCTACAGCTTGATGGGTCAGATGATCAGCTAGCACACTGCCCTTTATAGCTTTTTGGGTAGTGTACTGTATGTCATATTCCGTTAGGATCATCTGTCATCTAGATATCCTTCCAGATAAAGCAGGCTTTTCGAAGATGTATTTGATCGGATCCATCTTAGATATCAACAAAGTGGTATGAGTCAACATGTATTGCCTTAGCCGACGAGCAGCCCATACCAAAGCGCAACAAGTTTTCTCGAGCAGTGAATATCTTGTTTCACAGTCAGTAAACTTTTTGCTAAGGTAATAAATGGCATGCTCTTTTCGGCCAGACTCGTCATGCTGCCCCAGTACGCACCCCATTGAATTCTCTAGGACGGTCAGATACATGATTAGCGGTCTTCCTTCGACGGGTGGCATCAAGATAGGAGGCTCTAGAAAATACTCCTTGATTTTATCGAAAGCAATTTGACAGTCATCATTCTATCTAACTACCCGATCTTTCTTCAACAACTTGAAGATTGGCTCACAGGTAGATGTTAAGTGAGAAATGAACCTAGCAATGTAGTTTAGGCGTCCCAAGAAACCTCTGACTTCCTTCTCAGTACGAGGAACAAGCATTTCTTGTATAGCTTTGACTTTGGCAGGACCAACCTCGATGCCTTTGTTGCTGACAATGAAACCCAAGAGTTTACCGGATCGGACTCCGAATGTGCACTTGTTTGGATTCAATCTTAGCTTGTACTCCTTCAACCTGACAAACAACTTTTGCAAGTGATCAAGGTGTTCTTCTTCAGTTTGTGATCGGGCTATCATGTCATCTACGTAGACCTCTATCTCATGACGTATCATATCATGAAACAAAGCTACCATATCGCGTTGATAGGTTGCCCCGAAATTCTTCAGTCTGAATGGCATCACTTTGTAGCAGAACTTACCCCACTGTGTGACAAAAGTAGTTTTCTCCATGTCTTCAGGTGCCATTTTGATCTGGTTGTAACCTGAGAATCCATCCATGAAAGAAAATACTTTATGCTGAGCTGTATTATCAACTAGGATGTCAATGTGTGGAAGTGGAAAATCATCTTTAGGGCTGACCCTGTTTAAGTCTCTATAATCCACGCACATTTTCACTTTGTCGTCCTTTTTAGGCACGGGCACAATGTTAGCAACCCATTGAGGATAGGAAGTAACAGCCAAAAATCCATCATTGAACTACTTTATAACTTCCGCTTTGATCTTCTCTGACATGTTAGGTCTCATGCGGCAGACTTTTTGTTTCACTGGTGGACAGTCTTCTCTTGTGGGTAGACGGTGTACCACAATGTCTGTATCAAGTCCCGGCATGTCTTCGTATGACCAGGCGAAGATTTCAACATAATCATGCAGTAGCTGAATTAGGCGCTCCTTGACACTTGGCTCTAGATTGGCACCTATCTTGATTTCCTTTTTGTCATCCTCAGTTCCCAAGTTGATTGTATCCAACTGCTCTTCATGAGGCTGAATTACTCTTTCCTCTTGTTGTAGAAGTCTAGCCAATTCCCTTGGCACCTCACAATCTTCCTCACCTTCGTATTCGGCTTGGTAGATCAGATCTTCAGAGTCACTGAAGGCTATAGCAGTATCGTTACCCATGGGATCCGGAATGGAAGGGTACCTGCATTTGTGAGTGTGGGTGTGTGTAAGGGTATAGCCATCTTAAAACAACAAAATGTAAAAGAAAGACAATGAGCACAAAAGGTTTATATATGAAAAGTGTCCACGATTCATCAAAATGACATATGAAAATGAAATAAGAACGCTTACAAATGGACCGTTGTGCCTCGGGTAAGACACAAGGTTGAAAAAGTACGAATTGTTTGTGAATTATTACAGATCCAACAGAAATGGAAAAGATAAATTACTGCGGTATGAAAGTAATCGGATTAAAGTCTTTTGCTTCCCAGTTGCACAGTCCTCCACCAACAGTAGGAAAAATCCAGTCTTCCAGGCTGCCCTCTTCTTCATTGTCCTCTAGTGCATTAACCCCTTGGTGACTGATCTTCACAGGTGGCCCTCCGGCACGGGCGCGGCGTACGGCCTTCTGAGCAGTTGAGGTGAACCCTAAGCCAAACTTGTCTGATTTGTAGGGAAAGTCTGGAAGCTGCCCCTAGATTGTGCTTCCTCCCTCTTCAACCACTACTTTTGCATCCTTGAGAGATGACATCTGAGGCGGAGGTCTAGTAATCGTGGGTACAGAGGACACTGTCTTGGTCGCCGCTATATCCTGAGCTACCTCTTCAAAATGCTGGAAAGGAGTTTCGATGAATTCGCCATCCAATTTTACATAACAGAAAGAATTCAGATGACTGATCATGTATTCCTCTTCGCCATGAACAATTATGATTTTCTCCTGGACAGGGTACTTGAGCATTTGATGTAGAGTAGAAGTGACAACTCCAGCATGGTGGATCCAAGGTCTTCCCAACAGGAAAAAATAGGAAGGAAGGATGTCCATCACATAGAATGTGGAGTTGAAGGTTTCATTTCCCACCTTAATCGAGATGTCCACCTCCTCGTGGACCATCCTTTTAGAACCATCAAAGGCTCTGACAATTATATTGCTGGGTTTCAGGGTTAAGCCTTCACAATCCAGTCTGTCCAAGGCTTTCTTCGGCAAGACGTTCAAAGAAGAACCAGTATCTACCAGTACGTGTGCTAGGGTTGTCCCTCTGCATTCCACCGAGACATGCAAAGCATCATTATGTTTTCTCCCTTTCGAAGTTAAATCTGCATTGGAGAATCCTAGACCATTATCAGCTGTTAAACTAGCCACACATTCCTGGAACTGATCAGCGGAGGTTTCTTGTGGCACGTGGGTCGTCTTCAAAAATCTTATCAGAGCCTTAGCATGAGCTTCTGAACAAAGCAACAGGGCCAACATGGAGATCTTTGAGGGGGTTTGCCCCAGCTGTTCCACCACATCATAATCGTTTTCTTGATTATTTTCAAAATTTCCTCCATTTCTTTTTGAGAGGTTTCAGGGATGATCAACGACTGAGCCCTCGTCTTGACGGGTCCTTCTTGGATCCCTTTCCCTCGAACATCAGTAGCAGCAGAGGGGATAACCAAGGGGGTTGTGACTTATTCTATGATTGGTGTACTTGCAGATATGTTTACCGGTGTAGAGATAACCTTAGGAGCAGCTGAGGGTCCAAAAATTGCCTTTGGAGGGGCAATCTTTGGAGAAAATATTGTTCCACTACGGGTAACTTTTCTTGTTCCGTCAATGTTACTGATGTCAGAATTGTCTTCTTCAGAACTCTCTTCCTCGGAAGTCTGTTCGATCTGTTTGACACCATGGTAGTAGATTTATCCACCATAGTTTCATGGTACTGATTTGTCGGACTTGTACGGGACTGGCCCGGGCATGGTTATTTTAAAAGGTGCAGCCTTCGGAGCGGATGTAATCCTAACAGGTCTTTTAGGGACCTTGGAAGTATTGGCGGATATGGTTATTATTGAAACATCGTTAAAAGGAGTTGATAAAACATGAGTCTTCTCAAATAGGATTTCTTGGTTATCAATTAGGCGTTGGATGCCTATCTTCAACAATGGACAGTGGGTTAATGAGGATGAACAAAGGTGACAATCTTCTTCACAACCTGGGAAAACCCCAACCTTCAACAAATTTGACTTGATTATAGGGAGCAGAGTTATCAAATCATCTACAGTAGTAACAAACAGATCCTCCTCAACAGCATGGGCACTGTGGCCGTGCCTTGGTATTGGAGCAGAGATAACATTGGGTTTTTCAGGTGCGTCGAATTCAACTTCTTTAGCATCTATCAGATCCTGAATTTTATTCTTTAGTTCCCAATAATTATCAGTGTCGTTCCCTGGGCTCTCCGAATGATAAGCGCAACTGGCATTCGGATGGTAGTGCGAAGAAGCAGTATTCAGATTCTTCGGGGCCTCTTTAAGACTTGCTAGATTTAACTTCAAGAGATGGGGTAGAACTTGGGTAGGAGTCATGTTTATCCTGGTGAATTGCCTAACTGGCCTTTCCACCCTAGTTTGATTGGTTCTTGGTTGACTGGTTCTGGACTGATCAGATGCAGACTTCTGAATCATAACGGCCCCCACCGCTGGCCGGCGCTCAACTCTTCCTTGACCCCTCTGAGAGTAGACAACTGATACTTCCTTCTTTCCCGTGAAAGGTTTTCTGATTGCAGCAGAAGTAGATGCATCTTTTTGAATTTTCTCGCTTTTTATATCAGCCTCCACTCTTTCTCCGATTAAAATTAATTCAGTGAACCCAGCAGACGGACTTCCAATCAGGTGATTGAAGAAAGGACCTGACAGGGTACCCAAGAACATGTCTACTAGCTCCCTCTCAGATATGGGTGGTTGCACCCTTCCGGCTAAATCCCTCCACTTTTGGGCGTAGTCTTTGAATCCCTCGTTGGACACCATGGCCATACTCTGGAGTTGAGTACGGGTTGGTGCCAAGTCGGTGTTGTATTGATACTGTTTATAGAAGGCGGCTACCAAGTCTTCCCAATTATGCACATCATACCTCTCCAACTGGTAGAACCAATCAAGCTGCGTTCCTGACAAACTGTCCTGGAAAAAGTGGACCCACAAATCTTTGTCAGCAGAATGCGGTTGAATTTTCCTGACATAAGATCATTGGTGCATCTTGGGACAAGACACCCCATTGTACTTGGCAAATAGTGGCACTTTAAACTTCGGAGGGATTACTATTCCAGACACCAAACCTAACTCCTCAAAGTCCAGCTCCGGTACTCTCTGTACCTCCATAGCAGCTAGATGCTCTTCCAAGTTTTTGTATTTGTCATTGGCCGGAGGGTATTGTTGTTTAGAGTAGTCTTCTTCCTCTTCTTCTTATGCTTCAGAATCGGATGGTATTGCCGTCTCTTTACCTTTTCTTTCCCCCTCTTCAGATGTTGATGGGAATTCCAAGGTCCGTCTGGCTTGTCCTTCAAACCTTCTGCCCATGACAACCACACTGGCTCGCTTCTTCTTCTTTTTCTCTTTCTCTTTCTCTAGCAGAGTCTTGAGCTCCTCCTGCCCCTTGGCTAAGGTCAAGAGTAGCTGTTGAAATTGTGAATTATGAGCTTGTAAGTCTTTGACCGTTTGTTCTAGATCCATCTTGCTGAAATAAACAACAGAGAGATGAGGAAACTTGGTGTGAAGACCTGCTTATGCATATGATGAATGATATGTATTCATGCAATGCTTTCAAGGATTCAGAAATTCAAATTTGTTTTAAACAAAAAAGAAACACACGTCATATTAATAAGATAGAATTTGTTAGTACATCAATGCCCCTTGGGCAAAATAATACAAAATTCTAAGGTAAAAAGATGTTGCGCATCCTCTTTGGTGCAATGTAGGTGTTGAGAGTCTGCTCTTCGTGAAGTAGCCGAGTGAGTTCCAAAACCTTCTTCTCCTTGCGTAGAATTGGGCTTCCAAAGTATCGCGCTCTCCCTTGAGTTGTATCCAACTCCTTTGTATATCTTCGAGTGATATCGGCATGCCAGGATGTAGGAGGGTGTATGGAACCTCTCCTTCCTTAACAGGCTCTATAATCACTGGGAGAATGGAGGGGTAAGGCATCATAAGACTTTGGGCGCGGGTTCGTACCCACTTGAGGTAAGGCTCAAGGGGGATGGAATTCTTATGTCCCAAGGTCTTACTGTCTACCTTTTTAAACATCCTCCAAGCTTGGATGAACCTTTGACGAAGTCCTTGATTGTCGTTGTCGAAGTCAAAAACCATGCCTTGAATCAGCATGTCATGTGGGACATCCCTTCGGGCATAACCAAATTGTCTTAGAGCCAAGCAGGGGTTGTAGGTGATGCCTCCCCTAATGCCAAGTAGAGGGACATTAGGGAATTCCCCACAACGGTCGACGATGATAACATTCTCTTTGGTTCGAGAACACCAATGAATATCTGAATGTGTAAGAGTCATCAATCGTTGAGACCACCTTAAACCTTTCTCATTCTTCAAGACTGATTGGGGAAGATGAGAAATAAACCATCTTGCCAGAAGAGGAGTGCAAGACATGAGAGCACCTCTTTTCCTCATTGTACGAGTGTGAAAAGAGTGTAAGATATCTCCAAGCAATGTAGGCACCGGATTGCGAGTCATGAAGATTTTGACAGCACTCACATCTATGAGTTGGTCAGGGTTAGGGAACAAGACCATACCATAGATGAGAAGATCTACAATCTCCTCAAAAGCTTGTAAGTCCAAGGAATTCCAGCAACTTTGGGCCTTCTCAAACAAGAACTTTTCCATGAAGGCTTTGAAACCACTTCTAGTTTCCCAATGTGTTGTGACATCAGATGAGTGCAAGTGTAGGGCTTGAGCAATATCTTCTGGCTTTGGATCTCTTTCCGTACCGTTGAAGGGTAGTTGATTGAGAATAGGAATCCTCAAGAGTTGAGAAAATTCCTCCAAAGTGGGCACGAGTTGGTAGTCAGGAAATGTGAATCAGTGATGTAAAGGGTCAAAGAACTGGAAAAGAACTTTCATCATGTCTTCCTCTGTGTTGGAAGTGACTAAGTTGAGTAGATGACCATGTCTCTCGGTGAATGGAGAATTCTCAGGAATCCTTGAAGCTAGCTCCTTGAGTTGTAGAGGAATTCTTACAAGGTTGATTTGGATGGTTTTCCTGCGAAGTGAATCCATAACCTACAAAGCAAGAACAAAGATGAATTTCCAAAATCCTTGAAATGGTTAGTGGATGCATATGATGCTTCATGATGTCCATGATGTTATGCTCAAGTATATATGTACAAGCAAATCACACAAGTTCCTAGTTTAGGCTTGCATGGGGTTTCATAGGTAAGTACCCTCTTGAAGTTTAGTTGGCTCAACCTGTCCTAGAAATAGTAACCGGGTTCTAAGGAGCTCAATATCACTGGATTGTTTCCTTGTTCATTGTTTCAATTCAGCCTCTTTACTGGCGACCGAAATATTCCAAGGAACCAACCCTCAATGAGTGTAGTATCGAGTATCTACCAACTTCGGACTGCACCAAAGTCGGTCATCTCACTACATCCTAAAAGGCCAAGTTGGTCAAGTAAAGGTTCTAAAAGTCCATTAGTGCTTCATGACATCACTCAGCGGCCCCGTATTCTCTTTGATTGACTCAAAGGCTAACGGTACCCACAAATATGTCGCACTAATATAGCTATTTCTTAGACCATGTCGGTATACCCCGCACAGTTTCCACAATGTATTGGTATTTACCTATGAATGTTTCCCAAATCCGGGTAGAGGATTCAAACCCAAACAATAGGACCAAAGTGTAAAGCAAACAAGTCAATCAAGATAAGCATGTAAAGGTGATCTAAAACCCTAAGGTAACCCCACTTTTATTTATTCACCAGCAGAGTCGCCAGTTCTGTGATACGGTGGGAGAACTGACTAGATGTTTTGCGTTTCGATCGCACTTGTGCGGTTAGCAAGAGTCGCCACCGACTTTTCTTTTATCCAAAAGGAAAGGTAAAAAGCACAGGAAAGACCTTTTGAGATTATTTCTCGGGTTCAGGGGGTAGATTATGAAAAGGGAAGGTGCTAGCACCCTTTTCATCCATGGTTTTCCATGGGCTCTTAGTTACTCGTTTAGATCACTTACTTTCATTTGATTGTGTGCTTGTGGTGTGGGATTTGGAAGTATTTTGAAAAAATCTCTTTGTAATGGTTCTCGTCTCTATAAGAACGTATACAAAGTTTTGTTTCGACAAGTGGTTCAAAGATGTGTTTGTGAATCGTGTTTCGAAAAGTGTTTTGAAAAGAGGTTTTGCAATGGTTCTGGTCTCTATAAGAACGTATACAAAACGTTTTGTCTTTTGAAAATGTTTTGAAATAAGAGTGTAGGTGTAAGAGTTTTTATCGTGAGCAAGCGAGTAATTAAGAGCGAATCTATCTACTCGAAAGGTCTTAATTTGTTCTTTTCTTCCTCCTCTTAATGGTGCTATCTTACCATTGATTTGGTAAGAAGCCCCATCGTTGGATGTGAAGGGACAAGCGCGGGTCAATTTTACAATCATTGAAGGCAACTTGTGAGACGCTTTAGCAATTTTCGTAAGGGACGAGATCGTTTTAATCGAAGGAAACATTGAGGGTCATCGAGGGACTACGATCTTTGCTTATTGAAGGGTCATTTGCTAAAGCATCCCATATTCGAGGGACATGATTGTATTTCCGAGGCAACGAGCGAGGTTACCCTAGAGGTGCGCGTGTGAAAAGTGTGTTTGTTTCAAGTTATTTTATTCTTTGATTAGGTCATCTAGCGATTGATTTTGAATCTTGCCATACATGCCTAATTACTATACAGTATATGAAAAACAGTAAATTACGGGAATTGAAATTCTACACTATTATAAAATATTCGGGAATGGGGGTACAATTGCTACAAATGGGGATGAATCAAATGGGATAGCAAAGTCCGAATATCAAACAATACAACCAAATCGAATTTTGTGCGATTTAATTAAAGTTATGATAATCCATGAAAATGAAATCAACAAAATATGAAATGTTAAGTATTTACATGAAAAGATAAAGATAAAACCTAATCTAAAAAATAAAAATAATTGATTAAATTAAAATCTTTATTTTTTTGTATTTTATTAACTATATAAATAAGTTTAAAGAAATAAAACAAATTAAGTTAAATTTTTTTGATGTTTTATTAAATGTAAAAAATTAATAAAAATAAGTTTATATAAAAAAAGAAAATGATAAAAATTAATCACAAAAACCTAAATCAATTTAATAAAAATGTATTTTATGTTTTGTTTAGTAATTTTGTTAACAAATAAAAAATAAGAAGAAAAACAAATTAAATTAAAAAAGAAGAAAGAAAGAATGGGCTTAAGGAAATTTAGGTGTGAGGCCCAAAGAAAAGGGTGTTATTGCTGTTAACAAAATAAGCCGGGGGGGGGGGGGGGGTGGATTAGTAAAACGCATGGGCCTTAGGGCAATACAAGCCCAAACCTCTAACTCTATATTAGCTTCTGATTAAGGGTTCAAAACAAATTAGGGTTCTTGGAACCCCTTCGTTCACAGTGGCGCCGCTTCGTCTCTTTCGCTCATCTCTTGTTCATCCTTCTGAACCTCTAAACTTCTCACTAAACGTCCCTTCCTAATTTGGTGAACAAAATCGCTCCTTATTTCTTTATCTCAACATGATTCGCATTTTCTTTGAAAAAGGGTGAGATTCTGTTATTCTTAAAGCTTTTACTAATTGTTTTTTTGTCTTGTTTATATGTTTTCTTTTGATCACTCCATTCCTTGAGATGTAGGGAAATATGTTATGAGGAAGGTGAAGAATCCATACCTGTTTGGAACTTTACAGTTTCTTGCGATTTTGAAAGGGAGCGACGAGAACAAAGGCGGCGTTCCTTGGTGGCCGGAGCTTGCGCGAAGGAGGAGATGAGGATGGAGGCGTTGGTATTCTGGTAACTTTCTTCTGTCTTCTTTGTTGAATGCTAAGGATGTTGGTTATCTAGATTTTTGACAGGTTTTTGATGATGGTTGTTGGTTTGTGTTTGAGGCTTGACTCTGTTTTTTTGTGAGTTTGGATGCTGGTTTAGACTTTGTGGTTTTTTGTTGGATATTTGACAGGTTACAATGTTGAGGGTCTTACTGGTTTTCTGTTTTGGTTTTGGATATGTTTTGGTTATGGATTTGTTTATGATTCTTGGACAGTTGACAGGTTTTGTTGAGTTGGAGATTTGTGGTTATGGATTTGTTGATGTTTCAATAGGTTTTTGTTATTTGATGGTTTAATAGGTTTTGTGAGTTTGAAAGTGATAACTGGTTTTTTTGAAGTTTTGGTCTTGTTGACAATTACTGTGTTTTTTTTTGGTTTTGGGTTTGGTTTGTTGACAGGTTTTTGATGGTAGCGAAATTGTTGCAGGTTTGGTTGATGGTGGGATGCTTGTGTTTTGAATACTGATTTATCAGTATGAGACTTTTATGTTGGTTTTTTAGTTTTTGGTTATGTTGACAGTTTGAAGGTTTGAGGTTTGGGACTTGCTGAGCTTTCTTTAGGCTTGTCAACTGTGTTTGATATTTGGCTTAGTATATTTGTTAACAGGTTGCAGGTTTGATGAGTTTTGTGATGGTTTGAGGTTTTGAGACTTTTACAGTTTTTGGACTTTGACAGTTTTTGGACTTTGACAGTTTTTATATTTTGTAATGGTTCAAATTTTTTGACCCTCTTACTGTTCTATTGCTTTCTTTTTAATCTATTCACCCTACTTCTGTTATCTCTCTTCAAAATGGTGGGAAAACAAAGAATTTGAATATTTTACTATATTGTTCTTTTGGCTTTTTGGTGGCAGTTTTGTTTTCTAGCAACTTCTATGCAATTTGTGACAGGCAGGGCAGCAGGGCTGTGCATCCCAATAACCTAGGTGACTTCTTTCCTCTCTTCTCTCTCAATGACATTAGGAAAGCAAATTGCTTTTTGCCCCTCTTTCCAATTCTGAAAAGTTTGCAAAGAAAAATGGAAAATGATGACTTATGCTTCTTGAACAAGTTTCTTTGTTTGACTTAGAATCTTATGTTGCCATACTTCTTCCTTTTGTTGATGTTGTTTGTTGTTTGCTATATTGCTGTTTGCTTCTTGTTTGGACAGTTTGCTTCTTGTTTGGACAATTTTGCTGTTTGCTTCTTGTTTGGACAGTTTTGCTGTTTGTTTGGTTCTGTTTGCAATATTTGTTTGGGCAATTTTGCAGCATCTCTGTTTGGACAACTTGTAGCATTTCTTTTCCTTTTTCTTTTTGTGAACCAAGAAGAATAATCTTCTTGTGATTTGCAAATAGAGGAAATAAATCGTGATGAATTAAAATGGCCTTTTGATTCCACTTTGCAAACTTTAATGATGAATAGCATTTAAAATCTCTGTTTATGCCCAAATGATTTTATACTAATCACATTTCTTTCTTTTATTTTCATGTGAGCAAAATGGAGATGACAAAGCAAGCAAGGCAAGAACTTTATGGAAAGCATGGAGGTCTTTGGAGATAGCAAAAGAACTTCAGTCAAACTTAGGCATAGATTAGTTCTCCTAGGCCAATCAAACATTTGAATTTCCTTTGTATTTTAGAACAATCATTCTTGTATTGTATCCAATAGTTGTACTAATTCATTTTCAAATACGATAAGTTGTAAAACATAAAGTATTTAAATAATAAATTGTTTTGTAACAACGTTTGAAATTGGAGAAAATCATATGAAATGTTCTGGTGTTACTTGAAATCTTTGATCAACAATAACTTGTAATTTTCTCTTCGTATCCTATTTGATTTTTGAAATGCCCAATCAAGACAATTGAAACAAAATGCTCCAATCTGATAACTTAAATTCCAATAATTCTGTAATTTTGCAACTGCATTCCAAACAAACACGCACCGTATATTCCATTTCTTAACCAAGAAAAATGTTTTAAAAGACGCAAATCATCTGGTTAACCTGGATCAAAATCATGGTCGTCCCAAATGACAATCTTAATCTCTTGTCCCAAACAAACCATGCTCTGAGAACAAACACTGTCTTTTCAGTAAACTTGAGAAAGCATGAAGACCTGTGAAAGCCAATTGAATTTTTGAGAATTCATTTCTTTTGAGAATTGCAAGTAAAACCCTAATTGATGGTTTACTGCCACATAAGAGAATCTGTCTGATCGATCTCTAAGGCAGCTTGAACATCTGAGAAACCCTAGGGTTGTGTTTTCTATGAAAAATGGGAGGGAACATTTTAGGGTACAATAATGACGCTCTGTACTAGCTCTTCATCAATCGAAGACTTCACAAAATCCTCCTCACGCTTTATTTCAAATTATCCTTCCTTCGATCCTAGTGTTTCATTGGGCATCAAATTAGACTGCATACTGCTGTCGAAGCTGTTTCGAGCCAAAAGCTCTTAAGCATGTTTTCATCTTTCGACCTACACCTTGTTATGTCCACTTATTTTCTTTCTTTCAGCTGTGCCATTATGCTGAGGCATATAGGGTGCCATGGAAATCATTTGAAGCTTCTGCAAATCAAAGTTCTTTGTGAGAAATGAAACCCTAGATGGAAATCCATTGCTTAGGAGGATAATTTTTCTGGTCAATTCTTAGTCAACCTTAAGCAATTGAGGACCTCAATGAGCATGTCTTGATTAAAAATGGGAGGGAAAATTTTGGGGTACAACAGCTGCCCCTGTTCAATCTTCTTAAACCTGAGGATTTAGATTGGCTTGTCTGCCTTTCGTGAATCTGAAGGTGGAAGATGATTGAGCACTAGAGTGCCCAGGAATTTTCACTCGCATGAAGTAACCTTGTTGGTTGATGATATCAGGAATGGGCTTACAGATGCCATTTGGAGAATATGACTGAGAGTTTTCAGAGATGGGCTTAAAGATGCAATCCAAAGTAGATGCATACTTTATAAGAGGTCTCTTAATGGGGATTCCTGTTCCTGTTGTCTGAGGAGGACTCCGCTGGGGAATGTTGATTTCTGTTCTTTTGCTTGAGGACAAATCTATGGGG
This sequence comes from Vicia faba, assembly GCA_948472305.1. Taxonomy (NCBI): domain Eukaryota; kingdom Viridiplantae; phylum Streptophyta; class Magnoliopsida; order Fabales; family Fabaceae; genus Vicia; species Vicia faba. The sequence goes on along the minus strand of OX451738.1, from coordinate 51,362,395 downwards.
AAGAGAGCCTAGGAACTTTAGTTGTCCATGGCTCTACTGAGGAACTATCTCTAGACTGGAGAGACGAAAGTTAGCTATTTATCCGATCGAAATCCAGGTTTCACAGTAACTTGCTGAATATAATAACATTGACTGTTATCTGGTCGCATTCTAGGCTTCACAGTAACTTGCTGGGGAATATGAAATTAACTGTTATCTGGTCGATTTTTAGGCTTTACAGTAATTGAAGAGGTTGAACTGTTATCTAGTCAGGTCCAGGCTTCAGAAATTAAGCTGTTATCTGGTCGGGTCGAGGCTTCAACTTGAACTTGAGGTATAATGTCATATGGTCGGGTCTAGCCTTTAGTGACTTTAATTTTTATCTGGTCGGGTCCAGGCTTCTGCATCCAGAAATGTATTAGAAGGAAATCGTGTAAGGCTACTTCTAGATGAGCCTTTGTTAGACTACATCTGGAAATGTCTTAGTAGGAACTTGTGTAAGATTTCTTTAGGATGAGCCCGTGTAAAGCTGCATCTAGAAATTATGAGAAGCAACCCGTGTAAGATTGCTTCAGGATGAGCCCGTGTAAAGCTGCATCTGGAAATTATGAGAAGGCACCCATGTAAGATTGCTTCAGGATGAGCCCGTGTAAAGCTTCATTTGGAAATATTTAGAAGGAGCCTGTGTAGGGCTGCTTCATCTGGTTGTGTAGATAGTTGCCCCGTCTTGTTTCGGGAATTGATCTGGAACTGTCTTTGTTGGTTGTTGAGATAGTTTCCCTGTCTGGTTTCAAGAATTAATCTCTAACCTGGTCTTGTAGATAGTCACCCCGTCTTGTTTCTAGAATTGATCTACAATCAGTTGCTCATAGATAGTTTCCCTGTATGGTTTCAAGAATTAATCTGGAACTTGCTTTTGTTGGTCGTTGAGATAGTTTCCCTAGTTTGTTTTAGGAATTAATCTGTAATCCAGTCTTGTAGATAGTCACCCTGTCTTGTTTCAGGAATTTATCTACAATCAGCTGTTCGCAGATAGTTGCCCTATCTGGTTTCAGGAATTAATCTGGAACTTGATATTGTTGGTCGCTGAGATAGTTGCCCTGACTTGTTTCAGGAATTAATATTTGACCTTAGAGAAAGAAAGATAATTTCCCCGTCCTGTTGCTGGAGTTAATCTTAAATCTGTCCATGTAGATGGTTGTCCAGTCTTGTTTTAGGTATTAATCTATGATCAGTTGTTCACAGCTAGTTGTCCTGTCTTGTTTCAGGTATTAATCTGGAACTTGTTTTTTTGTTGGTTGTAGAGATAATTTCCCTGGCTTGTTTCAGGAATTAATCTCTGAGTTACTTGAAAGAAAGATAGTTTCTCTGGCTTGTTTCAGGAGTTCTTCAATTTTCTCATGTAGATAGTTGTCCTGTCTTGTTTCAGGTATTAATCTATAATCAGTCGTTCACAGATAGTTGTTATTCTGGACTGGCCCGAAAGCTTGAGTGGGCCCAGCCTAAGGCATCTCATGGGTGCCACCAAAGGACCGTGACCCTATATCGAGAAATACCACCCTTTTTCCCTCTTGACTCGGCTCCGATCCGAGATGCCCGTCATGCATCTTTCTCAGTCCTCCCAACTCCAGCATCGTGCAGACCACCAGGGACCGACCAGAGAGATGTCCGCAATCAGCCTCCTCCCTAGAACCAACGACTAGTTGCGGGTACATCTTCCCAATTTGACCAAGTCCTGACAGTTACCTGATTTTCCGGACCCGCATATCTAGGCGGGAAATCAGGAACCAATGGCCACGTGCCAGGGGCAGTATATAAACCCTCACCCCCATGAGGGCCAGGTATCACATACTTACTACTCAATACCTAATATTCTGCTAGTACCTTCTTGCTCCTGCTCTTACTTGATCGTTGGAGTACCCTGCAGTTACAACCCCCTCTCTCCTCTGCCCGACTGAAGATCATCCTCCGGCCACTCTCCAGGTTCTAATCAACCGCAAGATCAGTGGCGCTGTCTGTGGGAATATGCTATCCCCATCTTTCTTCCCTCAAAACCTAAGATCAAAGCAAATATTCTTTCAAGATCCACCTCTCATATCATGGTCGACCATAATGATATTTACCTGTCCAGAAAGACAATCCTTTCCCCTGCTTGCAAGACAGATTAAAGCCAGGAACACCCTCGCCTTGGGGATAACCTGGGCCTCCATGACGGACAAACTGCGTCCCCTGATTCCACTAACGCCCGACGTGGCGAAGACCTTCTCTTGGACGAAGGAAGTTCCAAGAATCCCGCAGAGGAACTGCCATAAATCTTGCAACCGGTTCCTATTCCTCTCAACGCCGACCCGACCATGGCAGCATTGCTCGCTGCCTTGAATCAGACCAACACCCTCATCCTTCAACAAAACCATAAGATAGGAGCCTTGGAAAACAGGCAATCAAAATCTCCTCCCCAGAGGATCTGAAGACGAAGTTCCTCCATGCATCACCACCCAAGTGTGGTCCGCCACCAAAGAAGGAAAGGCGCGATGTTTCTTTCTTCAAGAAACGCGGTCGCACGCCTCCCTCCCGAGATCAAGACTCCCCCTCGTTCAAGAAGAGGAAGGACAACAGGAAGATCGACCGCGCTCGACTGCCCTCTCCCGAGATAAAACAAAAACGAAGGAGCTCCTCCCCTCGACGGAACCGCGACGATCGACGGGGGAGAAATTACCACTCTCCTTCTTCATCTACCGTCAATAGTGAAGATGATGATCCCCACGACCCACTATCCAGGGAGATCACTGAAGCTCCGCACCCCACCGGCCTAGAGAAGCCGCCCACTCTAGGGACTTACGACGACATGACAGACCCTGACGAGCACATCGAGAACATCGATGCGCTCCTCGACTACAGAGGGGTCAGGGGAGCCATCAAATGCAGGCTCTTCCTGACTACTCTCAGAAAAGGGGCGATGGCATGGTACAAATGTTTTCCCAATGAATCCATCTCCTCATGGAAACAACTCAGGAATATGTTTCCAAGGCATTTCACTGCCTCCCACCGACATCCTAAATCAGAAGCTTCGCTCGAGGAAATGATATAAGGCAGAGACGAATCTATGCGAGCGTACATTGAGCGCTTCAACAAAGAAGCGGTCCAGGTCCCGACAACCGACAACATGAAGAAATACTTGCTTGAGCATGGGCTCCATCCCCACAACGACTTTGCCAAGGCTGTGGTCATAGAAACACCACCCACACTCAATTCCCTTCTCCTGAAGGCCCAGGCGTACATACAGTACGAGGAGAAGGAGGCGGACAACAGCGCCCAGGAATCCAGGCACAAGGAGAGTTCCAAACCCTCAAAGAATGATGAGCCCTCGACATCTCGTTGGGGGGAGAAGAAATGTGAGGATAGATACCGTAACCCAAAAGATTACAAGGGGTCGGCCGATCGCTTCCCGAACTACACCCCCTGACAACCTCGAGGGAGTGTATTATTTCCGAATGAGCTAATTCTGAACTCAAACAAGTCGGGGTGTGCTTCCCCCGACAAACATCGTCGAAGCCAGGAACCGACAAAAGAAAATACTGCAGGTTCCACAAGAGTCACGACCACAACACAGAGGATTGCATTCACCTCAAGGATGCAATACAATTTTTAATTAGAGACGGGCACCTCAAGCAGTACAAGAAAAAAGAGGTCGCCCGTGATGAAGCACCAGAGACGAAGAATGTCGAGGAAGGGAAGAAATCCCCCGATCTCGACAACATTCTGGTCGCCCTGTGCATCTCGCGGCCGGAAGACTTCTACTTTTCAGACATGGAGGATGTCCCCCTGTACTTCTCCACCCACAGTCTGTGGGAATCCTTTCCTGCAGCCATGGTCATTTTCGGTGAAGGCTTCAACAGGCATACGATCAGATCAGTGAAGAGATGGTTCGACCAACTCATTAAAGCCAACTCTGAGATGGACGCCACACTCGACAAGTTTTGAGGAGGATCTAACCCCCTCGCATTCTACAAGGAAGAGTTACCGGGAGGAGCCCTGAATTCGAGCATCCCACTACTCGTGAGAGCTCGGATGGATAACTTTAACGTGCGTCGCATTCTGGTTGACTAGGGAAGTTTGGTGGACATCATGTATGTCTAACTGTTCAACACTTTGCAGTTGAACGAGAGCCACCTAACCCCTTACGTGGGTTCTGATCTTCAAGGTTTCAATGGGGCCAACACGAAGCCATGGGGGTACGTGGAGCTGATCGTCACTTTTGGCAGGGGAATAACGGCCAGAGCCATCAAGATCCAATTCTTGATGGTGGACTGCCCGTCTCTCTACCAATGCATCTTCAGGAGACCCACTCTCACCGAACTCATCACATTCCCCTCCACCGTTCACCACAAGATGAAATACTACACGGCCAAAGGTTTGGTTGCCACTCTTCACGGGGACATCTAAGCATCCAGGAGGTGCTTTGAAGCTTTTGCGAATGGCCTCATCTCCATCAACACCCAGCCTCTAACAACCACTGGAGCCATGCTTCCCTCCAGCTCCGAGGAATCCAAACCACTGCCGAGGGTTGACACCATTGACCTCGACAGTCGCTTCTCCATGGAAGACAGGGTCGAGCAAAGGAAGAAAGGGAAGGAGCCTATGGTCCAAGACGAAGGGTAAACCTCCTCTACTGGCCACAATGAGCCCTCAAGTCAGGTGCGGCCTATCCCGGACGGTGACTTCGAGCTGGTTCCCCTCGGAGAAAACCCCACCAGGGGAGTAAAGATCAGAGAAGACCTCCCCGACCTAGCAAAGAGGCAACTCAAAGCTTTCGTGCGGGAGAACATTGATCTCTTTGCCTGGAGTGACTCCGAGATGCCCGGTTTATACCCTGAGGTCGCATGCCATCACCTGACCATTGATCCCACCGTCAAGGAGGTCACGCAACAAAGAAGAAAGCAGTCGACCGAGAAGTCACAGGCTGCTGAATTAGCTGTAAAAGACCTCTTAGAGGCGCATTTTATTTTTGAAGCCCAATACTCAACCTGGCTCTCCAATGTAGTCCTCGTTAAAAAATCTAATGGAAAATGGCGAATGTGCATTGACTATACCGATCTCAACCGGGCTTGCCCGAAAGATGCTTATCCCCTCCCCAATATTGACAAACTGGTCGACAATTCGGCCGGATATTAAAATGATATCTTTCATCGATGCATACTCTGGTTACAACCAGATCCCCATGGCAAAAACAGATAAAAAATAAACTTCTTTCATGACCGAGTCAGGCAATTATTACTACAATGTAATGCCCTTCGGCCTGAAAAACGCGAGCGCTACCTACCAGCATATGATTAACAAAGTCTTTTCCAACGAAATAAGCGACATGATCGAAGTCTACATGGACGACATGATCGTGAAGTCCACTGTAGAGACCGACCATGCCGCCCATTTGAAAAAAAGTGTTCGAACAAGCCCGAAAATGTCGGATGCGATTCAACCTGGAAAAGTGCACTTTTGGCGTACGGGCAGAAAAGTTCCTCGGGTCCTATCTGACAGAATGAGGCATCAAGGCGAACTCCGACAAATGTCGGGCCTTCTCCTAATTTTTCCGACGCCCACCTCAAAGAAATCCATCCAGATCTTGAACGGCATGCTCACTTATCTTTCCCAATTCATGGTGAAATCCACCCAACACTCGCTCCCCTTGTTCAAACTCCTACACAAGGAAGCCACCTTCGAGTGGACGCCCGAACGCGAGCAAGCCCTCGCCCATTTAAAAAGAGCGCTCTCGCAACCGCCCTTCTTATCCCGGCCCGGGAAAGACGAAGTCCTCTACCTTTATCTAGCTATCGCCTCCGAGGCAATAAGCGTGACACTAATAAGGGAAACCCCAGAGGGACAAAGGACAATTTATTTCATGAGAAAAGCCCTACAAGGCCCGGAAGCAAGATACGAGCTAATCAAGAAAGTTGCTCTGGCCCATGTTAATGCTGCGAGGAGGCTAAGACACTACTTCCTGGCCCACCACATAGTGGTCCGGACGGATCAACCAATAAAACAGCTGCTCGCAAGGCCAGACGTGGCTGGTAGAATGCTGAACTGGTCTCTAGAACTCTATAAATTTGATATCCAATACGAAAGCAGGAAGGCTCACGCTGCTGAACGATCTTCGTCGACGATGCCTCTAGCTCGACCGGAAGCAGTGCAGGCATCATATTAGAGAACGAGGAAGGGACCCTGGACGAAGTTTCCCTTGCTCTGTCTTTCCCAACATCAAACAATCAAGCTGAATATGAGGCATTCCTCGCAGGCTTACGGTTAGCCGAAGATCTGGGAGCCGACGAAGTAAAAATATTCACTGATTCTCAGCTGGTCGCCTCGCAAGTCCGAGGTGAATATTAGGTCAAAAATGACCAACTCGCCGAATATTGGGCCCTGGTCCAGGAGGCAAAAAAGAAATTCAGGTTTATGGATGTTTAACACGTCCCTCACGAACCCAATGCCTGCGTAGACGTCTTATCTAAACTGGCGAGCACAAAGAAGAAAGGAGGAAATAAATCTGTAATACAAGAGGTACTCCGTCGGCCGAGCACCCAGAAACCATCTGCCATCCTAGGAGTATTCTCCATCGGGGACAACGATTGCTGGATGACCCCCGTACACGATTACCTCACTAAAGGCAAACTCCCCGATGACCCGAAAGAATCGATCATCGTCAGACGAAGGGCCTGCTCGTACGTATTGGTCGAAGTCAAACTCTACAGAAGAGGATTTTCCATCCCACTCCTCAAGTGTGTTGACCGAAGCGCGGCCGAACGTATACTGCTCGAAATCCCGAGGGCATCGGCAGCCAGCATCTGGGCGGAAGCTCCCTCGCGAGGAAAGGCTTGCGGGCGGGATACTACTGGCCCACCATACAACATGATGCAAGAGAACACGTGAATAAATGTGATAAATACAAAAGACACGAGGACATGAATTTAGCCCCTCCTAGCGAGCTCAAATCCCTCTCCTCTCCCTGGCCCTTCGCCTAGTGGGAATTAGATCTCCTCGGCCCCTTCATGGTCGGAACCAATCAGAACAAATATCTGATAGTAGAGGTCGATTACTTCACCAAGTGGATAGAAGCTGAGGCACTGGCTAAAATCATTGCCCACAACGTCCTTCGCTTCTATAAAAGAAATATTCTAGCTCGTTTCAGCACCCCACGAGCGATAGTCACCGACAATGGGACCCAGTTCACGGATCACACCTTCCACGAACTCGTCACAAAACTTGGCATGACCCAACACTTCACTTCCATCGAGCACCCCCAGACCAACGTCCAGGCCGAGGCTGCCAACAGGATGACACTTAGAGGCCTCAAGAGAAGGTTGGACGAAACCAATAAACAATGGGTCGAGGAGCTGCACAACATGCTCTGGGCGTATCGAATGACCACTCACTCGTCTACCGGGGAATCTCCGTTCCGGCTAGCATACGGGAGGGAGGCCGTTATCCCCGTAGAAATCGGGGAACCTACCAGATGACCCGAGGCACTTCTTGACGAGGAGATGAATGACGCCGCCCATAGAGAAGAGCTCTACCTCGAAGAAGAAATCAGAACGGGAGCGTCCCTATGAAAGGCTTCACTCAAACAAAAAATAGCCACGCGCCACGACACCAAGGTGATACATCGAGAGTTCGAGGTCGGCAACCTTGTCTTGAAGAGAAATCACAAAGAATCTTGCGAGAGAAAGCTCGCGGAAAACTGGGAAGGTCCTTATCGCGTCTACGCCAAAATAGGAACCAGAGCATATTACTTAGAAAATTTACAAGGGGAACAACTCATTCGATCATGGAACGCTGAAAAGATAAAATAATACTACAGTTGAAAACACTGAGCTGTCGGCAGGTTCAGCCGATAACACAGACCCGCCTAAACCCGACCATGCGTGCGTGCCTAGGCACAAGCGTAGCGCCAAAAGTATGTAGAAGGGGCGAGGTTCCGCTCTGTGATGAGCATACCCTCAGCCCGACATGGATAACTCGACTGAGCTCCACAGTCTTTGTGCCACGACGGTATAACGCCTGACTCACAACGGGAAGTTCACGCCGCCGAATCCGGGTCCCTAAAAAACGAGACCTGGATTCCGGATCTCGCCCGACATTCGCCCTGGCAGTTTGATGGGTCTCCCCACACCGATGAACATACAAAACGAGCATATCCCTGATATAAACTCAACAAAATACAAAAGTCCTAATCGGGATGACTTGTGAGCAATAACGCAAATAACACATTAAATATTCAAAGCGAAACGACCAATGGTCGGAAAATAAATAAAAACAACCACTTGGGTCAAAATTGTGCGAATATTACATAAACGGGCAATAGCCAGAGAAACAACAAATAAAAAATGGCACGAAGGTTGAAACAAACAAATGATCATCCCTCCGCTTCTCCCTCGATGATAGGCGACAGTCAAGCAGGATCCCCAGCCGGTTGATCGATCACATCCCTCAGGTAGTCGAGAACCAGAATCTGTCCGACATCCACATAGTAGTTAACCCCCATGCCCGAAGTATTCATCTCAACACTGGGATTTGACATACGTATCTGATTCATCGCGTTATCGAAGCTCCCCTCGGAAGCAGCCTGAGCATCATCCACTGCAAGCTGAAAATGGGATACTAGCTCGACCCGAGTCTTCAGGTCCTTGGTATACTCCGACTTATCTTCAGCGGGCGCTAGCTCGGTGGACAAAGTCGCCTCCCTCTCTTCTAGACGCTCATTCTTGAGCATGAAGGCGCTACGCTCCTCTGCCAACTTCCCCGACTCTGCCTCAACCAACTTTAGGGCTTTGTCTTTATCTACCAAGGCCTTCTCAGTCGTTGCCAACTTGGCTCAGAGGTTCTTGATTTTCATCTCCTGGGATGAACTCCCCTCGGTATACGCCACGACCATCTCCAAGATCCGCATAAAGCCACCCGTATCTTGAGCCAGCATCACCCTCTTTTCTGGACGACTCGTCCCCTCGAGAAGGAGAGATTCGGTCCTGGGAAGACGAAGTGTCGCGTTCTCGAAAAAGGACCTCTCCAGCCAGCAGGGAGGCATATCATAAGCCCCTTTTCCCGTCTCCCCAGTAAGGTCAACGCTCTCCTCAAGTCGAGGCCTCTTAGCCTTCGAGGAAACAGCAAACAGAGATAAAGCGGCTGTGGAAGGGATCGAGGATTACCCGCCCGATCCAGGAGCAGGAGCTGACCCCGCGCTAGTCTGAGCATCCTTCTTGGCCTTTCTCGCCCAAGCGGCGAGTGTCTTGGCCAGACGTTCTTGAGCAGGATTCATATTTTCTGTAAAATAAAGAAAAAACAAGAGTCGGTAAAATGACGGGTCAAACAAAGGACAATCACATATTGGAAAAAGAAAATCTATACCCAGATATCTAATGGGATCCTCGCTTCCAAGGAGCTCCCGAACGTTTATGAGACCCAGCTCGAACACGGGCTACCCGTTTCTGTCCAACACTGGCCTACCCCCTCGATTGACTCGGTAGACCGGAGGGATTCGAGCAACAAACAAGGTCAAAGTAGCAAAGCTTGACAGGTCCTCACCCCCAAGCTCCCCCTCTCTCCAGACATAAGAGCCCAACTCCTTCTCGAAATGTCTGCTAGTCCATTGGAACGGGAACTTGGCGACCAGCATCGCGGTAGCCTCCCCCAGCTCGTTAATTCGAGGAGTCCTGTCCTCGTTGAGAGACAGACGACTCCAAAAAACATTCAGAAGCGCCTTCGTCGACGTGGGCTGCACCAATATGTACTTGTCATTGAAATGGTGCACGGACTCCATGTAGGCCATGAACAACTTCCCATTTCCCCGTTTGAGGGAGACCCATCCCCACCGCCTGTCAGTCCGGCTCCTCTAAATATGAAAGCAGTAGAAGAACAACGAGATCATGGCCCCGATCTTCAGATAGTCGCACACTATCTGAAATGCCCACAAAAATGCAAACCCGTTCGGGTGCAACTGAGAGGGGGCCACATGCAGATGCCAAAAAATGGCAACTTCAAAATCAAAAAAAGGAAGACGAAGACCCATATCCCGGAAAACTATGTCATACATAGGAATCCGCCTCCTGTCGTATCTTGATAAAATCCTGCTGTCTTTCCCGGGGATATATAAATACCACTCCTCCTGGGCTCCCTCCTAGTGTACATAAACATAGGTGAAAACGTCTTCCCCGTGCTCGTAAAAGTATGACCGACACTCCCAAGGGTCCTTAGCTACCCAATCTCGAGGATCCTCGTCATCTCAAGGAGGAAATAGGCCGTTCCGTGCCAAAGAGGTCGCCCCTACGTTGGGCTCCCCTATATGTTGATCCACCAGGTTTTGCTGCTCCTTAGAGATTTCTAATATGCTCGACGAGCTGCCAGTGGTCTCGCTCGAAGAGCTCCTGGAAGATTCTGTGGATTCGCTCGAAATAATAACATACGCGTCGTCAGCCATAGCACCTGAAAAGAAGAGGAAAAGGGTGAGCTCAACATCAATGCTAGAACCACCCTTCCACCGCTAAACATGTGAAAGGGCGCTGGGAGACAGGGATCCTATCCCCGACCAGAACCCTCACTGAGGCGCGCTGCCGGGCACAAAACATAGAAAAATTCTGAAACTCCACTAATGTACTCCAACGGGAACAGGTTGCAGAAAATACTCAAACCCTAAATGAATCACCTATAGCACGCCGCCAGAGCTCCACGGCGGCTCCAGCAGCCATGCGCTGTAAGAACAATGTTCACCACATAGGGTGTCTAACGATCTCCTCCCTAACGGAACCCTAAATCCTAACCCATGAATATCTAAGAAGCAAAAAATGAAAGCGCTAAAACATGCAACAATGAAGAAAAGGGAACTCACCGAGAGAAGAAGAGACGAAGCTAGATGACCGCGTGTCGAGCTAATACGAGTAGTTGAATGAGAAAGCGAAAATACTAATCGCCCTGTTCCTCTCGTATTTATAGCTGAAACATTACGCGGGTATGAAACACGTTCCTTGGGAACCCTAGGGTTGTCATCATGACACCCTAGCCCTAGGCCATCATTTGCACCACTCGACCGACACGTTTCCCAAAACACGCTACCTCTCCAAATTCAACGGCCCCAACGGCAAACGTTTTGCATCAGTTTTTTTTATTTCATCAAACTTTTTTATAGATTTATATTCACTTCAAATTTCATCATATTTTCTTCAGATTTAGGTTGACTTCCAATTTCATCATATTTTCTTCAAATTTCATCTGATTTTCTATAGATTTATGTTTACATCAAGTTGCATCAGTTTTTTTATTTCATCAAATTTTTTTTAGATTTATATTCACTTCAAATTTCATGAGATTTTCTTCATATTTTTGTTCACTTCAAATTTCGGCAGACTTTATTTAGATTTCATCATATTTTCTTCATATTTAGGATTACTTTAAATTTCATCAAATTTTTTCCAGACTTATGTTCCCTTCAATTTTCATCCATTTTTATCAAATTTTATTTAGATTTCTTTAGATTTATGTTCACATCATAATTCATAATATTTTATCAGATTTTCTTTAGAATTATGTATTTACTTTAAGCTTCCTAAGATTTTCTTCACATTTATGTTTACTTATAAATTCATCAAATTTACTGTTCTGGACTGGCCCAAAAGCTTGAGTGGGCCCAACCTAAGGAATCTCATGGGTGCCACCCAACAACCGTGACCCTATGTCAGGAAATACCACCCTCTTGCCCTCTTGACTCGACTCTGATCCGAGATTCCCGTCGTGCATCTTTCTCAGCCCGCCCGACTCCAGCATCATGCAGATCACCAGGGACCGACCAGAGAGATGCCTGCAATCAGCCTCCTCCTCGGAACCAACGACTAGTTACGAATCTTTCCGATTTGACCAAGTCCTGGAAGTTTCCTGATTTTCCGGACCCGCATATCTAGGCAGGAAATCAGGAACCAATGGCCACGCGCCAGGGGCAGTATATAAACCCTCACACCCGTGAGGGCCAGGTATCACATACGTACTAGTCACTACCTAATATTCTGCTAGTACCTTCTTGCTCCCGCTTTTACTTGAGCATTGGAGTACCTTGCAGGTACAACCCCCTCTCTCCTCTACCCGACTGAAGATCATCCTCCAACCAATCACCAGGTTCTGATCAACAGTAAGATCAGTTGTCTTGTCTTGTTTCAGGTATTAATCTGGAACTTTGTTTTTGTTGGTTGTTGAGATAGTTTCCCTGTCTGGTTTCAGGAATTAATCTCTAACCTTAAAGAGAAAGATAGTTTCCCCATCCTGTTTCGGAAGTTAATCTTCAATCTGTTCATGTAGATAGTTGTCCTGTCTTGTTTTAGGTATTAATCTACAATCAGTTGTTCACATATAGTTGTCCTGTCTTGTTTCAGGTATTAATCTGGAACTGTTGTATTTGTTGGTAAACCCGTCCTGCTTTGGGAGTTCATACCACCTGGTCGTGTAGATAGTTTCCCCGTCTGGTTTCAGGCATTAATCTTTGACCTGCTATATTTATTGGTAAACCCGTCCTGCTCCAGGAGTTCATACCACTTGGTCGTGTATATAGTTTCCCCGTCTAGTTTTAGGCATTGATCTTTGACCTGCTATATATAAGTTGATAGTATTTATCTGTTTGAAAACTCAACCTGAAAAGGTAAAGTCAGTTTCATGTGATGTCATGATGTATGAATTGCATGATGCTCTCAAAATAAATGAGAATGTTATATGCATTTCAGTTATACATATGCTACGATATATTGTAAATGTTGTATGACTGTAATATGTGAGTGTATCAGTTGCTCTTTGCAGTTTTGTTGAACTAGGGAAAATAAATCCCTAATTATTGTTGGGGATGAAAAGTGTAGGTCTTCAAATTTGTTGAAGTTGAACTATTGGGAGATGGATTTCCGTTGCTAGAGAAATAAACTCTATTGGGGAAAGGAAACTCCACAAACTACCTGGGGATTTTATGAAGTTCTGTTGGGGAAAGGAAACTCCATAAACCGCTTGGGGATTTTTATGAAGCCCTGTTGGGAAACCCAAGAAGTTTGTGAACCAGGCATGGGAATTCTTTAAGTTGTCGGGGAAATAATTGGAGATTCTTGCTCTTCCGGGGATATTAGAAACTTTGACATCATTAGGCTGTAAACTGAGGATATGGTAGTTACTTTGTAGTAGGATGTCTCTGTTTCTATGCCTACTGGAGAGCGTATCTTTACTGATGACGAACTCAGCGAAGATAGTCCCCTAGGGGTGGTTACTCTGAGGGGATTTTGTGGATGGTTTGAATGTTATTTCAACTCCTGGAGTCTTGAGTAAATGTTGATCAGAGTGATAAGCCTTCTATTGATAGACAAGTCACGAGATGACGGGACATAGTCGTACGTTTTAATCCCTAACTTTTGCCTGGAGTGTCCTTTCAGATTTCCAGTCCACTAGGATACCCTTTTTTGCCCAAGCCGCCTTTTCAGGTTTTTGACTTGCCGGGTGTACAGTTTTATTTATATATCCCTAATTTTTGGTCGAATTCCTTTGGTTCACTGTGATTCCCTTTTTTTTCCTAGGCCAGTCAACCTAGCAGGTCTTTTTTCATGCGTAGTAATTTCCGACCATGTCCGCATTCACAGAGTGCGGAGAATTGTCACTGTCCATAGTAGTAAGTGTTATAGCACTTCCAGAAAGGTGTTTGCTTGATTGTGTATGATCCTTTGCTTGAATCTTGACTCGACTTCCCCTAGATAAGTTGGACACCATGCCATGCCCCTTGATTATGAAAGGCCTGTTATTGGAAATATCTTTCCATCTGAGGTGATTTTGTTCATTGGAAGGATTTTTTTTCTTTGAATATTCGTCGTGTGAATTTCTCTGTTGTTGAACAATAAGTTATATGCAAACAATGGTATTAAAGATGCAAAACTTATGTCTATCTTGAAGTTTTTGAAAATTCATTTTTTTAGTAAAACAAAATTTGCAAGAATGTGATATCAACTCAGGATTTATAGCAAACCTTACAGGAGTCAGGATACCTTTTGTAACATTATGCTTTCGAACTAACCCATGCTTCAGCTAAGACTTTCAAGGGTTGTAACATGGTATGGTTCACGGTTCAAGAAATAAAGGATTAAGGCTCAAAATTTATTTTGTTTTGGAATGATACCTCGTACACCAGAAAAGCTTGCGATTGCATGCACTATCGAATTAACTAAGAAACTACCCTGCCCCAGGTTATGATTAATGGTTTCAATTTGTGTGAAAAATAAAACTCCTACTTCTTAGGCTCAAAGGGATTGACTAGGGATTATCTTCCTTATAACTCCACTGTTTAGGATTTGAAATAACGCCTATACATTGTCAGCAAGGTCTGTTCAAAAGCATACTGTATAGATTGTGGTGTCTTTTTCGTCATTCTCCCTCTAAAGGCTCAGAGCTCTTAAATGAGAGTCGAATATCATAAAAAGGAAGTAAAAGCATAGTTTTAGCATAGTGAAAATGAATGGATTAATTCAATATGAACATATGCAATGCATTAATGAAATAACAAAGTCTGACATAAATAAGTGTTCGAACAATCAAAAGAAAATTACAATTTGAAAATTCTAATGAACAAAAAGCCTCTTTGTCTGAACTTGTCACTTCAGATGGTGTGCCTTTGAGCGATGGTAGAAGAATTATGTATGACCATATTGTGTGAACTCCAACACTCCTTCAGCGATCAAGTCTTGAATCTTATTTTTCAATGCCCAACAACTATTCGTATCATGTTCAGGACTATTGGAATGGTAGGCACACATTGCATCAGCATGATAGCTAGGAGCGGAGGTATTATGATTCTGAGGAGGATCCCTCAATGTAATCAACTCTATCTTCAACATGTGTTTCAATAATTGAGCCAAGGACGTGTTGATTTTGGTGAATTTCCTTTTGGGTGTGTCATGCTTATGCTGATTGCCTTATCATTGTTGCTACATCAATGCTGGATTAGAGATATGCACTACCCTCGCATATTGGTTGAGAATATTCTTATTACGGCCCTTCTGGTCGTACACAGTACTAGACTCCTTCCTTCCATGGTATGGTCTCTTCTGAGTACTTGAAGATGCAGCCCCCTGAATTTCACCGCTCCTGGGTTTATTTTCAACATGTTCCCGCATGAACATGTCACCCAGTTCCCTATCTGCCAAGAGAGATTGATCATTGAGTAGGCCCCAAGCTCTAGCAGTTTTCCCCAGATGGTCGTATCTGTATTGATGAAGCTTGTTGATGAGAATCCTCAAATATTCTTGTTCCCGAGCTAAACTTTGGATAAGAGCCATCTGACTTCTCATCTGGATTCTCGTCCTTTCCATCTCAGCTTGCAGTTGTTCCAACTGGTCATCCTTGTTGTCGTCGGGATTTCTCTTGGTCAAGTTCCCAGCGAGGAGTGCTTTCAATTCTTCTTGTCCCTTGGATAGGTTTAGGAACATTTCCTTGAACTGAGAATATTTAGTTTGGAGATCTATGTCATTCTATTTGAGATCCATTTTCCTTGTTGAAATAAACAACGAGAAAATGAGAAACATGTACTGGAAGACCTGTTATGTAATGACATGCATGCAATGTTTTTAAGGATCTCGTGGGGTAAACATAAGAAGTTGTTAGAATCCAACTATAACTTTGATTGAAGAACTTTCGTATCGTTGAAGGCCCTTTGTTGTACCCCAAAATTTGCCCTCCCATTTCTCATTGATTTCTCATCACCAAGTCCCTGAAGATCAAGATCCAATTAGGGTTTCATCTGCTCAAGACTTCTCCTTGCACTGTTGACCCAAATTAGGGTTTGTGTTTGCACCAAGATGTTTTGACCTAAAATGCCTAAGATGACTTTCTTGCTTCATATTGGACTCCCAAGTTTATCCATACCAAGTTTCAAGTCTTGATTCCAAGTTTTGCCCAGTCAATTGGACAGTTAACCTAGAAATCAGCTGTATTGGGGAAAAAGTCAAATGTGGCCAATTGACAGTCAAACCTCATGAAAATTGACCCACATCAACATTATGAACTCCTATGAACCATTTGATCAAGTTTGGATCACAATTCCACAAGGAATTTGATCAAATCACCAAAAGGGCAAAATGGTCATTTTTAGGGTTTTGACTGCACAAAGGCAATTTTTGACTGTTTGACCCAACCAATGGCAAACCAAGCTCACATATGGACTCAAGGACCCCATGGAATTATCTTGACATGCTCAACAAACTCAAAAGATCCCAAGTACACAAGATTGACAGTTGAATTTCCCAGTCAATTGATCAATTTTGACTGTATATTGAAAAGTCAAACTTTGACTTTTTGGTCAAAATCAAGAGTCAAGATTCATTTTTCATCAAAACATGCCAAATCATGAAACTTGTTGACCAAGAAATCACAAAATGCAAATTAGGGTTAGAAATTAGAATTTTTCATAACTTAGAATTTTTCTAAGTTATGAAAAACCCTAATTTTTTCCCAACTTTGCCCCACTTTCTCACCAAGATCCATTTGGATTCAAACAAAAGTCAAAACATGAAAGTTGTAGCTTGTTGCATAATCTACAACTTTGATTCACAAAGTTTTCCCATTTGAGGCTTTTATCTCAAGTTACAAATTTTTGAATAAGGGCACTAAACCATTCTTAACTTAGTGAAATTTTAACCTATTTTGACAAGGTTTTCTACCCAACTTCAAGGCCATTTTCCATACACTTCCACTTGGAATTTCAATTTGCATTTCAAAGATGGATAGTAGTACACATTCCAAGCTTTTGAAAATGTCCAAGAACTTCTCAAACAACCTCATAACTTGAGAGAATCGAATTTCACAATATGGCAAAAATTCATTTTTGTTCTTGACCAAAGCATGTTCATAACTTAAGCCATTTTCAAGTCAGCATAGTTTGTTCTAAATTACAGGTCCTAAAACTCTTTGACACTCAATAATTCAATGCAAAACCTTTGTGCCAAGGCCTTATTTCATGAGTTCAAGCATTTCCTAAAGGATTAATCCCAAAATAGATAAAGCATTTCTTCCATTTTTACAAAAGTTAACTTTATGTCCAATTGAAAATCCAAGCAGTACAAATGAGATCTAATTGGCACAAGATTATGAGCAAAACACTCTGATCAAGGAGGGATTATGCAGCTCATTAGGGGGCCTCTACTGACCTAGAACACAACTTGGGCATTAGTTGCTTAAAGTGTAAGAAACATTGCATTTGTCAAGATAACTCTCATATCAGCCTACAAACCCTTAAGTGAACTTGTGAAACACACTCAAGACATCTCAACCAAGCTATTGCATGACCCTAACACCTCTCATACACTCCCAATCTCAGAATCATCTTCAAACTGCAAAAACAGGGCCAGGCCTGCAGTTTGAGTGCCATCTTCCATTTCCCTCAAGCTCTCTTGCCCAAACCAGTTCACATACATTCCCTAGCATCTATGCAAGCTAACCATGACTTGAAACACGACCTGTAATCCCTCTAACCAGTTCCACCATTTTCAGTTTCTTGTTTTGCAGGTGAAGTGCTCTAGCACGATTCAAAAGCTTTCAAGACAAAGTAAACATTGGAATAGCATCCCTGGACCTCAAGGAAGCTTTTCCAATCATCACCTTGCACTGAAAGCTTCCTCATTGCCAGATAGAACTTCAACTGAACATGTATTTTGGTGAACTTCTATCTCTCTTATTAAGCATCATTAGCTCTAAGTTTGTGAATAAACAATGTTCTACTCATGCCACTGAACATGTACATGTTTTTACTTTTCATTTCTTTTGCTTGAGCTGTGAGAATTTGAGGTTTGAAAATGGCAAAAAATCTAGGTTAGGATTTGGGGGAGAAGAAATTCTCCCTCATCTTAGAGAGTTAGATCAAGTTCTGCATATGGTTGGATTCGTCTCTTGATGCTGAACATTTTTTATGTTATGAGTTTTCATTAATAAGCCAGGAATCAGGAGTTAGAAGATTGAGAACAGGGCACACGTTTTTGAATAACATAGTTCAGAGGTTGAAGAAAGGTTGCATTGGGCTGGGCTTGCTTTGTGTTTTTCTTTTTGCACCATACAATTTGTTCTGAACCCCCTGAGCCCATTTGCTTTATTTTTAATGTTTTTTGACTTTTTCTTTTTTTAATTGACTCATTTATTTTTTCTCAGCATATTAAAAATTTAAAAATATTTTTTCTCATCATTTTTGAATTTATTAGGTATTTATTTGATTTTTCTCTTAGTTTGAACATAAATGAATAAATATATATGTTTTGTTTAAAATATTAAAATATTGGAAATACATTTTTTACACACTTTTATTTTGTTTTACTTCCTGAAAATATTTTATAGAAAAATACTTTTTTATTTTAAATATTAAATATTATTAATTAATATATATAATACATATTTTGTAAATAATATAAATAAATAGGTATATGTTAATACACTTAGAATATAAATGCCAAAAAATGTACATATGTTATCTTTTAATATTTAATGCTAAAAAATACATTTTTTTACAAATATACTATATTTCATTTTATTTTTGTATATAAATAGTAAATATTATATATATATATATTAAATAATTAATCCCCCTTTTTGATTAAAATTAGGGTTTGCCCTAAAATTGAAAATACTCCAAAAATAATACCTTTTTATTTCTCTTTTCACTTCACATAAATAATATTTTTTCATACACATAAAAATTCGTTTTACATTTTTTGCATATTTATTTCATTTCCATTTAACTATGCAATTATTTATCTTGTAAATATTCAAAGAAAATGATGTAATAGCTAGGTTTAATTTCTTGTCTAAATAATCCCCATTTGAGACATTTGTATCCCCCTCCCCATATTATTGTGTTGTAATAGTGTAGGAATTTAAATTTCGCACTTTATCGCTTTCTAAATATACTATGCTAGAGTTAGGGTTTGTATGCGAATAAAACGAACAAATTAGTTTGACCTAATACAAGACAAAAAAGCATGAAAAAGGGACAACACATTTCACACTTGCACCCCTAGGGTATTCCACTTTGTTGCCTTCAAATAAATTGGGCCATATTGTATGTTGAATTTCTTTGGGTAAAACAAACAATCAAATGATCATAAGTCCCTCGATGACGCTTTCGAAAAGTTGCCTAAAATGATCAAGTCCCTTTCAAAGATAAATTGCCCAAAGACATTTAACACTATTGCAATTATGGTCTAAACAATGACCCGCGCCCGTCCCTTTCAACTCCTAAGACAAGATTGTCCACCAAATGCAATGGTGGAACAAAATTGTCAAAAGGGTTTAAAACATGACAAAAATCTTTGAGAAAACTTTTAAGGTAGATAACTCTTAAGTACTTGTCAATTTTAAAAGAAAACACTTGCCTAATTTCAAACTACACCTCACAAACACTTTCAAAACAAACTTTCAAAAACCTTGAAACATCTTTTCAAAAGATAAACACCTCTTGTAAAACATTCGAGTAAAGAATTGTTACAAGGGTAGCCTATACAAGGCATCTTTTCAAAATATTTTCAAAACCACACACCAAGCACCATTTCAAACAATTGAAAACCAAGGCAAGTTGATCTAAGCAAGTACCTAAGAGCCCATGGATAACCATGGATAGAAAGGGTGCTAATACCTTCCCTTTCTATAAGCTACTCCCCGAACCCAAGAAAAAAATCTCAAAGGTTTTTGCTGTGCTTTTTAAACCTTTCCTTAGGATAAAATAAAAAGTCGGTGGCGACTCTTGCTCAACCGAAACATTTGCGAAAACAAACGCAAAACCCTAGTCAGTTCTCCCACCGTATCACAGAACTGGCGACTCTGCTGGGGAAAATTTTAAAAGTGGAGTAACCTTAGGGCTTAGATCACCCTCTTGCATGACAAATTGTTTGAATTGTTTGCTTTACATTTTGGCTCTCTTGTTTGGGTTTGCAATCCTACACCCGGATTTTGGGAAACATTCATAGATAGCAATACGTTGTGGAAACTGTGCGGGGTATACCGACACGGTCGAAGCAATAACTATATTAGTGCGACATATTTGTGAGTACCGGTAACCCTTGAGTTCAATCAAGGAGAGTACGGGGCCGCTGAGTGATGTCACTAAGCACTAATGACCTAGAACCTTACTTGACCATCTTGGCCTTTTATTAGGGGTAGTGAGATGACCGGCTTTGGTGCAGTCCGAAGTTGGTAGATACTCGATACTACACTCATTGAGGGTTGTTTTCTTGGAATATTTTGGTCGCTAGTTAAGTGGCTAAACCAAAACCATGAACAATGAAAACAATCCGGTGATATTGAGCTCCTTAGAACCCGGTTACTATTTATAGGACATGTTTTTTAGCCAACTACACTCAAGAGGGTACTTACCTATGAAACCCCATGCAAGCCTGAAACTAGGGTTTGGTGTTATTTGCTTGTACATATGTTTTGTGCATACATCATAAACATCATGAAACATCATATGCATTCACTAACCTTTTCAAGGGTTTTGGATCTTCATCTTTGTTCTTGTTTTGTAGGACATGGAAATTCCTCACAGAAATACCATTCAAGTCAACCTTGTGAGAATCTCTCCTCAACTCAAGGAGATCACTTCAAGAATTCCGGAAAATTCATCCTTCAGTGAAAGACATGGTAGACTGCTCAGCCTAGTCAACACCAACATTGAAGAAGACATGATGAAAGTGTTATTCCAGTTCTTTGACCCTCTTCACCACTGTTTCACTTTCCCTGATTATCAGTTGGTGCCCACTTTGGAGGAGTTTTCTCAACTCCTAAGAATCCCTATCCTTAATCAACTACAATTCAATGGTACGGAGAAGGAACCAAAGCCGGAAGATGTTGCTCGAGCATTACATCTACAACCATCCGACATTAAGGGGCATTGGGAAACCAGAAGCGGCGTCAAAGGATTCTTAGCAAAATTCTTGTTTGAAAAGGCACAAGAATGTTGGAACTCATTGGATCTACAAGCCTTTGAAGAGATTGTGGCACTCCTTATCTATGGGTTGGTCTTGTTCCCAAATCCTGACCAATTGGTAGATGTCAACGCCGTCAAAATCTTCTTGTCCAGAAATCCAATACCAACATTGCTTGGGGACATCCTTCACTCATTTTACACACGAACAATGAGAAAGAGAGGTGTTCTCATGTGTTGTACTCCTATCCTTGCAAGGTGGTTTATTTCGCACCTTCCGCAATCTGTCTTGAAGAATGACCAAGGTACAAGGTGGTCCCAACGGTTGATGACTCTTACTCATTCTGATGTGCATTGGTGTTCTTGGTCCAGAGAAAATGTCATCATTATCGATCGTTGCGGAGAGTTTCCTAATGTTCCTTTACTTGGAATCAGGGGAGGTATCACCTACAACCCTTGCCTAGCTTTGAGGCAATTTGGATATGCACTGAGGGATGGCCCTCATGACATGTTGATTCCTAACCTAGTTTTTGACTTCGACAACGATGCGCAAGGACTTCGCCAAAGATTCATCAGAGCTTGGGGAAGACCCAACAAGGTTGATAGCAAGACACTAGGACACAAGAACTCCATCCCTCTTGAGCCTTATCTCAAGTGGGTACGAGCCCGAGCCCAAAGTCTGATGATGCCTTATCCTCATGTTCTCCATGTGATTAAAGAGCCCGTCAAGGAAGGGGAGGTTCCCTACACCATCCTACATCCTGACATGCCTACATCGTGGGAGGAAATGCAGAAAAGTTGGATTCAGCTCAAGGAGGAATGGAATACTTTTGAAGCTAGCTTCTACGCCAGTTAGAAGAAGGTTCTAGAGCTTACCCGCCGACTCCATGAGCAAGAGGCCCTCAACACCTACATCGCACCAAAGAGGATGCGCAATGTCTTTCTGCCTTAAGAAGTTTATTTTGTAATATTTGGCCCTTGGGGCATTTATGTACTAACAAATTTCTTCTTAATATGACGTGTGTTCCCTTTTTTGTCTACAATAATTTTGAATGTTCTAAATCCTTGAATGCATTGCATACATAAGCATATCATTCATCATGTGCATAAGCAGGTCTCACTCCAGGTTTCCTTATCTGTCTGCTGTTTATTTCAGTAGAATGGATCTCGAGCAAACAGTCAAAGACCTACAGGCTCAGAATGCACAGTTCCAGCAACTCCTGATGACCTTGGCTAAGGGTCAGGAGGATATCAAGACTCAGTTGGGGAATAAGGACCCAGTGAAAAAGAAGAAAAAGAGGATTGGGGTAGCTACTTTGGGGAGAAGATTTGACGGAGAAGCTCGAAGAGTGCTTGAATTTCCTCCTACTTCTGATGAAGGGACCAGTAAAAGAGATGGAGCTGCGGTGCCTTCCGAGTCTGATGCAGAAGAAGAAGAGGTAGAAGAGGATGAAGATTATTCTGACCAGCAATACCCTCCAGCTGATGATAAATACAAGGGTTTAGAAGACAGATTGGCCGCCATGGAATTACAAAGAGTACCGGGCTTGGACTTTGAAGACTTGGGCTTGGTTGCCGGGATTGTGATTCCCCCAAAATTCAAGGTGCCAGTGTTTGTGAGGTATGATGGGCTGTCCTGTCCCAAAATGCATCTCAGATCCTACGTAAGAAAGATTCAACCCTATACGGCAGATAAAAACCTCTGGGTTCATTTCTTCCAAGACAGCCTTTCGGGAGCTCAGTTGGAGTGGTTTTATCAGCTAGAAGGAACCGGTGTCAGAAATTGGGAAGATTTGGCCACCGCTTTTTACAAACAATACCAATACAATTCTGATCTTGCTCCTACTCGTACCCAACTTCAGGGTATGTCACTAGGAACAAGTGAGGGATTCAAAGAATATGCACAAAAATGGAGGGATTTGGCTGGCAGGGTGCAGCCTCCTTTAACCGATCGCGAGCTCGTTGATATGTTTCTTGGGACCCTATCTGGGCCATTTTTCAATCATCTAATTGGTAACTCTTCCGTGGGGTTTACCGATTTGATCTTAACAGGCGAAAGAATAGAAGCTGGCATCAAGTCAGGAAAAATTCAGAAGGGTGTTGCTGCTAGTGTTGAGAAGAAGCCCTTTAAGAAGAAAACAGCTGTGGTATATTCTCAGAGAAGAGCAGGGAAGATGGAGCGTCGGCCAACTGTGGGGGCCGTAATGATTCAAAACACTCCTAGTGAGAAGCCTCGCTATAACCAGTCCAGATCAAATCAGCAACGGGTAGAACGGCCACAACGGCAGTTCACCCGTATTAACATGACTCCAACGCAAGTGCTTCCCCATCTACTGAAGTTGAACCTCGCCACCGTCAAGGAGGCACCAAAGAATGTGAATACATCCTCTCCGCATTATCATGCCAATGCTAAATGCGCCTACCATTCAGACAGTGTTGGACACGACACCAATGATTGCTGGGCACTCAAGCATAAAATCCAGGACCTGATAGAGGCTAAGGAGGTAGAGTTTGACGCTCCAGAGAAGCCTAATGTAATATCTGCACCCATGCCGAAACACGGCCGAAATGTCAACGCCATTGAAGAAGATTTGTATGTTGCTGATGTCAGTGATCTGACTACTCCACTGCTAACCATTAAGTTGAATCTGTTGAGGGTCGGGATCTTCCCGGGATGTAAGGAAGACTGCTATTGTTGTTACTCTCTGCCGTTTGATTGTCCGTTACTGAAAAAAGGCATCCAAGGCCTTATGGATAGTCGACAAATTTTGTTCGAAAAAGTTCCTGCTGTTCCAGTTCATACTGAAGATGTCTCAATTGTTGTACCCCAAAATTTTCCCTCCCATATTCTTCAAGATTTGCCAAGTCAAAGCTTCAAAATTCCCCAAGGGTTGCACAGTTCAAGGACCTCCTAACAGTCAAAAATTAGGGTTTTGGTTCTGACAAAGTAAATGAAGTTTCCAAGGGTCCAATCAAGTCCCACATGCCTACAAACATGGTCAAGCATCCTCATACCAAGTTTCAAGACTTACAGCACAAAATTGTACAGTCAAAAACCCTAATTGCACTACAGTCAATTGTAGGGGCAAAATGGTCATTTGACAGTCAAAAGTCCAAATTTTGGTCAACATCTCATTTTGAAGCCACAAACATCATTTGATCAATGCTTGATCATGATTCTCAAAGCTTGGCTCAAAAATCATCAAGATGCAAAAGGTTCCATATTTGGACAGTTGAAAAAGTCAACTGTAACTTGACCAGGGCATAACTTTCACATGGATTATCATAAAAATTCCATCCAAAGCTCATTTTGAAGAGAAAGACATTTCCTATAACTCCTCTTCACACTTCAAGTCCAAGAAATGCTCTCACAAAAAGTTATCAATTTCAACATTATAGGTCATTTTCAAAAGTCAACAAAAAGGGACTTTAAGTCAAAGGCCATAACTTGAGATTGGTAAATCAAAGTGACATGGGACCAAAGAAATTGGTTAGAGGACTCAAAGACCTTTCCAAAATGTCCAAGAACATGATCAAAGCTTAAAAATTGAGCAAGTTATGCCTTGTGGAAGTTGGGAAATTTTTGGATATTTTGAAAAGTCAACATTGCTTCAAATGACCTAAAATTGCTAATGGGCCTCTTTTTCTTCCACAATTCATCATCCAAGGCATGTGCACGACCATTTGGCCCAAAGGGAAGTTTTTATCATTTTTATTTTATTTATTTGAATTTTTAAATGCTAGAAATTCATTTAATTAATTAAAATATATAAAAATACTAAACCTAGGTTTTTAAATCTTTTTATGCATGATATACACTCAATATTTCGTGCAAATCAGGTTAGGAAAGAATCAAAGGTGATTGGATGTGATTGAAGCCAAAAAGCATGAAAAAGATTTGGAAAATTATGGCTTGAAAATCAAATATCCTTTTCATTAATTCATGGATTTTTGATCAATTTCTTTGACCTAAATCATTGATACATATATATGCAAGCTAACCCTATTCCAAAAAAGGTCCCAGCTGCGCATAAACTCCATAATCAAACTTGCACTTTTGCCAAAAATTCTCAAAATTGAAAACAGGGTTCTAAGAGGTTTCAAGCAAAAATAATTGTCTTATCACCTTCCTGAGACATCAAGCAACGCATTTGAATCATTTTCCATGCCCCTAACGTCCAGAATTGGTGAATAGGATTCACACTTTTACCTATTTTTTTTCATAATCGTATTCTAAGATTTAGGCATTTTCATTGCATTTTATGTTTGATTTATACTAATGGGACCTCCCTGAAGCTAACCATGTAGCTGAATTGAATTTTTACTCACCATTGAAGAAACTACCATGGACGATATCTAGGTTTTTCAGAACCTTGAATTGGGCATTTGTGCATATGGAAAAATTGGAACACGAAACCTAGGCCGTTCAATTCAGCATGCTTGGACGATGCTAAATCCACCCTCGCGCCTAATTTATGTGGCCGGACGGCCTAATCGCTATTTTTCATAATGTTGCTTTTAAGGACGATTCAAAACCGTTGCCCATTCTTTTTTTATTTCAGGAAAAAAACAAAGCCATGGAGAAGACGATTATGTGGCCAAGACTGGTTGGTTCATTCAAACTTTCGCGCGCAAAAAGGCACCAACTTTCGCTTTATTTTATAATGTTTGTTGGTTAGGTAATATACAAAGAAGTAAAGTGGCACGATTGGCAAGGCATTGTAGTGGTAACCTCCAGGACCTGGGTTCGATCCCAGGTCCCCACCCCCTTTCAATATTATTTTTCTAATCATGAAAAACATAGTTGGAAGCATTTCTCTTGAAGACCACCATACATCCACCAAAATCAAGCCATCCACGCACATGCTGAAATCAATCCAAAGGTTATAGTTGGAAGCATATCATGGACATGAGTCAAAGGCGTTACACGCTGGCATGAGAAGTCAACCAGGCCAAAGCTATTGGGCCTGGATTTCTAAGTTGTGACCTCCAACTGGGGACAGAACCCCCCCTAGGTTTGCATTATTTCTTTTCATTATTTTGGTATTATTTTCAATTATTGTCTTTTTTTAATTAATTCTTTTAATTTAATATTTTCATGAAAAACATAAAAACAATATAAAATCAAAAAAGGACAAAAAATAAGTATTTTATTTAATTAATATATTTTTTTTGTAAATAAATATTATTCCTTAATTTTAGCTATTAAATTAGGTTTAATTCAAGCATTTTCTTAATAAATTTAAAATTTGTAGAATTAGGGTTTGTATTAATTTTTTATCCCTTTTCTTTTCTTTTCTCTAAATAATTAAATATTTCCTATTATTTTTATAAATTAAAATTACATGTAAATAATTAGGTTAATTTAGGTTTGACGTTAATATTTCTTCTTAATAAATAAAAATTAGAATTAGGGTTAATTTTTCAATTTAATTCAATTTCATTAAAGTCATAAAATACAAAAATACCAAAAATAATTCCCTTTCATTTTAATTTTCATTAATTTAATCACTTAATTTAATTTCGTTAAAAGGGTCCAACGCCCTCGTTTCTAATTTAAATTTCAATTCGCGTATTTATTTCTTTCCTTTTAATATTTATGTACCTCTCCCAAAGCTTTGTGAACTCGGACATTTTAATCTTTCGCACTTTACTTTCTTTATTTTCTGTCAAATCGGGTCCTGGAAATTTTGGCGATGTGGACCCGCGCCTTTTGTAATAGTTTAGAACTTTACCTTTTCCGCAACTTTTTAACTGTTAACAAATGCATGCAAGAATGAATGACAAAAATAAAAACAAACGCATAGATCACTTTGACATGAACAAGATAAAAATAAATGAATCTGACACACAAATCACACACCACCCCTAGGGTACGCCTCACTGTTGCCTTGCCTCGAAAGGTGATCGTCGAGTAGAGGATGTCTTAGTAAGTCCTCATGATCCGGGAACCTGGCATGAGGGTAGCTTCTAAGGTATCTTCCCATTACTCCGGTGATCACATTGTTGCCTTGTCCCTCGAAACGTGGCCGTCGACTATAGGACGTCTTAGTGAGTCCTTATGTCCCATTGATCTGGTTGCCTCAAAACAAGTTGCCTCAGAATAGTTGCCTCGGAATAAAAGATCAATAGCATAAGGGTAGCTCCTAAGGTATCTTACCATTGCTCGGTGACCATACTGTCCCAAAACTCGAATTGACCCGAACACCTCCAATGGTGGTGCTACCTACCTCTCAATGGTGGGATGGCACTACTTTAAGGACATCTACACAGACGAATTCCTTAGGGTAGGTATACGACTCTAGATACTTGCTCTAATTTCAAAAACAAATCAAAAATACTTTTCACACCGACACCTTTTCAAAAAGCTTTCGAAAGCAATTTTTCAAACACTCTTGAGGACCGATACAAGAGTCGAACTGGAATTTTCAAAGAAACTTTTTAAAACCCACAGTTGAAAAGCAAACAAACCATTTTGAAAACACAAGTGAGCAAGTATCTAAGAGCCCATGGATAACCATGGATAGAAAGGGTGCTAACACCTTCCCTTTCTATAATCTACCTCCCGAACCGAGAGCAATCTCTTTAAGGAATTTTTCTGTGCTTTTGTCCTTTCCATTTGGAGAAAATAAAAGACAGTGGCGACTCTTGCTTCCGCGACATTTCGCGAAACCAGCGTTAAACAGTCAGTTCCAGATCCACCGATCACAGAACTGGCGACTCTGCTGGGGAATTAATTATAAAGTGAGGTGTACCTTAGGATTAAGATCGCTGTGTTTTCAATTGCTTTCTTTGCTTGCTTTAAATTGTGGGACTGTCTTGGGAGTTCTATAGATCCTAGCCCGGATCTGGGGGATACCTTCTTAGAAAGTAGCAACAAGGCTGTGAGGGAACTGTGCGGGGTATACCGACATGGTTGAAACAGTCTGCTACGTTGATGTGGCACTTTGGTGTGTACCGGTAACCCTTGAGTTCAGTCAAGGAGAGTACGGGGCCTCCGCGTGGTGTCGTGAAGCATCAACAGACCTTAGGAACCTTAATTGAAATATGTTGGCCTCTTTAGGGTAGTGAGATAACTGACTTTGGTGCAGTCCGAGGTTGGTTGATACTCGATACTACACCCAATTGAGGGTTGCTTTCCTGGAATATTTCGGTCGCCAGTTCAGTGGCTAAATCGAAACGATGAACAATGAAAGCAATCCAGTGATATTGGGACCCTTAGAACCCGATTACTTTGATAGGACAAGTATGAACCAACCAACTGAAAGAGGGTAACACCTAGACCTCATGTTGGCCTAAACTCTAAGGGCTTCTCTTGTGTGACTTGTGTGCCTTCGTACTTGACTAATTGCATGCGTGTTATCTGACACATAAGCTACTTGCAGGTTTTGTTTATAGTCCTTAACTGGGACTCATAATAGGGTTTACTAGGTCTCTTGCAGGTTTTGTTTATAGTCCTTAATTGGGACTCATAACAAAGTATACTGAATTTCTTGCAGGGTTTGTTTATAGTCCTTAATTGGGACTCATTACAGGGTTACTTATATCACCCCATGCATAACATGACATCATAACATCATGCCATTGTATACATCCTAACCCATTTCAAAGATCTCAAGGGCTTGTGATGCAGGTCATGATGAATCAAACATCTAGCAAGGGGAAAAGAGGATTTATTTTCCTCTAGCCAGGGTTGTCAGGGGCTATGACCCACTTGATATGGTGAGCCTTGACTCCTGAAGAAGGTTCCCTTAATCAAGGTTGTTTGGAAATCCGGACCAGACATGATGACTAAAGTCAGAGGCTATGACCCACTTGATATGGTGAGCTCTGACTCTTGAAGAAGGTTCCCCTAACCGAGGTTGTTTGGAAATCAAAACCAGACATGATGACTAAAGTCAGAGGCTATGACCCACTGGATATGGTTAGCCTTTGACCCTTTGAAGAAGGACTCTCCATAATATGCAGTTCCTTCAATCAAGCTACCGGATCCAAATGCTAACAAATTTTCTTGTTTACCCTGCGAGGTCCTTGAAAACATTACATGCATGTCATACTCATCATTGCATAATAGGTATCCTTGTTGCAGGTCACTTACCTTTCTCGCTGTTTATTTCAGCAATGGCTTCACAACAAGATAACCAGGACCTTCCCGCCCAAGAGAATCAGTTCAAGGAAATTTTCCTAGGCCTATCCAAGGGGCAGGAAGAGTTGAGGACACTCCTCATGGGGAATCTGATCAGAAAGAGTCCTGAAGATGACAAGGACAAACAGCTGAAACGTCTACAAGCTGAGGTAGACACATTGAAAACCCAGATGCTGGGGCAAAGGGCCCTCATTCAAGGTTTAGCTCAGGAGCAAGGAGAGCTGAGGGCCATGATGAGTCAGCTTCATCAAGACATGAAGCAACCAGCCCAAGTCAGGGACCCAGTCATTAATCAACTTCCAAGAAGTCAAAGGTTTGGGCCTCTCCGAGCTGCTATTACTTCACAGGCCCAACAACGACCTCGCCCAGAACAACGGGCTGATCAGAGCAAACCAGACAAGCCTAAAAGGCAATTCACCCAACTCAACATGCCGTTGTTTCAAGCTCTACAACACCTGCTGAGGATGAATCTGATTACACTAAGGGCTCCTCTCCGGAATCCAAACACTTTTGCTCCTAACTATCATCCCAACGATAGGTGCGCATACCATTCTGATAGCCCGGGGCATACTACGGACAACTGCTGGCCTCTCAAAAACAAGATTCAAGACATGATCGACGCTGGAGAGATTCAGTTTGAAGTACCTGATACCCCGAAAATAATCACTGCTCCCTTGCCAAATCATGGCTAGGATTGAGAAATTTTTGTTCATTCGAATGTTCAAGTTGCAATTTTCTTTTGTTCAAACATTTACTCATGTTAAACATTGTTATTTCATTAATGCATCGCATATGTCTGTTCTGAAACAATATATTCGTATTCACTAAGTGCAAACTATTTTCATATTTTTTCTGATGATCAACTCTCAATTAATAATTCTAAGCCTCTTGAGGGAGGATGACGAAAATGATACCACAATCTACAGTATGCTTTTGAACAGACCCCGCTGATGAGGTACATGCATTGTTTCAATCCCTAAACACTGGAGTTATAAGGAAGATAATCCTTCGTCAACCCCTCTGAGCCAAAGTAGTAGGAGTTTTTCTTTTCGAAATTTAAAACCCTTAATCATAACCTGGGGCAGGGTAGTTCTCTCAGTTGATCCAAGTGCATAACAAATGGCACCAAGGAGGTCCTTGCAAAACAAAGAAAGACAGTGATGATTCAGAACAATCATAAGGACAGGCAGTCATTATCAAAAAAAAAAAAATCATAAATGAAAAACCCATTAAGTCAAAACCTATGAAGGAGACTTACAAACTGGGGCATCCCGCTGACTGTAATTCCAAAAAGAAACAGTTCAGGAAAAAATAGGGATAATGAAAGAAAAAGAAAAAGGTCATACAAATCCTCAACAATAACAAAAAGGAATGACTGCCTATTCAGAATAAATCATCAAAATCCGAACCATCATTGGAATATCAGGACAAAGACTCAAACGAGGTCTAACGTATGATCAACTGAGTTTAGGTTTGGAGAACATCATGAAGAGCGGGTGGGTACAAATAATTTGAGCCTTTATCCTTTGTTTCTTAAACCGTGAACCAGGCCACGTTATAACCCTTAAAAGTCCTAGCTGAAGCATGGGTTAGTTCGAAAGCATACTGTTACGAAAGGTATCCTGACTCCTTAAGGCTTACGGTAAATACGGAGTTGACATCACGTTTTACAAACATTCACTTGTTTTATGAAAAAGAATGCATTTTTAAAATCTTCAAGACAGACATGAGCTTTGCATTTTTAACATAACTTTGTTTGCATATGACTTTTTGTTTGAACAGCATAGAAATTCGCACGACGAATGCTTAATGAACAGAAGTACATCCAATCAAGGGGCATGGCATGACTATTGTCTATTATCTGGGGCAATTCAATCAAGATTCAGAGAATCTTTCAAAATGCCAAGAAAACCAGGGGCAAATCTCCGCTTGAGTCACTTAGGGCACTCCAACAACGAATCTTGCCTGATCAAACATCTTTTGGTGACGTGGCAAAATACTTCCAACAGGGGCAACTCCCCACATTCCCTGAACGTGGACATAGTCGGAAAAAATACTACGCATCATCAAAGACCCGCTAGGTTGACATACCTAGGCAAAAATAAGGGCTTCCCGGCGAACCAAAAGGGTTCGGGCAAAAATGAGGGATGAAATGAAAAATCTGTACACCCGGCAAGTCGAAAACCTGAAAAGGCGGCTTGGGCAAAAAAAGGGTATCCCGGTGGACTGAAAACCCGAAAGGGCGGTCCAGGCAAAAGTTAGGGATTAAAGCGTACGACTATGTCCTGTCATCTTGTCACCTGCCAACCAGAAGAAAGTTGGTCCATCAACAACTATCAGCACCTCACAGGTCTTCCTCTCCCACCTCAGAAACAGGGGCAATGATGAGCCGTCCAAGCAATTTAATTGCTCTGTCCACAAGATATAAGGGACGTTCAGCTGAAAAACATAACCAAGATACCTTAATTCCCCAGAGAGTGAGACAAGATCCAACAATTCTCCCCAAGTAGAGTGGGTCTCCAATCAGCCCTGAGAAGGCCCATACCTCCAGCAAGTCGGCAACACTCTCCCCAAGCAGAGTTAGCTTACTGTCAGCCTTAAGGAAGTTGGATTATTCCCCGAAGATCTCAACATTCCCCAGCGGAGAGTACAAACATTCCTAACAAGAGTCCCCGACAATCTTGATCTAAGATTGTTCCCCGGCGGAATATCGGACATGAAGTGGAGCCATTTCCCAGTCCAATCTGAAAAAGTTTCCCCAGGAACGTTGAATCCACATTTCAACAGGTCTTAAAGCTTATCCCCAGTAGATTCTGGAAGCTTATCCTCGCAGAGCACGAACGCGTCCCCCAGATTTATTCAAAGAGTTATTTCCTTACCAGGATATAATTGGGTTATCCTCAGCCAAAAGCCACGGAAAGAGCGTCCTCGACGAAGTCTCCTCTCCCCCAGCGAAGTCTATTAACACTTCCAACACAACAAGGGTATCCCCAGCAAGTTATTATCAACATTTCAACAAAGTGCCTCTCTCCCCACAGAGTATTGCTCCCCAGCAAGATCACTAGAGTACTTTTCTCCCCGCAGAGTTATCCATTCGCCAAGATTATTCCCCAACGGAGTTATCTTCTCCTACCGGTATTCTTGCAACTATCATCCCCAGCGGAGGCAAAGATCTATTCTTCAACATCAGCCCAAGAGTGACTTCTTGGCACCCGTCAAGGATTTACTTTCCTAGACGACAAAGACACATTTGCAAAACATCGCATACATCATTATAGCATGCATGTACGCATCATATCTTACAAATCTCATTTATGTTGAGAATATCATTGCTTAATCCATATTATGCATCGCATATGACTGACCTTTACCTTTCAGGAAAAGATTCAGTTAAGTTCTCAGCTATTTCAAGACCTAGACCGGTTCAGTTAAATCGACTCCAAAGATTTCTCTATTATCCAGTCAAAGGCCTTCTCTGGTTCAGTCAGATCGACCCTAAGATCTCCCTGTTTCTTACCCAGTTGAAGACATTTAAAGACCTAGAACGGTTCAGTTAAATCGACTCCAAAGATTTCTTATCCAGTCCAAGGCCTTCTCTAGTCCAGCTAAATCGACCCCAAACAGATTTTCCTGATAAAGACTTAGTAGAAGATACCCAAGATTCTCTCAATGATTGCTATTGAGGTTGTAGTCGCCCATGGTTCTCTCCCCGATACTGCGGAGGTGGTAATCCCAGATTTCGCTCAACGATTGCTGTTGAAGTTGTAGTTATCCAAGATTCTCTCAATGATTGCTATTGAGGTTGTAGTCGCCCATGGTTCTCTCCCCGATACTGCGGAGGTGGTAATCCCAGATTTCGCTCAACGATTGCTGTTGAAGTTGAAGTTATCCAAGATTCTCTCAATGATTGCTATTGAGGTTGTAGTCGCCCATGGTTCTCTCCCCGATACTGCGGAGGTGGTAATCCCAGATTTCGCTCAACGATTGCTGTTGAAGTTGAAGTTATCCAAGATTTTCTCAATGATTGCTATTGAGGTTGTAGTCGCATATGGTTCTCTCCCCGATACTGCGGAGGTGGTAATCCCAGATTTCGCTCAACGATTGCTGTTGAAGTTGAAGTTATCCAAGATTCTCTCAATGATTGCTATTGAGGTTGTAGTCGCCTATGGTTCTCTCCCCGATATTGCGGAGGTGGTAATCCCAGATTTCGCTCAACGATTGCTGTTGAAGTTGAAGTTATCCAAGATTCTCTCAATGATTGCTATTGAGCTTGTAGTCGCCTATGGTTATCTCCCCGATACTGCGGAGGTGGTAATCCCAAGATTCGCGCAACGATTGCTGTTGAAGTTGAAGTTATCCAAGATTCTCTCAATGATTTCTATTGAGGTTGTAGTCGCCTATGGTTCTCTCCCCGATACTGCGGAGGTGTTAATCCCAAGATTCACTCAACGATTGCTGTTGAAGTTGAAGTTATCCAAGATTCTCTCAACGATTGCTATTGAGGTTGTAGTCGCCCATGGTTCTCTCTCCGATACTGCGGAGGTGGTAATCCCAGATTTCGCTCAACGATTGCTGTTGAAGTTGAAGTTATCCAAGATTCTCTCAATGATTGCTATTGAGGTTGTAGTCGCCTATGGTTCTCTCCCCGATACTGCGGAGGTGGTAATCCCAGATTTCGCTCAACGATTGCTGTTGAAGTTGAAGTTATCCAAGATTCTCTCAATGATTGCTATTGAGGTTGTAGTCGCCTATGGTTCTCTCCCCGATACTGTGGAGGTGGTAATCCCAGATTTCGCTCAACGATTGCTGTTGAAGTTGAAGTTATCCAAGATTCTCTCAATGATTGCTATTGAGGTTGTAGTCGCCTATGGTTCTCTCTCCGATACTGCGGAGGTGGTAATCCCAAGATTCGCTCAACGATTGCTGTTGAAGTTGAAGTTATCCAAGATTCTCTCAATGATTGCTATTGAGGTTGTAGTCGCCTATGGTTCTCTACCCGATACTGCGGAGGTGGTAATCCCAAGATTCGCTCAACGATTGCTGTTGAAGTTAAAGTTATCCAAGATTCTCTCAATGATTGCTATTGAGGTTGTAGTCGCCCATGGTTCTCTCCCCGATACTGCGGAGGTGGTAATCCCAGATTTCGCTCAACGATTGCTGTTGAAGTTGAAGTTATCCAAGATTCTCTCAATGATTGCTATTGAGGTTGTAGTCGCCTATGGTTCTCTCCCCGATACTGCGGAGGTGGTAATCCCAGATTTCGCTCAACGATTGCTGTTGAAGTTGATGTTATCCAAGATTCTCTCAATGATTGCTATTGAGGTTGTAGTCGCCTATGGTTCTCTCCCCGATACTGCGGAGGTGGTAATCCCAAGATTCGCTCAACGATTGATGTTGAAGTTGAAGTTATCCAAGATTCTCTCAATAGTTGCTGTTGAGGTTGTAGTCGCCTATGGTTCTCTCCCCGATCCTGCGGAGGTAGTAATCATCCCAAGATTTTCTCAACGATTGCTGTTGAGGTTAAAGTCATCCAAGGTTCTCTCACCGTTCCTGTTGAGGTAGTAACCATCCCTGGTTCATTCATCACCGTTTGAAGCTCCAGATCCAGCTCCTGTAACCAGTCAGGACACATCTACACAAAGAATTTGAAGACCAGCTCCCGTAACAGGTCAGGTAATCATTTTTCTTTTTTGGCAGGTATGCAAGTTCTCGCTAAGGAAACTCTTACGCGATCAACATCCAGATGGCATCTACTAGCCCATCCACCTTCCATCATCTCTTAGCATGGCATCTATAAGCCCATCATCCTATCCATCAATATCCAAATGGCATCTATAAGCCCATTCCACCATCACACTGCCACTATGTGAGCGCAAATTTCTGGGCACTCTAGTGTTCAATCATCTTCCACCTTCGGATTACGAAAGGCACGTCAGCCAATGTACATCCTCAGGTCTAAGAAGATTGAACAGGGGCAACTGTTGTACCCCAAAATTTGCTCTCCCATATTCTTCAAGATTTGCGAAGTCAAAGCTTCAAAATTCCCCAAGGGTTGAACAGTTCAAGGACCTCCTAACAGTCAAAAATTAGGGTTTTGGTTCTGACAAAGTAAATGAAGTTTCCAAGGGTCCAATCAAGTCCCACATGCCTACAAACATGGTCAAGCATCCTCATACCAAGTTTCAAGACTTACAGCACAAAATTGTACAATCAAAAACCCTAATTGCACTACAGTCAACTATAGGGGAAAAATGGTCATTTGACAGTCAAAAGTCCAAATTTTGGTCAACATCTCATTTTGAAGCCACAAACATCATTTGATCAATGCTTGATCATGATTCTCAAAGCTTGGCTCAAAAATCATCAAGATGCAAAAGGTTCCATATTTGGACAGTTGAAAAAGTCAACTGTAACTTGACCAGGGCATAACTTTCACATGGATTATCATAAAAATTCCATCCAAAGCTCATTTTGAAGAGAAAGACATTTCCTATAACTCCTCTTCACACTTCAAGTCCAAGAAATGCTCTCACAAAAAGTTATCAATTTCAACATTATAGGTCATTTTCAAAAGTCAACAAAAAGGGACTTTAAGTCAAAGGCCATAACTTGAGATTGGTAAATCACATTGACATGGGACCAAAGACATTGGTTAGAGGACTCAAAGACCTTTCCAAAATGTCCAAGAACATGAAAACAGCTTAAAAATTGAGCAAGTTATGCCTTGTGGAAGTTGGGAAATTTTTGGATATTTTGAAAAGTCAACATTGCTTCAAATGACCTAAAATTGCTAATGGGCCTCTTTTTCTTCCACAATTCATCATCCAAGGCATGTGCACGACCATTTGGCCCAAAGGGAAGTTTTTATCATTTTTATTTTATTTATTTGAATTTTTAAATGCTAGAAATTCATTTAATTAATTAAAATATATAAAAAATACTAAACCTAGGTTTTTAAATCTTTTTATGCATGATATACACTCAATATTTCGTGCAAATCAGGTTAGGAAAGAATCAAAGGTGATTGGATGTGATTGAAGCCAAAAAGCATGAAAAAGATTTGGAAAATTATGGCTTGAAAATCAAATATCCTTTTCATTAATTCATGGATTTTTGATCAATTTCTTTGACCTAAATCATTGATACATATATATGCAAGCTAACCCTATTCCAAAAAAGGTCCCAGCTGCGCATAAACTCCATAATCAAACTTGCACTTTTGCCAAAAATTCTCAAAACTGAAAACAGGGTTCTAAGAGGTTTCAAGCAAAAATAATTGTCTTATCACCTTCCTGAGACATCAAGCAACGCATTTGAATCATTTTCCACGCCCCTAACGTCCAGAATTGGTGAATAGGATTCACACTTTTACCTATTTTTTTTCATAATCGTATTCTAAGATTTAGGCATTTTCATTGCATTTTATGTTTGATTTATACTAATGGGACCTCCCTGAAGCTAACCATGTAGCTGAATTGAATTTTTACTCACCATTGAAGAAACTACCATGGACGATATCTAGGTTTTTAAGAACCTTGAATTGGGCGTTTGTGCATATGGAAAAATTGGAACACGAAACCTAGGCCGTTCAATTCAGCATGCTTGGACGATGCTAAATCCACCCTCGCGCCTAATTTATGTGACCGGACGGCCTAATCGCTATTTTTCATAATGTTGCTTTTGGGTACGGTTCAAAACCGTTGCCCATTCTTTTTTTATTTCAGGAAAAAAACAAAGCCATGGAGAAGACGATTATGTGGCCAAGACTGGTTGGTTCATTCAAACTTTCGCGCGCAAAAAGGCACTAGCTTTCGCTTTATTTTATAATGTTTGTTGGTTAGGTAATATACAAAGAAGTAAAGTGGCACGATTGGCAAGGCATTGTAGTGGTAACCTCTAGGACCTGGGTTCGATCCCAGGTCCCCACCCCCTTTCAATATTATTTTTCTAATCATCATCCTATGCAGTATTTCTCTTGAAGACCACCATACATCCACCAAAATCAAGCCATCCACGCACATGCTGAAATCAATCCAAAGGTTATAGTTGGAAGCATATCATGGACATGAGTCAAAGGCGTTACACGCTGGCATGAGAAGTCAACCAGGCCAAAGCTATTGGGCCTGGATTTCTAAGTTGTTACCTCCAACTGGGGACAGAACCCCCCCTAGGTTTGCATTATTTCTTTTCATTATTTTGGTATTATTTTCAATTATTGTCTTTTTTTAATTAATTCTTTTAATTTAATATTTTCATGAAAAACATAAAAACAATATAAAATCAAAAAAGGACAAAAAATAAGTATTTTATTTAATTAATATATTTTTTTTGTAAATAAATATTATTCCTTAATTTTAGCTATTAAATTAGGTTTAATTCAAGCATTTTCTTAATAAATTTAAAATTTGTAGAATTAGGGTTTGTATTAATTTTTTATCCCTTTTCTTTTCTTTTCTCTAAATAATTAAATATTTCCTATTATTTTTATAAATTAAAATTGCATGTAAATAATTAGGTTAATTTAGGTTTGACGTTAATATTTCTTCTTAATAAATAAAAATTAGAATTAGGGTTAATTTTTCAATTTAATTCAATTTCATTAAAGTCATAAAATACAAAAATACCAAAAATAACTCCCTTTCATTTTAATTTTCATTAATTTAATCACTTAATTTAATTTCGTTAAAAGGGTCCAACGCCCTCGTTTCTAATTTAAATTTCAATTCGCGTATTTATTTCTTTCCTTTTAATATTTATGTACCTCTCCCAAAGCTTTGTAAACTCGGACATTTTAATCTTTCGCACTTTACTTTCTTTATTTTTTGTCAAATCGGGTCCTGGAAATTTTGGCGATGTGGACCCGCGCCTTTTGTAATAGTTTAGAACTTTACCTTTTCCGCAACTTTTTAACTGTTAACAAATGCATGCAAGAATGAATGACAAAAATAAAAACAAACGCATAGATCACTTTGACATGAACAAGATAAAAATAAATGAATCTGACACACAAATCACACACCACCCCTAGGGTACGCCTCACTGTTGCCTTGCCTCGAAAGGTGATCGTCGAGTAGAGGATGTCTTAGTAAGTCCTCATGATCCGGGAACCTGGCATGAGGGTAGCTTCTAAGGTATCTTCCCATTACTACGGTGATCACACGGTTGCCTTGTCCCTCGAAACGTGGCCGTCGACTATAGGACGTCTTAGTGAGTCCTTATGTCCCATTGATCTGGTTGCCTCAAAACAAGTTGCCTCGGAATAGTTGCCTCGGAATAAAAGATCAATAGCATAAGGGTAGCTCCTAAGGTATCTTACCATTGCTCGGTGACCATACTGTCCCAAAACTCGAATTGACCCGAACACCTCCAAAGGTGGTGCTACCTACCTCTCAATGGTGGGATGGCACTACTTTAAGGACATCTATGTAACACCCCAGTTTCAATTTTTGATTTATTTGAATTTGGGAATTTATTTTATTAGAATTAATAAAATAAAAAGAATTATTTATTTTGGAGTATTTGAGGAAAATAAAAGAAACAAGGAATATTAGAATTTTTATGTTATTGGGCTTAGATGTTATTAGTAAAGAGTGGGGGTGCAGAGAAATAAAGTTATGTTTGGGACTTAGGCCATTTTCTCATTTTTTGGTTTTCACGTAAGAACAGAAGTTGGAATTTGGGAAAAGAGAGCTCTGAAGAACGGAGAACGAAGAACATCGCCCAAGAACTCAAAGCTGTTAATTGATAAGGTAAGGGGGGCTATACTCGATTTATATTTGTTTATGGGTTTATGTACGGTTGATTCGGGTAATTGTAGGAAAATCCCAATTGTTAGATGTTTCTAGGGATCGATGACCGTAGGACTGAACCTTGTTAGAAAAGGGTTAGGTTCCCAATTTTTATGAATCGATTAAGAGTTTTAGGTCCCAATTGAGGAATTGGGAGTATATATCATGATCGTGAATTTACCTTGGAAGTTGTAGGGATAACCTCAGTGTCAGTAGAATTCCCCAAAAGGACGGTTAATCCCCGGTTAAGGTTACTATAAAAATTGTTGGTAACTTGGATATTGTGGTGTTGTTGTAAATTGTACAAACTCGATGCGTTAGGTACTGAAATGCGCGTTTTGGCGGACGTTTTCCCGCGTTTGGACTGCTGTTTCTGAGCTGCTGCAGGTTCAGGAAAATCCTGTACGCGCTCAGCAACACGGGCCGTGTTGCACAACACGGGTGCCCGTGTTGCTCTTCTGTGTTGGGAGATGTTGTGCTCTGGTTGCACGACACGGGCCGTGTTGCACAACACGGGCACCCGTGTCAGATCCCCTGTACTGATAAAAATAAAATGTGCATTTTTCTGGACGTGCTGCACAACACGGGCCGTGTTGCACAACACGGGTACCCGTGTTGCTCTGCTGTGATGATTTTCTGAATTTTTGGTTTCAGTGCTTTGATGTTGGATTTTTATTGCCATGCTTTTAGATATGTTATCGAGCATGAATTGTGATATAATTGATGTGATTGGTTGATGTTGAATAGTATGCTGAGTGATTACATGCTATTCGTAACTTGATATGATTGATGTTTAAATAGTATGCTGGGTGGTTACATGCTATTCATATCATGTTATGTTTGATATTGTTGATGTGCATGATATGTTGATCGATGTTCATAGTATGCTGAGTGTTACATACTTACATATCATGTTGCATTTGTTAATTCCCATTGTGTGGAATTAGCATGGTGGCCAATATACGTGTCCGCGATTTAATGGAACGTTGAGGTGGTAGCCGTGTCCGCGATATAATGGAACGGTGAGTTATCCGTGACCCGCGATTTAATGGGGCGGTGAAGTGGTACCACATGCATGGGTGTGTTGCATTACTCGAATATAACATGAATGGATGATTTTTCCAATGTTATATTTGATTGTTTGTTTGCACGTATGATTTGATAAATGGTTGATGATGTTTGATGAATAATTGCAAATATGAAAGGCAATATGTCATGGATATATGAATTGTAAAGGTTTTGTAAACTATGAAATATGCTAATTATTGGGTGATGCTTATGATTTCGTGAATTGATTGTTATGAATGTATAACCAAATGTATATTTGAGAAGCTCACCCTTACTGTTGAATATTTCAGATTGAGGAGCTTCGCTCAGGTGCTTGGCGAAGGCTTATCGTGTCTGGTTTAGTTTCGTTTTAGTATGTCCGGGTCATGCTCTGATAGTTGTAACTCCGGGAACGTTTGGTTGTCGAGCTGCTTTAGTCAGACTCGTTTATTTTCTGTTAATTGTTATAATATGACGTTGACTTTTCCAGGTGTTAATCCCTGATGATTTTGGAAAATATTATAACATTTGATTTATTAAATAAATTATTCCGCTGTGTAGACATGTATGAGTTACCACTAAAATTATGCATGACAGGAATTTATTTTATTAAAAGAGAATTGTAGCATTCCTCGATTATTACATGTACTCTGAGTTTATAATTTTTAATATTTGCGAAAATTATATGCGGGGTTTTAGAGGGTGTTACAATAGTGGTATCAGAGCATAGTCGGTCGTTGTGACCAGAGTCTTGAGTCAGTCATTCCTTTTCGTATGCGACTAGTGCAAGGTAACACTGTCGATACTGTATTCTGATGTGGAGTATGTTTTAATTCTCAGGAATATGGCTGGAAGAGGTAATGGACGAAATGATGCTGCACTAGCTGAGGCTTTGGGGATGTTAGCTGGTGTACTTGCTGGAAACCCAACTGGAGGCGTGATTGGTGCTGATAGGCAATTGGGAAATTTCCAAAGGAACAATCCTCCGTTGTTCAAAGGTACACATGACCCTGAAGGTGCTCAGAAGTGGCTGAAGGAAATTGAAAGGATTTTCCGTGTGATTGATTGTGCTGAAGATCTGAAAGTCAGATATGGTACGCATATGTTGGCAGAAGAAGCCGACGACTGGTGGGTTGCCACAAGGACTGAAATGGTTCAGGATGGAGAGGCACTGACTTGGGCTAACTTCAGAAGGGCTTTTCTGAGGAGGTACTTTCCTGAAGATGTTCGGGGAAGAAAGGAAATTGAATTTTTGGAGCTTAAGCAGGGCAATCTGACTGTTAGTGAGTATGCTACTAAGTTCACTGAGCTGGCAAAGTATTATGCACACTACAACAATGATGAGGCTGGAGAATTCTCTAAATGTATCAAATTTGAGAATGGTCTCCGAGATGAGATTAAGCAGGGAATCAGGTACCAGCGTATTCGTAGATTTTCTGATCTGGTGGATTGTAGCAGAATCTTGGAAGAAGATATTACCAAGAATCGGTCGTCTCACTCTCGTGGGGCTGTTGATAAAAGAGGAAAGCAACATATGGACCGTGGCAAGCCATATGGTAGAGATAACCAGAGATCAGGTGGATGGAAAAGGCCTAGTGGGGGAGATTCTAAGGCTCCTATCAGATGCTACAGGTGTGGTGAGTCTGGTCATCACATTCGAGATTGCAAGAGTGATGAGAAGAAGTGCTATAAATGTGGAAAGGCTGGTCATTTGTCTATTGATTGCAAAGGGAAGTCTGTTACTTGTTACAATTGTGGCGAAGAAGGTCACATTCGTCCGCAGTGTCCTAAGCCTAGGAAGGATCAGTCAGGTGGAAAAGTGTTTGCTTTGTCTGGATCTGAGACTACCCCAGAGGATCGATTGATTAAAGGTACGTGTTTTATTCATGGCACACCTTTAGTTGCAATTATTGATACTGGTGCAACTCATTCTTTCATTTCTTTGGATTGTGCTGAGAGGTTGAAACTGGACATATCTGGTATGCGAGGTAGCATGGTTGTTGATACTCCTGCATCGGGTTCAGTGACAACTTCACTCGTATGTAGGAATTGTCCTATTGAGATTTTTGGTAGAGGTTTCGGTATGGATTTAGTGTGCCTACCGCTTGAACAAATTGATATTATCCTTGGGATGAACTGGTTGGAATTCAACCGGGTTCATCTGAACTGCTTTGCTAAGACGGTGATTTTCCCAGAAGCAGTTGGTGTCGAGAATTTGACTATGACTGCTAGGCAGGTGCAAGAAGCAATGGAAGATGGTGCTAATGTGTTTATGTTACTTGCTTCGTTAGATGCAACAGGAAAGGTCAGGAGTGGTGAATTGCCAGTGGTGTGTGATTTCCCAGAAGTCTTTCCTGATGATGTCGGTGAGTTACCTCCAGAGAGAGAAGTGGAATTTTCTATAGATTTAATTCCTGGTACGAGACCGGTGTCGATGGCGCCATATCGTATGTCTGCGTCTGAATTGGCTGAATTGAAGAGTCAGTTGGAAGATTTACTGGAGAAGAAGTTTATTCGTCCAAGTGTTTCGCCTTGGGGTGCTCCGGTATTGTTGGTTAAGAAGAAAGAAGGTTCTATGAGACTGTGTGTTGATTACAGGCAATTGAACAAGGTAACCATTAAGAATCGGTACCCGTTACCGAGGATTGATGATTTAATGGATCAGTTAATTGGAGCCAGTGTATTCAGTAAGATTGATTTGAGATCTGGATATCATCAGATTCGTGTGAAAGCGGAAGATATTCAAAAGACTGCTTTTCGAACGAGGTATGGGCATTATGAATATTCTGTTATGCCGTTCGGAGTTACTAATGCACCTGGAGTTTTCATGGAATATATGAATAGGATTTTTCACCCATATCTGGATAAGTTTGTTGTGGTTTTTATTGATGACATTCTGATTTATTCCGAGAATGACGAAGAACATGCGGAACATCTCAGAATTGTGTTAGAGTTGTTGAAAGATAGGAAGTTGTATGCAAAGTTGTCCAAATGTGAATTCTGGCTGAATGAAGTTAGTTTTCTTGGACATGTGATTTCTAAGAATGGTATCGCAGTGGATCCTGCAAAAGTAGAAGCGGTATCTCAGTGGGAAGCGCCAAAGACTGTTTCTGAAATTAGAAGTTTTCTTGGCCTTGCAGGTTATTACAGAAAGTTTATCGAAGGATTCTCAAAGTTAGCATTGCCGTTGACGAAGTTGACTCGTAAAGGACAAGCGTTTATTTGGGACTCTGATTGCGAGAAAGGTTTCCAAGAATTGAAACGGAGATTGACTAGTGCTCCTATTCTGATTTTGCCGAATCCGGTGGAATCTTTTGTGGTCTATTGTGATGCATCTCTGTTGGGTTTAGGTGGTGTTTTAATGCAGAACCAACAGGTAGTTGCGTATGCTTCGAGACAGTTGAAGGTTCATGAAAGGAACTATCCTACTCATGACTTAGAACTGGCAGCAGTTGTGTTCGTCTTGAAATTGTGGAGACATTATCTGTATGGTTCGAGATTTGAAGTGTATAGCGATCATAAGAGTTTGAAGTATCTTTTCGATCAGAAAGAGCTCAATATGAGGCAAAGAAGGTGGTTAGAATTCCTCAAAGATTATGATTTTGGTTTGAATTACCATCCTGGTAAGGCAAATGTAGTTGCAGATGCTTTGAGCAGGAAGTCCTTGCATATGTCTATGATGATGGTTCGTGAATTGGATTTAATTGAGCAATTCCGAGATTTGAGTTTGGTTTGTGAAAGTACTCCGAAGTGTGTTCGTTTGGGTATGTTGAAACTTACTAGTGGTATTCTAGAAGAGATCAGAATCGGGCAGAAATCCGATGTTAATTTAGTTGATAAATTGACATTGATCAACCAAGGTCAAGGTGGTGAGTTTAGGATTGATGAGAATGATGTTATGAGGTTTGGCGATAGAGTTTGTGTTCCTGATGTCGCAGAAATCAAGAAAAGTATATTAGAGGAAGGACATCGCAGTGGGATGAGTATTCATCCGGGTGCCACGAAAATGTATCATGATTTGAAGAAATTGTTTTGGTGGCCGGGAATGAAAAAGGAAATAGCTGAATTTGTGTATGCATGTTTAATCTGTCAGAAATCGAAGATTGAGCATCAAAAGCCGTCTGGGTTTATGCAACCAATGTTTATTCCAGAATGGA
The DNA here is from genome assembly GCA_948472305.1 of Vicia faba. NCBI lineage: Eukaryota > Viridiplantae > Streptophyta > Magnoliopsida > Fabales > Fabaceae > Vicia > Vicia faba. The sequence goes on along the minus strand of OX451738.1, from coordinate 51,318,331 downwards.
AGTGGGATAGTATTTCTATGGATTTTGTATCTGGGTTGCCGAGGACTCCTATGAATTGTGAAGCGATATGGGTCGTTGTGGATAGGTTGACTAAGTCTGCTCATTTTATACCGGTGCGAATGGATTACTCGATGGAGAGATTGGCACAGTTATATATTGAGAAAATAGTGAGTTTGCATGGAGTTCCTTCTAGTATTGTGTCAGATAGAGATCCGAGGTTCACTTCGAAATTTTGGGAAGGATTGCAGAAGGCTTTGGGTACTAAGTTGAGATTGAGTTCAGCTTACCATCCTCAGACTGATGGACAGACGGAGAGGACGATTCAATCATTAGAAGATTTATTGCGTGCTTGTGTTTTAGAACAGGGTGGAGCTTGGGATAGCTATTTGCCATTGATTGAATTTACTTATAACAATAGTTACCATTCGAGTATTGGTATGGCTCCGTTTGAGGCATTGTATGGTAGACGGTGTAGAACACCTTTGTGTTGGTATGAATCTGGAGAGAGTTCGGTAGTTGGGCCAGAGATTGTTCAGCAGACTACCGAAAAGATCAAATTGATTCAAGAGAAGATGAGAGCTTCTCAGAGTCGTCAGAAAAGTTATCATGATAAGAGGAGAAAGAATTTAGAATTCAGTGCTGGAGATCATGTGTTTATGAGAGTTACTCCGATGACGGGTATTGGTCGGGCGTTGAAGTCTAAGAAGTTGACTCCGCGTTTTATTGGTCCGTTTCAGATTACGGAAAGAGTTGGAGAAGTTGCTTATCGCATTGCTTTACCTCCGAGACTTGCGAATTTGCACGATGTTTTTCATGTCTCTCAGTTGAGGAGATACATTCCAGACCCATCTCATGTAATCCAAATAGATGATGTACAGGTAAGAGACAACCTGACAGTAGAAGCATTGCCTATGAGGATAGAAGATCGGGAAGTGAAACAGTTAAGAGGTAAAGAGATAGCATTAGTGAAGGTTGCTTGGGGAGGTCCAGCAGATGGAAATATCACTTGGGAGCTGGAGAGCCAGATGAAAGAGGCTTATCCTGAGCTGTTCGTCTAAGGTATGTTTTCGAGGACGAAAACTCTTTTAGTGGGGGAGAGTTGTAACACCCCAGTTTCAATTTTTGATTTATTTGAATTTGGGAATTTATTTTATTAGAATTAATAAAATAAAAAGAATTATTTATTTTGGAGTATTTGAGGAAAATAAAAGAAACAAGGAATATTAGAATTTTTATGTTATTGGGCTTAGATGTTATTAGTAAAGAGTGGGGGTGCAGAGAAATAAAGTTATGTTTGGGACTTAGGCCATTTTCTCATTTTTTGGTTTTCACGTAAGAACAGAAGTTGGAATTTGGGAAAAGAGAGCTCTGAAGAACGGAGAACGAAGAACATCGCCCAAGAACTCAAAGCTGTTAATTGATAAGGTAAGGGGGGCTATACTCGATTTATATTTGTTTATGGGTTTATGTACGGTTGATTCGGGTAATTGTAGGAAAATCCCAATTGTTAGATGTTTCTAGGGATCGATGACCGTAGGACTGAACCTTGTTAGAAAAGGGTTAGGTTCCCAATTTTTATGAATCGATTAAGAGTTTTAGGTCCCAATTGAGGAATTGGGAGTATATATCATGATCGTGAATTTACCTTGGAAGTTGTAGGGATAACCTCAGTGTCAGTAGAATTCCCCAAAAGGACGGTTAATCCCCGGTTAAGGTTACTATAAAAATTGTTGGTAACTTGGATATTGTGGTGTTGTTGTAAATTGTACAAACTCGATGCGTTAGGTACTGAAATGCGCGTTTTGGCGGACGTTTTCCCGCGTTTGGACTGCTGTTTCTGAGCTGCTGCAGGTTCAGGAAAATCCTGTACGCGCTCAGCAACACGGGCCGTGTTGCACAACACGGGTGCCCGTGTTGCTCTTCTGTGTTGGGAGATGTTGTGCTCTGGTTGCACGACACGGGCCGTGTTGCACAACACGGGCACCCGTGTCAGATCCCCTGTACTGATAAAAATAAAATGTGCATTTTTCTGGACGTGCTGCACAACACGGGCCGTGTTGCACAACACGGGTACCCGTGTTGCTCTGCTGTGATGATTTTCTGAATTTTTGGTTTCAGTGCTTTGATGTTGGATTTTTATTGCCATGCTTTTAGATATGTTATCGAGCATGAATTGTGATATAATTGATGTGATTGGTTGATGTTGAATAGTATGCTGAGTGATTACATGCTATTCGTAACTTGATATGATTGATGTTTAAATAGTATGCTGGGTGGTTACATGCTATTCATATCATGTTATGTTTGATATTGTTGATGTGCATGATATGTTGATCGATGTTCATAGTATGCTGAGTGTTACATACTTACATATCATGTTGCATTTGTTAATTCCCATTGTGTGGAATTAGCATGGTGGCCAATATACGTGTCCGCGATTTAATGGAACGTTGAGGTGGTAGCCGTGTCCGCGATATAATGGAACGGTGAGTTATCCGTGACCCGCGATTTAATGGGGCGGTGAAGTGGTACCACATGCATGGGTGTGTTGCATTACTCGAATATAACATGAATGGATGATTTTTCCAATGTTATATTTGATTGTTTGTTTGCACGTATGATTTGATAAATGGTTGATGATGTTTGATGAATAATTGCAAATATGAAAGGCAATATGTCATGGATATATGAATTGTAAAGGTTTTGTAAACTATGAAATATGCTAATTATTGGGTGATGCTTATGATTTCGTGAATTGATTGTTATGAATGTATAACCAAATGTATATTTGAGAAGCTCACCCTTACTGTTGAATATTTCAGATTGAGGAGCTTCGCTCAGGTGCTTGGCGAAGGCTTATCGTGTCTGGTTTAGTTTCGTTTTAGTATGTCCAGGTCATGCTCTGATAGTTGTAACTCCGGGAACGTTTGGTTGTCGAGCTGCTTTAGTCAGACTCGTTTATTTTCTGTTAATTGTTATAATATGACGTTGACTTTTCCAGGTGTTAATCCCTGATGATTTTGGAAAATATTATAACATTTGATTTATTAAATAAATTATTCCGCTGTGTAGACATGTATGAGTTACCACTAAAATTATGCATGACAGGAATTTATTTTATTAAAAGAGAATTGTAGCATTCCTCGATTATTACATGTACTCTGAGTTTATAATTTTTAATATTTGCGAAAATTATATGCGGGGTTTTAGAGGGTGTTACAATCTACACAGACGAATTCCTTAGGGTAGGTAGACGACTCTAGATACTTGCTCTAATTTCAAAAACAAATCAAAAATACTTTTCACACCGACACCTTTTCAAAAAGCTTTCGAAAGCAATTTTTCAAACACTCTTGAGGACCGATACAAGAGTCGAACTGGAATTTTCAAAGAAACTTTTTAAAACCCACAGTTGAAAAGCAAACAAACCATTTTGAAAACACAAGTGAGCAAGTATCTAAGAGCCCATGGATAACCATGGATAGAAAGGGTGCTAACACCTTCCCTTTCTATAATCTACCTCCCGAACCGAGAGCAATCTCTTTAAGGAATTTTTCTGTGCTTTTGTCCTTTCCATTTGGAGAAAATAAAAGACGGTGGTGACTCTTGCTTCCGCGACATTTCGCGACACCAGCGTTAAATAGTCAGTTCCAGATCCACCGATCACATCAATCATAACCATTCACGCCAATCTTTCCAAGGCCGTCAAAAAGCCTGTTAAGATTACACCAGCTACGAAATCTGTTCCTTAGAAGATAACAATGCCAGGGCCTGTTCCCTATGTTTCTGAGAAGTCGATACCTTGGAACTATAGCGGTGACGTCTACTACCATGGTATCAAGCAAATCGAAGTAATTGAAGAAAGTTCGGATGATGATGAAGCCAACATTAGTAACATTGCAGGCACTAGCAAAATCACCAGGAGCGGGAGAATATTTTCTCCAGAGATTGCCCCTCCAAGAGCAGTCTTTGGACCCTCATCAGCTGACAAGGTCGTCCCTGCACCAATAAAGCTTTCTGCTAAGACTCCTTTGATTGAAGATATTGTTGTTCCTAGTACTGTCTCTCCTACCGCTGCTGACAAAGGTAAGGGAATCCAAGATGAGCCCGTCAGGACGAGGGCTCAACCCTTGGTTATCCCGGAAACCTCCAAGAAGGAAATGGACGAGATTTTGAGGATAATCAAAAGAAGTGACTTCGATTTGGTAGAACAGTTGGGGCAAACCCCCTCCAAGATCTCCATGCTGGCACTACTACTTTGCTCAGAAGCGCACGCTAAATCCCTGATAAAATTTCTGAAGGCAGCTCATGTGCCCCAAGAAACCTCTGCGGATCAATTTCAAAATTGCGTGGCTAGCCTGACTGCGGACAATGGATTAGGTTTTTCTGATGCCGACCTAACTTCTAAAGGTAGGAATCACAATGATGCTTTGCACATTTCAGTCGAGTGTCGAGGAACTACTCTCGCACATGTCTTGGTTGATACTGGTTCGTCGCTGAATGTATTGCCTAAGAAGGCCTTGGACCGACTAGATTGTGAGGGGTTGGATTTGAAGCCGAGTGATATTGTCGTCAGAGCTTTCGATGGTTCGAAGAGAATGGTCCATGGGGAGGTTGAAATTCCCATAAAGATAGGCACTGAGGTGTTTAAATCCACTTTCTATGTGATGGACATCCGTCCATCAGACTCTTGCTTGCTGGGTAGGCCTTGGATACACCATGATGGGGCAGTTACCTCCTCCTTGCATCAGATGTTGAAGTACCCTGTCAAGGGAAAGATCATCACTGTCCATGGCGAAGAAGAGTACATGATTAGCCACTTAAATTCTTTCCGGTACGTGGAGGTAGAGGGGGAGTTCATTGAAACGCCTTTTCAGCATTTCGAAGAAGTCCTTCCTGAAATAGCAGTAGCGAAGTTGGCAGCTGAGGCACCGAGGCAGATGGCTAGGATGGCATCTCTGGAGGACGCAAGGGCCGCAATAAAGGAAAGGAAGAATTCAGCATGGGGGCAGTTACCCGACATTCCACATAAGACAGACAAATTTGGATTAGGGTTCACAGCCGCCGGCCAGCAAGCTATGCGCCGTGCAAAGATTGAAAGGGCGCCAGTCAAAATTTCTCCCTACGGAATCAACGCTTTGGAGGACGAAGACAAAGAGAGCAGCATTGAAGAGTGGATTTATCCAACTGTCAAAGGAGGATTGAGCAACTGGGAGGCAAAGGACTTTGTCCCCATCACTTTTATTCATCAGTAATTTATCTGTTAAACGTTTCTTATTTGGTCTGTAATGTTTACTTTCAAACAATCCGTACACTATCTTTTCACCTCATGCCTTGCCCGGGGCATGTAGGTCCACTTGTAAGGGTTTGATTATTTTTCATATCCATATGTCATGTTTAATTATTCATTGGACGTTTTTCATTTGATAAACTGCTTATGTTCATTTTCTTTCCTTTTGCATTTTTGTTTAAGGATGGCTATCCCTTACACACACCCACACTCACCAATGCAGGTACCCATCCACTCCGGATTCCATGGGTGACGATTCTGCTATATCTTTCAATAACTCTGAAGATCTGGTCAATCTAGCCGAGTATGAAGATGACGAAGGTTGTGAAGTACCAGGGGAACTAGCCAGACTTCTACAACAAGAGGAAAGGGCCATCCTACCGCATGAAGAGCCATTGGAAACTATCAACTTGGGTACCGAGGAAGACCGGAAGGAGGTGCAAGTGGGTGCCAATTTGGAACCGAGTATCAAGGAACGCCTGATACAGTTGTTGAATGAGTATGTTGAAATCTTCGCTTGGTCTTATGAAGACATGCCGGGTTTAGACACAGACATCGTGGTTCACCGTCTCCCCACAAGAGAAGACTGTCCACCGATCAAGCAAAAAGTTCGCCGAATAAGGCCTGACATGTCTGAAAAGATCAAAGCAGAAGTAATGAAACAATTCGACGCTGGCTTTCTGGCTGTTACATCCAATCCTCAATGGGTCGCTAACATCGTGCCAGTACCCAAGAAAGATGGCAAAGTCAGGATGTGTGTGGACTACCGGGATTTGAATAGGGCCAGCCCCAAAGATGATTTCCCGCTACCTCATATTGACATTTTGATCGACAATACAGCTCAGCACAAAGTGTTTTCCTTCATGGATGGATTCTCGGGCTACAATCAAATCAAAATGGCCCCCGAGGATATGGAGAAAACAACTTTTGTCACACAATGGGGCACTTTCTGTTACAAAGTGATGCTGTTCGGGCTGAAGAACGCAGGGGCAACTTATCAACGCGCCATGGTAGCTTTATTTCATGATATGATTCATCATGAGATTGAAGTTTACGTAGACGATATGATAGCTCGATCACAAACAGAGGAAGAGCACCTTGAACATCTAGAAAAGCTGTTTGCCAGGTTGAAAGAATACAAACTCAGGCTGAATCCAAGTAAGTGCACTTTTGGAGTTAGGTCTGGTAAACTCCTGGGATTCATTGTAAGCAACAAAGGCATTAAAGTCGATCCAGCAAAAGTGAAAGCAATACAAGAGATGCTTGCTCCCCGTACTGAAAAGGAGGTTAGAGGGTTCTTGGGGCGCTTGAACTATATTGCCAGATTCATCTCTCATCTGACTTCTACCTGTGAGCCAATTTTCAAACTCTTGAAGAAAGATCAGGTAGTCGAATGGAACGACGATTGCCAAGCTGCTTTTGATAGAATCAAGGAGTATTTGCTAGAACCTCCTATTCTGATGCCACCCGTCGAAGGAAGACCATTGATCATGTATTTGACCGTCTTGGATAACTCAATGGGGTGTGTTTTGGGCCAGCATGACGAGTCTGGTCGAAAAGAGCATGCTATTTATTACCTTAGCAAAAAGTTTACCGACTGTGAGACTCGCTACTCACTGCTCGAGAAAACTTGTTGCGCTTTGGTATGGGCTGCTCGCCGACTAAGACAGTATATGTTGACTCATACTACCTTGTTGATTTCCAAAATGGATCCTATCAAGTATATCTTCGAAAAGCCCGCTTTATCTGGAAGGATAGCTAGATGGCAAATGATCTTAACTGAGTATGACATCTAGTACACCACCCAAAAAGCTATAAAAGCGAGTGTACTAGCTGACCATCTGGCTCATCAGGCTATCGAAGATTATCAACCCATGAGATTTGACTTCCCGGACGAGGACATCATGAATTTGGACAACATTGAAGGTAACGGACCGTATGACGGACCCGAAAAGGGATCCCGATGGACCCTGTACTTCGATGGTGCTTCAAATACACTTGGAAACGGTATCGGTGCGGTACTCATTTCTCCGGAAGGTTGTCACACGTATTTCACGGCCCGACTTTGCTTCAGCTGCACAAACAACATGGCTGAGTATGAAGCCTGCATCTTTGGTCTCAAAGCTGCTATAGACTTGGGGATCAAATCTTTGATCGTATTTGGGGACTCGGCTTTGGTTATCAGTAAAATCAAAGGAGAATGGGATACCAAACATCCTAATCTCATCCCATACAAAGAACACGTCCTGACATTGTTGCCGCATTTCGAGCAAATTACCTTCGAGCATTTCCCGCGAGAAGAGAATCAGCTAGCAGATGCTCTGGCCATAATGTCCTCCATGTTTAAACTCAACTGGGATAACGAGGCTCCCCAAATCACCATCGAGCGAATGGATGAACCTGCGCATTGTCATGAGATTAATACCGAAGAGGTAGTGGAACAACCCTGGTTCCATGAAATCAAAAGGTATCTCGAGACTCGAGATTATCCTGAAGGAGCTTCCGTGAATGACAAGAAGTTCTTAAGGAAATTTGCTGCTAAGTTCTTCCTGAGCAACGGCATCCTTTACAAACGAAGCCATGATTGTGTATTACTCCGATGCGTAGATAAAGCTGAAGCAGAGTTGATCATGACCGATATACACAGCGGCACATTTGGCACTCACTTGAGCGGGCATACGATGGCTAAAAAGATCCTAAGGGCAGGCTATTACTGGTCTACCATGGAAGCTGACTGCCATCAACATTCCCGTACTTGCCACAAGTGTCAAGTCTATGCTGATAAAGTTCATATCCCTCCGGTTCCTCTCAACGTCCTGACTGCTCCGTGGCCCTTTGCAATGTGGGGCATTGATATGATTGGAGAGATCAAGCCCACGGCTTCCAACGGACATCGCTTCATCCTGGTTGCCATCGACTATTTCACCAAATGGGTCGAAGCAGCTTCCTTCGCCTCTGTTACTAAAAATGTGGTTGCCCGCTTTATCAAGCAAAATCTCATATGTCGGTATGGTGTTCCATACAGGATCATCACAGACAACGGTACAAATCTGAATAACACAATGATCACTGCGTTGTGCAAACAATTCAAGATTTATCATCACAATTCATCTCCCTATCGGCCGAAGATGAACGGTGCTGTTGAAGCTGCGAACAAAAACATTAAGAAGATCATTCAGAAAATGACAGTCACTTACAAAGACTGGTGTTATACCCCAAAATTTGCCCTCCCATATTCTTCAAGAAATTGCCAAGCCAGGTCACAAAATTCCCCCAAGGGTTATGCATTCAACTGTCTCCTACACAGTCAAAACTAGGGTTTGGGTTCTGATCAAGAAAAGGAAGTTTTCAAAGGCTCAATCAAGTCTCATATGCTTACAAACATGGTCAAGCATCCCCATATCAAGTTTCAAGGCATTCAGCTCAAGATTGCACAGTCAAAACCCTAAATTGCACTACAGTCAACTGTAGGGGCAAAATGGTCATTTGGCAGTCAAAAGTTCAAATTTTTGGTCAACCTATCATTTTGAAGCCACAAACATCATTTGATCAATGCTTGATCATGATTCTCAAAATTTGGCTCAGAAATCATCAAAGATGCACAAGTTGCTATATTTGGACAGCTGAAAAAGTCAACTGAAATTGACCAGGGCATAACTTTCACATGGATTATCAGAAAAATTCCATCCAAAGCTCATTTTGAAGAGAAAGACATTTCCTACAACTCATCTTCATACTTCAAGTCCAAGAAATGCTCTCACAAAAAGTTATCAATTTCAACATTATAGGTCATTTTCAAAAGTCAACAAAAAGGGACTTTAAGTCAAAGGCCATAACTTGAGATTGGTAAATCAAAATGACATGGGACCAAACGCATTGGTTAAAGGACTCAAAGACCTTTCCAAAATGTCCAAGAACATGAGAAAATCTTAAAAATTGAGCAAGTTATGCCTTGTAGAAGTTGGGAAATTTTTGTGAAATGGCAAAAGTCAACTATCCTTGAAAATCCAATTTTGACAAAAGGGCCCCATTTTTCTCACTTTGTTCATCCTTGTCATGCCACACACGTGTTCCATGGTTGATTTCAAGACCAAATATTGATTTTTTTATTTTATTTAATTTTTGATGATTTAATTCATTTTAATTCTTTGAAAATTCAAATAAAATTTAAAAACCAATGGAATAGTGTCAAATGAACTTGGACAATTCCTATGTATCATGAACCAACTCAAGAAATCAGGCTAGGGTTCATTTGCATACTAGGTCTAGGTTTTGGCTAAAAAGAAGGAAAATGGTTAATGGAAGAAACCCTAAGACCAATTCTTTCCCAAGCTTGAATTTAGGTCAAAAAACAAACCAATTCCCTTCCATGAGATGCATTGAGTCAAACCCTAACCATAGTGCAGCAAAAGGCTCGCTCAAAAGTGGATTGGAATTTTGAAAATTTGGACATAAAATGCAAATCTGATTTCAAAGCTAGGGATCTTTTCAAGCCTTAATTTTTGTTCCATAAGCATCCTGGACAATCACTGAACACGTTCCAATTGAAAACATCTTCCAAAACTCCCTAAACTGGTACCCCTAACTCAAACTGTACAGCATTTTTTTTGAAATCGTATTCTTAATTCTAAGCATCTTCACTGCATTCCAATTGGATATCCTTGTTCCATGTGATGTTTCCAAGCTATTCATTATGTTTAATTTCATTTTTGTTGATCATACACGAAGTTACCATTTTCGAATGTTAGGGTTTCCAGCTTTTTAATTTAGGGCTTTCAAAAATAGGCAAAATCAAAGCTCAAGACCATCGCCATTAAAACCAGCATGTTCCAATGAGCAGGAAACAACCATCGCGAACAATTTATGTAGCCTATATGGCTATTCGCTATTTTCCCATAGCAGGCTTAAGGCAACGCTTCAAAACCGTTGCTATTGTGTTTATGTTTCAGGGCATGCGAGGAAGAAGAAGACGTGTCCACCAGCGGTTCGTCCATTCAAAATTCGCGCGTTTCAGCCACTAGCGCGTTGTATTTGTTTTATATAATTTATTTATATATTATATATCAAAGTGCTTAAGCAGCTCAGTTGGCAAGCTATTAGCGTGTTAACCTCAATGACCTGGGTTCAAGTCCCAGGTCAGAACAATTTCCATAATGTTTTTCTATCTTAATTCCCATGCAGCATAACATTGAAGACTCACCATACACTTCAGCATTAGCTCATCCACGTGTCCCAGGAGGTCTATCAAAGGGTCCAGAACAAGGGCATAGGATGGATGCAAGTCAGCAGGCGCACACCTGAGTGGAAAAGTCAACAAATGGCCAGCAATTGGGCCAGGCTTTTCAAATCTACACCCCCCTGGTTTGCCTTGTTATTGTCATTTTTTTTTTATTCTTTCTTCAATTTTTCCTTTTATTTCTTTTTGCTATTTATTTAATTAATTTATTTTTCTACAAAACATAAAAAACATTCACAAAAAAATCAGAAAAGTCAAAAATTTTGATAATTATTTTATTTTAAATATTGTTTTCTTTTATAAATAAATTACATGTAATTAATTAGTTTAATTAGGTTTTCAAGTTTAATTCTTTTTTTTAATAAAAATCAAAAAAAACAAAAACATAGAACTAGGTTAATTAACAATGTTCATTTTTTTCCTTTTTTCATAATATAATTATTAATTCATTCTATTTTATAATTAAATGTACATAAATTAATTTAGAATTAAATTAGGTTAGAAATTAAATCTTTTTTCTTAATAAACTTAAAAAACATTAGAACTAGGGTTTAGCATTTTAATCTTAATTAATTTTTCTTTTTTCTTTTAAATCTAAAAAAACACAAAAATACTATTCTTCATTTAATTTTAATTTTAGATTCCTTGATTAATTTTAATTGATTGTAAAAGGGTCCAACGCCCTAATTTTGTTTAATCTCTTTATTTCGCGCATTTATTTTATATTGTTTAAATAATTCTGTATATGCCCCAAAGCCATGTAATTTAAAATTCTCGCACTTTTATTTATTCGCTTTATTTATTTTCAGTCAAATCGGGTTCGGTTTTTTTTTGGCGATGTGGACCCGCGCCAGTTGTAATAGTCTAGATTTATTTTCTCGCAAGTATATAACTGTTAATAAATATGCATGAAAGAATGTATGCCCAAAAATAAAATTGAATCGTTAGATCACCAATGCATGACAAGACAAACGATAAACTGAAAATGATACACAATTCGCACACACCACCCCTAGGGTACGCCTCACTGTTGCCTTTCGAAAGGTGGTCGTCGAGTATAGGACGTTCTAGTAAGTCCTTATGACCATGACATGATCCAGTTGCCTCGAAACGGTTGCCTCGGAAAATAAAGGATCAATGGCATAAGGGTAGCTTCTAAGGTGTCCTACTGTTGCTCTGGTGACCACCACGTCCCTAAAACTCGAATTGACCCGAACACCTCCTACGGTGGTGCTACCTACCTCTCAATGGTGGGATGGCACTACTTTAAAGGACATTTACACAGACGAATTCCTTAGGGTAGGTAGGTTCTCGTAGATACTTGCTCTCTTCAAAAACAAAACAAATAATACTTTTCACACCAACACTTTTTCAAAAGCTTTCAAAGCAAACTTTTCAAACACTCTGACGTACGAGTCGAACTGAAATTTTTTCAAAGAAACTTTTTTAAACCCACATTGAAAAGCAAACAAACATTTTGAAAACACATTGAGCAAGTATCTAAGAGCCCATGGATAACCATGGATAGAAAGGGTGCTAACACCTTCCCTTTCTATAACCTACCTCCCGAACCGAGAGCAATCTCTTAAAAGGAATTTTTCTGTGCTTTTGTCCTTTCCATTTGGAGAACATAAAAGACGGTGGCGACTCTTGCTTCCGCGACATTTTCGCGAACCAGCGTTAAACAGTCAGTTCCAGATCCACCGATCACAGAACTGGCGACTCTGCTGGGGATAAACTTAAAGTGAGGTGTACCTTAGGACTAAGATCATTGTGTTTTCAATTGCTTTCCTTGTATGCTTTAAAATTGTGGGTTGCTTGGGAGTTCTATAGATCCTAACCCGGATCTGGGGGATACCTTCTTAGAAAGTAGCAACAAGGCTGTGAGGGAACTGTGCGGGGTATACCGACATGGTTGAAACAGTCTGCTACGTTGATGTGGCACTTTGGTGTGTACCGGTAACCCTTGAGTCAGTCAAGGAGAGTACGGGGCCTCCATGTGGTGTCATGAAGCATCAACAGACCTTAGGAACCTTAATTGAACCATCTTGGCCTCTTTAGGGTAGTGAGATAACTGACTTTGGTGCAGTCCGAGGTTGGTTGATACTCGATACTACACTCAATTGAGGGTTGCTTTCCTGGAATATTTCGGTCGCCAGTTCAGTGGCTAAATCGAAACGATGAACAATGAAAGCAATCCCGTGATATTGGGAACCTTAGAACCCGGTTACTTTGATTAGGACAGGTTGAACCCACCAACTTCAAGAGGGTACTACCCAGACCCCATGCTGGCCTTAAACCTTAAGGGCCTGTCTTGTGTGCCTTGTGTGCCTTACATGTTTGTCTTTGTAAATATCTGTGTTTAATCATAGCATCATGACATCATCCAGCATCATATGCATTAACTAACCATTTCAGGGGTTCGAATTTTCATCTTTGTTCTTGTTTTGTAGGACATGGAAACTGTTCGTAGAAAGACAATTCCAATCAGTCTTGTAAGGATCTCTCCTCAGCTTAAGGAGCTTATATCCAGGATTCCCGAGAACTCTTCATTCAGTGAAAGGCATGGAAGCCTCATCAGCTTGGTCAACACCAACATTGAGGAAGATATGATAAAAGTCCTGTTCCAATTCTTTGACCCTCTGCATCACTGTTTCACTTTCTTGGACTATCAGTTGGTACCTACATTGGAGGAGTTCTCCCGACTCCTGAAGATCCCTATTCTTGATCAGCTACCCTTCAACGGTACAGAAAAGGAACCTAAGCTTGAAGAGATTGCTAAAGCCTTGCACCTACAGTCATCTGACCTCAAGGGACATTGGGAAGTTAGAAGTGGTATCAAAGGGTTCTTAGCCAGGTTTCTGTTTGAAAAGGCCTATGAATGTTGGAATTCCCTCGACTTGCAAGCTTTTGAAGAGGTTGTGGCCCTCCTTGTTTATGGTTTGGTGTTGTTCCCTAACCCAGATCAGCTCATTGATATCAGTGCCGTCCAGATCTTTATATCCAGGAATCCCATACCTACGCTACTGGGGGACATCCTTCACTCATGTTACACTCGAACCATGAGAAAAAGAGGTGTCCTAATGTGTTGCACTCCTCTCCTGGGAAAGTGGTTTATTTCGCACCTCCCACAATCAGTCCTGAAGAACGAGCGGGGTTTGAGATGGTCACAACGGTTGATGACTCTTACACATGCAGATATACATTGGTGCCCTAGGTCCAGGGAAGATGTCACTATCATTGATCGTTGCGGGGAGTATCCTAATGTTCCTTTACTTGGAATCAGAGGGGGTATTACTTATAGTCCATGCCTGGCTTGGAGACAATTTGGTTATGCTCGGAGGGATGGTCCTCATGACATGTTGATTCCTGACATAGTTTTTGACTTCGACAACGATACTCAAGGACTTCGCCAGAGATTTATCAGAGCTTGGAGGATGCCTAGTAGGATAGACAGCAAGACACTGGGGCACAGGAACTCCATCCCTTTGGAGCCTTACCTCAAGTGGGTACGAGCCCGCTCTCAGAAGTTAGTAATGCCTTATCCTCACATGCTTCCAGTAATCAAAGAGCCTGCCTTGGAAGGAGAGGTGTCTCATGTTATTCAGCACCCCGATATGCCCACATCCTGGGAAGAGATGCAGAAGAGTTGGATCCAGCTTAAGGAAGAGCGGAATTCTCTTGAGACTAGTTTGCATGCCAGTGAAAAGAAGGTCTTGGAGCTCACCCGCCTGTTGCATGAGGAAAGGAGTCTCAACACTTACATAGCTCCAAAGAAAATGCGCAACATATTTTGGATGTGATTTGATCTTTTTGTACTTTTGCCCATGAGGCTTTGATGTATTAAATAATGATTTTCTTAATAAATAACGTGTGTTCCTTTTGGTCTACAACAAACTTGAATTTTCGAACTCTTGAATGCATTGCATAAACACATATCATTCATCATGTGCATCATAGGTACTTTTCTTTTCAGGTTGTTTACCGTTCTTCGCTGTTTATTTCAGCATCATGAACCCTCCTGAATCATCAACCGATGCGGCTATCAAGGCTCTTCAGGCGCAAAACGTCCAGTTTCAGGCGCAAAACGCCCAATTTCAGGAGCTGATCAAGGGCTTGTCTCAGGGTCAACAAGAGTTAAAGACCATGCTGTTGAAGAAGACTAAGAAGAAGAGGAGGACTGTGCTATTTAACACTGGGCGCAGACTCGGGAACACTTTGGTTGTTGAAGCTGAAAGGACTCCTCCATCTGTGACGGAAGGTAGTCACCATGAAAGGGAGGTCACTACTCCTGTGGGCTCTGATACTGAAACAGACTTCAACGACGACCAGTACCCTCCTGCTGAAGACCGGTACAAACAGCTGGAAGACAGATTAAAGGCTGTGGAAGTTCAACGGGTGCCTGGATTGGATTTCGGAGACTTGGGGTTATCTACTGGAGTGGTGATCCCACACAAGTTCAAAACACCTGCCTTCGTGAAGTATGATGGGGCCTCCTGTCCCAAGATGCACCTCCGTTCTTATGTAAGGAAGATCCAGCCTTACACAGCAGACAAGAACCTTTGGATCCACTTCTTCCAGGAGAGTCTTTCAGGGACTCACCTCGATTGGTTCTATCAGCTAGATGGAATCAGCATTCGTAACTGGGAGGATCTGGCCACTGCTTTTTACAAGCAGTATCAGTATAATGCCGACCTCGCTCCTACGCGTACCCAGCTCCAGGGTATGTCGCTAGGGTCGGGTGAAGGTTTTAAGGAGTACGCTCAGAAATGGAGAGACCTGGCTGGCAGGGTGCAGCCACCATTGACGGATCGGGAGCTGGTATATATGTTCTTGGGGACCTTATCTGGTCCATTTTTCAATCATCTCATTGGTAATTCCTCTGCTGGGTTTACCGATCTAATCCTGACTGGTGAGAGGATTGAGGCCGGTATAAAATCGGGGAAGATACAGAAAGTTGCCTCCTCCAGTACTGAGAAGAAGCCCTTCAAAAAGGAGGCTAGTGCTGTATATAACTCCCGGAGAACAGAGCGACCTGAACACCGCCAATCTGTCAGTGCGGTAATGATTGCCAAACCTGCTGCCGCTCCTCGGCCAACTAATCCTCAAAAGTTTGAAAGACCCCGGAGAGAGTTCACCCGGTTAAGCATGACCTTATCACAAATCCTGCCACAGTTGCTATCCACCAATTTAGTGACTGTCAAGGAGGCTCCAAAGTTTCCCAACACTGCATCTCCCAAGTTCAATCCAAATGCTCGCTGTGCTTATCACTCTGATAGCCCGGGGCATAACACAGATGACTGTTGGGCCCTAAGAAATAAGGTTCAAGACCTCATTGACGCCAAGGAGATACAGTTTGAGGCGCCCGAGAGGCCGAATGTTGTAAATGCTCCCATGCCTCAGCATGGAGTGAATGCTGTTGAGGATAATTTGTATGTAGCTTCGGTGGATGATGTTGCTACTCCGTTGTTGATGGTCAAGAGGAATCTGTTGCTAGCCGGTTTATTTCCGGGATGTAGCGAAAGTTGCCCTCTATGTGTTGCTTCCCCTGCTGGTTGTTCTCTGTTGAAGTCAGGCATCCAAAACCTGATAGATAGTAGAGAGATCTTGTTCGAAAAGACTATTGTTCCTGCTGCTCCTGTTGAGGAAGTGTCGATCGTTACCATCTTCAACAACTATTCCGAGGCTCCTTCAAAGAAGCCTATACAAATTTTGTCAGTTCACAAGAATGTTCCCATCACCATTACTGTTCCGGGGCCTATACCCTACAAATCTGATAAGGCTGTCCCATGGCACTATGGGGCAGATGTTTATGTTCTGGGTGTGAAACAAGAGTGCAACATTGATACTGGTGTCTCCAACATCACCGGGCCTGCTAAGGTCACTCGTAGTGGAAGACTGTTCTCGCCAGACATTGCTCCTCCAGCAATTCATAGGCCTTTGATCTTCACACCTGCCAGAGTGCCTGTTTCTCCCCCTGATCAAGTATCCACCCCTGCTGCTGAGTCATCTGATACTCGGGGCAAGGGGATTGCTGCTGATGTGCCTGCCAGGACGGAGGCACCGAAGACCATTGTTGAGGCTTCCAAGCAGGAAATGGAAGAAATCCTCAAGATAATAAAGAAGAGTGATTTCAACGTTGTGGAACAGCTGGGGCACACCCCCTCTAAAATCTCCATGTTGTCATTGCTGCTGTGTTCAGAGGCCCATGCAAAGGCTCTGATTGCTTTCTTAAAGACTGCCCACGTACCCCAAGAGACAACTGTTGACCAGTTCACCGACTGTGTGGCCAACCTAACTGCTGATAATGGCCTGGGTTTCTCTGATGCCGATCTGCCAGCAAAGGGGAAGAACCATAATGATGCCTTGCATGTCTCCATTGAATGCAGGGGCACTACTCTTGCTCATGTGCTGGTTGACACAGGTTCTTCATTAAACGTGCTGCCCAAGAAGGCTCTGGATAGGCTGGATTGTGAGGGTCTAGAGCTCAAACCAAGTAGCATTGTTGTCCGGGCCTTTGACGGGTCCAAAAGAATGGTGCATGGTGAAGTGGACATCCCAATCAGGGTTGGGTCACAGGTATTTGATTCAAAGTTCTATGTGATGGACATCCATCCGTCCTATTCTTGTTTGCTGGGACGCCCGTGGATCCACAAGGCTGGAGCTGTGACTTCCACATTGCATCAGAAGCTCAAGTACCCGGTCAGGGGGAAGATCGTAACAGTGCAAGGGGAAGAGGAGTACATGGTCAGTCACCTCAACTCCTTCAGATATGTAGAAATGGATGGGGAGTTCATTGAAACCCCCTTTCAGCATTTTGAGGAAGTACCGCAAACCTTGGCAGCAGCAGAAGATGAAGAGGTTTCTCCTATGAAGATGGCCTCCTTAAAGGACGCCCGGGCTGTGATCGAGAAGGGTGAATGTGCAAACTGGGGCAAGCTTCCTGATCTTACTCCTAAGACTAACAAGTTTGGGCTGGGTTTCACCACAGAAGCTCAGAAAGCGGTGCGCAAGGCGAGAATCGGAAGACCTCCTGTGCTCATCACCCACTCAGAAGTGAATGCTGTTGGAGAGGAAGATGAAATAGAAGAGTCAAAGTTCGATAGCTGGATCTACCCGACGGCCGACGGTGGATTGACCAATTGGACTGCTAAAGATTTTACACCAATAACTTTTGTTCCCCAGTAATGAATTTCCTTGTTTTTGATTTGTAATAAACAGTAATTTGAGACTATATGGCCCGGTGTCTTACCCGGGGCACCGTGGTTTTATTTATGAGGGCTTTTGTTTGTCACTATCATATATCATGAATAAAAGCATTGGACGTTTTTCACAATTCAAATTTTGCGCTCCTTTTCTTTTCTTTACATATTGCAAAACAGCTGTATTTACACACACACTCACTCATACAGGTTTCAATCCACTCTGGATCTCACTGGTAACGACTCTGCTACTGCCAGTTATGACTTCGAAAATCCGATCAACTTAGCCGAAGACGAAGGTGAAGATGATTGCGAAGTGCCTGGTGAACTTGCAAGACTGTTGCAACAGGAGGAGAGGGCAATTCAACCTCATGAAGAGCCAGTGGAAATAATAAATTTGGGTACTGAGGAAGACAAGAAAGAGGTGAAGATTGGTGCCAACCTAGAACTCAGCGTGAAGCAACGGTTGACTCAGATGCTGCATGACTATAAAGAAATCTTTGCCTGGTCCTACGAAGATATGCCCGGATTAGATACCGACATTGTGGTCCATCACTTACCAACTAAAGAAGATTTCCCTCCGGTTAAGCAAAAGGTCCGCCGTATGCGTCCAGAGATGTCTGAGAAGATTAAAGCCGAGGTGATGAAGCAGTTTGATGCCGGGTTTCTTGCAGTAACTTCTTACCCTCAGTGGGTTGCTAATGTGGTGCCAGTACCTAAGAAAGACGGCAAGGTCAGGATGTGTGTCGATTACAGGGATCTGAACAGGGCCAGCCCCAAGGATGATTTCCCTCTACCTCACATTGATGTCCTTGTTGATAATACAGCTCAGCATAAGGTGTTCTCTTTTATGGATGGCTTTTCAGGCTACAATCAGATCAAGATGGCTCCTGAAGACATGGAAAAGACTACCTTTGTTACCCAGTGGGGCACCTTCTGTTACAAGGTCATGCCGTTCGGGTTAAAGAATGCTGGGGCAACCTACCAACGTGCCATGGTTACCTTATTTCATGATATGATCCATCATGAGATCGAAGCGTATGTGGACGACATGATCGCTAGGTCCCAAACTGAGGAAGAGCATCTAGATCATCTGCAGAAGTTGTTTGACCGGTTGAAATTGTACAAACTAAGATTGAACCCTAACAAGTGCACCTTCGGGGTAAGATCTGGGAAGTTGCTAGGCTTCGTGGTCAGTGATAAAGGTATTCAAGTGGACCCTGCTAAGGTCAAAGCCATTCAAGAGATGCCAGTTCCTAAGACAGAGAAGGAAGTCAGAGGCTTTTTAGGACGCTTGAATTACATCGCTCGATTCATCTCTCATCTGACCGCTACCTGTGAACCAATCTTCAAGTTGCTGAAGAAAGATCAGGTAGTACGTTGGAATGATGAATGTCAGGCTGCTTTTGACAGAATCAAAGAATATCTCCAAGAACCACCCATCCTTATGCCACCAGTTGAAGGGAGACCTTTGATACTTTACCTGACAGTGCTTGATAATGCAATGGGGTGTGTGCTGGGGCAGCATGACGAGTCTGGCCGAAAAGAGCATGCCATTTATTACCTTAGCAAAAAGTTTACCGACTGTGAGACCCGATACTCACTGCTTGAGAAAACTTGCTGCGCTTTGGTATGGGCTGCTCGCCGGCTGAGACAGTATATGCTGACTCACACTACCTTGTTAATCTCAAAAATGGATCCTATAAAGTACATATTCGAAAAGCCTGCTCTGTCTGGGAGAATTGCAAGATGGCAGATGATCTTGACGGAATACGACATTCAGTACACGACCCAAAAAGCCATCAAGGGAAGTGTATTGGCAGACCACCTAGCACATCAAGCTGTGGATGACTACCAATCAATGAACTTCGAGTTTCCAGATGAAAGCATTATGATAGTAACTGACTGTGAAATACCTGGACCGGATGAAGGACCTGAACCAGGATCCCGATGGTCTATGCACTTTGACGGAGCCTCCAATGCTTTGGGAAATGGTATCGGCGCCATAATCGTATCTCCACAAGGTACTCATACTCCACTCACCGCCCGGCTGTGTTTCAACTGTACCAACAACATGGCGGAGTATGAAGCGTGTATCATGGGTCTTCAAGCTGCGATCGACCTGAGGATCAAATTTCTGAGTGTCTTCGGAGATTCCGCTCTTGTGATCAATCAGATCAAAGGAGAGTGGGATACGAAACACCCAAACTTGATTCCTTACAGAGAATGTGTGTTGACCCTGATCCCCCACTTCACAGAGATAACATTTGAGCACTTTCCAAGAGAAGAGAATCAGCTGGCGGACGCGTTAGCTACAATGTCTTCAATGTTCAAGGTTAAATGGGATAATGAAGCTCCCCGGATTATCATCTGGAAACTAGACGAACCGGCATACTGTTGTGATCTCGAAACCGAATTGGTGACTGAGAAGCCTTGGTACCACGAAGTGAAGAGATACCTAGAAGCTCAGGAATACCCTGAAGGTGCCTCTGTCAATGATAAGAAATTCCTGAGGAGGTTTGCAGCCAAGTTCTTTCTTAGCAACGGCATCTTGTACAAGCGAAACCAGGATTCAACCCTACTGCGTTGTGTAGATAAGACTGAAGCAGATAGAATCATGGAAGAGCTACATGAAGGGACCTTTGGTACACACTCCAGTGGAAATACCATGGCAAAGAAGATCCTACGGGCAGGGTATTACTGGTCCACCATGGAAGCTGATTGTTACCAACATTCTAGGACATGCCATAAATGCCAGATTTACGCAGACAAGGTGCATGTTCCTCCGGTTCCCCTGAATGTTCTGACTGCGCCTTGGCCATTTGCAATGTGGGGCATAGACATGATCGGTGAGATTAAACCTACGGCATCTAATGGACATCGCTTCATCCTAGTGGCAATTGATTACTTTACGAAGTGGGTTGAGGCAGCATCCTATGCTACGGTAACCAAGACTGTTGTGGCACGGTTCATTCGGCACAACCTGATCTGTCGGTACGGTGTCCCTGAGCGGATTATTACAGATAACGGTACCAATCTGAACAATAAGATGATCACTGAGCTCTGCGAACAGTTCAAGATACAGCACCACAATTCTTCTCCGTACAGACCGAAGATGAATGGGGCTGTAGAAGCAGCTAATAAAAACATCAAGAAGATCGTGCAGAAGATGACAGTAACGTATAAAGATTGGCACGAGATGTTACCGTTCGCTCTGCATGGGTATCGTACCTCAGCTAGGACCTCAACCGGGGTAACTCCTTTCTCTTTGGTTTATGGCATGGAGGCAGTCTTGCCGATCGAAGTACAAATTCCTTCTCTCCGGATAATGAAGGATGCAAATCTGAATGAGGATGATTGGATCCAGACACGACTTGATCAGCTCAACCTTATTGACGAAAAGAGACTTGCTGCTATCTGCCATGGTCAGACGTATCAGAAACGAATGATCAGGGCATTTAACAAAAGGGTCAGACCACAGGAATATCAAGTCGGGGATCTGGTGATCAAGCGAATCATCCTTCCTCAGAGTGATCCAAGGGGCAAATGGACCCCTACGTACGAAGGGCCATTTGTGGTTAAGCATGTGTTCTCAGGAGGAGCAATGATATTAACCAACATGGATGGTGACGACCTTCCTCACCCCGCCAATGCAGACATAGTTAAAAAATACTACGCATGAAAAAAAGACCCGCTAGGCTGACATGTCCAGGCAAAAATTAGGGCTTCCCGTCGAACCAAAAGGGTTCGGGCAAAATGAAGGGATGAAAATGAAAAATCTGTACACCCGGCAAGTCGAAAACCTGAAAAGGCGACTTGGGCAAAAATGGGTATCCCGGTGGACTGAAAACCCGAAAGGGCAGTCCAGGCAAAAATTAGGGATAAAAGCGTAATACTATGTCTCATGGGATCACTTTGCATCCAGAATCCGGTATCTACATCAAGACGGCATCGATCAGTCAGCTTCACCTTCAACCAAGGTCATCAAGTGATGAGACACACGGAGTATAAAGGCAATAGCGGAGTTGAAACCCAGTGGATCATTCATCTTTCACACAGCTGTTTTATTTTCTTTTGTACAAAACTTGTATAAATTCTCTTATTCGGCGACGTACCTCTTACTAGGACGCCAGCCTCTTGTACACAAAAACGCCTATTCACAGGCTATTCAAAATCAATACAAATATACTTTTCAGTTAAACGTGCCAACTGTTTTTCTTTTTCTGTTTGTTTTGCGAAGAACGTCCAAGGTTCAATTTGTGATATATGCATTGACAATAATTTGCTAGCTCATAAATATTTGCATACGAAACAAAGAATTAATTGCAGGTGACACTAGAAACAGGGGCAATAAAGAGTTGTCTGAGCAGCCTAATTGTTCTATCCTCCAAGGTACCAAGGTAGGTTCAGCTAAAGAACCTAACCAGACATTTTAAATTCTCCAGAGGACGGCAAGTCAGTGCATTCTTCTCCAAACAAAGTTAACAAGTCTCAAGGAAATTGGGTATCCTCCAGTAGGTCCCAATATTCCCCAGCAGTCTTGGTCTAAAGGTTATTCCCCGGCGGCATACATCAACATTCAAAGTGATCACTTCTCCAACATATCAAAATTTCCCCAGGAGAGTCCCATCCAAGTTCCCCAGGAAAGATGGAATTCATCTCCCCAAGCAGTAAGCTTATCCCCAGTATATGCTGGAAGCTTATCCTTCACAGGACACGAACGCGTCGTCCGGCTTGATTTAAAGAGTTATTTCCTCAACAGGATATAACTGGGTTATCCTCAGCCAAAAGCCAGGGGAAGGTCGTCGTCAACGTAGCTCTTTCCTATCCCCAGCGAAGTCAATTCACACTTCCAATACAACAATGGTATCCCCAACGGAGTTACTATCAACAATTCAGCAAAGCATCTCTATCCCCACAGAGTATTGCTTCTCAGCATGATCGCTAGAGTAGCTTTTATCCCCGCAGAATCTTCCATTCGCCAAGTTTATTCCGCAACAGAGTCATCTTCTCCTACCGGTATCCTTGCAACTATCATCCCCAGCGGAAGAGAAATCTATTCTTCAAACATCAGCCCGGGATATGACTTCCTGGCACCCGTCAAAGAGTTTACTTTCCTAGACGAAAACATACATAAAACATCACATACAGTATTATAGCATGTATAACGCACTGCATCATACAAATCTCATTTATGTTGAGAACATCATTGCTTGATCCATATCATGCATTGCATATGACTGACTTTTACCTTTCAGGGAAGATCCAGTTAAGTTCTCAAGCTATATTTCAAGACCTAGACTGGTTCAGTCAAAGGCCTTCTCTGGTTCAGTTAAATCGTCCCAAGATTTTCCTGATGCTTATCCCTTTGAAGACATTTCAAGACCTAGACTGGTTCAGTCAAAGGCCTTCTCTGGTTCAGTTAAATCACCCCGAGATTTTCCTGATGCTTATCCCTTTGAAGACATTTCAAGACCTAGACTGGTTCAGTCAAAGGCCTTCTCTGGTTCAGTTAAATCGTCCCAAGATTTTCCTGATGCTTATCCCTTTGAAGACATTTCAAGACCTAGACTGGTTCAGTCAAAGGCCTTCTCTGGTTCAGTTAAATCGTCCCAAGATTTTCCTGATGCTTATCCCTTTGAAGACATTTCAAGACCTAGACTGGTTCAGTCAAAGGCCTTCTCTGGTTCAGTTAAATCGTCCCAAGATTTTCCTGATGCTTATCCCTTTGAAGACATTTCAAGACCTAGACTGGTTCAGTCAAAGGCCTTCTCTGGTTCAGTTAAATCGTCCCAAGATTTTCCTGATGCTTATCCCTTTGAAGACATTTCAAGACCTAGACTGGTTCAGTCAAAGGCCTTCTCTGGTTCAGTTAAATCGTCCCAAGATTTTCCTGATTGCTTATCCAGTTGAAGACATTTCAAGACCTAGACCGGTTCAGTTAAATCGTCCCAAGATTTTCCTGATTGCTTATCCAGTCAAAGGCCTTCTCTGGTTCAGTTAAATCGTCCCAAGATTTTCCTGATTGCTTATCCAGTTGAAGACATTTCAAGACCTAGACCGGTTCAGTTAAATCGACCCTAAGATTTTCCTGATTCTTACCCAGTCAAAGGCCTCTCTGGTTCAGTCAGATCGACCCTAAGATCTCCCTGATTCTTATCCCAGTAAAAGACACCCCAGATTTTTTCTCAACGAGCGTTGTTGAAGTTAAAATCACCCAGATTTTTTCTCAACGAGCGTTGTTGAAGTTAAAATCACCCAGATTTTCCTCAACGAGCGTTGTTGAATTTAAAGTCGCCCAAGGCTCTCTTACCATTCATGCTAAGGAAGTAATCATCCCTGGTTCTTTCATCGCCGTTTGAAGCTCCAGACTCAGCTCCTGTAACCAGTCAGGACACATCTAAACATCAGCTCCTGCAACGTGTCAGGTACTCATTTTCTGTTTTGCAGGTATGCAGGTTCTCGCCAAGGAATCTCTTATGCAATCAAACATCCAGATGGCATCTATAAGCCCATTCCCCCATCATTGCTAACATGTGAGCGCAAATTTCCGGGCACTCTAGTGTCCAATCGTCTTTTACCCTCGGATTACGAAAGGCACGTCAGCCAATCTACATCCTCAGGTCTAAGAAGATTGAACAGGGGCAACTGTTATACCCCAAAATTTGCCCTCCCATATTCTTCAAGAAATTGCCAAGCCAGGTCACAAAATTCCCCCAAGGGTTATGCATTCAACTGTCTCCTACACAGTCAAAACTAGGGTTTGGGTTCTGATCAAGAAAAGGAAGTTTTCAAAGGCTCAATCAAGTCTCATATGCTTACAAACATGGTCAAGCATCCCCATATCAAGTTTCAAGGCATTCAGCTCAAGATTGCACAGTCAAAACCCTAAATTGCACTACAGTCAACTGTAGGGGCAAAATGGTCATTTGGCAGTCAAAAGTTCAAATTTTTGGTCAACCTATCATTTTGAAGCCACAAACATCATTTGATCAATGCTTGATCATGATTCTCAAAATTTGGCTCAGAAATCATCAAAGATGCACAAGTTGCTATATTTGGACAGCTGAAAAAGTCAACTGAAATTGACCAGGGCATAACTTTCACATGGATTATCAGAAAAATTCCATCCAAAGCTCATTTTGAAGAGAAAGACATTTCCTACAACTCATCTTCATACTTCAAGTCCAAGAAATGCTCTCACAAAAAGTTATCAATTTCAACATTATAGGTCATTTTCAAAAGTCAACAAAAAGGGACTTTAAGTCAAAGGCCATAACTTGAGATTGGTAAATCAAAATGACATGGGACCAAAGGCATTGGTTAAAGGACTCAAAGACCTTTCCAAAATGTCCAAGAACATGAGAAAATCTTAAAAATTGAGCAAGTTATGCCTTGTAGAAGTTGGGAAATTTTTGTGAAATGGCAAAAGTCAACTATCCTTGAAAATCCAATTTTGACAAAAGGGCCCCATTTTTCTCACTTTGTTCATCCTTGTCATGCCACACACGTGTTCCATGGTTGATTTCAAGACCAAATATTGATTTTTTTATTTTATTTAATTTTTGATGATTTAATTCATTTTAATTCTTTGAAAATTCAAATAAAATTTAAAAACCAATGGAATAGTGTCAAATGAACTTGGACAATTCCTATGTATCATGAACCAACTCAAGAAATCAGGCTAGGGTTCATTTGCATACTAGGTCTAGGTTTTGGCTAAAAAGAAGGAAAATGGTTAATGGAAGAAACCCTAAGACCAATTCTTTCCCAAGCTTGAATTTAGGTCAAAAAACAAACCAATTCCCTTCCATGAGATGCATTGAGTCAAACCCTAACCATAGTGCAGCAAAAGGCTCGCTCAAAAGTGGATTGGAATTTTGAAAATTTGGACATAAAATGCAAATCTGATTTCAAAGCTAGGGATCTTTTCAAGCCTTAATTTTTGTTCCATAAGCATCCTGGACAATCACTGAACACGTTCCAATTGAAAACATCTTCCAAAACTCCCTAAACTGGTACCCCTAACTCAAACTGTACAGCATTTTTTTTGAAATCGTATTCTTAATTCTAAGCATCTTCACTGCATTCCAATTGGATATCCTTGTTCCATGTGATGTTTCCAAGCTATTCATTATGTTTAATTTCATTTTTGTTGATCATACACGAAGTTACCATTTTCGAATGTTAGGGTTTCCAGCTTTTTAATTTAGGGCTTTCAAAAATAGGCAAAATCAAAGCTCAAGACCATCGCCATTAAAACCAGCATGTTCCAATGAGCAGGAAACAACCATCGCGAACAATTTATGTAGCCTATATGGCTATTCGCTATTTTCCCATAGCAGGCTTAAGGCAACGCTTCAAAACCGTTGCTATTGTGTTTATGTTTCAGGGCATGCGAGGAAGAAGAAGACGTGTCCACCAGCGGTTCGTCCATTCAAAATTCGCGCGTTTCAGCCACTAGCGCGTTGTATTTGTTTTATATAATTTATTTATATATTATATATCAAAGTGCTTAAGCAGCTCAGTTGGCAAGCTATTAGCGTGTTAACCTCAATGACCTGGGTTCAAGTCCCAGGTCAGAACAATTTCCATAATGTTTTTCTATCTTAATTCCCATGCAGCATAACATTGAAGACTCACCATACACTTCAGCATTAGCTCATCCACGTGTCCCAGGAGGTCTATCAAAGGGTCCAGAACAAGGGCATAGGATGGATGCAAGTCAGCAGGCGCACACCTGAGTGGAAAAGTCAACAAATGGCCAGCAATTGGGCCAGGCTTTTCAAATCTACACCCCCTGGTTTGCCTTGTTATTGTCATTTTTTTTTTATTCTTTCTTCAATTTTTCCTTTTATTTCTTTTTGCTATTTATTTAATTAATTTATTTTTCTACAAAACATAAAAAACATTCAAAAAAAATCAGAAAAGTCAAAAATTTTGATAATTATTTTATTTTAAATATTGTTTTCTTTTATAAATAAATTACATGTAATTAATTAGTTTAATTAGGTTTTCAAGTTTAATTCTTTTTTTTAATAAAAATAAAAAAAAACAAAAACATAGAACTAGGTTAATTAACAATGTTCATTTTTTTCCTTTTTTCATAATATAATTATTAATTCATTCTATTTTATAATTAAATGTACATAAATTAATTTAGAATTAAATTAGGTTAGAAATTAAATCTTTTTTCTTAATAAACTTAAAAAACATTAGAACTAGGGTTTAGCATTTTAATCTTAATTAATTTTTCTTTTTTCTTTTAAATCTAAAAAAACACAAAAATACTATTCTTCATTTAATTTTAATTTTAGATTCCTTGATTAATTTTAATTGATTGTAAAAGGGTCCAACGCCCTAATTTTGTTTAATCTCTTTATTTCGCGCATTTATTTTATATTGTTTAAATAATTCTGTATATGCCCCAAAGCCATGTAATTTAAAATTCTCGCACTTTTATTTATTCGCTTTATTTATTTTCAGTCAAATCGGGTTCGGTTTTTTTTTGGCGATGTGGACCCGCGCCAGTTGTAATAGTCTAGATTTATTTTCTCGCAAGTATATAACTGTTAATAAATATGCATGAAAGAATGTATGCCCAAAAATAAAATTGAATCGTTAGATCACCAATGCATGACAAGACAAACGATAAACTGAAAATGATACACAATTCGCACACACCACCCCTAGGATACGCCTCACTGTTGCCTTTCGAAAGGTGGTCGTCGAGTATAGGACGTTCTAGTAAGTCCTTATGACCATGACATGATCCAGTTGCCTCGAAACGGTTGCCTCGGAAAATAAAGGATCAATGGCATAAGGGTAGCTTCTAAGGTGTCCTACTGTTGCTCTGGTGACCACCACGTCCCTAAAACTCGAATTGACCCGAACACCTCCTACGGTGGTGCTACCTACCTCTCAATGGTGGGATGGCACTACTTTAAAGGACATTTACACAGACGAATTCCTTAGGGTAGGTAGGTTCTCGTAGATACTTGCTCTCTTCAAAAACAAAACAAATAATACTTTTCACACCAACACTTTTTCAAAAGCTTTCAAAGCAAACTTTTCAAACACTCTGACGTACGAGTCGAACTGAAATTTTTTCAAAGAAACTTTTTTAAACCCACATTGAAAAGCAAACAAACATTTTGAAAACACATTGAGCAAGTATCTAAGAGCCCATGGATAACCATGGATAGAAAGGGTGCTAACACCTTCCCTTTCTATAACCTACCTCCCGAACCGAGAGCAATCTCTTAAAAGGAATTTTTCTGTGCTTTTGTCCTTTCCATTTGGAGAACATAAAAGACGGTGGCGACTCTTGCTTCCGCGACATTTTCGCGAACCAGCGTTAAACAGTCAGTTCCAGATCCACCGATCACAACTGGCATGAGATGTTACCGTTTGCTCTGCATGGATCCGTACGACGGTACGCACTTCAACTGGGGTAACCCCATTTTCTTTGGTTTATGGCATGGAAGCTGTTTTGCCTATGGAAGTTCAGATTCCTTCTCTAAGGATTATGAAGGATGCAGGTTTGAATGAAGATGACTGGATGCAGACCCGACTTGACCAACTCAATCTGATCGACAAAAAGCGACTTGCTGCTATATGCCATGGTCAGACGTATCAAAAGCGGATGATCAAGGCCTTCAATAAGAAAGTTAGACGTCAAGTGTATCAAGTCGGAGACCTCGTAATCAAGCGGATTATCTTGCCGCAAAGTGATCCCAGGGGCAAATGGACTCCTACATATGAAGGACCATTTGTGATCAAGAGCATATTTTCTGGTGGTGCAATGATTCTGACCACCATGGATGGCAACGATTTGCCGCACCCTGCGAACGCAGACATAGTCAAAAGATACTACGCATAAAATAACCCGACAAGTCGAAAACCCGAAAGGGCGGCTTGGGCAAAAATGGGTATCCCGGTGAACCGAAAACCCGAAAGGGCGGTTCAGGCAAAAATTAGGGATAAAAACAAAAAAATCTGTACACCCGGCAAGTCGAAAACCCGAAAGGGCGGCTTGGGCAAAAAGGGGTTTCCCGGTGGATCGAAAACCCGAAAGGGCGATTCAGGCAAAAGTTAGGGAATTAAAGCGTATGACTATGTCTCGTCGGATCACTTCAAAGACAATCTCTTCATCAACCGGTTCCAGGCTTCTGATCAATCCAGTCATCGTCAAACGAAGCATTGAATGGACAAATATTCAGGGTTGTGAAAGCTATAGCGGAATGGAATCCCATGGAATTATTTCACATAGCCATCTTTATTTTTGTAAATTTTTCAAATATTTACGACAAAATCCTCTTACTAGGATGATTGTCTCCTTTGTACAAATATACTCATAGAAAATCAATACAAATACTTTTCCCAGAAATTTGTGTCATTTCCTTTTCTTTTCTCTTGCACTATTTGTTTATTTTTGAGAAACGTCCAATGTTTTGTTAAATAGGCCTATGCATTTGAAACATAATAATTTCCTTATGAACCAAGAAAGAGGATTACTGATAAGTCGAAGGTACAGTTGGATAACCCGATACCCTTTCAAAGGAAACCCCCGGGAGATTTGGAATCCATATCCCTAGCAAGTCTTGAAGCTCATCCCCGGTAGATTCTGGAAGCTTACCCCCCCGCAGAGTACGGACGTCTCTCCCGAGTTTTATTCAAAGTTATTCCTCACAAGGCCTTATAACTGGGTTATCCTCAGCTAACAACCACGGAAGACCGCACTCGCCAAAATCCTTCCTATCCCCAGTGGAGTTCATCGAAGTTCCCCAGCAGTAACTTATCCTTACAATCCCCCAGCCAGAGGTCCTCGGGAATCCAATTTCCCTCAGAATTTAAGTTTCAATATCCCCAGCAGAGCCAGACTAATGAACCTTTTCCCCACGGAGTTTTTGGGAAAGCAAATCTTGAACTCCCCAGTGAAGTCGCCAGAGATACTTCCCTCCAAGTTGAAGATTCTCAGTCTTACCTCCCCAGCATGAATCTATTAGGATTGGTACTCCCCAGTAGAAGTCATCAGGATTTCCCCAGAGGTTTGGTATACAACCCAAGCTCTTTGTTCCCCAGCAACAGCCAAGGAATTATTCTTCCCGGCAGCAGTCAAGATGCTTTTATCTTCAGTCATCCGGAATTCATCTATCCCCAGCAAGACAGCTCATCAGCTTACATGCGCATTCATTACATTCATATCATAAACATTGATATAACATATATTGCATCATACATTTCATGCAACATAATTTTGTGTTTAGTTAATATTTTGTCCTTTTCAGGATAAGAATGAAAGGCTATCATTAACAGTTTCAGACGCAGTTTTACACGGACTCATCATCAGGCAACCCTACACCGGTTCCTCCTCAAATTTCAAGATTTCTGAAAACAGTTTACAGGTTCTCTAAGTAACGGATGTTAACCTATCGCTTGTTCAGTTTCTTCTCAAGACTTCTGAAAACAGTATATAGATTCTTCCCAACAACGAATGTTAATCTATCACTTGTTCAGATGCAACCTTTTGAAAACAGTTTACGGACGCTTCCCAACAACGGATGCTGCTCTATTGCTTATTCAACTTCAAGATTTCTGAAAACAGTTTACGGGTTCTCTAAGTAACGGATGTTAACCTATCGCTTGTTCAGTTTCTTCTCAAGACTTCTGAAAACATTATATAGATTCTTCCCAACAACGGATGTTAATCTATCACTTGTTCAGATGCAACCTTTTGAAAACAGTTTACGGACGCTTCCCAACAACGGTTGCTGCTCTATTGCTTATTCAACTCCAAGACTTCTGAAAACAGTTTACGGGTTCTCCAAGTAACGGATGTTAACCTATCGCTTGTTCAGACTCTTCTCAAACTTCTGAAAACAGTTCACGGATTCCTCCCAACAACGGATGTCAATCTATCGCTTATTCAGACCCCCAGTTCGGAAATGGTCCAAAGCATGGACACATCTCTGATGCTCAGTCCAGATGGCATCTCTAAGCCCATCCCCGACAAGTTTCTGTCACTCTTCCAGATGGCATCATTAAGCCCATCTCCAAATGGCATCTCTAAGCCCATTCCCGCATCCATTGCTTTGACGAGTGCAAATTTCCGGGCACTCTAGTGTCCAATCTCCTTTTACCCTCGAGTCACGAAAGGAAAACTTGCCAATCTGACTCTTCGGATTCAAGAAGATTGAACAGGGGCAACTTTTGTACCCCAAAATTTTCCCTCCCATTTCTCATTGATTTCTCTTCACCAAGTCCCTGAAGATCAAGATCCAGTTAGGGTTTCATCTGCTCAAGACTTCTCCTTGCACTATTGACCCAAATTAGGGTTTGTGTTTGCACCAAGATGTTTTGACCTAAAATGCCTAAGATGACTTTCTTGCTTCATATTGGACTCCCAATTTTATCCATACCAAGTTTCAAGTCTTGATTCCAAGTTTTGCCCAGTCAATTGGACAGTTAACCTAGAAATCAACTGTATTGGGGAAAAAGTCAAATGTGGCCAATTGACAGTAAAACCTCATGAAAATTTACCCACATCAACATTATGAACTCCTATGAACCATTTTATCAAGTTTGGATCACAATTCCACAAGGAATTTGATCAAATCACCAAAAGGGCAAAATGGTCATTTTTAGGGTTTTGACTGCACAAAGGCAATTTTTGACTGTTTGACCCAACCAATGGCAAACCAAGCTCACATATGGACTCAAGGACCCCATGGAATTATCTTGACATGCTCAACAAACTCAAAAGATCCCAAGTACACAAGATTGACAGTTGAATTTCCCAGTCAATTGATCAATTTTGACTGTATATTGAAAAGTCAAACTTTGACTTTTTGGTCAAAATCAAGAGTCAAGATTCATTTTTCATCAAAACATGCCAAATCATGAAACTTGTTCACCAAGAAATCACAAAATGCAAATTAGGGTTAGAAATTAGAATTTTTCATAACTTAGAATTTTTCTAAGTTATGAAAAACCCTAATTTTTTCCCAACTTTGCCCCACTTTCTCACCAAGATCCATTTGGATTCAAACAAAAGTCAAAACATGAAAGTTGTAGCTTGTTGCATAATCTACAACTTTGATTCACAAAGTTTTCCCATTTGAGGCTTGTATCTCAAGTTACAAATTTTTGAATAAGGGCACTAAACCATTCTTAACTTAGTGAAATTTTAACCTATTTTGACAAGGTTTTCTACCCAACTTCAAGGCCATTTTCCATACACTTCCACTTGGAATTTCAATTTACATTTCAAAGATGGATTGTAGTACACATTCCAAGCTTTTCAAAATGTCCAAGAACTTCTCAAACAACCTCATAACTTGAGAGAATCGAATTTCACAATATGGCAAAAATTCATTTTTGTTCTTGACCAAAGCATGTTCATAACTTAAGCCATTTTCAAGTCAGCATAGTTTGTGATAAATTACAGGTCCTAAAACTCTTTGACACTCAATAATTCAATGCAAAACCTTTGTGCCAAGGCCTTATTTCATGAGTTCAAGCATTGCCTAAAGGATTAATCCCAAAATAGATAAAGCATTTCTTCCATTTTTACAAAAGTTAACTTTATGTCCAATTGAAAATCCAAGCAGTACAAATGAGATCTAATTGGCACAAGATTATGAGCAAAACACTCTGATCAAGGAGGGATTATGCAGCTCATTAGGGGGCCTCTACTGACCTAGAACACAACTTGGGCATTAGTTGCTTAAAGTGTAAGAAACATTGCATTTGTCAAGATAACTCTCATATCAGCCTACAAACCCTTAAGTGAACTTGTGAAACACACTCAAGACATCTCAACCAAGCTATTGCACGACCCTAACACCTCTCATACACTCCCAATCTCAGAATCATCTTCAAACTGCAAAAACAGGGCCAGGCCTGTAGTTTGAGTGCCATCTTCCATTTCCCTCAAGCTCTCTTGCCCAAACCAGTTCACATACATTCCCTAGCATCTATGCAAGCTAACCATGACTTGAAACACGACCTGTAATCCCTCTAACCAGTTCCACCATTTTCAGTTTCTTGTTTTGCAGGTGAAGTGCTCTAGCACGATTCAAAAGCTTTCAAGACAAAGTAAACATTGGAATAGCATCCCTGGACCTCAAGGAAGCTTTTCCAATCATCACCTTGCACTGAAAGCTTCCTCATTGCCAGATAGAACTTCAACTGAACAGGTATTTTGGTGAACTTCTATCTCTCTTATTAAGCATCATTAGCTCTAAGTTTGTGAATAAACAATGTTCTACTCATGCCACTGAACATGTACATGTTTTTACTTTTCATTTCTTTTGCTTGAGCTGTGAGAATTTGAGGTTTGAAAATGGCAGAAAATCTAGGTTAGGATTTGGGGGAGAAGAAATTCTCCCTCATCTTAGAGAGTTAGATCAAGTTCTGCATATGGTTGGATTCGTCTCTTGATGCTGAACATTTTTTATGTTATGAGTTTTCATTAATAAGCCAGGAATCAGGAGTTAGAAGATTGAGAACAGGGCGCGCGTTTTTGAATAACATAGTTCAGAGGTTGAAGAAAGGTTGCATTGGGCTGGGCTTGCTTTGTGTTTTTCTTTTTGCACCATACAATTTGTTCTGAACCCCCTGAGCCCATTTGCTTTATTTTTAATGTTTTTTGACTTTTTCTTTTTTTAATTGACTCATTTATTTTTTCTCAGCATATTAAAAATTTAAAAATATTTTTTCTCATCATTTTTGAATTTATTAGGTATTTATTTGATTTTTCTCTTAGTTTGAACATAAATGAATAAATATATATGTTTTGTTTAAAATATTAAAATATTGGAAATACATTTTTTACACACTTTTATTTTGTTTTACTTCCTGAAAATATTTTATAGAAAAATATTTTTTTATTTTAAATATTAAATATTATTAATTAATATATATAATACATATTTTGTAAATAATATAAATAAATAGGTATATGTTAATACACTTAGAATATAAATGCCAAAAAATGTACATATGTTATATTTTAATATTTAATGCTAAAAAATACATTTTTTACAAATATACTATATTTCATTTTATTTTTGTATATAAATAGTAAATATTATATATATATTAAATAATTAATCCCCCTTTTTGATTAAAATTAGGGTTTGCCCTAAAATTGAAAATACTCCAAAAATAATACCTTTTTATTTCTCTTTTCACTTCACATAAATAATATTTTTTCATACACATAAAAATTCTTTTTACATTTTTTGCATATTTATTTCATTTCCATTTAACTATGCAATTATTTATCTTGTAAATATTCAAAGAAAATGATGTAATAGCTAGGTTTAATTTCTTGTCTAAATAATCCCCATTTGAGACATTTGTATCATCCTCCCCATATTATTGTGTTGTAATAGTGTAGGAATTTAAATTTCGCACTTTATCGCTTTCTAAATATACTATGCTAGAGTTAGGGTTTGTATGCGAATAAAACGAACAAATTAGTTTGACCTAATACAAGATAAAAAAGCATGAAAAATGGACAACACATTTCACACTTGCACCCCTAGGGTATTACACTTTGTTGCCTTCAAATAAATTGGGCCATATTGTATGTTGAATTTCTTTGGGTAAAACAAACAATCAAATGATCATAAGTCCCTCGATGACGCTTTCGAAAAGTTGCCTAAAATGATCAAGTCCCTTTCAAAGAGAAACTGCCCAAAGACATTTAACACTATTGCAATTATGGTCTAAACGATGACCCGCGCCCGTCCCTTTCACCTCCTAAGACAAGATTGTCCACCAAATGCAATGGTGGAACAAAATTGTCAAAAGGGTTTAAAACGTGACAAAAATCTTTGAGAAAACTTTTAAGGTAGATAACTCTTAAGTACTTGTCAATTTGCAAAGAAAACACTTGCCTAATTTCAAACTACACCTCACAAACACTTTCAAAACAAACTTTCAAAAACCTTGAAACATCTTTTCAAAAGATAAACACCTCTTGTAAAACATTCGAGTAAAGAATAGTTACAAGGGTAGCCTATACAAGGCATCTTTTCAAAACATTTTCAAAACCACACACCAAGCACCATTTCAAACAATTGAAAACCAAGGCAAGTTGATCTAAGCAAGTATCTAAGAGCCCATGGATAACCATGGATAGAAAGGGTGCTAATACCTTCCCTTTCTATAAGCTACTCCCCGAACCCAAGAAAAAAATCTCAAAGGTTTTTGCTGTGCTTTTTAAACCTTTCCTTAGGATAAAATAAAAAGTCAGTGGCGACTCTTTCTCAACCGAAACATTTGCGAAAACAAACGCAAAACCCTAGTCAGTTCTCCCACCGTATCACACCCTTCTACGAGAATCAAGCACACCATGTCGAGTGGTTCATAGCCTCTAACTCAAGTTATCGTGCTTCGGTATTTTGACGACGTTGGCTAGAAGAAAATAAATCTCTGCCCCTTGCTAGACGTCTGGTTCATCATGACCTGTATCACAGACCCTTGATATCCTTGAAACGGTTAAGGAAATGCCAATGCATGATGTTATGATGTGTTTGATATGAACCAAGCAAAAGTGTAAGGTGATCAAGACAAGTGAGTCTTGCAAGAAGTCCAGGTTATTGGATAATGACTTCAAACAAGTCCTGTAAGGAACTCACATCGTTAGATAATGGATACAAACAAAACCCTGCAAGGAGTTCAAGTTGTTAGATAATAAAATCAAGCAAGTCACACAAATAGCCTTAGGTTTAAAGGCTTGCATGGGGTTTAAAGGTAAGTACCCTCTTGAAATTTAGTTGGCTCAACCTGTCCTATTAATAGTAACCGGGTTCTAAGGAATCTCAATATCACTGATCTTTCTTCATCGGGCATTGTTTCAGCACAAGCCTCTTTATTGGTGACCGAAATATCCCAAAAGTCCGATCTCAATGAGCGTAGTATCGAGTATCAACCAACTTTGGACTGCACCAAAGCCGACTATCTCACTACTTCCTAATGGCCAAGTTGTTTAATTAAAGGTTCTAAGGTCAGTTATTGCTTCATGACACCACACAATGTTCCCGTATTCTCCTTGACTAAACTCAAGGGCTACCAGTACCAAAAAATGTGTCACACTAACGTAGCTATCACTTCAACCGTGTCGGTATACCCCGCACAGTCCCCACGATCTATTTCTACTTACCTAAAAGGTTCACCATATCCAGGTGTAGCATCTTTTAGTAACAACCCAAAGAAACCCTTAAAAGTAAAGCATACAAAACACTCAACGAAAGAAATTTAAAATGAACTAAGCTCTAAGGTAACCCCACTTTTTAATTATCCCCAGCAGAGTCACCAGTTCTGTAATACGGTGGCAGAACAGATTATTATACTGGTTTTGCGTTTATGTTTGCAAATGTTAGGGTAAGCAAGAGTCGCCACCGACTTTTCTTTTATCCAACAAAGGAAAGGGTTAAAAGAACATAAAAAAGACCTTTCGAGAGTTTTCTGAGTAAGGGGGGTAGATTATGGAAAGGGAAGGTGTTAACACCCTTTCCATCCGTAGTTTTCTACGGGCTCTTAGATGCTTAGCTCATTTTGAAATTCTTTGTGCTTTGTATGTTTTTGAAAAGTATTTTTGAAATACCAATATTAAGGAAACTTTCTTTATGATAAATCTTATATCAGTACTCAAGAGTGTTGATAAAGCGCTTTGAAAATGTTCTTGAAAGTGGTTTTGTGTAAGTGTAAAAATTTGTTTGACAAGCATCTAACAGATATCTACTTTACTCGAAAGGGTTTGTTCTTTTCCTCCTTTCCTTTAGATAGTGCTATCCTACTATTAGTGAGTAGGTAGCTCTAGTCGTTGGATGTTTGAGGGACAATCGAAGGGACGTTTATACAATCACAAAGGCAACTGGGCAAGAAACTTTAGTAACTACCCTAGGGTTTTAAGATCATCTTTTACCGAGGCAACATCGAGAGGGTCATCGAGGGACTTATTATCTTTAAACCGGAGGGTAGCCACTAAAATCTCTCATGTTTTGAGAGTTGTGACTGTTTTTACGAAGGAAACCGAAGTGGGGTACCCTAGAGGTGCGCATGTGCAATTGTATTGTTTTCAGTTATTTTAGTCTTTGCATTAGGTTTGCTAGTGTTTTGTTTTATTCTTGCCATACAATCCTAGTTAGAATACATCTAAGCAGTTAATAATTTGACATTAATTAAAAGTGCGGAAATGTAAATCTAACTATTACAAGGCTTCGGGGAGGGGGATTATTACAAGTCCAAACTTGGGAAATAAATAAGGAAAGCAGAGAAGTAAAGCATCCTAATTAAGTCTATTACAAACCATAAGTATATACATTAATGATAAAAACTAACAATACGAAAATAATAAACGCGCGAAAATTGGAAAAGACGTCTAAAACCCTAAAATGTTTCTAAGTAAAAGAACATTATTTTTTTGTTGTTTTTTGCCTATTTAGGAAAATATTAAATTAAAATAAAACTAAATTTAATTAAAAAAGAAAATTATTAATCAAAATTAAATCTAAACAAAACCTAATATTTTTTAGCATTTTTTATTAATAAAATAATTAAATTAAATGAACCTAGTTCTAATTATTTTTAAATTAATAAAACCAAAACAATTAACTAAGTTAATTTACAAAATAAAAATTAATTAGAAAATCCTAAGTCTAATATTTTTTTATGATTTTGTTGATTTTAACAAAATTATTTTTAAAAAAGACAATTAAATAAATAAAATAAAGTGAAGAAAAGAAAATAAATTTGGTCTGGTACTAAATTGAAAAGAAGGGTGCGTTTTGAAATTTTTGTAAGGCCCAAACTAGGGAGGCCAATGCTGCGCCTGATCTTGTGAGGCCTGGCTCCTGGGGTTGCACCATGGGGGACATTCCTAGGCGCGTTGGATCTGATCTGTATAAATCTGGTGGCTGAGAGTTGAAGGGGCATGGTACGCACGCTGAAACATGCTACACTGGATCTGAAAAAGAATGAGAAAAAACGCAAAAAACCTGGGGACCGAACCCAGGCTCTCCAAGCTTACACACGCATCCTTCACCACTGGGCCAACTGTTCATTCATTAATACAAACAACAAGAAACAATATATTTGAAACATCATAAAATGCCGAGGTGTTAAAACCATGGCATTGGTTTGGACTGAAAGTGCTTGTACAGGGAGATACGACCAAAACGTCGCACACTGCCCTAACAATGGTGTTTCTTGATTCTTGCCTTAAACCGTGCATGTTCTACGTAAAAACAAATCTAAACAACAACATGAATATGGATCTATGCATCAAATCCGTTTAAAATGCATGAACTGAAAGATTAGAGCGTGGGAATTTTACCCTACCGGAGCAACGGGATATGCTTGTTTTAAGATGCCTTAAGCATCAAGGAGGGATGGTATGCACTCCTAGGATCCTCAGGGTGATTATGGAACCTTTGCAATGGATCGAGGGAAGCTGAATCGTGTGATATGAGTTTCACTTCTTTGAAATTTTTGGAATTTTTGGGAGCTTTTTTCAGGCAGTTGTGGCGTGTCCTCTAGGTCTGATTTGCTTGTACATATATATGGGACCAAATTAGGGCAAAAAATATGGTACCATATCATGTGTAATCAAGGTAAATATTTGATTTGGAAATATATGTATTCTATCTATTTTAAACCAAGATTTGATCCAAAAATACTCCACACGGTTTTGACTGCTTGCTATGAGTTGTTTGGGCCTCCAACTTGATGGGAATCGAAATCTTACATGCCCTTGTAGATCCATATCACACCAATGGTTTCTTATGTTGGCTCTTTCGAAAAGTTCCCAAGCTTTGTTCCTTTCGATGGCTCTGAGCTCCAATTCGAATATCTCAAAGTTTCATCATCGTGACTTCTTCGATTGAGTCCATCAACATTGGTTGTTTGATCTGGAAAATTCTCATATCCAAACAGCCTAGTCAAATTCAATTCTTATTCCTTTATATTTACTTTCCTTTAAGATTCATTATGTTCACCTCCTTTGAACACAGTTGTGACTGTGTCGAAGCTTCATTCTTCTCACCTCCTTCGAATACAGTTTTGACTCCAATCCCACCTTTTGCTTTCGTTTACAAGACCGTCTTTACTGATCACTAGTTCACCTTCGATCGCTGAATATAACTTGTATGCACCAATCGAAGGATAACCTATGAGCAACAAGACTTTACTTCAATCACCCAACTCCTTCCTTGTCTGTTCAGGCACATGCCTGAAACACATTGATCCCAAAACTCTAAGATGACTTATATTTGGCTGATTCGTCTCTAACTATCCTTCGATCACGCCATGTTTGAAGGTTGCATGTCCTTCAAACCATTAGAATTCTACATGTTTCTTTGGATAATATCGAAGCTTTTGAATTCAAAATTTTCTTCTTTTCGATGCGCCAATTCAAACAACATGTCAGTCAATGTGTGTCTTCCTTGTAATACTTTGTATAACTTACATTTCCATGGTTCAAAAACGAACCCTTCGATGATGCTCTTTACTAGCTCTTCATCAATCGAAGACTTCAAAAAATCCTCGTTACGCTTTCTTTCGAATTATCCTTCCTTCGATCCTAGTGTTTCGTTGGGCATCAAATTAGACTGAATACAGCTATCGAAACTGCTTCGACCCAAAAGCTCTTAGGCATATTTTCAGCTTTCGACCTACACGTTGTTATGTACACTTATTTTCTTTCTTTCAGCTGTGCCATTATGCTGAGGCATATAGGGTGCTATGGAAATCATTTTAAGCTTCTGCAAACCAAAGTTCTTTGTGATAAATGAAACCCTAGATGATAATCCATTGCTTAGGAGGAGAATTTGTCTGGTCAATTGTTGGTCAACCATGATCAATTGAGGACCTCAATGAGCATGTCTTGAGTAAAAATGGGAGGGAAAATTAGTTAGAACATAATTTAGTTCTACATCCCAGTAAGAGTTTTGATGATAACAAACACATGATATAAAGAAAAAAAATGCTTGCTAATAAAAGTATCATTACGTGCAGGAAGTTTTGATGTGAAAAAGTTGTTCTGATCCAATTGGAAGTTCTGCCAGAACATCACCAGAAGTTCTGATTATGCGAGCACAGAAGTTAAGAGTACCATGATAGATTTAGACGCATCAAATATGCATGACACGCTTATATGAAGAAGTTCTGTTACAACTTCTAAATGCACCAGCGCTGTGAAACAGAATCTCTGATACTCTAATTTGCAAAGTTATGATCAAGCTGTAAAGGACTCTCAACGATAATATTCATCCTCTGATGTAAGAAGCTCTGAAGCGTTACAATTCCATCAATGCAGGATCATAAGTAACAGCTACAATCAGACAAGGATCTCCTGATTTGGAAAGCTCATTAACTTGTGTTACGGACATACCAAAAACATCTTTCTTATGTCACCATTGAAAAGCCTATATAAATCCGATAAGAAGAAGATTTCAAGATGATGAACAATTGCGCACAAAAAGAAGAACTCACGTGAAAATTCAGTAACGCAACGATCAGTCTTCATCCCCAACGTTCAAAATTAAATTGTGTAAAACATCACTGTTAGTGATACTATTTATTAGAAACATCATTGTACACTCTTATTCAATTAACTGTTTAGTGAATTTCCTTGAGAAAATCAGGTTGTAGTTTTGGAATCAAGAAGACTTTGACAGTTGTCAAAGTAGATTTGTAATCAAGTTTAATTAGTGAATTAATACCTCGTTGGAGAGAGGCAGAATCACCTTGGCGGGTGGACGGGAGTAGTTTGTGTTCAAACGAACCAGGATAAAAATAAACGTGTTCTTTACTCCATTGATTTTTAAGATTCCAATTCAACCCCACCTTCTTATGTTTTTCACTTCTTTAATTGGTATCAGAGCACCTGGATCTGGGTGCAAACACTTAACCTTGTTAGATAAAGATCCAAGGGGGAAAACACTATGATGCGGACAAGTCAGAACATTAGCAGCAGCCCTCTAATTTTTGATGGTGAAAATTTTGACTACTGGAAAGATATGATTAGAAGTTTCTTCCTAGCATATGACGCTGACCTCTGGGATATGGTAACTGATGGGTACATACATCCTGTTGATGAAAGCGGTCAAAAGATTGACAGAAAAAGGGTGATAGATCATCAAAATAAAGATTTCAGAAATCATCACAAGGCCAGAACAATTCTCTTGAGTTCCATCTCATACTCAGAGTATGAGAAGATCACAAATAGAGAAACAACTAAGAACATGTTTGATTCTCTGAGAATGACGCATGAAGGCAACATGTAGGTAAAAGAAACTAAAGCCCTTGCGCTCATTCAGAAGTATGAAGCATTCAAGATGGAAGAAGATGAAACCATTGAAACAATGTTCTCTAGATTTCAAATTCTGGTGGCTGGGCTAAAGGTGCTGGACAAAGGGTACTCAACTGCTGATCATGTAAAGAAGATCATCAAAAGTTTACCAAAACAATGGAGACCAATGGTCACGACTCTCAAATTGGCAAAATATCTAAACATAATATCTCTAGAAGAACTTGTCAGCACTCTCAGAAGCCATGGGATAGAATTAGAAGATGATGAGCCTCATAAGTGTTGTACCCCAAAATTTGCCCTCCCATATTCTTCAAGGTTTGTCAAGGATCATCTTCAAATGGTTCAACACTACTCAAGGGTTGCACAGTCCAAATGCCTCCTAAGCCAGTCAAAATTAGGGTTTTGGTTCTTGCAAGGAATTTGAGGTTTTCAATGGTTCAATCATGTCCCATAGGCCTACACACATCGTCAAGCATCTACATACCAAGTTGCAAGACTCACAGCATCAAATTGCACAGTCAAAAGTCCCATTTGCTTCACAGTCAACTACAGAGGTAAAATGGTCATTTTGCAGTCAAAAGTCAAATTTTTTGGTCAACATCTTATTTTGAAGCCACAATCATCATTTTATCAAGTCTTGATCATGATTCCACAAGAAGGGCTCAAAAATCATCAAAGATGCAAAAGTTGCTATTTTTGGACAGCTGAAAAGTCAACTGTATCTTGACCAAGGCATAACTTTTTCATGGTTCATCAGAAAAATCCCATCCAATGCTCATTTTGAAGGGGATGACATTTCCTACAACTCATCTTCACATTCCAAGTCCAAGAAATGCTCTCACAAAGAGTTATCAATTTCTACATTATAGGTCAATTTCAAAAGTCAATAAAAAGGCACTTTAAGTCAAAGACCATAACTTGAGATTGGTAAATCAAAATGACATGGGACCAAAGGCATTGGTTAGAAGACTTCAAGACCTTTCCAAAATGTACAAGAACATGTTCATATGATCAAAATTGAGCAAGATATGCATTGGAGAATTTGGGAAATTTTTGTGAATTTGCAAAAGTCAACTTTGCTCAAAACACATCATTTTTGCTAATGGGCCTCAAATTCCTTCTTGAATATTTACCCAAAGCATATGCACGACCCATCAAGCCTATTTGAGTTTATTTTCTTATTTTTATTAATTAATTGGATTTTTAATTGATTTTTAATTCATTTAATTAATTTAATTGTAGGAAAATACCAAAATATGATTTCTAAATCTTTTTGTGAAGCAAAAGTGGTCAGCATATGATGGAGATTTCGTGTATCAATCAAGGGGACAAAATCTCCCAATTTGGCAAGGTTTTTCAATCAAAAAGATGCAAAAATATTTGATTGAAAATCAAATATACAAATCATAATGCCATGGATTTTTGGACCAAGATTGTACCCTAATTCCATTCTACTATATATGCTGAACCTAACCCTAATGCATTCACGTGGAAAAACTGCTGCAGAAGCCATAATCATATTCCAAAAAAATCAAAGAAAAAGCCAAAACTGTTTTCTCACTTCAAGGCCAATTCAATACTTGTAATTGCTTCTAACACGTTGCAGGGACTCCCAGAAACGCATTGCAATCAAAACCAAGCGTTTAACCTCAAGAAATCGCTCTACACAGTCACACGGTTTGGTTATTTTTTCCATAATCGTAATTCAATATTCATGCATTATTAATGAGATTTTTTGTGTGTATTGCATCGCTAGGACTCCCATGAAGCTTTTGGTACTGGTTAATTGCCTTATAACGCCCTGAAACGAAAACCACCATTGACGAATTCTAGGTTTTTGAAGCTTTCAATTTGGGGATTTCCAGCACAGGAAAAATTAGACCTTCTCACGCGTATGGTTGAACTCAGGAGATTGAGACAAACATCTTGATACCATCGCGCCCAATTTATATAGCCTGTAGGGCTATTCGTTATTTTTCCTCGTGTTATTTTGTGGGGGTTAAAAACCCCCGCTATCTGTTTATTTTGTACAGGTTTCAGGGAAGACGATGAAGACGTGGAAGCATGTGGTTGGGCAGTTCAAATGAAACGCGCGCTTTTTATGATTTCCAGCATAATTATTATTCTTAATATATTATATTTGTTGTTTATTATATTAACAGATACAATGCAATGTCGTAGTGGAAAGTGAGTTGGCATGCAACCATTGGGACCTGGGTTCGATTCCCAGGTTCATCCAAACCTTGTTTCTATTTTTTCTAATGTTATTGCATGCACGATTCTCAAAACATTCCACCATGCAACCTCACAAATCAGCATGCCATGTGTCCTCATACACCAATCCACTGGCTATGAAGCGCTGAACACCATGTTCCCTGGTCAATGCATGCTTGGACAATTCCAGAAGTCAAACGTGGCTTTGTGCTTAATGGGCCAGACTTGCAACTTTCACCTCCTATGGGTCCAACACCCCCCTGGTTTCTATTTTCTCTTTTATTTTTATTTTCTTTTTATTTTCTTTTAATTATAATTATTATCATTACTATTTATTTAACTAACAAATAATTATTTTTAAAATTAATTCATAAAACAACATTTTCTTATTATTATCATTATTATTAATTTCACCTTAGTTTAGTTATTTTGTAAATAAAATACTAACAAATTAATTAGCTTAAATTAGGTTAATTTTGATTCTTTTCATAATAAATAAAATAAATTTAGAATTAGGGTTTTCTTGACTTTTAATTTCTTTTTATTTTCATTAAGACCTAAAAAACATAAAAAACATTTTTTCTTTTAATTAATTAATTAATTAGTAAACTAGGTTTAATATTTAATTTAATTGCAAAAAAGGACCAAATTCAATTCTTTTCTCAAAAAGGGTCAAAACCCTAAGGACGTCCCGATTCAATTCTTTCGTACGCATATTTATTTTTAATTCTTTCTTATCATATTGATGTAACTGTTTCCGAGGATGTAATAGTTAATTAGGCTTTTACCGCTTTCTTTACTTTTCTCTCATTTATCTTCCAAATGGGTTTTGTTTTTGGCGATGTATAGACCCGCGCCTTGTAATAGTGTAGATTCAACTTTCCGCAGTTTATTTTCCGCACCCTTAACTGTTAATTATGCATGACAAGATTTGTATGAAAATAAAATCAATTCGTAGCTCACAAATAACATGTACAAGATAAATATAAACTGAAACAACACACATGCACATGCCACTCCTAGGGTACGCCTCACTAGTTGCCTCGACGTGGTCATCAAGTATAGGGTGTTTTAGAGGTCGCCCTCCTGTCTAAAGATCCAGTTGCCTCGAAACGGTTGCCTCGGATAAAAAGGATCTAGGACATTAGGGTTACCGCTAAGGCGTCCTACCATTGCTTTGGTGACCACACATGTCCCTAATAATCAAATTGACCCGAATAACTC
The DNA here is from genome assembly GCA_948472305.1 of Vicia faba. Taxonomy (NCBI): domain Eukaryota; kingdom Viridiplantae; phylum Streptophyta; class Magnoliopsida; order Fabales; family Fabaceae; genus Vicia; species Vicia faba. The sequence goes on along the minus strand of OX451738.1, from coordinate 51,273,839 downwards.
CAACGACGGTGCTACCTACTTTTCAATAGTGGGATAGTACTGTCTAAAGGACATTTACACAGCTTAATTTCTTTTGAGTAGGTAGAGGTTCTTAGATACTTGCTCTTTCAAAACAAAAAATACTTTTCGCACCTACACTTTTCTGACAAAAGTTTTCAAACAAATACTTCATACACTCTTGAGGACTGATACAAGAGTTAAAACGAAGTTTTCAAACAAACTTTTTCAAAACCCTCATACACTTGAAAAGCAAACAATTTTTGAAAACATAAGAGCAAGTACATAAGAGCCCGTGGATAACCACAGATAGAAAGGGTGCTAACACCTTCCCTTTCTATAATCTACCTCCCGAACCGAGAGACATCTCGATAAGGAATTTTGCTGTGCTTTTGTCCTTTCCATATTGGAGAACATAAAAGACGGTGGTGACTCTTGCTTACCGCGACATTTCGCGAACCAGCTTAAAAAACAGTCAATTCTATTTCCACCGATCACAGAACTGGCGACTCTGCTGGGGACACTTATAAGTGAGGTGTACCTTAGGATTAGACCACTCTTGTTTTCAATTTCTTGCTTTGTTTGCTTTTATATTTGTGGGCTTGCATCGGAGTTTCATAGATCCTAACCCGGATCTGGGGAATACCCTTTAGGTAGCATAAGCTGTGAGGGACCTGTCCGGCGTAGACCGACACGGGTGAAGCAGTGGCTACATTGGTGTGACACCTTGGTCTGTACCGATATCCCTTGTGTTACAACGAGGAGAGTATGGGTCTTCTGAGGAGTCATTAAGCACCAACCGACCTTAGAACCCTAAATTGACCCAACTTGGCCATAGAACAGTAGCAGTATGCTACACTCATTGAGGCTAAACTCTCGCGATGGTTCTGGCCGCAAGAAAAGATTGCGACGTTGGAGTTATGACCGATTGAGGGTAGTCAGTGATATTGAGATCCTCTAGAACCCGGTTACTATTTTCTAGGACAGGTCTTAACCAACGAAACTGAAAAAGGGTAGTACCTAAACTTCATGCTGGCCTGAAATCTAAGGGTTGTCTTATGTGACTTGTGTGCCTTCAAACTTGAATCACTTGCACGTACTTGTTATCTGACAACACGGGTTCCTTGCAGGTTTTGTTTACGGTCCTTAATTTGGACTCATAACAGGGTTTACTTACATCACTCCATGTATAACATCATAACATCATACCATAGCATGTCCTTAACCATTTCAAGGATCTCAAGGGTTTGTGATACAGGTCATGAGGAATCAAATGTCTAGCAAGGGGCAAAGGGGATTTATTTTCCTCTAGCCAAAATTGTTTGGAGATCAAACACGATAACTTGAGTCAGGGGCTATGACCCACTCGATATGGTGAGCCTTGACTCTTGAAGAAGGACTCTCAACAATATGAAATTCCTTCAATCAAGCTACAAAATTCAAATTCTAACAATTTCCTTGTTTACCCCGCGAGATCCTTGAAAACATTGCATACATATATCATACATTTCATTGCATTACAGGTACCCTTGTTGCAGGTCACTTACCTTCTTCGCTGTTTATTTCAGCAATGGCTTCCCAACAAGACAACCAGGGTCTTCATACTCAAGAGACTCAGTTCATGGAAATCTTCCTAAGCCTATCCAAGGGGCAGGAAGAATTGAGAACGCTCCTCATAGGGACTTTGGTCAGGAACAGTCCAGAAGACAGTAAGGATGAACGGCTGAAACATCTGCAAGCTGAGGTGGATACAATGAGAACCCAGATGCTGGGGCAGATGACTCTCATTCAAGACTTAGCTCAAAGACAAGAAGAGCTCAGGGCTCTCATCAACCAACTTCTTCGGGATAACCAACTGGGGCAAACATCTAAGGTTGAAGAGCCAATCATCATTAAATTCCCTTTGAGACAAGAAGACAAGGGAAAAGCTCCTCAACTTGCTTCAGGGTCACAAATTCAGCATCAACCTCACCAGCTTCAGCAAGATAGTATGAAGCAAGTAGTCAGGGTTGGAGACCAAACCGGTAATCAGCCCCCAAGAAGTCAAAGGTTTGGTTTGATGAATAGACCTCTCCGAGCTGCTACTACTTCACAGGTCCAACAACGACCTCGCCAAGAACAACGGGTTGATCAGAGAAAGCCAGACAAGCCTAGGAGGCAATTCACTCAGCTCAACATGTCGCTGTTTCAAGCCTTACAACGCCTGTTGAGATTGAATCTGATCACATTAAGGGACCCTCCTAAGAATCCCAACACTTCCTCTTCCCGGTATAAACCGAGTGTGAGATGTGCCTACCATTTTGACAGTCCTGAACACGACACCAATGACTGTTGGACTCTGCAGAACAAGATCCAGGACCTGATTGATGAAGGAGCAGTGGAATTCACCCCAGATGGTCAGGTCGATTTCTTCTACTATCCCTAGACAAGAAGACCTTTTGTTCATTATAAGTTTCAAGTTGTATTTTTCTTTGCTTGTTCAAACATTTGTTCATGTCAAACTCTTTTACTTTATCAATGCATCGCATATGTCTGTTTTGAATCAATATATTCGCATTCGCTATATTCAAACTGATTTCTTTTTTTAATGTCAACTCTCGATTAAATTCTAAGCCTTTTGAGGGAGGATGACGAAAACGATACCACGATCTACAGTATGCTTTTGAACAGACCCAGCTGATGAGGTACAGGCATTGTTTCAAATCCTAAACAGTGGAGTTATAAGGAAGATAATCCCTCGTCAACCCCTTTGAGCCAAAGAAGTTGGAGTTTTTCTTTTCGAAAATTAAAACCCTTAATCATAACCTGGGGCAGGGTAGTTCTCTCAGTTGATCCAAGTGCATAACGAATGACATCAAAAGAAGTCCTTTTGAAACAAAAGACAGTGATGGTTCCGAATAATCATAAAGACAGGCAGTCATCATCTCTCAAAATAAAAGCCCAATAAGTCAAAACCTATGAAGGAGACTTATAAAAACCGGGGCATCCCGCTGACTGTAAATACAAAAAGAATTAGTTCAGGCAAAAGTCAGGGATAATAAAATCGAAAAGAAAGAGGTCTTACAAACCCTCGACAAAAAAAAAAGGAAATGACTTCCTATTCAAAATAAATTGTCAACATCCGAACCATCACTGGAATATCAAAGCAAAAACTCAAACAAGATCTAACGCACGATCAACTGAGTTTAGGATCGAAGAACATCACGAAGTGCGGGTGGGTACAAATAAATTTTGAGCCTTTATCCTTTGTTTCTTAAACTGTGAACCAGGCCACGTTATAACCCTCAAAAATTCCTAGCTGAAGCATGGATTGGTTCGAAAGCATACTGTTACAAAGGTATCCTTACTCCTTAAGGCTTGCTGTGAAATACTGAGTTGACATCACGTTTTACAAAATTCACCTTGTTTTACTGAAAAATGCATTTTCCAAAATTTCAAGACAGACATAAGCTTTGCATTCTTAAAATAACATTGTTTGCATATGACTTTTCGTTCGAACAACAAAGAAATTTGCACGACGAATATCTCGTGAACAAAAATCTTCTCAACAGAAAGGTCACCTCAAATGGAAAAACACTTCCGACCACGGGGCAGACATGATCATTGTCCGTCATCTGGGGCAGTTAAGTCAAGATTCAGAGAATCTCTCAAAAGCCAAATAGCATGGGCAGATCTCCATCTGAATCAACTGGGGCAGTGGGCCTGAACCCCAGGGACAAATCTGGTATGATCAAATATCTTCTGGTCACATGGCAATACAATGCTACTGACAGTAGCAACTCCCTGCATCCTGAGAGCGTGGACATAGTCGAAAAAAGTACTACGCATAATCCAAGACCCGCTAGGTTGACACACCTAGGCAAAAATAAGGGCTTCCCGGCGAACCAAAAGGGTTCGGGAAAAAAAATAAAAAAATTGTACACCCGGCAAGTCAAAAACCTGAGAAGGCGGCTTTGGCAAAAATGGGTATCCCGGTGGACTGAAAACCCGAAAGGGCAGTCCAGGCAAAAGTTAGGGATCAAAAGTGTACGACTATGTCCCGTCATCTCGTCACTAGCCTACCAGAAGAAGATTTACAAATCGGCAGTTATCAAGCACCTCCACAGGTACCTTCTCCCACAGAAACTGGGGCAATGAGAATTGACCGAACTGTATAAGCTGCTCTGACCTCTAGGTATAAAGTGGATTCGGCTGAAGAATTTGACCAAGATACCTTCACTCCGCGCAGAGTAAGACAAGATTCGTCAATACTCTCCCCAAGCAGAGTTGGTCTCCAATCAGCCCTGAAAAGGCACAATATCTCCAGCAAATCAACGATACTCTCCCCAAGCAGAGTTAGCCTACTGTCAGCCTTAAGGAAGTTGGGTATCCCCAGAAGATCTCAACATCCCCCAGCGGAGTATAGATATTCCTCTACAAGCATCCCCGACAGTCTTAATATAAGATTGTTCCCCGGCGGAATACAGACACCCCAGTGGAGCCATTTCCCCAGTATAGTCCAAAAGTCTCCCCAAGAGAGTTGAATCAATCTCCCCAGTAGATTCTGGAAGCTTATCCCCAGTAGATTCTGGAAGCTTGTCCCCTGCAGAGTACCAACGTATCTCTCCCCGACCATATTCAAAGGTTATTCCCCACCAGAGCTTATAACTGGGTTATCCTCAGCTAATTACCACGGAAAGATCGTCCTCAGCGAAGTTCTTCCTATCCCCCAGCGGAGTTCATCAAATTCCTCAACAAAACTTATCAACGGAATCCCCAGCGGAGTTATCATCAAAATCTCAGTGAAGTATCTCTTCCCACAAAGTAATTCCCCACAGAGTAATCTCTTCATCAAGTTTTATTCCCCGACGGAGTCATCTTCTCCTACCGGTTTATTCTTGATCATCATCCCTAGTGGAAACGAAGAACTCTACTCTTCAACGTCAGCCCAGGATTCAAGTTCCCGGCATTCGTCAAGAATTTATTTTCCTAGACGAAGATACATTCATAGACATTTCACATTTCATACATCCTGCTTACATACATGACAAAGTGCATACCACACGATCTCATTTATTTTTGAGAACATCATGACATCATGCATTTCATACATCATGACATTGCATACAACTAATGTTTTGCCTTTTCAGGAAAAGGTCAATCAAAAGAAGATTATCAGCAACTTTCGCAGTTCCAGATTCGATACTTGTATCTAGCCAGGGCATATCTGTGAGCGACTAATTCCACATTCAATACCTGTATCTAGCCAGGGCATATCTGTGAGTGTTTGATTGTAGATTCGATACCTGTATCCAGCCAGGGCATATCTGCATGAAGAGTTTAGAGATTCAATACCTGTATCCAGCCATGGCATATCTGTAAACGACTAATTCCGGATTCGATTCCTGTATTTAGCCAGGGCATATCTGTGAGTGACTGATTGTAGATTCGATACCTGTATCCAGCCAGGGCATGTCTGCATGAAGAGTTTAGAGATTCGATACCTGTATCCAGCCAGGGCATATCTGTAGACAACTAATTCCGAATTCGATTCCTGTATCTAGCCAGGGCATATCTGTGAGTGACTGATTTTAGATTCGATACCTGTATCTAGCCAGGGCATATCTGCATGAAGAGTTTAGAGATTCGATACCTGTATCCAGCCAGGGCATATCTGTAGACGACTAATTCCAGATTCGATACCTGTATCTAGCCAGGGCATATCTGTGAGTGACTGATTGTAGATTCGATACCTGTATCCAGCCAGGGCATGTCTGCATGAAGAGTTTAGAGATTCGATACCTGTATCCAGCCAGGGCATATCTGTAAACGACTAATTCCGGATTCGATTCCTGTATCTAGCCAGGGCATATCTGTGAGTGACTGATTGTAGATTCGATACCTGTATCTAGCCAGGGCATGTCTGCATGAAGAGTTTAGAGATTCGATACCTGTATCCAGCCAGGGCAGATCTGTAGACGACTAATTCCAGATGCAATTCCTGTATCTAGCCAGGGCATATCTGTGAGTGACTTATTGTAGATTCGATACCTGTATCCAGCCAGGGCATGTCTGCATGAAGAGTTTAGAGATTCGATACCTGTATCCAGCCAGGGCATATCTGTAAACGACTAAATTCCAGATTCGATTCCTGTATCTAGCCAGGGCATATCTGTGAGTGACTAATTGTAGATTCGATACCTGTATCCAGCTAGAGCATGTCTGCATGAAGAGTTTAGAGATTCGATACATGTATCCAGCCAGGGCATATCTGTAGACGACCAATTCCAGATTCGATTCCTGTATTTAGCCAGGGCATATCTGTGAGTGACTAATTGTAGATTCGATACGTGTATCTAGCCAGGGCATGCCTACATGAAGAGTTTAGAGATTCGATACCTGTATCCAGCCAGGGCATATCTGTAGACGACTAATTCCAGATTCGATACCTGTATCTAGCCAGGGCATATCTGTGAGAGACTGATTGTAGATTCGATACCTGTATCCAGCCAGGGCATATCTGCATGAAGAGTTTAGAGATTCGATACCTGTATCCAGCCAGGGCATATCTGTAGACGACCAGTTCCAGATTCGATACCTGTATCTAGCCAGAGCATATCTGTGAGCGATTGATTGTGGATTCGATACCTGTACCTTGCCAGGGCATATCTGCATGAAGAGTTTGAAGTTCCAGATTCGATACCTGTATCTAGCCAGGGCATATTTATGAGCGATTGATTGTAGATTCGATACCTGTATCCAGCCAGGGCATATCTGCATGAAGAGTTTGAAGATCAACCCCTGTAACAGGCCAGGAAATTATCTTTCTTTCTCAAATATACAAGTTCTCGCTAAGGAATCTCTTACGCGATCAATACCTCCGGATGGCATCTTTAAGCCCATTTCCACAACTATCCATTACATTTCCAAATGGCATCTATAAGCCCATTCCCGACAAGGTTCTGTGACATCTCCAGATGGCATCTATAAGCCCATCCTCCTATCCACCATCTTTCCAAATGGCATCTGTAAGCCCATTCCCGACATCACATTGCTGATATGCTACTATGCGAGTGCAAATTTCTGGGCACTCCAGTGTTCAATCATCTTCCACCTTCGGATCACGAAAGGCACGCAAGGCAATCTACATCCTCAGGTCTAAGAAGATTGAACAGGGGCAACTGTTGTACCCCAAAATTTTCCCTCCCATATTCTTCAAGGTTTGTCAAGGATCATCTTCAAATGGTTCAAGACTACTCAAGGGTTGCACAGTCCAAATGCCTCCTAAGCCAGTCAAAATTAGGGTTTTGGTTCTTGCAAGGAATTTGAGGTTTTCAATGGTTCAATCAAGTCCCATAGGCCTACATACATTGTCAAGCATCTACATACCAAGTTGCAAGACTCACAGCATCAAATTGCACAGTCAAAAGTCCCATTTGCTTCACAGTCAACTACAGGGGTAAAATGGTCATTTTGCAGTCAAAAGTCAAATTTTTTGGTCAACATCTTATTTTGAAGCCACAATCATCATTTGATCAAGTCTTGATCATGATTCCACAAGAAGGGCTCAAAAATCATCAAAGATGCAAAAGTTGTTATTTTTGGATAGTTGAAAAGTCAACTGTATCTTGACCAAGGCATAACTTTTTCATGGTTCATCAGAAAAATCCCATCCAATGCTCATTTTGAAGGGGATGACATTTCCTACAACTCATCTTCACATTCCAAGTCCATGAAATGCTCTCACAAAAAGTTATCAATTTCTACATTATAGGTCAATTTTAAAAGTCAACAAAAAGGCACTTTAAGTCAAAGACCATAACTTGAGATTGGTAAATCCAAATGACATGGGACAAAATGCATTGGTTAGAAGACTTCAAGACCTTTCCAAAATGTCCAAGAACATGTTCATATGATCAAAATTAAGCAAGATATGCATTGGAGAAGTTGGGAAATGTTTGTGAATTTGCAAAAGTCAACTTTGCTCAAAACACATCATTTTTGCTAATGGGCCTCAAATTCCTTCTTGAATCTTTACCCAAAGCATATGCACGACCCATCAAGCCTATTTGAGTTTATTTTCTTATTTTTATTAATTAATTGGATTTTTAATGATTTTTAATTCATTTAATTAATTTAATTGTAGGAAAATACCAAAATATGATTTCTAAATATTTTTGTGAAGCAAAAGTGGTCAGCATATGATGAAGATTTCGTGTATCAATCAAGGGGACAAAATCTCCCAATTTGGCAAGGTTTTTCAATCAAAAAGATGCAAAAATATTTGATTGAAAATCAAATATACAAATCATAATGCCATGGATTTTTGGACCAAGATTGTACCCTAATTCCATTCTACTATATATGCTGAACCTAACCCTAATGCATTCACGTGGAAAAACTGCTGCAGAAGCCATAATCATATTCCAAAAAAATCAAAGAAAAAGCCAAAACTGTTTTCTCACTTCAAGGCCAATTCAATACTTGTAATTGCTTCTAACACGTTGAAGGGACTCCCAGAAACGCATTGCAATCAAAACCAAGCGTTTAACCTCAAGAAACCGCTCTACACAGTCACACGGTTTGGTTATTTTTTCCATAATCGTAATTCAATATTCATGCATTATTAATGAGATTTTTTGTGTGTATTGCATCGCTAGGACTCCCATGAAGCTTTTGGTAATGGTTAATTGCCTTATAACGCCCTGAAACGAAAACCACCATTGACGAATTCTAGGTTTTTGAAGCTTTCAATTTGGGGATTTCCAGCACAGGAAAAATTAGACCTTCTCACGCGTATGGTTGAACTCAGGAGATTGAGACAAACATCTTGATACCATCGCGCCCAATTTATATAGCCTGTAGGGCTATTCGTTATTTTTCCTCGTGTTATTTTGTGGGGGTTAAAAACCCCCGCTATCTGTTTATTTTGTACAGGTTTCAGGGAAGACGATGAAGACGTGGAAGCATGTGGTTGGGCAGTTCAAATGAAACGCGCGCTTTTTATGATTTCCAGCATAATTATTATTCTTAATATATTATATTTGTTGTTAATTATATTAACAGATGCAATGCAATGGCGTAGTGGAAAGTGAGTTGGCATGCAACCATTGGGACCTGGGTTCGATTCCCAGGTCCACCCAAACCTTGTTTCTATTTTTTCTAATGTTATTGCATGCAGGATTCTCAAAACATTCCACCATGCAACCTCACAAATCAGCGTGCCATGTGTCCTCATACACCAATCCACTGGCTATGAAGCGCTGAACACCATGTTCCCTGGTCAATGCATGCCTGGACAATTCCAGAAGTCAAACATGGCTTTGTGCTTAATGGGCCAGACTTGCAACTTTCACCTCCTATGGGTCCAACACCCCCCTGGTTTCTATTTTCTCTTTTATTTTTATTTTCTTTTTATTATAATTATTATCATTACTATTTATTTAACTAACAAATAATTATTTTTATAATTAATTCATAAAACAACATTTTCTTATTATTATCATTATTATTAATTTCACCTTAGTTTAGTTATTTTGTAAATAAAATACTAACAAATTAATTAGCTTAAATTAGGTTAATTTTGATTCTTTTCATAATAAATAAAATAAATTTAGAATTAGGGTTTTCTTGACTTTTAATTTCTTTTTATTTTCATTAAGACCTAAAAAACATAAAAAACATTTTTTCTTTTAATTAATTAATTAATTAGTAAACTAGGTTTAATATTTAATTTAATTGCAAAAAAGGACCAAATTCAATTCTTTTCTCAAAAAGGGTCAAAACCCTAAGGACGTCCTGATTCAATTCTTTCGCACGCATATTTATTTTTAATTCTTTTATATCATATTGATGTAACTGTTTTCGAGGATGTAATAGTTAATTAGGCTTTTACCGCTTTCTTTACTTTTCTCGCATTTATCTTCCAAACGACTTTTGTTTTTGGCGATGTATAGACTCGCGCCTTGTAATAGCGTAGATTCAACTTTCCGCAGTTTATTTTTCGCACCCTTAACTGTTAATTATGCATGACAAGATTTGTATGAAAATAAAATCAATTCGTAGCTCACAAATAACATGTACAAGATAAATATAAACTGAAACAACACACATGCACATGCCACTCCTAGGGTACGCCTCACTGGTTGCCTCGACGTGGTCATCAAGTATAGGGTGTTTTAGAGGTCGCCCTCCTGTCTAAAGATCCAGTTGCCTCGAAACGGTTGCCTCGGATAAAAAGGATCTAGGACATTAGGGTTACCGCTAAGGCGTCCTACCATTGCTTTGATGACCACACATGTCCCTAATAATCGAATTGACCCGAATAACTCCAACGACGGTGCTACCTACTTCTCAATAGTGGGATAGTACTGTCTAAAGGACATTTACACAGCTTAATTTCTTTTGAGTAGGTAGAGGTTCTTAGATACTTGCTCTTTCAAAACAAAAAAATACTTTTCGCACCTACACTTTTCTGACAAAAGTTTTCAAACAAATACTTCATACACTCTTGAGGACTGATACAAGAGTTAAAACAAAGTTTTCAAACAAACTTTTTCAAAACCCACATACATATGAAAAGCAAACAATTTTTGAAAACATTAGAGCAAGTACCTAAGAGCCCGTGGATAACCACGGATAGAAAGGGTGCTAACACCTTCCCTTTCTATAATCTACCTTCCGAACCGAGAGACATCTCGATAAGGAGTTTTGCTGTGCTTTTGTCCTTTCCATATTGGAGAACATAAAAGACGGTGGCGACTCTTTCTTACCGCGACATTTCGCGAACCAGCTTAAAAAATAGTCAGTTCTATTTCCACCGATCACAATAAGCAATGTAAGTCTCTCACCCTGAAATCTAACAAATATGAAACCAAAATTTTGCAGGAAGAAGCAGAAGCAGATAACTCTGAATAATCCTCGTCAAAAGAAGACAAACTGTTCTTTCTATACATAAGAATCAATAAGCTGTGGAAGCACAGGCAGAAGAATTTCAGAAACTCCAGGAGAACAGGAAATGACTCTGAACAAACTTCTGGATACATAAATTCCAGTAACAGAATCATTAACTGCTATGAATGCAATAAACAAGGTCACTACAAAAGTGATTGTCCAAGGCTTCAGAAGGAGAAACATAAAAGGAAGTTCATTAAGGAGAAGAAGAAAAGTCTTATGGAGACGTGGGATGACTCTGGATCTTCTGAAGACAGAACAAAATCAGAATATAAACAAGCCAATATAGCTCAAACGGATAACTTATCAGATGTCTCCAAATTCTCTGAATCAGAACCAGAATCAGAATCAGAGTCTGAAGAGGTATTTTCTAACTTTTCTAGATCTCAATTAGAGGAGAGTCTGTCAGAATTTCTAGAAAGGTATCAGAAACATCGAGTCATAAACAAGAACCTAAAAAAGGATCTAGTTTCTGACTCTGAAGAAACTAAGAACCTGAGACTAGAAAACTATAAGTTAAAAGAAAAGGTTTTTAAACTTGAAAATGATTTACAAAATACTTAGAAGGTAACTGTGTCAAAAGTTCCTTCTGACCCTGATACAATCATAAAGGAATATGATCACAACTTTTAGAAATTTATTACTAAAAACATAGATAGAAGAAAGATGGCTTCAATGATCTATGAAGTTAGCACAAACGGAAGAATAGGTATAGGATACAAAGGTAAAGTATCCCCACCTAAGAAAGTTAAAGATCTGGTTATCAAACACACTCCTCTCTATTCTCACTTCACTACTGGGCAAACACATGATATAAAACATGTTGGTAAGGCGTTTTATACTAAACCAAAATTCAAACAGAATTTTGGAAACTCTAACAGTCATGGACCCAAAAAGATATGGATGCCAAAAGACAAAATCATCTATGTTGTAGATATTTTTAAAAGCAAGGTTGAGACACCAGCATAAACACCTGGACTCTGGATGCTCTCTACTCATGGAGGAAAGAAAGCATATATTCCAAAGCCTGGAATTTAAAAGATTCACAGGTTTCAGAGGCAATCAGAAACAGAAGATTACTAGCTCTGAAACTATTGGAAACATGAATGAAAATACAGAATCAGAAGCTCTCTAAAGAATCTCAGATGTATCCATAAGAGGATGTTACAGCGTTTCAAGCAACGTCTGTCAGAGCAAGACAAACAGAGTTTTTACCACTTTTCGATTCTTGACAATAAGGGGGAGAATGGAGAATATTTTGACTCATAATCAGAAGATCTTCAGGGAAGTATTTTATTTTCTCGTTAGCTGAGTATTATACTCAGGGGGAGCCTTTTAATTATTGTTCTTTATATTCCATCAAAATATACTAGTTTTTGTCATCATCAAAAAGGGGGAGATTGTTAGAACATAATTTAGTTCTACATCCCAGTAAGAGTTTTGATGATAACAAAGACATGATATAAAGAACAAATATGCTCGCTAATAAAATTATCATTACATGCAGGAAGTTCTGATGTGAAAAAGATGTTCTGATCCAACTGGAAGTTCTACCAGAACATCACCAGAAGTTCTTATTATGCGAGCACAAAAGTTAAGAGTACCATGATAGATTTAGACGCATCAAATATGCATGACACGCTTATATGAAGAAGTTCTGTCACAACTTCTGAATGCACCAGCACTATGAAATAGAATCTCTGATACTCTAATTTGCAAAGTTATGATCAAGCTGTAAAGGACTCTAAACGGTAATATTCATCCTCTGATGTAAGAAGCTCTGAAGCGTTACAATTCCATCAATGCAAGATCATAAGTAACAGCTACAATCAGACAAGGATCTCCTGATTTAGAAAGCTCATTAACTCGTGTTATGGACATACCGAGAGAATCTTTATTATGTCACCATTGCAAAGCCTATATAAATCTGACAAGAAGAAGATTTCAAGATGATGAACAACTGCGCACAAAAAGAAGAACTCACGTGAAAAGTCAGTAACGCAACAATCACTCTTCATCCCCAACGTTCAAAATTAAATTTTGTAAAACATCACTGTTAGTGATACTGTTTATTAGAAACATCATTGTACACTCTTTTTCAATTAACTATTTAGTGAATTTCGTTGAGAAAATCGGGTTGTGGTTTTGGACTCAAGAAGACTTTGACAGTTGTCAAAGTAGATTTGTAATCAAGTTTAATTAGTGAATTAAGACCTCCTTGGAGAGAGGCGAAATCACCTTGGCGGGTAGAGTGGAGTAGTTTTTATTCAAACGGACCAGGATAAAAATAAACGTGTTTATTACTCCATTGATTTTTAAGATTCCAATTTAACCCCCTTCTTGTATTTTTCACTTCTTCAAAATTTTGGGGTATAACAACAAGGAATATTATACAACAATTAGGCTAGATCCACTGCCACCCCATTCATCATATTAATCACCATGTAATGTCGAGCTTATGACTTTAAACAAAGTGCTTCTTGGGAGACAACCCAAGATTTAAGTCTTTTCTTTTTGCTTTGCTTATTTGTTTTTTCTTTTATTTTATTTTCTTGCTTTTATTATTATTGTTATTAAAATATGCAGTATTATTTCTTTAATTATGCCTGCTACTAACTTAATGCTAACTAACTATCAACCTACTTCAGGCTAACTTTCTGGTTAGCTAGTTATACTAACCAGATGAATCTGGTTGATACGTTGGGCATTGTGTTTAGAGGGAGGAACCAACGAAGGAGGTTTGAGTCTCTTACTGATAGGGAGATAGGATTAAGTACCTACCCCGACGGACCAACCATGATCACCTTAGGGATTCAGGATAGTTGTGATGCGGTGGGAGAACTGACTTGAGGTTCTGCGTTTGTGTTCACAAATGTTTCAGTTTAGTAAGAGTCGCCACTGACTTTCATTTTATGCAAAACGAAAGGTAAAAAAGCACAGGAAAGACCTTTGAGATTGTGTTTGGGTTTGGGGGGGTAGATTATGAAAAGGGAAGGTGATAGCACCCTTTTCATCCATGGTTTTCCATGGGCTCTTAGTTACTTGTTTTAGATCACTTGCTTTGCTTTTCCAATTGTTTGAAATGGTGCTTTTGTGTGTGGTTTTGAGAGTATTTTGAAAAGAGGCATTTGTTTAAGCAACCTTTGTAATGATTCTTGTTTGAATGTATACAAAGGTGTTAGTCTTTTGAAAAATATTTCAATGTTTGAAAGTTTGTTGGGAAATGTTTTGAAATTATGTGAGTGTTTGTTTGAAAATAGCAAGGATTGTTTGAAAGAGATCAAGTAACTAGGAGGTATCTACCCTACTCAAAAGTCTTTCCTACACATTTTTATTCCTTTGACATTGTTGTTTTACCATTGTATTTGGTAAACAACCCTATCTTTGGATGTTAAACGGGACGGGCGTGGGTCATCGTATGACAATGATAACAATATTTCCAAGTATCTTAGCAAGTTTTTGAGGGACTAGATCATTTTTGTTTAGGCAACCAAGATAGCGTCATCGAGGGACTATGATCTTTTTGTTTTGTATTATTTTGCAAAGATACCTAGCATGCATACCATGGCCATTTTAAGGCAACAAAGTGGATGAAACCCTAGGGGTGCTTGTGTGCAAGGTGTTGTCATTTTTCATTCATTTTTGTCTTGTGTTAAGTCATGCTATTTGTTTTGATTTTTTGGTCTTTTTGCATACAAAAACCCTAGTTTACTATCATGGTATATGAAAGCAATAAAATGCGTAAAGTAAATCTAGACTATTAAACAATATTATGGGGAAGGGGATACTGTTAGAACAAAGTTTGAATCTACTACCCTATGTTTAAGTTTTGATGATAACAAAATGTAAGGATATATTAATTATGTGATTCATATAAGAACTATTTGCTACCTAAAATATTACGTTCTATTTTGCAGAAACTCTGATAGGTATCAGCAAGAGCACACCTAATCAGCATCAGAATATTGGTCATCAACGTAAGCATCAGAAGATGCTATATCAGAATACCAGATTCAGAAGAATAATTCACGCGTATGCTGAAGCTTGATGAACAGAACTGCGCTCAACACTCTGATAAAGACAATAACAGTTCATCAGCACTTAAGCAGAGTCAGAATGAAGCCAAGCCAGAACACGCTTTAAGTAGCAACGGTACTGTGCATTGAAAGCGAATTATTACCAACGACATCATTCCAGACAAGATCTGCTCAATAAGGAAAGTTTGTTATTGGCATTGAATCAAGATTATTGCTCCAACGTTCAACAATCTCAATGCTATATAAACAAGACAATGAAGATTGAATTGGCTAATTCTCTACATCTCATTACACGCATAAAAGCTAATCATCATCTTCCTTCTTTCAGTTTTGCTAAACGCTTCATATTTCCTTACTCAGTATTTTAGCAATCTAGTTTCATAAGCTTAAGTTGTGTAACATCACAGTTGTGATACAGTTTTGTAGAAAACATTCACACACCCTATTTCTCTTATTTGTAAGAAAGTGTTTCCTTGACAAACCGGGTTGTGGTTTGCATCAAGAAGGCTTTAGCAGTTGTTAAAGCAGTTTGTAATATTCAGTTGAATATAGTGGATTAAGACCTCGTTGGAGAGAGGCGAAATCACCTTGACGGGTGGACTGGAGTAGTTTGAGATCAAACGAACCAGGATAAAAATATCTTGTTCATTGCATTGATTTTCAGTTTTACAATTCAACCCCCCTTGTGTTTTTCACTTCTTCAATTGGCATCAGAGCGCCTGGTTATGAGCTAAAACACTTAACCGTGTCAGTACAAGATCCAGCGTCAGAAAAACACAATGGCAGGAAACTATTCTTACACCAGCAATGACAACCATGAGGACAGAGACAGATTCAGCGGCAAACCTCCAATCTTTGATGGAGCGAACTTTGATTACTGGAAAGACAGAATTGAAAGCTTCTTTCTGGCACATGATGCTGATCTGTGGGATATGGTGACAGATGGATACACGCACCCTGTGAATGCAAGCGGTCAGAAGATTGTTAGAAAAACAATGACTGACCAACAAAAGCATGACTTCAAGAATCACCACAAGGCCAGAACCATCCTTCTCAGCGCCATCTCCTATACTGAATATGAAAAGATCTCCAACAGAGACACAGCAAAGAACATTTTTGACTCACTCAGAATGACGCATGAGGGCAACGTTCAGGTCAAAGCAACTAAAGCTCTGGCGCTCATTCAGAAGTATGAGGCGTTCAAAATGGAAGAATCTGAATCCATTGAAACAATGTTCTCAAGATTCCAGATTCTGGTAGCTGGTCTCAAGGTTCTGGACAAAGGATACTCTACTGCTGACCATGTCAAGAAAATCATCAGAAGCTTTCCCAAGAAGTGGAGACCAATGGTTACAGCCTTGAAGCTAGCAAAAGATCTCAACAAAATTAATCTGGAGGAACTTATCAGCTCCCTCAGAAGTCATGAGATAGAGCTAGAAGCTGACGAGCCTCAGAAGCAAGGTAAGCCTTTAGCATTGAAATCTAACAAAAAATCTGAGTCTAAAGTTTTGTAGGCAGTTGAAGAAACATCTGATGGATCCTCATCAGAAGAAGACGGACTCTCCCTCCTCTCCAGAAGAGTGAATCAATTGTGGAAGCAGAGGCAAAGGAAGTTAAGGAATCCCAGAAGATCTGATCAGAACGAGTCTTCTTCCAGACACAGAAGGACAGATTCTTCCTCTGGATACAGAAGATCTGAAGGCTCCTCAAGAAGCAGAAAGCCAAACACCAAGGACATCGTCTACTATGAGTGCAATGAGCAAGGACACTACAAGAGTGACTGCCCAAAGCTTCAGAGGGAAAAGCCCAAAAAGAAGTTTGGAAGAGAAAAGAAGAAAAGTCTCATGGCTACATGGGATGACTCTGACTCGTCTGAAGATGACTCAGAATCAGATGATGAGAGAGCAAACATAGCTCTCATGGCTAACATTTCAGAAGATAGTGAAGCTTCTGAATCAGACTCAGAATCAGATACTGAAGAGGTATTTCCTAACTTTGCTGTTAATTTTACCAAGGCTGAACTTGCTGAAAGCCTTAATGAGATTCTGGAAAGGTATCAGCAGATTAGAGTTAAATTCAGAGACCTGAAAAGGAATCTTGAATCTGACTCTAATAAGTCCGAGAGTCTCAAATTGGAGAATTCTGAGCTGAGAATTAAAATTTCAAAATTAGAAAATACTTTACAAAACTCTCAGAAGGAACCAATTTCTGAAACTCCCAGCAACGCTGATGAGATCATCAAGGAGTATGATCACAGTTTCCAGAAGTTCCTTGCTAAAAGCATAGATAGAAGCAGGCTTCAATGATCTATGGAGTTAGCAGAAACGGCAGGAAGGGAATAAGATACCAAGGTAAGGTTCCTACACCATAAAATGTCATGGACTTAACCATCAAACACACACCTCTGAATTCACATTTTGTGTATGGTCACACACATGATATTAAATACACTAGCAGTAAGTACTCTGTGAAACCAAAATTCAACCAGAGTTTTGGTAAATCTAACAAATCAGGACCCAAGAAAATCTGGGTACCTAAGGATAAAATAATACATGTTGCAGATATCTTTAGCAGCAAGTCAGAAACACCAGTCATGGTACCTGGACTCTGGCTGCTCGTGACACATGACGGGAAGAAGGCATATGTTCCAAAGCCTGGAACTTAAGCCTGGAGGCCACGTTGGTTTTGGAGGCAATCAGAGGGGAAAGATAATTGGCTCTGGAACTATAGGTAATGGAAATCTTCCCTCTATCAATAATGTTCTGCTAGTAGATGGATTAATGCATAATCTGTTATCCACAAGTCAATTAAGTGATAACGGTTATGATATAATCTTTAATCAAAAATCATGTAAAGCTGTTAGTCAGAAAGATGGGACTATCCTGTTTAATGGAAAGAGGAAAAACAACATTTACAAAATCAAACTTTCTGAACTGAAAGGTCAGAATGTAAAGTGCCTTCTGTCTGTTAACAACGAGCAGTGGATCTGGCACAGAAGATTGGGGCATGTTAGTATGAGAAGAATATCTCAGATTAACAAACTCAATCTGGTCAGAGGACTTCCTAATTTGAAGTTCAATTCAGATGCTCTGTGTGAAGCATGTCAGAAAGGCAAGTTTGCGAAACCTTATTTTAAATCTAAAAATGTTGTTTCTACCTCTAAGCCATTAGAACTTCTGCACATTGACTTATTTGGACCAGTTAAAACTGCTTCAGTTAGTGGCAAGAAGTATGGGTTAGTAATCGTAGATGACTATAGCAGATGAACATGGGTAAAGTTCTTAAGACACAAGGACGAGTCACACTCTGTGTTTGTTACCTTCTGTAACCAAGTTCAGAATGAAAAGGATCTTAGAATCGTTAAAGTCAGAAGTGATCATGGTGGAGAGTTTGAAAACAAAGATTTTGAGTCATTCTTTAATGACAGAGGCATTCTGCATGATTTCTCTTGTCCTAGAACTCCCCAACAAAATGGAGTTGTAGAACGAAAGATAAGAACATTGCAAGAAATGGCCAGAACCATGATCAATGAGACAAACGTTGCTAAGATCTTCTGGGCAGAAGCAATAAACACAGCGTGCTACATTCAGAATAGAATCTCAATAAGACCTATTCTGGAAAAGACTCCATATGAATTGTGGAAGAACAGAAAGCCCAACATTTCATATTTTCATCCATTTGGATGTACCTGTTTTATGTTAAATACAAAGAATTATTTGAACAAGTTTGACTCTAAAGCACAGAAGTGTATTATGTTAGGATACTCTGAACGCTCAAGAGGGTACAGAGTATACAATACAGAAACACAGATTGTGGAAGAATCAATCAGTGTTCGTTTTGATGATAAGCTTGACTCTGAAAAGTCAAAGCAGAATGAAGTTTTTGCAGGTATGGAAATCAAATTTACAGGTTCTGAAGACAAGTCATCAGAAGCTCTCAACTCAGACACTCCTTCAACGTCTGAAAAGAGCACTGCTAGCAATCCTACAACAACTGCTTATCAACCTCAGAAGAGATTACCCAAAAGCAGCTTGGATCACCCAGAAGAGACTATCTTAGGAAGAAAGGAAGATCCAATCAGAACAAGAGCAAGCTTCAGAAACTCTGAAGAAACCCTCATGGGACTTGTGTCTCTGATTGAACCTTCTTCTATTGATGAAGCACTTCTGGATAATGACTGGATTCTGGCAATGCAAGAAGAGCTGAATCAATTCATCAGAAATGACGTATGGGATCTTGTTCCCAGACCAAAAGGATTCAACGTCATTGGAACAAGATGGGTGTTCAGAAACAAGCTAAATGAACAAGGTGAAGTCATTAGAAACAAAGTACGACTGGTTGCACAAGGTTATAGTCAGCAAGAGGGGATAGACTATACAGAAACCTTTGCCCCAGTCGCCAGGTTAGAATCTATCAGACTTTTAATTTCATTTGCTGATAATAGAGGCATCACTCTGTATCAGATGGATGTCAAAAGTGCATTCTTAAATGGTTATATAGAAGAAGAGGTTTATGTGCACCAACCCCCTGGTTTTGAAAATACAAAACATCCAGAACATGTTTTCAAACTAAAGAAGTCACTATATGGTCTGAAGCAAGCTCCCAGAGCTTGGTATGAAAGACTAAGTAACTTTCTGTTAGAAAATGAATTCACCAGAGGGAAGGTGGACACTACTTTATTCTGTAAATCAGTTAAGAATGACATCTTAGTCTGTCAAATTTATGTTGATGATATTATTTTTGGTTCTACTAATCCTTCTCTTGGAAGAAAATTTGCTAAGTGTATGCAGGCAGAATTTGAGATGAGCCTCATGGGGGAACTGAAATTCTTTCTAGGAATTCAGATAAATCAAACTCTAGAGGGAACTTACATTCATCAGAGCAAATACATCAGAGATCTTCTGAAGAAATTTGACCTCTCAGAATGTAAGCCATCAAAGATTCCAATGCATCCCACGTGCATTCTGGAAAGAGAAGAGGTAAGCAAAAAGGTAGAACAGAAAGTCTACAGAGGTATGATTGGTTCTCTCCTTTATCTGACAACTTCAAGACCTGATATATTATTCAGTGTATGTATTTGTGCTAGATTCCAATCAGATCCTAGAGAATCTCACTTAACAGCTGTTAAGCAAATTTTCAAGTATCTGAAAGGTACTACTAATCTGGGTTTGTTTTATAGAAAATCTAGTGATTACAGTTTAGTAGGCTACTGCGATGCTGACTTTGCTGGAGACAGAGTGGAGCGTAAAAGTACTTCTGGAAGCTGCCAGTTTCTGGGAGAAAATCTGATCTCTTGGTCCAGCAAAAGGCAATCAACAATTGCGCTATCAACAACAGAAGCTGAGTATATAGCAGCAGCAGGATGTAGCACACAAATGCTCTGGATGAAAAGTCAGCTTGAAGACTTCCAGATTTTTGAGAGTAACATCCCTATACTCTGTGACAATACTTCTGCTATTTGCTTAAGTGAGAATCCTTTTTTACATTCTAGAGCTAAGCATATAGAAATAAAACATCATTTCATTAGGGACTATATTCAGAAGGGAATTTTGAATTTAAAATTTATAGATACAGACCATCAATGGGCTGATATCTTCACTAAATACCTTTCTGAAGATAGGTTCAATTTCATTCTGAAACATCTCAGCATGAAAATCTGCCCAGAATGAAATTGTTTTAATTCGATATATTTATCTTCAGAATGTATTTGTTTTACTGTGAACTTCTGATCAATCTCTTTTCAGAAAGATAGAACATGCATATTATATCAGATGCTAGTCTAAAGATCTGAGAGTCTAAGCTCAAAGACAGACGTGCTGATCACTACATCAAACAAGTGTCATCCAATCATCAGCATATCTCTGAAGCAGAATGCGTGCACGCTTCTGAGAAGGAAAAACGCTGATTGGGTGCATTGAGACACATGTCTGTTAACCGTTTTTAAGTATCTTTCTCAAATCCCCCAAAATCAGCAAGCATTAAATGAAAGTAATCATATTTTTAAAACATAATCATGATTTTATTTCTCTTTCTTGAAAACGTTTACAATTTCAAAATATTTTGAAGCCTATTTAAGCACGTTAACTTCTCACTTTAATCTTTTACAGTTTCTCATTATTTCTCAAGTATTCTCTGCATTTTTCTGTGTTCATCTCTCTCAAACCCATTTTCTCAGTTTTTCTCAAAATCTTTAAGTGTGAACATGGCCACCTCCAGCAGTGCTTCTGCAGGTTCTCAGAAGAAAGCATCATCTGAACAGTATCAAGTGCCATTCAGAACACTCCTCACTCCTGTGAAGAATCTTGAAGTGTTATCTGAATTGATCATTGATTTTGGAAGTCTGAAGGAAAACGGTTTTGATTTAACAGAAGAAGTTAGGGCACAGAAATGGGAAAGGTATTTTGACAGATTGGTTGGACCAACATTCCCAATGTTAGTCAAGGAGTTCTGGATTCATGCAACTGCTTCAACGCATCAAGTCACCTCCTACATTATGGGGAAGAAGATTGTGATCACTGAGGATCACATAGCAAGGTTAATTGGTTACAGTGGCGGTGGCGTCCACTGTATTGATATGGCTGAAAGATGTGCTGACGTGGGCGTCATAGCAGAAAGGATTTTTACCCTTGGGTTGCCCAGCAGCAAGATCAGAGATCTGAAGGATCACCACAGAGTTTGGGCAAAGATAATTATGGGGTGTTTTAATCATAGGAAGCCAACTAGTTCCCCTGATTACATAAATATAGATCAGCAGTTTCTGATCTACTTTATCAATCAGAAGGTAAAAATCAACTTGGCTCATCTTCTGTTTAATCACCTCAGAACAAGCGTGAAGGAAACTAGGGAAGAAGAAAGAACAAAGAGGGATTGGATACCCTTTGGAAGGTTGATATCATATATTCTGACAGAGAATAGGCTGATAGAGCACCTGATAGAAGCTCAAGAGTTAAGCACCATTGAACCAACGGTTGGGAAGCCTCTGAACACGAAGAACTTGAAGAAAATGAAGTTGATAGAGAATATCAAAAAGGAACCCAGCGCTACTCCTATTGCTGATATCACCAGCAGAAGAGTCCCACTGAGTGACTTTCCTTTATTTTCTGAGATAGAATCTAAACCAGAGGTGGTTCTCAGATACTTAGACGCGTGCAAGGCAGATGGTACAGATCCCAATCTGAATATCAAAGATCTGCACCAACCTCAACCAGAAGTTACACTGAAGAAGACGAAGAAAAGGAAGGCCCCTTCAGAAGGAACATCCCAGCAGACACCCAAGAAAAGAGGTAATTTATCTGCTTCTTCTGTTTTAAATTCTTCTACTATTCCAACATCTATCCCAACTCCAACCTCTCATAGAATCTCAATCCCCATCCCAACAATAGATGAAACCGAACCAGAAGATGACCCTTCTGAGGCACTACAACTCAGAAGACCCCGCACCAAACATCCCAAACCAACATTTTCAACAACATCAGCAATTGACAAAGTGCTGTCTGGCATTGATCAACATGCTTCTGATCACTCCTCCAATAATCCAAACTCTGAAACACAAATTGTCCACTCTCCACAACCAGAACAACCTCTCTCACCCATTCCAGAAGAACCATATATCCCTGAACAACCAGAAATTCCTCCTCCTTCTCCACAACCAGCAATTCCTTCTCCCTCTCCTCAACCAGAAATTCATCCACCATCACCTCAACCATCACCCCAACCATCACCTCAACCTGAGTTTCATCATTCTGAAACTCCATCTCCTCCACCTCATTCACCTCAATCCTCTGAGCCACAACCTCTGGCAATCCAGCTGCCATGTGGAACAACAGTAACCATGGCCCAGCTGCTATCCTCGCTAGAATCTACACCACCAAATACTCCCAAAACCCCAAACAGTCCAATCATTATTTCTGATTCTCCCACTCCATCTCCCAAACAAACAACACCCAAACAAACCACAGAAAACCCCAGCAGGACCTTCATAGATTTAACAATCCTTGACCGTCTTGCTGATCTGAAACACAAAATAACTATTCCAAAACCAAAACAACCGGATGTTGGCTCTGGTATTATGAATTTTGAAACAGGTTTGCAGCAGTGGATTGCTTCTCTGAAGCAAGTCTGTCCTGGAATGATTGATCCAGCTGCCTCTGACCAGCTCTGGACACAATTCAGAATTTGGGTACGTGCTGAAGCTCTAAAACTGCAAGACATCAACTATGAGCAAGCCCAGCAGAATTTCAGCAAGCTTCTGAATGAAGTTGGAAGTCAGCTGCTGAAAGAAGACGTGCTCCTTCTGGATAGTGAGCCATGGTCTGAGAAGCGTCCAACTTCAAAGGTGCAGCCAGAAGAAGACCAGACCATTCAAGCTGAAGCCAGTCAAGCTGAAGATGTTGCAGAAAGCTCTCAGAAGCTCCCTGCTTCTGATGTTTCTCAAGCTGCCTTGGACAGGAAAACTCTGGAAGAGCTGAAGCTGAATGACATTCGTCTGCAGCAAAGGATGGATGAAAATGACCAGAAGATGAAAGAAAGGATGGATGTGCAGGATAGAAAGATAGACACAGTAGTCAGCATGGTGCATAAGCAGAATGAGACTGCTGATTAGATCAAAGCCATGCTGGAGAACCTGTTCACACGCCTTCCTCCTCAACCTTAGATTTTCATTCATGCCATTTTCATGTTTTCTTTGCATATCTTCTGTACTGTTTTGTTTGGTTTGAACTCTTTAATATGACAAGTTTTTCTGATCTAAATGTTTTAGCACATCACTTACACTTTTTGATTGCTGACAAAAAGGGGGAGAACAAGAATGATATTTTCAATAATAACGGATTACTAAGACAGAAAATCTCAAACATTCTAACTCTGATATACTTGAATATGTTTTCTGTTTTTGCTTAAGTCTACAGGTACAAGAATGCTTCCTAACTCACTGAAGACTAAAGCTCTGATACTCTGATCCAAAGCAAAGATCTGATAAAGCTCTGATATTCTGATATGAAGCTCTGCTCTGATATTCTGATCTAAAGCTTCTGATAGTCAAAGCTCTGATATTCTGATGTTCAAAGAAAGGCAATAAAAATCTGATTCGGAAGAACTCTTGGAATTAAAAAGGGAAGTAATAAATTCAGGGGGAGTATCTCTCAACTCTGATATCTCTTTATCCCTTATCTTTGATAATTTCTTACTCTGATACATCTCATCATTTAGTTATCTCTGATACTTTTCACGTTATTTCAATTAAAAATATCTAGTTTTTGTCATCATCAAAAGGGGGAGATTGTTAGAACAAAGTTTGAATCTACTACCCTATGTTTAAGTTTTGATGATAACAAAATGTAAGGATATATTAATTATGTGATTCATATAAGAACTATTTGCTACCTAAAATATTATGTTCTGTTTTGCAGAAACTCTGATAGGTATCAGCAAGAGCACACCTAATCAGCATCAGAATATTGGTCATCAACGTAAGCATCAGAAGATGCTATATCAGAATACCAGATTCAGAAGAATAATTCACGCGTATGCTGAAGCTTGATGAACAGAACTGTGCTCAACACTCTGATAAAGACAACAACAGTTCATCAACACTTAAGCAGAGTCAGAATGAAGCCAAGCCAGAACACGCTTTAAGTAGCAACGGTACTGTGCATTGAAAGCGAATTATTACCAACGGCATCATTCCAGACAAGATCTGCTCAATAAGGAAAGTTTGTTATTGGCATTGAATCAAGATTATTGCTCCAACGTTCAACAATCTCAATGCTATATAAACAAGACAATGAAGATTGAATTGGCTAATGCTCTACATCTCATTACACGCATAAAAGCTAATCATCATCTTCCTTCTTTCAGTTTTACTAAACGCTTCATATTTCCTTACTAAGTATTTTAGCAATCTAGTTTCATAAGCTTAAGTTGTGTAACATCACAGTTGTGATACCGTTTTGTAGAAAACATTCACACACCCTATTTCTCTTATTTGTAAGAAAGTGTTTCCTTGACAAACCGGGTTGTGGTTTGCATCAAGAAGGCTTTAGCAGTTGTTAAAGCAGTTTGTAATATTCAGTTGAATATAGTGGATTAAGACCTCGTTGGAGAGAGGCGAAATCACCTTGACGGGTGGACTGGAGTAGTTTGAGATCAAACGAACCAGGATAAAAATATCTTGTTCATTGCATTGATTTTCAGTTTTACAATTCAACCCCCCTTCTTGTGTTTTTCACTTCTTCGGATACTAGTTTGAATAGGGGGATATTTGCATAAAATAAAAACCCTAAAACTATTACAACCACATTGAATTTATTGTACAAATAAATAAATAAACAAGTATTTAAATATGGAATAAATTATAAATATGCAAAATGTCTTTGTATTAATTTTATGTATGATAAAATAAATTTATTTATGTCCTAAAAATAAGAAAATAAAATGATTATTTTTTGAAAGGGTGAAAACCCTAATTTTTTGTTTTAATGAAATTATGCTTTATATTATTTATTTCATTTATGTACAAGAAAAATAATAACAATATATACAAAATATTAAAAAATTAAATATTGTATGAAAATATTATTTTAAGTGTACAAATAATAAAAAATAAAAATATATAATATTTTTATATTATTTACAAGTTTTATTTAGAAAACTAAGTTATATTATTATTAATAAACTATTTTATGCCCAAAAAATAATAAAAATAATAAAATAAAATGCAAAAAATTAAGAAATTTTTTTGAGATTTTTCAATGTTTTGAAAAAATAAATAAAGTCAGAAAATATAAAAGAAATGGAAAATATACAAAAATATAGAAAATGGGCCAAGGGGGTGCAAGAAGGAAAAAGGCTGGTGTGAATAGAAGAAACTGCAAGCCCAAGCCCACTTCACTTCATCCCTGACCTCCAGACCAACACGCGCGCGCTTCTGCCTTTCAAATCTGTTCTTGCTCATGCTTGCATGAAATCAAAAATTTACAACATGAAAGTTATAGCATTTTCAATCACGATTCCAACCATATCCATTTTATGACCTAACTCTCAAAGGACAGAGAGAATTTTGTCACCCCTAATTCTTGACCTAAAAATTTAAGCATGTTCATCATCCAAATTCTCCTAGCTCAGTCAATATAAATAAGAACTATGCATATGTACAGCTCAAGCACATTAAAGACTACATTTTTGCTTCACAAACCTAAGCCTAATGATGCCTAAATAAGGAGATAGAACTTTGAAAATTACCTTGTTCAGTTGAGTTTAGTTATGGTAATGTAGCAACTTTGAGTGAGGCCTGAAGGTCGTATGAGCTTGCTTGAAGTTCCCTTAACCTTTCCCAATGCTCAGCTTGCTTTGAAATGGCTTGAATCTCCTTGTAGAAGTCAACCTGCAAAGCTTCAAAATGAAATTGGTGATCCTCGAAACAGAGGTTATAGTTGCTGAGCAAAGGCTTGGATAGCTTAGGTGTGATGTATGGAATGTGTTTGAAGTGGTTCCAAGCAAAACGTACGAGGGAATTTGGAAGTGGCTTGTGATTTGCAGAGATGGCCCTGTTTTGGGAAGAAATAGTGTTTTCTGTGTTAGAGGGTGTTTGAGAAGTTGGCAACTCGTGTTTTTTTCTTGTTACAATATGCTAAACTTGTTTCAAATGATGCCAAGGCTTGGTTTTAACAGATGGATCAGTTCTGTGGACTTTTGCAAGTTTCTTTCTTTTGAAGCAAAAGTTGAAATGACAAAGGCAAAGGCTTGTACAAGCTAGCTCAAGGTCTGCATAGGGTTGGTGAACTTTTCCTGATGTTTATGGATCTTGTTTGCATAAAGAAATTAGGTTCAATGTTCAAGATAAACAAAATTGCTAAAAGTATGCTTTATCAAAGTAGCATTGTAACCTTTATGCCATTTTTGGAATAATTCCTTGTACAAAGCTCCATAGCTCAGAACAAAGCCATTGTCCAATGTATTTGCATTCAATTTTGGAGTGTGAAAAGGATTAGGACCTGTAATGCAAGTACAAGCATGATTCAAACTGATTTGCAAGTTGTAACATGGTGCAAAATGCCTTGGACAAAAGTGAGAAATTGCCATTTTCTTTCCTTCGATTCTTCCTAACCATAAATGATCTTGGAGAGTTCTTGGACATTTTGGAAATCTTGTAAAATGCTTTACAATACATATTTGAAATGAATTTTTAGATTCCTCCTGGAACTATGTGAAAAGTTGCCATGAAGTTAGGTCAAAAATCTGCCTAAACTAGGGCAAAACTTCACTAAGTTAAAAAGTTTTTGGACCCTTATTCACAAAATCATAACTTGAGATCCAAGCATCTTTTGGGAAAAATTTGTGAATAACAGTTGCAGATTTTGTGGAGGACTACAACTTTCATGTTGGAAGTTTTCTTTGAATCTAAATGCATCATGGTGAAAAAGTTGGGAAAAGTTGGGAAAAAATAAGAAATTTACATAACTTAGAAAATTTCTAAGTTATGAAAAATTTCAAACTTAAACCCTAATTTTCAAAATTAGGTTTCTTGGTGAACAAGTTTCATTTTTTGACACATCTTGATGAAAAATGACCCTTGGCACTTGATTTTGACCAAAAAGTCAAAGTTTGACTTTTCAGTGTACAGTTGATTTTTGATCAGTTGATTGGAAAATTCATCTGTCAATCCAATGCATTTGAGATCTTTTGAACCTTGTGATTAGGTCAAGATGATTCCATTGAGTCCTTGAAACCATTCTTGAACCCAATTTTCCATTGGCTAGGTGAGAAATTAGAAATTGCCTTTCCTCAGTCAAAACCCTACAAATGACTATTTTGCCCTTTTGATGATCTGTTCAAATTTCTTGAGGAGTTGTGGTCCAAACTTGATCAAATGGTTCATATGAGTCTATAATGTTGATTTGGATAAAAAATTATGAGGTTTGACTGTAAATTGGCCATGATTGACTTTTTCCCAATATAGTTGATTTTTAGGTCAACTGTTCAATTGACTGGGGAAAAATGTGATTCAAGGCTTGAAACTTGGTATGGGCAATACTATAGGTACAAAATGAAGTATGAAAGTCACATGAGGCATTGAAAGTCCAAAAATCCCTGTGCAAACTCAAACCCTAATTTCAGGTCAACAGTGCAAGGAAATGTCTTGAGCTGAGCAAACTCTAATCTGGTCTTGAGTCCAAGAAGTCTTGTGAGGAGAATCTTGATAAAATGAGAGGTAAAATTTTGGGGTACAACAATAGTGTTATATTTTTATTGAGCCAAATAGGATGGGATACATATGCTATGAGGAGAAAATTTAGCTCTTATCGTAGACTAACTTTAGAGTTCTTAATCTCCCTGGTCTACAAACCTGACCACGGTTTGGGATTCAATAGAGGATTGATTAGATTTCTACTTTTTGGTATAGAGTATACCTTCACCCACATAGAGCTAGCATAGTTACTAGGATTCCCACATAGCCTGGATGCATTTACTGTAGTCCAGGAAGAGCTTTTTAATGTAGGAGAGCTAAATTATTTCTGGGGGGACATTACAGGCATTAATAACCCCGAGCCTGAGGACATGCATTCTGAAAGCATCCACAACCTAGCTTTAAGATACTTTCACAAAATCCTAGCCCATACCCTTTTTGGTAAAGCTGAAAATATTACCAGTGTTTCTAGAATAGAGCTTTTCATCATGTTCTGCGCCTCGCAAAACCTCCCCATCAATGTAGCTACATTTATGGTAGCAAATTTTCACCGTCTTGCGAGAGCGGTACATGAACCAATTCTTATAGGTGGCTTAGTGGCCATGATAGCTAATGCTATCGGATTGAGATAAAAATTGCTAGATCATCGGGAACCTAGGCCCAGGTAACTTCGACCTACTCATTAACAATCAGTTAATGCCACTTTTCACCTTACCTGACCCTAGGACAAGCATACATGACCGAAGTAACTGGCTTTATGACTGGGACACACCACACATGTCACCACCATCCACTCTTGAGACTCCCTTGATTTATGAGTACTTAGATGTTTTCCTGTCCGATGAGGATATTGACCCTGAGGCCCCTCCCTTTTACCATGACTTCCCATCTCCCGAACAAATAGGCTCAAACTTCACTGACTCTCTAGTTGTTTCTCCATCTTCTGTATTTCATCTTGCTCCTACTTTAATTTCCATTCAATCGGAGATTGATATGTTGAAGGACGAGCTTGTTATTTTGCGGATTGACTTCCATTCCTTTATCGATACGGTAGTCGAACAATTGGATTACATTTATCAGCATCTTTTCTCCATATCGCTGGACCGCCGTGGCTGATTCACCTGACATACTGCTTTATTTTATTTCCACATTTAAACATTGAGGACAATGTTTTGTTTAAGTGTGGAGAGACATTTTATTTTCATTATTTAATGACACTTTATTTTTTTTAGTATTTTTGGAATTTTATCATTCAATATAATTTTTATTTATTATGAGTTTATTTCATTTATTCTATATATATATATATATATATATATATATATATATATATATATATATATATATATATATATATATATATATATATATATATATATATATATATATATATATATATATATATATATATATATATATATATATATATATATATATATATATATATATATATATATATATATATATATGCTATGCTTAAATGATTCAATATTATTTACCCATATATATGTATAATTATTGAAATGATATTCTGCAATATAGAAAATGGGAAATATT
Organism: Vicia faba; assembly: GCA_948472305.1. Taxonomy (NCBI): domain Eukaryota; kingdom Viridiplantae; phylum Streptophyta; class Magnoliopsida; order Fabales; family Fabaceae; genus Vicia; species Vicia faba. The sequence goes on along the minus strand of OX451738.1, from coordinate 51,244,133 downwards.
GTAGTCCTAGACGCGTGCCACTCGCCACACAAGCGTGACGCCCATCACGCTTTGCATGACTCAGTCCCGGTCGGCACACACGCGTGACACTCGACACACACTGATAATACAACATAGTTTATGTATTCTTCTAGAAACCTCTCAAAACCCTTTCACCCTTCCATTTTCTTCACGATACATTGAACCTACAGCCTATTTCTCTTCTCCCATTATCATTCCCATAAAAAAACATTAAAACCCACTTATTACCACCACTATATCTCCCTACTGTTGTAACCCAATTTTTGCCCCTAATATCCCTTCATCATACCATGTTGATTTATTCACAACAAGATCACACTAGGATTCTTTGTTCCCCTCCCTACTTTGAGTTTTGCTCCTTTTGAGGGATTACCAAGCACCTGGACTTATGTTCCTTTTGTGGTCATTAATATTGTTTTGTTTTCTTCATTTAACTAATAAAATGCAATGTTGGTTTGTCTTTCTGGATATACATGTAGGTGAAGGGGAATGAGATTTAACAAATTACTCCATGGGTTCATGAGTCTATTTCCATGCCCTAGCCAATAAAAGCTTGAGAAGTTCAAACCTTATCATTGAAGTTGTTTTGGAAGAAATGGTATGGCAAGGTTTATTTTGGTTCACCACATTTCAAAGTTATCAATATTTATTCAAAAGTACAAGGGGTTGATTGGAGAAGCTGTTATGTTTGGACAAGGCCTTGTTCATATTGGTCACAAGGGCATAGTTCTATCAAATTTCAAGATATGTAAGTGGTTTTGGGGGATAAGAGTTCTAGTTATCATCCTAAACAACTTATATTCACAAAGCAAGAATATTGGTACAATAAGTTTGTTCAAACTTGTCAAAGTTTCCTCAAGGCATTTTCTTGATCCAGAAGCTAGGGTTTTGAACTTCAAATGAGTATATATTACTCATCTTTTGGTATTTTTGAATGATTCCAAATACATCATTCTCTTTAAAGGGTTATCAAAAAATCACTTCAAAAGTTCCAAGGATTTTTCATGTGGAAGAAACTTGATGAAGAAGAAAGATTACAAGCCCTTCAGATGAATCCCCAATTTTCCATGTGTGACTTCAAATGATCATAACTTGGTCAATTTTTATCACATTGAGCCCATTATTTTTCCATAATGATCTTGAAGATGTTAACTTTATGCCTTCTTTTATGTTCAAAGTGGGAAAATGGGTGGAGGTTTTGCTTAAATATGCAAAAGATTATAGGTCATTTCATGATTTTTGGCCAACTTCAACAAGTCATAACTTGCTCAATTTTTGGATATTTTGAGTGGTTCAAGTTTCAAAATGTCATTCGAGAGATCTACTTCAATCCATATTTTTTGGTCAATAGAAAATTCCAAGTGGAAGGCCATGTTTGGATGCAAGACATTATAGGTCATTTTTGATGAAAAATTTGAAATATCTCTAAGTATGGAAAGTCAACTCTTTTTCTTCAACTTTGACTCAATGCAAATTTCAGCTTAAGCATCTATTTGATTCCATTATTTTTCCATTGCAAAGCTTGTAACCTCATATTTCCAAAGCATCAATAATCATGCCTTGAGACCCCTTGAGCTTAGAATGCCATAGTTTCAAAAATGGTAACTTGGAATTGAAGTTTCCTTGCAAGTCAGAATTTGAATTTCATGTTACAACCTCTAAAACTCAAATTAACACGCGTTTTGGGTCTAAACATGATTAGCCAACTTTCCCAAGTGGATTAGTGCATCAAAACGCATGAATTGGATGAGTTTTGATAATGTTTGGATCACACTTCACTCGTGCATCAGGTTTGCACGAATTACCTCCAAAACGCATCATTCACCCTTCCTTTTGATCCCAGTCACTTCTCCTATAAATACATGAACTATCCCACTCAATTTCCCAAGCTTGGATAGCCAGAATCACCCTGCCAAACTTGCTCTATAACTCAATTTTATGTAACTTCAAAACCCATTCTCGAGCCTTTTTCAATCCAATTTTTCCATCAATTCACCTTCCTTGATCTTCCCTGAAGTTAACCACATAATTACATTTAAGAATCGTGCCCTATATTGCTCCATAGAAGTCCAGTTTCAGAGCTCTGCAACTCAACTTCAATAGGTAGATTCCTTTATCAATTCTTCAAAAATCTGATATCATTGTGTTACTCTCATTGCCCTGGTTCTATTTGCAACACTTACCTCTTAGTGGAAACACATTTTGACCATGAAATTTCAAATCCCTTTTCAAAACTTTCCTTCCAAATTGCTTGAGCTACAGTTTATATAAATTTGGCGCGAGGGTGTGGTTGTCTTCGTCTTGAAGAAACGAAGTGAATGACATAGGTCTGAGCTTTTGATTTTACAGTTTAAGAGACTTGCAATTCGTGATGGCTGGAGGTTGAAGATGACCAACGTGTCATCTTCCAACCAATGAAGGCGCGCCATCTGTATTTTTCAAATCTCATTTAATTAATGATTCTGTACATTATTCACTAATGACCATGATATGCACAGTGCGCCATATCCCTTGGATTTGATTACTAACGCGTTTTGACTCTCATCCAATTGTCCACATATTTTACTTTTATTTACTTTTTCTGATTTTTATATTTTAATTGTTTTAAATTTCAAAAAAATATAGAAAATTCATTTTTAGTCCAAAAAATCTGAAAAAATAATGAAAAATATTTTTGATTATTCTTTCTGATTTTTACTTTTTCACAATTTAATTTTACGTGGTATTTTTTATAAATTTTACACTTATTTGATTTGTTTTAAATGGTTAAAAATATTTTTATACATTTTAAAATTCTGAAAAAATTATGGAATGATCCAATGATATTGTGACAAATATTGGTGACCTTATTTTATTTTTGTTTCTGACTTTACTATTTTTTATCATTTTTTTTGTTTATTTTACCCATTTATTTTAATTTTAAAAATAGTTTCTGACTTTAAAAAATTACCAAAAAAATTGTAAAATTATTTGAGCCCTTTTCTGATTTTTCTATGGTCTTACCTTTTATCTCTTGATTAATATGAACATAGTTGATATTTTTCTCTTTATTTTATACTTTTTAAGATTATTTTTAAACCCTTTTGTGTATATTAAAATATGATATTATTTTGTGATTATTTTGTGGCTGATCTTGGGTTAGATTTTGGATCATGAACTTTATTAACATCATTGGATCCATGGTGTTGAGTTTAACTCCACAAAAATGGATGAATGATTTTAATAATAGTTTGATTAAAATTTAATTCAAAAGTGGTTTATTCATTTTTCCCCATCCCTTTTCATCTCATCCCTTTCTTATTGCACTAGATGTTGTTGGAGCATGATCTCTATATCATGTCTCAAAACAAATAGTGCATAGATTTATATTGACCGACCTCAAAATAGGTGCGACTTCTATATAAATCCACTTACGATTGCTTAACATAGCGCTAAATTTTGCCCGATTCGAATAAATGATCATTCATGGCCCAAACTTATGATTGCAAGCCCAAGTATGTTAATTTGATCTCTTTGATCCAATAACCTTGAGATTCATTATGTGGAGGCTTTGGTTCTACCAATCCTCTAATGGATCTACAACACCTTTGGTCAACGCGGATCACTTAAACATCGTTGATCATTAAATGATACTTATGAGAATTCCAAATGGATGATATACTTGACAAAAGGCAAATGCAACTTGTTGTGTGGAGGATTTGGTTCTACCAATCCTCTAATGAGTTCCAAATGCAAGTTTCAAGATGGTCATCCAACTTACCACTAATTATTGACTTGTTTTACCTTATGCTTTTATTCTTTTTTATGCTTTATGTACTATTTACTTTTAGCATTTACATTTCATGCCATTTTCATCTTTTCTCATTTGAGCATTTATTTTCTTTCCATTTTTACTTTGCTCACTTGAGTTTTTCCTTTCCTTTCTTAAGATACTTAATAATCAACATAAACCCTAAAAATATTTAATGGCACTTGGACTATTTGGCTACTATCCTTGGCATTATGGAGCATGGGACTTTTCTTGGACTTAGGATTATAAACCTTGGCCTATCTTGGAAACCTTATGATCTTATCTGATTATTTTTGTCTAGAGCTCTTGAGGTTTACCTGAAGACATTGGGTTGTTTGTTTGTTCTGTGTGCAGGTTATTGTGATTACACCCTTTGTTTGTAATCTGGAATTCACCCGTATACAGCCGTTACTCTGCCCAATTTTTATGAAGACTTAATACACTTGAAGTTTGGTTCTCTCAAGAGGTCTAGTATTTTTGCTTGCTTGGTTTCAATCCAAAGAATGTGAATTATATCTTGGCTCATAATGCCAAGTATTGGATTCTTGTTGGTTAGATGGTTCTTATCCCTAGCTTTTACCTTATGCTTTAGGATAGTCTCTTCTTCTCCTCCCATCTTCTTTAATTTCAAAAATTGTTTCCCTCCTTTTGAAAACTCTTCTTATTTTAAATTTGAACCATTTTCATAATAAACTTGGACTTATGTCCATGTATTTTCAAAACATCTTCATAAATAAACTCCAATCAACTTAATAATACCTTGACATTTTTTTTGAGAAGACCAAAAGTCAATCAATCTCATTTCAAACCATTTTTCCACTTTGGCTTTTTACCTTTAAAACTTTTCTGAAAAAGATTAAACTCTTGTCAATCATTGTAGTGATGCAAACAACCATACTTCTACAATATGTAGTGAAGAGAGATATTTTCCACTTGGGCGTTGAGTGAGCCATTGTTGATTTTGAAATCCAAGCCATATCCTCCATTTTGAGATGATACAAATTATCCTTTCTCATGATTGTGAATGGTAGGTATGTTTTCCACACAGACAATGATGATGATGTTTTATCTTATAAAATTAACCAACACATTTATGTTTTAAATTTTTAAAAGAGGAACTACGTGTACCCTGATCCCCTATTGCACGAAAGGTGGTACGTAGGCACTGTAGGTTCACAACCGCGGCGGGTGCAAAAATTATAAAAAATATATTTCTTTTCTCACCTCCACCATCCATTTTATATAACATTTTTTATAGCCAAAATATATAGATTTTTACAAAGAGGCTCCTGCGGAGTACCGTAGATGTTTAGGGTGCTAATAACTGCCCTTTGCATAACCAACCCCCTTACGTTGAATCTTTCCCCTCGTTTTGGGTTATTCGCTCTTTTCCCATTCCTTTGGAAACAATAAAGCGCCATGGCGATTTTAATTTTGATTTGTATAAAGTCTAGTCAATCCAATGTCTTAGTCTTGAACATTTCTACCGCTACACCTACGTATATCATCTCCAAACCCTTTTTCATTCCAAAATCCTCAATTTCTCACATAATCCTTCACCCTTCTCCTTTCCTCGCTTCAAAAAAATGGCACGAAGAAATTCTAGACCTGAACCTAATCTTTCCGGAATTATTTTTCGTAACGGAGAAATCGGAGAGCACCAAATGGATCACTACCTCAAGTTCTATCAATTCTCTGTCGTACCGACGCGGTATGTGGATACTGAGTGCCTATGAAAATTAGGCTTGCTTGATAGTGTCCAGTGGTTACTCCATCACTCTAATTTGACATCCATCTACATGCAGAACCTCCCAACATACGAGTCATTAACCTTGGAGTTTCTGAACTCTTTCTCCCACAACCTTCCGTGTGACGAGAATGAGCACCTATCCGGCTCCGCCACTTTTAGAATGTTCAACACTGAATATTCAGTAAGTCAATTTAGTCTCATTACCTTCTTCCACTTTCCTACTGAAGGGATGGTATATTACTGCATTCTAGAAGACCTTGATTGGGCGTATACAGGTTTCAAGCTTAGGAAAGTTCTTACCAATGAAGAACCAAATAGCTGAGAAGGACTTTATGCCTCATCCATCCATAATCCCGCAATAAGGTACTTCCATCGTGTCATTTCCAATAACATTTTTGGAAGAATTAAAAACAACAAATTCAATTCAAAAGAGTTGTTCCTCCTTCATTGAGCCTTCAAACCGAACCAAAAGATCAATGCAAGGACCTTCCTCCTTTCACATATCCAGTCCTTGTGCGCCAGAGGACGTACGCCTTTCTGCATTGGAGGGATAGTAACCTCTATAGCACTTGGACTTCACCTCGAAGACAACTTGAAAATTTGCAATCTCTACCGCCCACGTTCATTGACATTGGCAATTGTTGGGATGACCACTTGATTAAGGTCAGAAGAGATGGTAGATACAACCTAATGGTGCACAATAAGGTAGTTCCAAGTATGATTTTGCCAAACTTTGAGCTTACTAATGTTACAAATTTGTCTAAGTGGCTTTATGACCTTGATGCTCATGCACCTCGAGTTAATGCGAGGAGCGACCAAGGGAATCTCCAAGCGGATGAAATGGAGCAGGAAATGGAACAAGGAGACAATGAACAACAAGCTCCTCCTGAAAACGTGACAAGCACGTCCACTAGGCCTAGGAGAAGAAGATAAAGAGAACCAGCCTCAAATGATGACATTATGGCTGCCATAATGGAAAAAAATGAGAGAATGTAGGCTATGCAAAATAACTAAAATTCGATGATGCAACTTATGTTGGCCATGCAAACTCAGCAGCAAGAATAAGATGAAAGAAATGAGCACTGGGCTGCGAGATTAACTGAGGATATGGCAGCATTGACAATACGAGTGAATGATTTTCACGATTATGTTAACCATGTAGCCATGCCCCATCCTACGGGTACAAGTGGACGAGCACGAGGATGAGGAAGAGGACGCGATAATGAGCAAGAATATATTTATTTTGTTTCTCTTCTCGTTTCCTTTTTGTTTTAAGCATTGGGACATTTCTTGTTTTAAGCTTAGGGGAGTTATCTAGTTAGTTAAGAACTCTTTGTTGTTTCCTAGGTAGATCTTTCATTTCTATTTCTTGTAATTAAGACAATCTTTGTACTTTCAACTTCATTTATGCTATTTTTCCATTGTTATCCAATTTCCCACCTTCTTGAGCCATAACAAATTATTTTCTGTTAGTTACTTGTATAATCTGATTCATTCGAAGAATATATAGGTTGCTCACTTTTCAAAAGATTTATGAGAAACTTTGAGTGAAACAGAAGTACGAAGGATACCGTCGTAACACTCTAAATCCCCAGATTAAGCTAGTTCGATTTCAGTACCCTTTATACTAAAACCTTGAACTTTAGCTTTAAAATAACCCCGAGTAGTTTATCTAGTAGTCAACACCGTATTAAACACAAACTACGTAGAGAGTCGATGAATGTAAGTGAATGATCCAGCGTATTTGAAAGATATATGCTTTAATGTAAGAAAATAAGGAATGCACCAATTAAGTTAGGCGATCCTCACACGGTCTCTTAATCCAACAGATGTAGTACCTACGTGATATAACATAAAAACCGGTTGTTAGTTGGTTCAGAGGTGTCTGGTACTGAACTTGGTAGGCGGACTATGGTTCAATCCCCCGTAACTTACAATTGGGTGAATTAATGGAGGTTACCACATTCGTGTTCCAGAACCTTATGCTTAAAAGGATCATAGTCACTAACCGGCTACTCTACTATGTGTGTGTGAAGATAAATGGCTTAATGTGATTGCGCTAGAATGAAAATGGGTAAAATTTAGGGAAAAAAGTTAGGTTGAGCTATAATGGCATGACTGGAATTGGTCTGCACAATAGGGGATGTTTAGTGTTATTACCGTATCTTTTGTGTCATGTTGAGCTTATGTTTCCGCAAAAACTTAGGCATCCTCTTATGATTCGAATTGTGTCAATAATTGCATTTAACATGTACCTTATTAGTCTTTATACTGATTTTATTGCTTGAGGACATGAAAAGTTCAAGATTAGGGGAGTTTGATAACACGAAAAGATATAAAATTTTCCATCCAAATTACATAGATTAAATTTCTGATTCTTCAATTATTATGTCACATTTTACCCCTTTTGTAGTTTTTGAATCATATTTCAGGTACTTATCATTTGCAAGGCACAAATAAGAAAAGGAAGAAAAAGAATGGAAAAATGAAGAAGAAATGGTTTTAAATCAGCAAAAATGCAATTTTGTAGCAGAGAAGCGTGCCGCCCGCCACAAAGGCGTTACGACTGGCACGATTTGAATTTTTGTGCCCCTCGGTATGCTTATGTTACAACCAGGACAAGTGTGGATTACGTGCACGATCCAAGCAGTTACGAAGTCTTCTCCAGTGGAGCATAATAAGCGCAAGTCACCTGGATTTTCTCCACATGAAGAATGGGAATCATGGAAGTTACCTATTTTTCCTCAACAAAAATGGACTGTATAAAAAGAAAGAAATTTCCAACTTTCAAGTCTCTCACACTCTCTCTCTCTTTCGCCTTCACTTTGAACGAAATTTGTTACGAAGTTTATTTTTTTTCTGCTAAACATTATTTAGATTGTATTCTGCTTTTTACTTTCGAACTTTAGAATTCCAGCATTAATTTTCCAGCAGTAGTATTCCGTAGGAAATAAAACTTTACCGTTAAAAGCAGTATTTTTCCACATCGGAGAAATAGTGCAACATTATTTTGGTTCAAGGCTTCTAGAATTTGTTTAAGATTTACTATAATTGTATTCGAGCCATTCTTACATCAAGTGAATCCTGCCGACTTGTGGAGGACACACGCTTATTGGAATTAACCTCTTACTTATTCACTTTTCAGGTTCTTATTCTAAATAGAATAATTTATTTATTTCTTACTATGCATGAGATGTTGAATTTACACTTTAATTTTATGATATTCCGCAATAATATTATGTATGGCTAGATTCCTTATACCAGTATGTAAAACTTGACCGAAAGGATTCGGTAATTAATTGACATTATTATTTTTACAAAATACCTTTCTAGTTTTAATTTCCAATTGAATATTTAATAGTTTTTGTATGGAAGTAAGAAACAGTCTAAGGTTAAAATCAGAAGAGCGGAATTTTGAGGTTTTAACTAGATAATGGTTATTAAAACATTGATTTTAAAAACAGTGGAAGTGCTTTAACGTTAATTGGAACTTATTTGTTTTCAAAAAATACTTTTGAGTTTTAAATGAAACAGCGGAAGCGCTCATTTCAAGCTTAACTGATATGATCTAATTCAATAGAACGGAAATTTAAGACGAGGATTTTTAAACAAATAGTTTCACCGAAACTGTGTTTTAATACTAAAAACAAATGTGAATGACTTACTGAATCCCATAAGTTGACAATATATATACCGGTGCCCCGTCATTAATTACTAGAATTTAGTTAATTCCCGATTAAACCCAAACTCCCAAAATTTATAATTAGCATTAGCTTTACATAGTAACCTTTAGATAACAGTAGTTCTGACCATCAGTCCTTATGGATTCGATATCTTTTAAAACTATGCGATAGACTGTGCACTTGCAGTCACTACACCCGATAGACTCATAAAGTCGCGATCACATTGATGTCAAGCTCATCTTTTTTCTCTGCTTTTCAGGTGCTATGGATGACAATGTCCGAGTCGATATTTCGAGTGAATCCAAACAGTCCTCGGGAAGTTCCTCAGATGGGACGAGTAGTTCGTCGAGCATCCTGGAAATTTCTGGGGATGCGCAGAATCAAATGGAGCAGCAAACAGAGGAGGGCGACGTGGAGATGACTTCCACCGACCAAGGTTTCCTGTTTCCTCCTGGGAACAAGGAGGAACCTCGGAATTGGGTCGCGAACGACCCCTAGGACTGGCCTTCATATATTTATGAGCACCGAGAGGATGTTTTTATGGACATGTACATTCACGAGGAGGGGGACCAAGAGGAATGGTCGTTATACATCCCTTATAAAGTGAGCAGAATTTGCTTGAAATGCGATAGGAGGCGGATCCCAATGTATGCCATCATATTTGGTGAGATGGGTCTTCGGCTCCCCTTTTCTGACTTCGAGGTGGCCGTGCTCAGGCACTTGCATGTGGCTCCCTCCTAACTGCATTCAGACGACATCAGGTTCATGCGAGCGTTCGAAATAGTTTGCGACCATTTAAATATAGGGGCCACCATTACCTTGTTCTTCTACTGCTTCCACCTTCAAAGGAGTAAGGTAGACGAATATTGGGGATGGGTTTCCCTGAAGCAAAGCAACGGGAAGCTATTTAAAGCCTATTTGGAGTCTGTCCATCATTTCAAAGATAAATACATTTTGGTTCAGCCTTCTTCGACCAAGGTGATGTTGAACGTCTTCAAGACCGTGCCGATGAAAAATGAGGATAGTACTCCCCGTCTTAACGAACTAGGGGAGCCCGTTGTGAAGCTGGTTTACAAGTTCCCATTCCAATGGACGAGGAAGCATTTTGATAGTGAATTGGGCTCCTATGTATGGATAGAGGGGGAGCTCAGAGACAAGGATCTGGAGAGCTTCACTGTCCTGACCGCATTCGTGGCTCGGATCCCTCGAGTCCAGCGAGTTGGTCGGGGAGGTAGGCCTGAGTTGGATAAAAACGGGGAGCCCGTATATGAGTTGGGCCTCATAAATGTCAAGGAGCTCCTCAAAAGCGAGGACCCCGTTAGATACTTGGGTATATATATATATATATATATATATATATATATATATATATATATATATATATATATATATATATATATATATATATATATATATATATATATATATATATATATATATATATATATATATATATATATATATATATATATATATATATATATATATATATATATATATATATATATATATATATATATATATATATATATATATATATATATATGTGTGTGTGTGTGTGTGTGTGTGTTTCTAATAGTAGTAAGTGGTCGTGGTTTATTTGACTCCTTATTTATTGACTATGTTTCTTTTTGTTTGTTTTGCAGATAACATGAATCCTGCTCTGGAGCACTTGGCTAAGACTCTTGTTGCCAGAGCAAGGAGGGCCCTAAAGGATGCATAGACTGGTTCGGGGCCAGCTCCTGCCTCGGGGTCGGGCGACTCATCTTCGGCCTAGGCTACAATCGCTCTTTCTCCTGTTGCTATTTCCTCGAAGGCGAAGAGGCTGCGAGCCGAGGGGAGTGTCGACCTAACCAGGGAAAAAGGGAAAGGAACGTATGACCTACCTCCCTTCTAACTTGAGAAGTCTTTTTTCGAGGGCGTTTGTCTTCCCCGGGCCGAATCTCTCCATCCCAAGGGAATGGGTTGCCCAAGGAAGAGGGCAATGCTGGCACAAGATGTCGGGGGTTTGATGCGGATCATGGAGACGGCTGTCACTTACACCGAGGGAAGTTCCTCTCAAGAGACAGAGATAAAGAATCTTCGGGCCAAGCTGGCTACTAGTATGAAGGCCTTGGTTGAGAAAGATAAAGCCCTGAAGCTGTTTGAGGAAGAATCAGGGAGGCTCTTCGAGGAACGCAGGGTTCTCTTGCTCGAGAAAAAGGACCTTGAGGGAAAGGTGGCAGTCCTGACTGTCGATATTACGCCTGCTGAAGACGATCCGGAGGATACTAAGGATCTGAAGACTCGGGCTGAGCTGGTTGCTCGTTTTGAGTTGGCCATGGATAACGCTCAGGCTGCTTCCGAGGGGAGCTTTGAAAATGTTGTAAAGAATATGCGTATGTTGAACCCCGATGTTAAGCTCAACAACTCAGGAATGGGGTTCAATTATTATGTAGCTTCCGATCAGATTTTGGTCCATGATTATCTCAAGGATATTGTCGTCCAGCCAATCGGGGGTCCCGCCCAACCATCGCCTGTTGCTGAAGGAGAAATGGAAGGATTATTGTTTTATTTTTTTTCCTGCGTGCCACATTCGTTGTATTTGTTTTTCCGGCCTATTTCCCGTTTATGTAATATTCACACACTATAGGCCCAAGTGGTCGTTTTATCTAAATTTCGGCCAATGGTCATTTTCTTTGAATATTTAACTTGTGCTTTTTACATGTTTGTTGACAAACTAACCAGTTTAGGACATTCTTTATTTTGCTAAGAGCCTATAGCAGGGATTTGTTTTTTTGGTATGTTCGTCAGTGTGGGGAAACTGATCAAACAACCTGGGTGAATATCAGACAAGGGCTAGAACTTAGGTCTCATTTCGAGGGACCCGGGTTCGGCGCTGTGAACTTCCCATTGCGAGTTGGGTGTTGTACCGTCGTGGCACAAGGACTATGGAGCTCGATGATATATTCGTGTCAGGCTGAAGGTGCGCTCGTCAATAGAGCGGAGCCTCGCCCCTTCTGAATACTATGGGTTCTATGCTTGTTCCTAGGCATGCATGCGTGGTCGGGCCTAGGTGAGTTTGTCTTTATCAACCGAACTCGCCGACTGATTAGTGTCTTTAACTATAATATTGTTTTATCTTTTTAGCGTTCCATGATCGAACGTGCTGTTCCCCTTGTAAAATTTCCAAGTAATACGCTCCAGTCCCCATTTTTGCATAGATGCGATAAGGACCTTCCCAGTTCGCTGCGAGCTTACCTTCGTGAGATTATTTTCAATTTCTCTTTAAGACAAGGTTTCTGACCTCAAACTCTCATCGTATGACCTTGGCGTCGTAGCGCATGGCTATTTTTTGTTTGAGTGACGATTGTCGTAGGGCCACTCCTGTTCTGATTTCTTCCACCGGATCTAGTTCTTCATAGAGGGAAATGTCATTCATCTCCTCATCGAGAGGTGCCTCAGATTTCCTGGAAGGTTCCTCGATCTCTATGGGATTAACGGCCTCCGTCCTGTAAGCTAGTCAGAAAGGAGTCTCCCCGGTGGACGAATGTGTAGTCGTTCGGTATCCCTAGAGTACACTGTGTAACTCCTTAACCCATCACTTCTTGGTTTTGTCCAACCTTCACTTGAGGCCCCTGAGTATTACTTTGTTTGCAGAGTCGGCTTGGCCGTTCGTCTGGGGATGCTCGACAAAGGCGAAGTGTTGGGTGGTACCCAGTTTGGTGACAAAATCTTGAAAGGTATGGCATGTGAACTGGGTCTCGTTGTCTGTGACTATTGCTTGTGGGATGCTAAAGCGAGCGATGATATTTCTTTTATAGAAGAGGAGGACGTTTTGAGTGGTGATTTTGGCCAAAGCTTCGACTTATATCCATTTGGTGAAGTAGTCGACCGCTACGATTAAGTAGTTGTTCTGATTGGTTCCGACTACGAATGGACCGAGGAGATCCATTCCTTACCAGGCGAAGGGCCGGGGAGAGGAGAGATGTTTAAACTCGTTAGGAGGAGCTAAATGCATGTCTCCGTGCCAATGGCATTTATCGCATTTCTTTACGTGCTCTTTCGCATCATGCTGCATGGTGGGCCAGTAATATCCTACATGTAAGGCTTTTCTCGCGAGGGATCTCCCTCCTAGATGTTTGTCGTTAATGCCCTCATGGATTTCGAGCAAGACGTGCTCTTCCCCACTTCGATCGATGCATTTGAGAAGTGGAATGGAAAATCCTCTTCTATAAAGTTTTCCTTCGACCAAAATGTATGAGCAAGCTCTCCGCCTAACAACGACCGCTTGTTTCGATTCGTCGGGAAGTTTTCCCTTAGTGAGATAGTCGTGTACGGGGGTCATCCAACAATCGATGTCCTTGATGGCCAACACTTCTAAGGTAGAAAACGACTTTTGGGTTCTCAGTCGAGGAAGTATTTCCTGTATCACCAATTTATTCCCTCCTTTTATCTACGTGCTCGCCAACTTATATAAGATATATGCGCGGGTGTTATGCTCGCGGGGAACATGTTGTACATCCACAAATTTAAATTTCTTTTTTCTATCTTAGACCAGGGCCCAATATTCGATGACTTGGTCATTTTTGACTTGATATTGCATCGGACTTGAGAGGAGACCAACTAAGAGTCGGTGAAGATTTTCACTTCCTTGCCTCCCAGATCTTCGGCCAATCATAAACCTATGAGGAACGCCTCGTATTCGGCCTAATTGTTATAGGTTATAAAGGATAGGGTGAGGGAGACCTCGATTAGGGTCCCTTCCTCGTTTTCCAGTATAATTCTTGTGCCGCTTCCAGTCGGGATGGAGGCGCCATCGACGTAGATCGTCCAACGATGTGATCTGTCAGGACCTGCAGGCGATGTAATTTCAGCTACGAAGTCGGACAAGGCCTAGGACTTAAGAGCTTTCCTACTCTCGTATTGGATATTGAATTTAGAGAGCTCCAAGGACCATTTCAACATTCAGCTGGCCATGTCTGGTCTTCCGAGCAATTGTTTTATTGGTTGATATGTCCGGACCACTGCGGTGTGGGCAAAGAAGTAGTGTCTGAGTCTCCTCACTGCGTTAACGAGGGATAAAGCTACTTTTTCAATTTGTTGATATCTTCCTTCTGGGCCCTACAGGGCATTTCTTATGAAGTAAATTGGCCTTTGTCCCTTTGGAGTTTTTCTAATTAGCGTCGCGCTAATTTCCTCGGAGGTAACAACCAGATAGAGGTAGCAAACTTTGTCTTTCTCGAGCTGAGAAAGGTCGGGAGGCTGCGATAGTGCTCGTTTTAGATGGACGAGGGCTTTCTCGCATTCAGTCATCTACTCGAAGGTGGCTTCCTTACGCAAGAGTTTGAACAAGGGAAGCGCGTGCTGGGCAGATTTTGCTACGAATCGAGAGAGGGAAGTGAGTATGCCATTCAAGATATGGATTGACTTTTTCGAGGTGGGCGTCGAAAATTCGGAAAATTCCTGACGTTTGTTGTGGTTTGCCTCAATGCCTCATTTCGTCAGATAGAATCTGAGGAATTTTCCTGCCCGTACGCCGAAGGTACATTTTCTGGGTTGAATCGCATCCCGCACTTTCGAGCTTGCTCGAACACTTTCTTTAAGTGGTCGGAATGGTCGAGCTCTTCAGTGGACTTGATGATCATTTCCTCCATATATACTTTGAGCATGCCACATATCTCGTTGCGAAAAACTTTGTTCATCATCCGCTGATACGTAGCGCTCACGTTTTTCAGGACGAAGGGAATTACATTGTAGTAATAGTTGCCTGACTCAGTCATGAAAGTGGTGTATTTTTTATCCGTTTTGGCCATGGGGATCTGGTTGTAACCAGAGTATGCATCCATGAAAGATAGTAATTTAAAATTGGCCGAGTTTTTGACCAGTTTGTCAATATTGGGGAGAGGATAAGCATCTTTTGGGCAAGCCCGATTGAGATCAGTATAATCAATACACATGCGCCATTTTCCATTATATTTTTTTACAAGAACTACATTTGAGAGCCAGGTTGTGTACTGTGCTTCAAAAATAAAATGTGCCTCTAGGAGGTCTTTTACAGCTAGTTCTATAACCTTTTTTTCTCGGACGACTGCTTCCTTCTGCACTGCACGGCTGCCTTGAGGGTAGGATCTATAGTCAAGTGATGGCATGGGACCTCTGGATATAAAACGGGCATCTCGGCCACACTCTAGGAAAACAGATCAGCATTCTCCCTTTGGAAAGCTTTGAGTTTCCTTTTTTCCTAGCCGGGGAGGTCTGCTCTGATCTTTACTACTCTGGTGGGGTATTCTCCGGGGGGAACTAGCTCGAATTCACCGTCTGGGATGGGCCATGTATGACTCGAGAGTTCTTTGCGATTAGCAGAGGGGGTCAACCCTTTGTCTTCGACCATAGGCTCCTTTCCTTTCCTTCTTTGCTTGACACAGTCTTCCTTAGAGAAGCGACTGTCGAGGTCAATAGTATCAACCCACGGCAGAGGCTTGAGTTCCTCGGAGCTGGAGGGCAGTGTGGCTCCAGTGGTCATTCGAGGTTAAACGTTGATGGAACTGAGGCCCTTGGCCGAAGCTTCAAAATACCTTCTTACTGCTTGGATGTCCCCATGGAGGGTGGAGACCAAGCCTTCGACGGTGTAGTACTTCATCTTGAGATGCACGGTAGAAGGGACTGTGATGATTTCATAGAGAGTGGGTCTCCCGAAGATGCACTGGTAGAGAGACGGGCAATCTACCACCAAGAATTGGGTCTTAATGGCTCTGGCCGTTACCCCTCTCCCGAAGGTGATGATCAGCTCGACATATCCCCAGGGTTTCGTACTAGCTCCATTGAAGCCCTAGAGATTTGATACCACGTAAGGGGTTAGGTGGCTCTCATTTAGTTGTAAAGTGGTGAACAACTGGGCGTACATGATGTCCACCGAGCTGCCTTGGTCGACCAGAATGTGATGCACGTCAAAATTTTCCATGCAAGCTCTCATGAGTAGTGGGATGCTCGAATTCGGGGGCCCTCCCGATAATTCTTCCTTGTAGAAGGAGAGGGGATGAGAGCCTCCTCGGAATTTATCGAGCGTGGCATCCATATCTAACCCAATTGTGTGCTTGTTGAATCCTCAATTAGAGATGATCATGGCTGCAGGGAAGGATTCCCAAGGACTGTGGGAGGAGAAGTACAGGAGGACATTCTCCATGTCCGTATAATAAAAGTCTTCTGGACGTGAGATGCTCATGGCGACCGGAATGGCGTCGAGGTCAGGAGACTTCTTCCCTTCCTCGACGTTTTTGGTTTCTGGTGCTTCGTCACGGGTGCCCTCCTTCTTTTTATACTGCTTGAGGTACCCGTATCTGATCAATATTTTGATTGCA
Organism: Vicia faba; assembly: GCA_948472305.1. Lineage (NCBI taxonomy): Eukaryota > Viridiplantae > Streptophyta > Magnoliopsida > Fabales > Fabaceae > Vicia > Vicia faba. The sequence continues at coordinate 51,227,549 of OX451738.1, read as the reverse complement.
TCCTTGAGATGAATACAACCCTTCGTGTTATGCCCATGACTTTTGTGGAATCTGAAATATTTTCTCTTGTCGGTTCCCAACTTGGACGATGTTTGTCGGGGGAAGCGCACCCCTACTTGTTTAAATTCAGAATTGGTGCATTCAAAAATAATATGCTTTCTTGAGGTTGTCAAAGGGATGTAGTCATGGAAATGACCGATTGGCCCCTTGTGGTCTTTGGAATCGTGGGACTTGTCCTCCCGTTTCTTCTCTCCCCGATGGGATGTCGAGGGTTCATCGTTCGTCGGGGACTTGGCACTCTCTCTTTGCCTAGATTCCCAGGCGCTGTTGGTCGCATCCTTCTCCTCGTACTGTATGTACGCTTGGGCCTTGAGGAAGAGGGAGTCGAGTGTGGCCAGCGCCTCAATGCCTACAGCTTTGGCAAAGTCGCTGCGGGGACGGAGCATGCGCTCGAGGATATATTTTTTCATGTTGTCCATCGTTGAGACTTGGACTGCTTCTTTGTTGATGCGTTCAATATATGCCCACAGAGACTCGTCCCTACCTTGTATGATTTCTTTGAGCGAAGCCTATGATTTCGGATGTCGACGAGAGGCGGTAAAATGCCTCGAAAATATCCTCCCGAGCTTCTTCCATGAGGTGATGGATTCATCGGGGAGGCTCTTGTACCACGACATTGCCCCCTTTCTGAGAGTGGTCGGAAAGAGTCTGCATTTGATGGCTCCTCTGACCCCTCAGTAGTCAAAGAGAGCGTCGATGTTCTCGATGTGCTCGTCAGGGTCTATTATTCTGTCGTAGGTCCCTAATGGAGGTGGATTATCCAGGCCGACAGGGAGTAGGGCCTCAGTAATCTCCCTCAATAGCGGGCCCCGAGGCTCTTCATCCAACCTATCTACAGGAGATGGAAAGGAGGAGTGATAGTTTCTTCCCCGTCGATCGTCACAGTCTTGTTGGGGGGAGGGGCTCCTCCGTTTCTACTTTGGCTCGGGTGAAGGTAGCCAAGCGCGATTGATTTATCAATTGTCTTTCCTCTTCATGAATGAATGAGAGTCTTGGTCTCTTGTAGGAGGTGTGCGGCTGCGTTTCTTGAAAAAAGAAATGTCGTGCCTCTCCTTTCTGAGTGGTGGGCCACACCTGGGTGGTGATATACTTAGGGAGTTTCTTCGTCGGGTTCTCCAAGGAGGAGATATTGATCGCCTGTTCTACCAGGCCCCTATCCTTTGATTCTGTTGTAGGATGAGGGCATTGGTTTAATTGATAGTAGCGAGCAGTCTGCCATGGTCGGGTCAGTGTTGAGAGGGATTAGAACTGGTTGCACGATTTCTGGAAGTTCCTCGATGGAATTCTTGGGGTGACCTTTGTCCAATAATTGGCCATCACTGTGTCGGGCGTCAATGGAATCTGGAGACGCGGTATGTCCGTCCCGGAAACCCAGGTTGTCCTCGAGGTGAGGATGTTCCTGACTTCTGTCAGTTTTGCAAGCAGGGGAAAGAATAGTCTTTCCGGGAAGATCAAGATCATCATGGTCGACCATGATTTGTGAGAGGAATTTTGGAAAGTTGCTTTGATCTTAAGTTTCGAGGAAAGAAAGATGGGGATATCAGTTTCCCACAGACGAGGCCATTGATCTTACCAGTTGATCAGAACCTGAGAAGTGGTTGGGAGATGATCTGTAGTCGGGCTGTGATGTCGAGTAGAAAAAGGGGGCTGTACCTGCAAGGCACTCCGACAATCAAGTAAGAATTGGAACAAGGATATACAAGTAAAGTATTAGATGGTGAATAGTGAATATTCGATACTTGGATCTCACAGGTGTGTGGGTTTATATAATGCCCCTGGCGCATGGCCATTGGTTCCTGATTTCACGCTTGGATATGCGGGTCCGTAAAATCAGGTAACTGCCAAGACTTGGTCAAACCGGGCAGATATGTCTGTAACTAGCCGTTGGTTCCAAGGGGGAGGCCAATTACGAGCGTCTCTCTGGTCGGTTCCTGGTGGCTTGCACCACTTTGATGTCGGGCAGGCTGAGAGGATGCTCTTCGATCATGCTGGGCTAGTGCTGGTTCGGGAGGGAAAATTGATGACATTATCCGATAGGTAGCGGCAATCCGGGTTGTGTTCGTGCGGGTCGTACCAAAGGGAATGTCTTAGACCGGGCCCATCCAAGCTGTCAAGCCAGTCCATAACAGTTTTGTGTGAAAACTTGCTATATGTGAGAATTGAATGATGACACATGTTCTACTTGTGTTTTGCATGTTTGATTTTATTAATCCAAGATAATTAGTGTTAAATTTGTTTAACTTGATGCTGGATGTAGTTGTTATTTCTTGTCCTTCTCTCGATTATGTTATCTTACTGGTTTGGATCTGCTGGTCTCACTAGGAGATATGAACTGCTCGCTAAGCGAGAGTCTCTATTTCTAAGAAGTTTTGTTCTGCTATTCTCACTAGGCGAGAGGATTGTCTCGCTAAGCGAGGTCTAGCTTGAGGCTTTCCATGCCTTCACTAATCAAGGTATCTCACTTTATGAAGTGAAGACATTCTATTTTGTCTCGCTTAGGCTTCACTTCAAACTCGCTAAGCAAGATCTCTCCTAAAAGGCTCATTGAAGCTCGCTAAGCGAGGATGCCTAGTTTGGAGAAAATGATTTCTTCCATGTATCTACCATAAAATGCGAATCGTAGTTCCGATTGACATGAATTCAGATACATTGGAAATCTAGTTCAATACGCTACCTTTTGGTATGAGGAAACCATACGTAAATCCCATATATTGGTCGATTAGTGATGCTTAAATGCTTGTATATAATATGGCATGATTGAGTGTGGTTTGGATGGTTAAAGGTTGAAGAGCAAGTGAGATTTTGGGATTTTTTTCCTATCATTTTCGCTAAGCAAGGGAGATTCTCGTTAAGCGATGTATCTTGTCATGAAAATTCTAGCAGCATTGAAAATATCGTATCTTGAGTTTCGTAACTCGAAATGAGACACAGTCAGATGCGATGGATAACTTGTTTATAGATCTATTTGATGATACTTATTTCCAATTTTTCTCTTAGTGAATAGATTATACTTTCTTTTTCTTATGTGTGCCTTATGACTTATGTTATAATATGTTTGCATTGAATGAACAATAATGAATTAAAACCTGTGATAATGAGGGAGGTTAAACCTAGGCTCTTGACTAGGTGGATGAATTAGAAAGATAACTTAGGTTATGGTAAATAACTTAGGTTGTGATACTCGAATATAAGAGGTGCCTCATTGTGCATCCATGAGCGAGTAGTAACTAGAGACGGGTCATCCCATCTACGAGAATGATGAAGGCTTGGATGGGAAATAGTGTCATAATTATGTTGCAATGAGTTTGTATGGAAATACATTTTGATATATTGTGGTTATGATATAATCACATGGAAATCATGCATAATGGATGTGTTATAATCATATGGTGATTGATGTGAATTGTCACGTTATGACTATTGAGAATAATCATGTATTTAGAAATAACCCCTGATTGTGCACATCCCAATTAACATGCTTATATAAAGTAGAATGGGGATGTGGCACTAATAATTCATGCCTTAGAAATGGGTTTGAGTCCCATAAATGGGTTTGAGTACCCTTAAGGAGAAGTGGACCTCAAAGTAGGTTAGAGTCCCATACGAGGAAAGATACTCTAAATGGGTTTGAGTCTCATACGAGTGACAGTTCTTGAAGTAGGTTCAAGTCACATGGAGAACCTAAATCCATATGAAAGTCGAATCATACAAACATTAGTGACCTGAGCCTTACCATTGGCTTAGGTCCGGTCAGGAAAGGATGCTTTGTAATATTTTCTGAATAGTAGTTTATTGAGTTATATGAACTCGTGTAATGTGTTTTCCATACGAAGTGTAAATTCTCTTAGATGCTTAAGTCCTTGTCCTATTGTGTAAGTATACACAAGTAGGATGAAGTTGAATATCTTGAGTTAAGAAATGGATAAGAGATACCTTTATAGCCGAGTGGATCCATAATATATGATAACTCACTAAGATTATTATATTATCCCATTATTATTGTTGTTTTTCAGGTGTATATTGTAGATTAAAGGCAAGGACATGTTTGTATGATAATGTTTCAAAGACTTTTGCTATCATGATATTCCATTATAGATTATGTACAAAGATGAATATTGATCTTACCGGTTGATCAGAACCTGTAAGGTGGTCGAATGATGATCTTCAGTCGGGTTGTGATGTCGAGGAGGGAAAAAGGGGGTTGTACCTGCAAGGCACTCCGATGATCAATTAAGTGTGAGAGCAAAGAGATACAAGAAAAGTATTAGGGTATTAGTGGTGAATAGTGAATATTCGATACCTGGCCCTCACATGTGTGAGGTTTTATATAATGCCCCTAGCGCGTGGCCATTGGTTCCTATATTTGGGCCTGGATATATGGGTCTGCAAAAATAAGTAACTTCCAGGACTTGGTCATACTGGGCAAGTGTGCCTGTAACTAGCTGTAAGATCCGAGGAGGAGGTAGGTTATGGGCAGCGATCTGGTCGGTTCCTGGTTGTCTGTGCGACTTGAGGTCGGGAAGACTGAGAGGTGCTCATCAATCATCATGGGTCAGTCCCGATCTAGAAGGGCAATGGATCTATGTTTCCCGACGAAGAGCGGGGTAGATTTGAGCCATGGTTGTGTGGGCCGTACTGAAAGAAGGGGTTAGACTGGGCCCACTTTGGCTGTCGGGCCAATCCATAACAGTAGCCCCCAAGTCGTTACTTATGGGCATAGGAATGATGATTTTAACACCTGCTTGTGGGATGGGGCGCGTCTGAGACAAGTTTCAATAATCCTAAGTACAAGATAAAGTCTGAAACCCTAAGAAGCAAAGTTGATGGAGATCAATGTATACGCTGACGCTTTCCGGTAAGTCTGGTAATCTGAGCCTTCAACCTATGGTTTTCTTCTGCATACCTGGCGACGACATCCATCCAATGATCTGAATCAGGAAGTGAGCAACTAGGGTCTGATTGAGGCTTAGGGGAAAATAAATCCCCTTGCCTCACCATCGTCTCTACAACCCAACTCTTAAGAATCTCAATCAAGTCGTATTTCTCCTTTAGGTCTGCTCGGTAGGAAACCTCTAGAGTCTGGCACTTATTCTTTCAAGCTTCCTTTTCTGCTGCATCCTAAATAAAGAAAGTTGTAGCTCTTCCACATCATCCAATAGGGGAGGAGTGGTCTTCACAAACATATCAGCCATAGGTGCTTCTCGAGAATATGGCATCTTCAACTGAATAGCTCTTGCTTGTACCCAATGTAGATAAGGCTCAAAAGAAACATCCCCCCTAGGTTCCAAGTCCTTCCTACTCTTCCTGTGAGTGTGACGCCAAGCCTTCACAATCTTCTCCCTAGATTCCTTATGGTCTTCTCCCTCTTTAAGGAAGAAACTACTCAAATGAATACTATTTGGCTTATCCCTCATCAGATATCCAAGTTGTCGTCATGCAAGAACATAGTTGTAGTTAATTCCTCCTTTTGTACCAAGAAGAGGTACATTGGGGAAACTATTAAAACTATCGACAATATCTACATCATGATAAGCCTGATGATACCAAACAAAATCTGAATGAGTAAGTGCCATGACCTTTGGAGCACAACGAGGTTTCTTTCGAACATCCCAGAAAGCATCAGATTGAGGCAATTGAGAAGTAAACCACTTATACAACAGAGGCGTGCAACAAATGATCATCCCTCCATGATAAGAATCCCTAAGATGAATAGAGTAATAAGAATCACCCAACAATGTAGGATCCGGGTTTCCAATCATAAAGATCCTGATGGCATTGATATCAACAAATTTGTCTACATTGGGAAATAAGAACAACCCATAAGCAAGTAAAGCAAAGATGGCCTCGAAAGTAACCGTACTCTTCATCCTAGCAAATTAGAAGGATTTCTCCAAAGAACTGAGCTGGAAATCTTGGAATCCCTCCTTTGGTAGTCATGTGGGATTCCACCTCAGACTTTCCCAAATGGATCAAAGCAGCAATCTCATGTGATTTTGGCTCACCCTCCAAACCAGTAAAAGGAACACGATCGATAATAGGAAAACTCACCAGATAAGAATATTCCTCTAGGTTAGACATCAACTGATAATCAGAGAAAGTAAAGCATCGATACATCGGATCATAGAACTGGACCAAGGTCGAGAGAATACCATCCTTCATTCTGAGCTTCGTTAGAGAAATGATGGGCCCATACTTCCTCCGAAAATCTGCAGGACACTCAATCTCGGGAATCAGACATATCAATCATTTATCTTGGGATCTTTGAAACTGTACTTCCCGGTCTTTCTTTTTCCATAATCCATAGTCAAAACATACCTGAGATATTCACAAATAGTCCACTTTTAAGTCCCTTGAAATAAAATGTCTTTAAGAGATGCTCATGGGTGCATGAATGCATGATGCAACAATCACATACAAGATCGCAAGCATAAGGTTCATAGGTTTAATGTCACGAGCCTGAGGTCGAATGTACTACCCATAAGGTATGGTCTAAAAGTTATCACATTCCGAAGAAGGTTCTAGAGGTTCCCAGAGTCTACATCCTTCCTTCGGATATTATAAACTTTCCAATTAACTCGATAATTAGTAATATTCTCAAGAAAAACTTTTTCGAGCATAGTATCGCATGACAACTACTTCCCGATTACTCAGTCATAGCTTTCGCACTACACCTAAAAGGCGAAGATGGGTTAGGTATTCTACGATCCTCAGTTTCAGCATGTCCCAGGTCGAAGGCAGCATATCTACCCGATTACTTAGTAAACGACACTACTGTCAAAGGGGCCTCCACTGAGTGGGGGATCTCATGCCTCCTTTTTTGGGATTACTCCCTCAAAGTTAACATGACTATACCTCCCTTCCTATCTTATGTTTTCCCAAGTCCAAGTATAGGACTTATGAGAAATAACCAAGCACCCTGAAAACCAGGAAAATCCAGACAAACACATATACAACACATAATACATAACAACCAATAGTACATATACAAATATAAACAAAGATAGGCTCAATCCACTTAGGGATGGACCAGCAAGAGGTCAATCTGTCCCCAGTGAAGTCGCCATTTTTTTCTGTAGCGGTAGAAATGTTAAGACTAAGACATTGGATTGACTTGACTTGTACAAATCAAAATAAAAATGGGTGGAGATGAAGAGACTACCCTAAAGCATAAGGTAAAAGCTAAGGAGAAAGACCATCTAACCAAACAATAAGCCAACATTTGACATAATGAGTCAATGTAGAATTCCATCCTTTGGATTTGAAACCAAGCAAACAATTAATAAATCCCTTAAAAATACCAAACTTCAATTGCATTAAGCCTTCATAAAAATTGGGCAGAGTAACGGCTGTATACAAATGAATTCCAGATCACAAACAAAGCATGTAATCACAATAACCTGCTCACAAAACAAACAAACAACCTAATGTCTTGGGGGTAAACCCCAAGAACTCCAGACAAAATAATAATTAAGGTCACAAGGTCTCAAAGTAGATCAAGGCTTCTAATCCTAAGTCCAAGAAGTTCACAATCACTAAACTGCCAAGGATAGTAACCAAGTAGTCCAAGTACATTAAAATTTTTTAGGGTTTAAGTTGATTATTAGGTATCTTCAAAAGGAAATAAAAAGATCAAGTGAGCAAAATAAAAATGACATGAAGATATAGGCTCGAGTGAGCAAAGATGAAAAAAGCATGAAATGTAAATGCTAAAGTAAATGGTACATAAAGTAAAACTTAAAATAAAAGCATAAAAATAAAGTTAATTGTTAGGAATTAGTGGTTAGTTGGATGACCATCTTGAAACTTACATTTGGAACTCATTAGAGGATTAGTAGAACCAAAGCCTCTCAATAAAAAGTTTCATTTGCTTTTTGTCAAGTATATCATCCATTTAAGAATTCTCAAAATAACACTTAATGATCAATGATGTATAAGTGATCCACTTTAACTAAAATTGATGAAGTTCCATTAGAGGATTGGTAGAACCAAAGCCTCCTAACAATATATCTCAAGGTTATTGGATCAAATGGTTAAAATTAACATACTTGGGCTTCCAAACATTAATTTGGACCATGAATGATCATTTTCTCAAATCAGGACAAAATTTAGCGCTATGTTAAGCAATCGTAGGTGAACTTATATAGAAGTCACACCTATTTTGAGGCCGGTCAATAGAAATCTATGCACCTCATGTTTTGAGACATGATATGTAAATCATGCTCCAACAACATTTAGTACAATAAGAACGGGATAAGGTGAAGAGGGAAGGGGAAATGAATAAACCACATTTAAACCAAAAATTTAATCAAACTATTATTAAAATCATTCATCCATTTTTATGGAGTTAGACTCAACACCAAGGATCTAATGATGTTAATAAATTTCATGATCAAAATTTCAATCCAAGATCAGCCAAAATATATATAGAAATAAAATTGTATTTAAAATAAATGAAGAGGTTTTTTTAAAATGATTAAAAATGAAAATAAGAAAGAAAAATAGAAACTATGTTCAAATTAATCAAGAAAAATTAAATAAGACCATAGAAAAATCAGAAATGAACTCAAATATTTTTATAAAATTTTTGGTAATTATTTAAAGTCAGAAACTATTTTTAAAATTAAACAAAATAGACAAAATAAAACAAAATTAAAGAAAAATAGTAAAGTCAGAAATAAAAAATAAATGAGGTCACAAATATTTGTCAAAATACATTGGATTCTTCCCTATGTTTTTTAGAATTTAAAAATGAATAAAGGTATTTTTAAACATTTAAACAATTCAAATAAAGTTGAAAATTATAAAAAATATCAAAACACAATAAAATTGTGAAAAAATAAAATTCAGAAAGAGAAAAATCAAAAGTATTTTCCGTAATTTTTTTTCCAGATTTTTTGGAGTTAAAATGAATTTTCTATGAATTTTTGAAGTTTAAAAAAATTAAATATAAAAAATCAGAAATAAAATAATAAACCAAAAAATATGTGCCATCCGATCGTTGTCAAAATGCGTTAGTAAATAGATCCAGTGGATCTGGCGCGTTATGCATGTCATGGACTTTATTAGATATCACACATGATCATTTATTTTTTAAAATAAAACAACTTAAAATGTGGCACGTTGGACGAAGTCTGACTCACTAAAGTAATCAGATCCAAGGGCTCCTGAGGCACGCGCATGGTAAGGCATGCATACTACATTTGTTTCAAAAAAATAATATGGCTACATGTCATTGGTTGAGGACGAACATATCATCGTCTTCAACCTCCAGCCAGCCCCAAACCGTATCGTAGAAATTGTAAAATTAGCAAACCAGACAGATACCATTAGATTCGTCTCTTCAAGACGATTCTAATGGTACCATCGCACCAAATTTATATAAATTATACAAGGCTATGTTTGAAGAAAACCATAAAAAAATAGTGAGTACGAAAGTCTGGGATATCTCACTCAAACATCAATGAAATTGAAAATTATAAAGAGCACGAGGATCAAAAGGATACATAGAGTAGATTAGTCTTTTGTTTGGATCAATTTGGCCAAGAATCTACCTGAACGAAGTAGTGAGAAGTTGCTCTGAAACTGGACTTCTGTAGATCAATATATGTCACGATTCTTGAGGATAATTGTATGGTTAACTTTAGAGAAGTTCAATGAAGCTAATTGAATGGAGCTTTAGGTGTTTTAAGGTGAGAATGTAAGAAATCAGAATTTCAAATTAAGAGTTCGTGTGGGATCTGAACAGGGGTCAATTGGCTATTAAAATCTTGTGAAAATAGGTGGGATATGCATCTTATTTATAGGAGAGGATGAAGGAATGCTTAAGCATGCAAATGAGGGTGTAATTGAGTGAATTTGTGTGGACCTGCAACATGAGGAATGTGTGACTTATTTTGCACCAAAACTCAGCCAAATCATGCGTTTTATGATGCTAAACACTTTTGGAATGTTGTTAAACAAGATTAGAAGCAAAAAGCACGCAAAGTTGGTGATTAGAAGCCATATTTGTGAATTTCCAACTCTGACTTGGGAGGAAACTTAGGTTTCAAGATACCATTTTTGAACCAATAGCATTTTCAATTCAAGGGGTATTAGAGCATTATTCTTGAAGCTTTAGAAAGAGGAAGTTACAAGATTTACAGTGTACAAAGAATGGATCCAAATGGATGCTTGAGCAAGAAGTTGTGCTGAGTCAAAGTTGGAAAAAAGAGGCTGACTTTTTGTACTTAGAAAAATTTCAAATTTTTCTTCAAAAGTGACCTATAATGTTTTGAGCTCAAATAAGACTTTCCTCCAAATTTTGCCTTAATCAATGATTCTAGATTGGAATAAACTTCTTAAAGAGCATAGTGGAACTTGGATCACTAAAAAATAACAAGTATTGAAAAAGTTATGGTCTTGCAAAATTTGTGAAAATTCATGAGATGGCCTATAATCTTTTACATCCTTGAGGCATCTTCCATCCATTTTCAAGATTTGCAAACAAAATAAGAGTTTAAATTCACCTCCTGAAGATCATTATGGAAAAATAATGGACTCAAGGGGATAAAAATTTATCAAGTTATGATCATTTGAAGTCACACAAGGGAAATTGAGGGTTCATCTGGAGGACTTGTAATCTTTCTTCACCATCAAGTTTCTTCCACACAAAATTTCCTAGAAACTTTTGAAGTGATTTATTGATAAAACTTTAAAGAGGATCATGTCTTTGTAATCACTTAAAAATACTAAAAGATGAGAAAGATATAGCCTTTAGAAGTTCAAAACCCTAGCTAATAGAGCAACAAAATGCCGTAGAAACCCTTTTCAAATTTGACAAACTTTCTTGCACAAATACCTTTGTCATGTAAATAGAATTTATTGAGGAAGATAATGAGAAACCATGGCAACCATAAACACTTCCAAATATTGAGAATTGAGGGAATTATGCATCTTTGATCAAGAACTCAAGGACTTGTCCAATTAGGTCAAATCTCTTCAATCAACTTTTGCATCCTTTAACTTTTTTTGACAAATTGAGGCATGATGTATCATAGTAGACCTTGTCATGATGTCACTTCAAAGCATCTTCAATGATAAAGCTTGAACCTCAATGAAATCTTGTTGAAGAAGGCATGAAAATAAACTAATGAACCTATAGATTAACCTGGTGAAATGTGTTGTGCTTCCACCTATAGAATCATCAACTAAAGCAAACATTCATAGTATTTGTTAGTTAAAGAATAACAAATACGAAACATAAATGATCATAAAATACAAGTTAAGGTTCTTGGTGATTCCTCCTAGAGCAAAAGCTAAAGATAGGGAGAAGAACCAAACCCTAACGTGATCTTGTTGTGATTGAATTGAGATGATATGATGAAGGGATCTTAGGGGCAAAAAATGAGGTACAACAGCTGCCCTTATTTAAGTGTCTTCTATCCAGAGATACGAAGGTTGAAATCTTCGTGTTGATGCGATTGAAGATACTTAAATATAAAATAAACCCTATTTTTGGCCCTAAGATATCATTCAATGCTTATGATTATGAATGCAGATGAATAAATCTAAAGGGAAGCAAGACACCACTTGGGATGTAAAAAAGTAAAAAAGGAAACAGAAGGAAAACTTGACCAGGAAAATAAAACACTGGTGAAAAAAAGACAAGACTAAGTTGGGGAGAATGCCCAAGAGAGGATCTAAAGCATTGCCAACTCAAAATTGAGGAGAGAGAGTGAATGATATGAGTGACCGATAGATAACTATGAACTACCAACTCACTGAGGGGATAACAAAAAAAGTAACGTCAACCCACCAGGGAAAGGGAATGGTAAGATAATACTAGTAAATTTCAAGATGTATTCAGTACTCATGACTGAAAACAAATGAGCTCCTACGGAGCAATAGAATCTCAGCGACAAACTACTTTCCATAATAACAAGGCTACCATTCATGGGAAAGAAGATCTCAACAACGAACTACCTTCCATAATGATAAGGCTACCATCCATTGGAGTAAAAAAATCTCAACAACAAACTACCTTCCATAATGACAAGGCTACCATCCATTGGAGAAACAAAATCTCAACAACAAACTACCTTCCATAATGACAAGGCTACCATCCATTGGAGTAACAAAATATCAACAAAGAACTACCTTCCATAATGACAAGGCTACCATCCAATGGAGTAACAAAATCTCAACAAAAAACTACCTTCAATAATGACAAGGCTACCATCCATTGGAGTAACAAAATCTCAACAACAAACTACCTTCCATAATGACAAGACTACCATCCATTGGAGTAACAAAATCTCAACAACGAACCACCTTCCATAATGACAAGGCTACCATCCATTGGAGTAACAAGATCTCAACAACAAACTACCTTCCATAATGACAAGGCTACCGTCCATTGGAGTTAAAAAATCTTAACAAAGAACTAACTTCCATAATGACAAGTCTACCATCCATTAGAGTAACAAAATATCAACAACGAACCACCTTCCATAATGAAAAGGCTACCATCCATTGGGGAACAAGATCTCAACAATGAACTACCTTCCATAATGACAAGTCTACCATCCATTGGAGTAACAAAATCTCAACAAAGAACTACCTTCCATAATGACAAGGCTACCATCCATTGGAGTAACAAGAAATCTCAACAACGAACTACCTTCCATAATGACAAGGCTACGATCCATTGGAGTAACAAAATATCAACAAAGAACTACCTTCCATAATGACAAGTCTACCATCCATTGGAGTAACAGAATCTCAACAACGAACTACCTTCCATAATGACAAGGCTACCATTCATTGGAGTAACTAAATCTCAACAACAAACTACCTTCCAAAATGACAAGGCTACCATCCATTGGAGTAACAAAATCTCAACAACGAGCTACCTTCCATAATGAAAAGGCTACCATCCATTGGAGTAACAAAATATGAATCTTCTCTAGGATTCATCAGATTCATTGGGGGGAGTACATGTTTCTCAAATAAAGAGACCTGCCACTTGCTGCTATGTGGAGGAAATGTAATAAAGACTCCCTGAAGAAGGAAATATGGCTTCCTGGGGAAAGAAATGGAACTCCTGGAGAAATGTTAATAAATTCATGTTGAGGGGATAAAATCTTCTTGTGAAAAATAAATACACATTCTCAAACTAACGCTCAAAGCTTGCCGAAATCCAAATAATGATATTGCTGAGGGTACCCATCCCAACCAGAAATAAACTGGAATGAAGCAGTCAACCAAAATATATCTCCTGAGAAATAAACTCACGAGGGAATCCCATTCCATCCAGACAACGAGCTGAAAAGAAGGCTGAAACAAAATTCTTCCACGAGGGATAACTCAGTGGGAAAGTTGAAAGAATATACACTTTCTACTTGAGGTTGACACTCGATTGGAGAGAGAGTAACACAACTCTGCAAAATAGGGAAATATACCAAATATGTAAAAAATGTAAATGAGTAGTGATTATGCATGATGCTGATATGAAAGTATGAATGGTATCATGTACATGCTGACAAAACTGACATATAACACTGGGGATAAACATACAAAATCCAAAATGGGTACAATCAAAACCCGGCTAAATCAGAAACAGGATGGAAATTCCATAAGATAGTAAGCACCAACCGAGGAAACAAATTCCTATTTGAAGACTTAAATTCACTAGGAAGGAACAAGATCAAAAACAGTCAATTAACACAAACATGGCAATATAACATCTTCCTCCAAGTTTCACCGGGGAAACCACACAGACTTCAGCGGGGAAAACAAAATGTTCTAAGTTCACACTTCTTCTAGGGTTGATTTGACAAGGGAAAACAAACTCACATCATTGAGACATCAGTTAGGGATAACATAATGACTTCATTGAGGAGGGGAATACTATATCGGTGAAGGAGACATCGAGATACATTCTTTAATACTGAGAGTGATAATTGCACCAACTTCTCTGAGGAGAAAGTATGAAACCTTATGGGGTCAGCAATTTCAGAGAAATATATCATCTCAACTTCACCTAGGGAATTCAAGAAATCAACACTACAACAAGAAAACTTATGGGGATTTTAAATCCAATCTAGCACTTGGCGGGGGGAAACCCAAAAAGTTAATAACCGTTTCAACACTTCTTAAATAAGACATTGCCATTTCCTGACTGCCGGGCAAATAAACAATATGCCAGTACTGCCGAAAGGAGATGCTTTGCAAATGAGTCCAACTCAGCATGCACAGGGAGAAAAGACTTTTATTTATATGAGCGAAGCCTTCACTGGGGAATTTTGGACAGAGCTATCATGCAAACCTTTGAGTTTATCAGTCCTTGAAGTCACTAATTTTGTTCCCCTTGTATCACAAAATCTAAAGCAATAGGTAATTTGTAAATTCTTTTCAAAAATAATTTTTGTTATTTAATTTGTTTGCTTTGATCATTACTATCAATAATAAACGAAGTCTTTATAAGGTGAATAAAATAAGAATTGCAAAGAATTGGACAAAAGGTTCAAACTTTATTAATATAATGGTAGTTTACAAATGACAAGACTCCATAGATAATTACAAAGTTTGGAACATGGTAATATATATTGGAATAGATACATTGAAATACAATGACCACTATCCTCCCTAACAACTTTGAATTTATGAGCCGAAACTTTGGTCAAAGAGTAGTAAGATCCAAGCAGATTGTTGCTCCATTGATCAAGTCTTGTCGGATGCAGTTACTTGCCAGAAAAATCCCTAACTTTTTCCTAGGTTTCCCTTGCGGGTTTTCAACCTACCGGGAAAACTTATTTTGTTTATGTCTCTAATTTTTGCCTATATCGCCCTTTCGGGTTTTCGGCCTACCGAGTCGCTCCTTTTTGCCTAAGGAGCCCTTTCAGGTTTTCATCTTAGTTAGATTTCCTTTTATTTTTTCTAGGAGAAGTATTTCTTGACTACATCAGCATTCACAGGACGTGGGAACTCCTCACCATCCTTTGTTTCAAGAATTAGTGCACCGCCAGAGAAGGATTTGTTGACAACATATGGGCCTTCAAGATTGGGATTCCACGTGCCCATAGAATCAGCATTAAAAGACATGATCTTCTTGAGCACGAGGTCGCCTTCTATGAATTCACGAGGTTTGACCTTCTTATCAAAAGCTTTCTTCATTCTCTTTTGGTATAATTGACCATGACACAGGGCCGTCATTCTCTTCTCTTCTATTAAGTTCAGCTGGTCAAACCTATTTTGAACCCATTCAGCCTCTGACAACTTGGCTTCCATTATTACACGCAAAGAGGGAATCTCAACATCAATGGGGAACACTTCTTCCATGCCATATACAAGAGAGAACAGGTTTTCCCCTGTTGAAGTGCATACAAATGTTTGATACCCATTCAGAGCAAAAGGGAGCATTTCATGCCAATCTTTATAAGTAACAACCATTTTTTTGATTATCTTCTTGATTTTCTTATTGGCCGCTTCAACAACTCCATTCATCTTTGGCTTGTAGGGAGATAAATTATGGTGAACAATCTTAAATTCCTCACAAAGTTCATACATCATTTTGTTATTCATATTTGAGCCATTGTCGGTGATAATCCTACTTGGCACACTATACCGATATATATGGTTGTTCTTGATGAAGCACACTACCACCTGTTTAGTGACATTAGCATATGAAGTTGCATCCACCCATTTGGTAAAATAATCAATTGCCACTAAGATAAAATGATGTCCATTTGACGCCTTTCGTTCAATCATCCCGATCATGTCAATACGCCACATAGAGAAAGGCCATGGGGAAGAAATAACATTGAGAAGTGTCGGAGGTACATGAATTTTATCAGCATAAATCTGGCATTTATGGCACTTCTTCGTAAATTTATAACAGTCAGATTCCATTTTCAGCCAATAGTAACATGCCCTAAGCATCTTTTTCTCCATTGAATGTCCATTGGCATGGGCACCAAATGAACCTTCATGAACCTCATGCATCAACATGTCTGCTTCGTGTCTATCGATGCATCTGAGCAATACCATGTCATGATTTCTTTTATACAGTACATCTTCATTGAGGAAAAAGCTACCCACTAACCTTCTCAATGTCTTTTTATCCTTATCTGATGCACCAATTTGGTATTCCTGAGTCTAAAGAAGATGCTTGATATCAGAATACCAAGGTTTTTCATTTACCACATCCTCTAATGTAAACATATGAGCCGGTCTATCCAAACGTTGCACCGTAATACGAGGCACATCATTCCAAGTATTCACTTGATACATAGAAGCCAGAGTTGCCAAAGCATCCGCCATCTGATTTTCATCTCTTGGAATATGATGGAAATCAACTTTGTTGAAGAAGGGTAATTGTCTTCTAGCATAATTTTTGTAAGGGATAAAGCCAGGGTAACGAGTATCCCATTCTCCTTTAATATGATTAACAACCAAAGTCGAATCACCATACACATCTAGAACCTTAATTTTGAGATCAATGGCCTCCTCGAGACCCATAATGCAAGCCTCATACTCTGCCATATTATTAGTACAATCAAATGTTAGACTTGCAGTAAAAGGAATGTGTGATACATGCGGAGTGATGATCACTGCAACAATTCCTTTTCCGTAAGCATCCATTGCTCCATCAAATACCATGCCCCAATGAGATTCAAGATTTGGACCTTCCCCAAGCAATTGTTCATCATAATCTTTCGCTTTCAAGAACATCACATCCTCATCAGGGAAATCAAACTTGACATATTGATAGTCATCTATCGGCTGGTGAGCAAGATAATCCGCCAGCATACTGCTTTTTATGGCCTTTTGAGTGTGGTATTCAATGTTGTATTTGGATAATAACATTTGACAACGGAAAATTCTCCCTGTGAGAGCAGGCTTTTCAAAGATATACTTAATTGGGTCCATTTTGGAAATCAACCAAGTAGTATTATTCAATATATATTGTCGCAATCACTTTGCCGCCAAGGCCAGAGCGCAACATGTCTTTTCCAACATAGAATACTGTGACCCACAATCAGTAAATTTCTTACTGAGGTAGTATATGTCATATTCTTTATTTCCTGTTTCATCTTTTTGTCCCAAAATACAACCCATAGAACTATCCAACACTGTTAGATACATGATCAACGGTCTTCCTTCAATGGGAGGGAGCAAGATAAGAGGTTCAAGCAGATATTATTTGATACTTTCAAATTCCATTTGGAAATCATCTGTCCACACACAACCTTTATATTTCTTTAGCAACTTAAAGATTGGTTCACATGTTGTTGCCATGTGGGAGATAAATCTGGAAATATAATTCAAGCGCCCAAGAAAGCCTCTAACTTGCTTCTCTGTCCTTGACACGGGCATTTCATGGATCACTTTGACCTTATCTGGGACAACTTCAATCCTTTCTGACTAACAATAAAACCCAACAACTTCCCTGATCGGACACCAAAGGTGCATTTATTTGGATTCAAGCAGAGAGGATAATTCCTCAAACGCTGAAATAACTTCAACAAATATTCCACATGCCCTTATTTGGTATGTGATTTGGAAATCATGTCATCAACATATACCTCAATTTCCTTGTGCATCAGATCATGGAATAGGGTTGTCATAGCCCTCTGGTACATTGAACCAACGTTCTTCAACCCGAAGGGCATCACTCTGTAACAGAATTTTCCTCAGGTTGTGATAAATGTTGGTTTTTCCATGTCCTCAGGAGCCGTTCTTTTTTAATTATATCAGGAAAATACGTCCATGAACGATAATACTTTAAATTTTGTTATGCTATCAACCAACATATCAATATGTGGCAATGGAAAATCATCTTTTGGACTAGCTTTATTTAGATCTCTGTAATCTACACACATGCGGACTTTTCCATCTTTCTTTGGTACGGGCACAATGTTGGCTATCCATTGAGGATACACTGATGTCACAAGAAAACCGACATTAATTTTCTTTAAGACTTCTTCTTTGATTTTTACTGCCATATCGAGGTGAGTTCTTCTCAGCTTCTGCTTGACAGGCGGGCACTCTGGCTTCAAAGGCAAATGATGCTCCACAATATCAGTATATAGACCCGACATATCTTGGTAAGACCATGAAATGATGTCCACATACTCTTTCAATAGCTCAATCAACCTGCTCTTCACACCAGGATGCAACGATGCTCCAATCTTGACTTCCTTTGGCTCTTCTTCTGAACCCAAATTGATTGTTTCCAATTACTCTTTATACAGATGAATGACATTTTCCTTGTGCTCGAGAAACCATGATACCTCTTCTGTAATCTCATCATATTATTCTTCTTCCGTCCCAAACACAGGATATTCAAAGTTGGGAGAATGTGTAGGGTCATTGTATTCAACAAGTTTATTAATTAATCTACACATGTGATTTTTGATTGCTTTTAGAAACTGACACATATATTAAGTGATTATGCAGATTTATTTTCAATTATTGTTCTATTCAAAAGGGTTTTTTATTATTACCATTTCCATGAAAAAGTAGAAAAAATAAAAGACACAATTTTGAGAATCAGAGACAACTTTTATTTATGATTTTAATGATCAAAGCTAACCGATAAGCCCATACAATATTAATTTTCATCTTGGGAAGAATGAAAGCTTTTTGCAAATAAAAAACAAATTACTTTGAGACATGGATGCAAGAGGGAACATTATAAGTGACCCAGTTCTGGATTCTGACTCCAGGCGTCACATAACATGACATTTCCTGATCTTCTTCATCATCCTCAATAGCATTAACTCCAGAAATTTTTGGATGTAGGTAGCCTCAGCTGCGGAAAACATCATGATAGCTGCTCATAATGGACTTTGACTTCAAACTTTCTCCTTTTCCATTCTTGGTAGAGAATCCCAAACCATCCATGTTCTTGTTTACCGGAGGATCAACGACCTGTCCCCATACTTTACTCAGACCATTGCGCACAACTTGCTGAGCATATTTGAATGAAGCCATAGAATTCTCATTCTCTGTTACATTATCAACAAATAGAGCCTGGAAATGCGTCCCAACAACAGCTTCATCTTCCTCCACGACACTGAAAGATGATAGATGAGATATCAATAATGCTTGCTCTCCATTTATAATAACCACTTTGCCTTCGCGCACGATCTTTAGCTTTTAGTGCAGATTGGAAGTGACAGCCCCTGCTTCATGTATCCATGGTCTTCCCAGTAGACAACTATATGCGGGTACAATATCCATGGCTTGGAAAGTGATCTGGAACAGATGCAGACCTATGTGAATAGGCATATTGACCTCTCCAATAACCAACTTCCTTGATCCATCGAAATCTTTGACAATAATACCACTTGGGCACATAGGAGCCCCATGATATTTCAACTTCATCAGCGTACTCCTCGATATCACATTCAAGGCGGATCCATTATCAACTAGCACATTTGATAATGAATCGCTTTTACAGTTCATGGATACATGGAGATCCAAATTGTGATTCCTCCCCTCGTCAGGAAATTCATCATCGCAAAAGCTTAGGTTATTACATGATGTAATATTACCCACCACACTGTTGATTAATCTAATGGCATGTTATACTCCAAGAAGGCCTGGTCCAACACCCTCATTAAAGATTCTCTATGGGCAGCATAATCCATCAACAATGCCAAGATAAATTTATTTGAAGGAGTCTGCAATAACTGATCCACAATTAGGCAGTCTCTCATTTTAATTATATTTAAAATATCATCTATGTCCTTCTCCAGGGTAGCACCACTGGATTCCCCTGTAGCCCTCTTATCTCTAATACTTTCCACAACCTTCTTTCCAGCATTATCATTTCCTCGAACAACCGGTGCAAATACACGACCACTGCGGGTCATTCTACTAGTCTCAACAATATTTCCAACATTAGATAAAGGTTGGATGGGAACTTCCACACCATCCTCTAAAATTGTAGAATTGTACTTGTACGGTACATCCTTGTCGGATTTGTAAGGAATGGGCCCTGGCAAGAAAATCACCATAGGGTAAACAACTAGCTTGCTACAGTATTCAATTTCAACAGGGAAAGAATCACTGAAACACGACACAATCACATTCACACCTTCTTCAGAAAAATTAGACATCAAAGAATCATCACCGAAGAACATACCTTCATCTGAGGAGAAGAATTCATCTGCAGAAGCATATTCATCATCTGATTCTTCCTCATCTAAGCAAACCTCGATCTCACTAACCTCGTGGTAATAATATCTTTTGCCTGAAACCATGATAGTTTCATTATCCAATAACATCTGAATACTTTTTCTTACAACTGAACATCCTCGAGAATCGCTGCAGCAAACCCGGCAAGATCCATAGTGATGCTCTACCTGACCAGCCATGTGGCAGAAAGTATCATTCAATTGCACGAGATCATCATTCATATGTTCCACAAAAAAGATCCTGAATTCTCCAGGACATCCAAAGACCATGTTCACTTCCTCCTCATACTCTACCCTAGGCCGGATTATATGGATGAGGCCCTCATTCATCATCTCCTGCAAATCAGCCTTTATCTTATCGCAACCTTGTATATTAGTACTACATATAACACAACCAACATGGTCATGAGTATAATAACTAAAATCGCAAAGGTCTGCATGAATCTTTACTAAGTCTCCTCTGACCAAGTTGATATCATAAATGTGAAAGTCCCCAGGACAACCAACAACCATGTTAACAGCATTCGCTCCTCCATTTTAGTAAATTCACTGGGCGTACTCGCCACCATTCTTTCATAATAGAATGCACCTAGTGTCTTCAGGAAAATCTTTTTCATTTCTTTTTCTTCCATTGGAGGAATCACTTGGGAGGCTACCTCACGCCATCTTTGTGCATATTCCTTAAATGATTCTTTGTCCTTCTAGACCATGGCCCTGAGTTGATCATGATCGGGCACCATGTCCACATTGTATTTGTAATGTCTGATAAATTCTTCCCCCAAGTCATTAAAAGAATGAATACTGACATTGTCCAGGCTCATGTACTACTTCAACATCGCACCGGTTAAACTGTATTGAAATAAATGAATCAACTGGCGTTGATCATCTGTATGAGTAGACATTCTTCTTATATACATCACCAAGTGAGCACAAGGACAAGTGTGGCCCTTGTACTTTTCAAACTAGGGAACTTTAAACTTTTCAGGTATTTTCACATTTGGCACCAAACACATATCATTCACATTCTACCCAAACAACTCTTTTCCTCTAAGGGCCTTCGACTCTTTCTGCATCTTATAAAACTAGTCTTGAAAATCGTCCATTCGATCATAGAAACCCAAGGTTTCACTTGGTGGAGGAATAGGGTGATACATTTCATCATTAGAAAACAACCATATTCACCGAGGGAGTTGCAACATGGTGAATCTCGT
Source organism: Vicia faba (assembly GCA_948472305.1). Lineage (NCBI taxonomy): Eukaryota > Viridiplantae > Streptophyta > Magnoliopsida > Fabales > Fabaceae > Vicia > Vicia faba. The sequence goes on along the minus strand of OX451738.1, from coordinate 51,206,095 downwards.
TTCTATCAGCAGGGGTAACGTGCACCACAGGAGGTGCAGGTGAAACAATAGTCTGAGTAAGCAGAGCAATCTGAGGATCCTGATTAAAACCTTCTGGCATAAATTTCTCTGGTATTCCCCAAGGATATCCCGAAGGCATACGATTTTGAACAACAACTAGAGTAGCAGAAAAAGGAAAAGTCAGAGCTTCAGTAGTAACCAATGTTTGTTGAGGTTGAACAATCGATGGAGGATTTTAAGCTGCCACCAAAGATTCCATTAGAGCAGTGAGATTGGCCATACCGGCCTTCAGAGCAGAAACTTCCTCGTGTAGCTCGCGATTCTCTTGTTCTAGTTTATCCATCTTCCTTTTAAAATTAGCTCGGGTATTCTACTGATGAGATAGCTTGCTGAACGAAGTAAAGAAGCTCAATAAGACACCTGGATATGCACAAAAAATGCAAGAAGCATGTACAATATGATGCATGATGTGCAATGCACATGATTTATTTTATTATTATTTCAAGGGACTTAAAGATTTATAAACAATTTGCAAATATCAAAGTAATAACACATTTAAAATACTGAATTTTTTTATATAATAACTTCAAAATGGATTACAAGTTTCCATAATCCCAAGTACAAGATAAAGTCTGAAACCCCAAGAAGAAAAGCTGATGGAGATCACTCTATATGCTAACGCTTCCCGGTAAGTCTGGCAATCTGAGCCTTCAACCTCTGGTTTTATTCTGCGTACCTGGCAGCGACCTCTTTCCAATCATCTGAATCAGGAAGTGAGCAATTAGGGCCTGATTGAGGCTTTAGGGAAAATAAATTCCACTTCCTCTCCATCATCTCTACAACCCAACTCTCAATAATATCAATCAAGTCGTCTTTCTCCTTTAGGTCTGCTCGGTAGGAAACCTCTAAAGTATGGCACTTATTCTTCCAAGCTTCCTTTTCCTGATGCATCCTAACTAAAGCAAGTTGTAGCTCTTCCACATCATCCAATAGGGGAGGAGTGGTCTTCACAAACATATCAGACATAGGTTCTTCTCGAGAATATGGCATCTTCAACTGAATAGCTCTTGCTTGTACCCACTGTAGATAAGGCTCCAAAGAAACAACCCCCTAGGTCTCAAGTCCTTCTTACTCTTCCTGTGAGTATGACGCCAAGCCTTCGCAATAATGCTCCTTAGCTTCCTTATGGTCTTCTCCATCTTTCAGGAATAAACTACTCAAATGAATATTATTTGGCTTATCCTTCATCAGATATCCAAGCCGCCGTCGTGCAAGAACAGGGTTGTAGTTAATTCCTCCTTTGGTACCAAGAAAAGGTACATTGGGGAAACTACCACAAATGTCGACACACTCTACATCATGATAAGCCTGATGATACCAAACAATATCTGAATGAGTAAGTTCCATGACCTTTGGAGCCCAACGAGGTTCCTTCCATACATCCTAGAAAGCATCAGATCGAGGCAAATAAGAAGTAAACCACTGATACAACAGAGGCATGTAACAAATGATCATCCCGCCATGATAAGAATCCCTAAGATGAATAGAGTGATAAGAATCACCCAACAATGTATGAACCGGGTTTCCAATCACAAAGATCCTGATGGCATTGATATCAACAAATTTGTCTACATTGAGAAATAAGAACAACCCATAAGCAAGTAAAGCAAAGATGGCCTCAAAAGTAACCATACTCTTCATATTAGCAAAGTAGCAAGCTTTCTCCAATAATAATTGAGTTGGTAATCCTCTAATCCCTCCTTTGGTAGTCATGTGGGCTTCAACCTCAGACTTTCCCAAATGGATCAATGCAGCAATCTCATGTGATTTTGGCTCACCCTCCAAACCGGTAAAAGGAACACAATCGATAATAGGAAAACTCACCAGATAAGAATATTCCTCTAGTGTAGGCTTCAACTGATAATCGGGGAAAGTAAAGCATCGATAATGTAATTGCAAGCTTCTCAAGTCATGTTTAAAGCATTGGTTTTGATGCAGACAACATGGATATCAACATTCAAAGGATGTGCAAAAAGTTTATCAATATCATATAAAACCTTGTTACAAGTCTTGAAGATTAGAAGAAGAATTATTAATGAAACAACAAATGTCAAAAGATATAAATAATTCTTAAACTTGAATATAGATGTTCACAAATATGCATTCATAATCATATACATATCCCACATTTTTAACAATAAGAAAAACTATGTTTGAAATCTTTTTCAAAAGGATTTTTTTGAAAATAAACTTTCAGGAACCGGTTCCTACCTAACAGGGAACCGGGTTCCAAACTTGTTCAAAAATCACTTCCCTGGAATTTGTACCAGGAACCGGGTTGTACCTATAGGGGAACCGATTCCTGCGTGTTATTTTTGAATTCTGGGTTATAACGTTCACTAGGAACCGGGTTCTGCCTGGGTCGGAACCGGTTCCCAGCGAACCAGTACAGATTTTCTTTTGTTTTTTGAACATAATTCAAATGGTATTCTTTCATGATTGCATCGCATCTTTTCATATCAAATGGCACGAATGAAGAGGTATTTGTGACATTATAAATTGTGCAGATTTTCAAATTCAAATAACCTTCTTCAATTAACAATTTTCATCATTCAAATTTGCATATTCTTACAAACTTTCAAGTGTTATTACAAATCATAAATTTTGTGAAACTTGCCATATACATTTTCATTAAGAAATCATTACAAGTTTCATACATTCATTGTGAACATTTATAATCATTGCTTGAGAACTGTTTCTTTCTTGAAGAAGAAGATCAATCAAAGATTGATAGTGCTCTCCATCTCTTTCAAATAAATCATTGTATTACAAAAAGAAAGTATTCCCTTACTATCCAGGATTGTTGGAAGTAAGTGTTGTGATTTGAAGAGGATTGTTCTTCATTCACATTAGTGTTTGTTTGACCTTAAAGGTGTTAAGAACCTTTGGTCACCCTATAGGTTAGATAGTAAGCATAGGCTGTACAATCATTCTAAACTATAGTGAAATCTCTTTCATGTTGGAAAGGGGACTGGAGTACTCTCGGATTGTGAGGGGAACCAGGATATATCGCCGTGTTCTTTACTTTTCCGCTTTTATCGTTTTCATCACCATAATCAAGAAAAGATAAGATATAGTTAAAAACCTTCAAACACTTAACCACAAATTACTACAAGTATTCTCATAAAACCGAATAAATTTTTATATACCTAATTCACCCCCCCTCTTAGGCACTCTTAGACTTACAGATACATCGGATCATAGAACTGGACCAAGGTTGAGAGAATACCCTCCTTCATCCTGAGCTTCATAAGATAAATGATGGACCCATACTTCCTCCAAAAATCTGCAGGATACTCAATCTCAGGAATCAGACTTATCAACTCATCTATCTTGGGATCTTTGAAACTGTACTTCCCGGTCTTTCTTTTTTCAGAATGCATAGTCAAAATGTACCTGAGATATTCACAAATAGTCCATTTTTAAGTCCCTTGAAATAAAGTGTCTTTAAGATATGCTCATGGGTGCATGAATGCATGATGAAACAATCATACACAAGATCGCAAACATTGGGTTCATAGGTTCAATGTCACGAGCCTGAGGTCGAAGGTACTACCCATAAGGTATGATCTAAAAGCTATCACCTGCCGAACAAGGTTCTAGAGGCTCCCAGAGTCTACATCCTTCCTTAGGATATTATCAACTTTCCGATTAACTCGGTAATTAATAATGTTCTCAAGAAAAACTCGTCCGAGCGTAGTATCGCGTGACAACTACTTCCAGATTACTCCATCATAGCTTCCGCACTACACCTAAAAGGCCAAGATGGGTTAGGTGTTCTATGGTCCTCAGTTTCAGCAGACTCCCAAGTCAAAATAAGCACGTCTTCCTAATTACACGGTAAACGACACTACAATCAAAAGGGCCTCCACTGAGTGAGGGATCTCATGCCTCCTTTTTTGGGATTACTCCCTCAAAGTTAACATGACTATACCGCCCATCCTATCTTAAGTTTTCCCAAGTCCGGGTATCGAACTTATGAGAAATCACCAAGCACCTTGAAAACCAGGATAATCCAGACAAACACATATACAACACATAATATATAACAAACAATAACACATATACATATATAAACAAAGATAGGCTCAACCCACTTAGGGATGGACCAACAAGAGGTCAATCTGTCCCCAATGAAGTCTCCATTTTTTTCTGTAGCGGTAGAAATGTTAAGACTAAGCCATTGGATTGACTTGACTTGTACAAATCAAAATAAAAATCGCCACCGCGCTATACTATTTCCAAAGGAATGAGAAAAGAGCGAATAAACCAAAAGAGGGGGAAAGATTCTAGGTAAGGGGGTTGGTTATAAAAAGGGAAGGTATTAGCACCCTAAACATCTACGGTACTCCACAAGAACCTCTTTGTAAAATATGTACACTTTGGCTATAAAATGTTGTATAAAAAATAGATTGTGGTGATGAGAAAAGAAGTTTTTTTTTTTAATTTTTGCACCCGCCGCGGTTGCGAACCTTTAGTGCCTACGTACCACCTTCTATGCAATAGGGGATCATGGTACTCGTAGTTCTTCTTTAAAAAATTTAAAACACAAGTGTGTTGGTTAATTTTAGGAGACAAGACGTCATTGTCATTGTCCTTGTGGAAAACATACTTACTACCCACAATTATGATAAATGAGAATTTGCGTCATCTCAAAGTGGAGAATATGGCTTGGATTTTAAAATAAACAATGCCTCACTCAACACCCAAGTGGAAAATATCTCACTTCACTACATATTGTAGAAGTATAGTTATTTGCATCACTACAAGGATTGACAAGAGTCTAATTTTTTGAGAAAATTTTTTAAAGATAGTTTGAATGAGATTCATTGAATTTTAGTCTTCTCACAAAAAATGTTAAGGTATTATTAAGTTGATTGAAATTTGATTAAGAAATAATTTTTGAAAATACATGGACATAAGTCCAAGTTTATTATTAAAGTGTTCATGATTTAGAAACAAGAAGATCTTTTAAAAGGAGGGAGAAGATTTTTGAAATTAAAGAAGATGGGAGGAGATGAAGAGACTATCCTAAAGCATAAGGTAAAAGCTAAGGAGAAAGACCATCTAACTAAATAAGAAGCCAATACTTGACATAATGAGTCAATTCCTTTGGACTTTAAACCAAGGAAACAATTAATAAATCCCTTAAGAATACCAAACTTCAATTGCATTAAGTCTTCACAAAAATTGGACAGAGTAATGGTTGTATACAGATGAATTCCAGATCACAAACAAAGCATGTAATCACAATAACCTTCAAACAAAGCAGACAAACAACCCAATGTCTTGAGGTAAACCCCAAGAACTCCAGACAAAATAACAATTGAGGTCACAAGGTTTCAAGGTAGATCAGGGCTTCTAATCCTAAGTCCAAGAAGTTCACAATCTCCAAAGTGCCAAGGATAGTAACCAAGTAGTCCAAGTAACATTAAAGTTTGTTAGGGTTTAAGTTGATTATTAGGTATCTTCAAAAGGAAATGAAAATCTCAAGTGAGTAAAATAAAAATGACATGAAGATAGAGGCTCAAGTGAGCAAAAATGAAAAGAGCATGAAATGCAAATGCTAAAGTAAATGATACATAAAGTAAAAACATAAAATAAAAGCATAAAAATAAAGTCAATTGTTAGGAATTAGTGGGTAGTTGGATGACCATCTTGAAATTTGCATTTGGAAATCATTAGAGAATTGGTAGAACAAAAGCCTCTCAATAACAAGTTTCATTTGCTTTTTGTCAAGTATATCATCCATTTTAGAATTCTCAAAATAACACTTAATGATCAATGGTGTTTAAGTGATCCACTTTAACCAAAATTGATGAAGTTCTATTAGAGGATTGGTAGAACCAAAGCCTCCTAACAATGGATCTCAAGGTTATTGGATCAAAGGGTTCAAATTAACATACTTGGGCTTGCAAATATAGGTTTCGGCCACAAATGATCATTTTCTCAAATCGAGACAAAATTTAGCACTGTGTTAAGCAATCGTAAGTGAACTTATGTAGAAGTCGCATCTATTTTGAGGCCGGTCAATAGCAATCTATGCACCTCATATTTTGAGACATGATATGTAAATCATGCTCCAATAACATTTAGTACAATAAGAATGAGATAAGATGAAGAGGGAAGGGGAAATGAATAAACCACATTTGAATAAAAAATTTAATCAAACTATTATTAAAATCATTCATCCATTTTCATGGAGTTAGACTCAACACCATGGATCCAATAATGTTAATAAAGTTCATGATCAAAATTTCAATCTAAGATCAGCCAAAATATATATAGCAATAAAATTGTATTTAAAATAAAAGAAGAGGTTTTTTTTTTAAAATGATTAAAAATGAAAATAAGAGAGAAAAATAGCAACCATGTTCAATTAATCAAGAAAAATTAAATAAGACCATAGAAAAATCAGAAATGAATTCAAATATTTTTATGAAATTTTTGGTAACTTTTTAAAGTAAGAAACGATTTTTAAAATTAAAAGAAATAGAAAAATAAACCAAATAAATAAAAATAGTAAAGTCAGAAATAAAAAATAAATGAGTTCACCAATATTTGTCAAAATATCATTGGATCCTTCCCTATTTTTTTTAGAATTTAAAAATGAATAAAGGTATTTTTAAACATTTAAAACAATTAAAATAAAGTGGAAAATAATAAAAAAAATATATAAAAACACAAAATAAAATTGTGAAAAAATAAAAATCAGAAAGAGAAAAATCAAAAGTATTTTCCATAATTTTTTAAGATTTTTTTGAGTTAAAATGAATTTTCTATGAATTTTTGAATTTTAAAACAATTAAATGTAAAAAATCAGAAATAAAATAATAAACCAAAAAAATATGGGCCATCTGATCATTGTCAAAACGCATTAGTAAACAGATGCAGTGGACCTGGCGCGCTGTGCATGTCATGGACTTTATTAGATATCACACCTGATCATTTATTTTTTAAAATTAAACAACTTAAAATGTGGCACGTTGGATGGAGTCTGACTCACTAAAGTAGTCAGATCCAAGGGCTCCTGAGACACGCGCATGTTAAGGCAAGTATACTACATCTGTTTCAAAAAAATAACGTGGCTACATGTCATTTGTTAAAGACAAACATGTCATTGGTTAAAGACAGACATGTCATCGTCTTCAACCTCCAGCCAGCCTCAAATCATATTCCACAAACTGTAAAATTAGCAAACCAGACCGGTACCATTAGATTCGTCTCTTCAAGACGACTCTAATGGTACCATCGCGCCAAATTTATATAAACTGTGCAAGGATGTGTTTGAAGAAAACCAGAAAAAATAACGAGTACAAAAATCTAGGATATCTCACTCAAACCTCAAAGAAATTGCAAGTTATAAAGAGCATGAGGATCATAAGGATACATAGAATAGATTAGTCTTTTATTTGGATCAATTTGGACAAGAAATCTACCTGAACCAAGTAGTGAAAAGTTGCTCTGAAACTGGACTTCTGTAGATCAATATAGGTCACGATTCTTGAGGATAATTGTATAGTTAGCTTCAGAGAAGTTCAATGAAGCTAACTGAATGGAGCTTTTGGTGTTTAAAGGTGAGAATGTAAGAAATCGGAAATTCAAATTCAGAGTTCATGTGGGATATGAACAGGGGTCAATTGGCTATCAAAATCTTGTGAAAATAGGTGGGATATGCATCTTATTTATAGGAGAGGATGAAACAATGCTTAAGCGTGCGAATGAGGGTGTAATTGAGTGAATTCGTGTGGACCTGCAACATGAGCAATTTGTGACTTATTTTGCACCAAAACTCATCCAAATCATACGTTTTATGATGCTAAACGCTTTTGAAAATTTTCTAAACATGATTAGAAGCAAAAAGCGCACAAACATGGTGAATAGAAGCCGTATTTGTGAATTTCCAACTGTGACTTGGGAGGAAACTTAGGTTTCAAGATACCATTTTTGAACCAATGGCATTTTTAATTCTAGGGGTCTTAGAGCATGATTCTTGAAGCTTTAGAAAGAGGATGTTACAAGCTTTAAAATGTGAAAATAATGGATCCAAATGCATTCTTGGGCAAGAAATTGTGCTGAGTCAAAGTTGAAAAAAAGAGGTTGACTTTTTGTACTTAGAAACATTTCAAATTTTTCTTCAAAAGTGACCTATAATGTTTTGAGCTCAAACAAGACTTTCCTCCAAAAAAATTCCTTAATAAATGATGCTAGCTTGAAATATACTTCTTAAATAGCATTGTGGGACTTGGATCACTCAAAAATACCAAGTATTGAAAAAGTTATGGTCTTGCAAAAATTGTGAAAATTCCTGAGATGACCTATAATCTTTTACATCATTGAGGCATTTTCAAGATTTGCAAACAAAAGAAGAGTTGAATTTCACCTACTTAAGATCATTATGGAAAAATAATGGACTCAAGGGGATAAAAATTGATCAAGTTGTGATCATTTGAAGTCACACAAGGGAAATTGAGGGTTCATCTGGAGGACTTGTAATCTTATTTCACCATCAAGTTTCTTCCATACGAAATTTCCTAGAAACTTTTGAATTCATTTGTTGATAAACCTTTAAAGAGGATCATGTCTTTGGAATCACTCAAAAATACCAAAAGGTGAGCAAGATATAGCCTTTATAAGTTCAAAACCCTAGCTCCTAGACAACCAAATGCCTTAGAAACCCTTTTCAAATTTCACAAACTTTCTTGCACAAATACCTTTTTCATGTAAATATAAGTTGTTGAGGATGATAATGAGAAACCATGGCAACCATAACCACTTCCAAATATTGAGAATTGAGGGAATTATGCACTTTTGATCAAGAACTCAAGGACTTGCCAATTAGGTCAAATCTTTTCAATCAACTTTTGCATCCTTTAACTTTTTTTGGTAAAATTGAGGCATGATGAATCATAATAGACCTTGTCATGATGTCACTTCAAAGAATCTTCAATGATGAAGCTTGAACCTCAATAAAATCTTGTTGAAGAAGACATGGAAATAAACTCATGAACCTATAGATCAACCTGGTGCAATGTGTTATACTTCCACCTATAGCATAATCAACTAAAGCAAACATTCATAGTATTTGTTAGTTAAATAATAATCAATAAAAAACATAAATGATCATAAAATACAAGTTAAGGTTCTTGGTGATTCCTCCTAGAGAAAAAACTAAAGATAGGTGTTGTACCCAAATTTTCCCCCCTAAGATCCCTTCATCATACCATATTGTTTCAATCACCACAAAATCACATTAGGGCTTTTGGTTCCTCTCCTCACCTTTAACCTTGCTCTTTGAGGAGTTACCAAGCACCTTGACTTATTTTTTTTGGTTAACATGAATATTTTGCTTTGATGTTTTGCTCTAAATTAAAAAATACAATATTGGTTTGTCTTACTTGTTAATAATGTAGTTGAAGGAAATGAGGTTTAGCAAGTTGCATCATGGGTTCATGAGTTTATTTCCATGCCCTAGTAAAATCTTGAGAGATTCAAACCTCAACAATGAAGTTGTTTTGAAGTTGGTATGGAAATGGTTTTGGTGGCCATGAGTCCTCATCATCATCCTCAACAAATTCTATTTACAAAGGAAGAATATTGGCACAAAAAGTTTGTTCAAACTTGGCAAAGTTCCACCAAGCATTATCTTGATCTAGAGGCTAGGGTTTTGGACTTCAAAGGGGGCATATCTTGCTCATCTTTTGGTATTTTTGAGTGGTTCCAAAGGCATTCTTCTCTTAAAAGAGTTACCAACAAATCACTTCAAAAGATCCAAAGATTTTTCATGTGGAAGGAACTTGCTGAAGAAGAAAGATTACAGGTCATCCAGATGAACCCCCATTTTTTTCCATATATGACTTCAATTGATCATAACTTGGTCCATTTTTATCACCTTGAGCCCATTATTTTTTCATGATGATCCTAAGGATGTATACTTCATGCCTTCTTCTATGTGCAAAGTGAGAAAATGGATGGAAGTTGCTTTAAGAATGCAAAAGATTATAGGTCATTTCATGATTTTTGGCCAACTTCAACAAGTCATAACTTGCTCAATTTTTGGAGATTTTGAGGGGTTCAAATTTAAAAATGTCATTCAAGAGGTCTACTTCATTCCATCTTTTATGGGTCATTTTTAAAGAAGAATTTGAAATATTTCTAAGTATGGAAACTCAACTCTTTTTCCTCAACTTTGACTCCATGTAACTTTCAGCTCAAGCATCCATTTTATTCCTTTCTTTTTCCATTACAAAGCTTGTTACATCATCTTTCCAAAGCATCAAGAATTTTTCCCTAAGACTCCTTGAGGTGAAAATGCCATTGGAATGAACTTGGTAACTTGAAACTGAAGTTTCACCATAAGCCAGAATTTGAAATCCATGTTTTGGCCTTTAAACATCAAATTAGCATGCATTTGTGATCTAAACATGTTTAACCAAGTTGCCAAAGTGGATTAGAGCCTCAAAATGAAAGTATTTGACGAGTTTTGATGCAAATCAGATCACACTTTGCTCGTGTATCAGGTTCACACGATTTCCTTCCAATTTGAATCATTCCACACGCTTGAGCATCCCATTTTATTCCCTATAAATAGAGGGTCACCCCCCATTTAATTTCCTAAGCTTTGATAGCCAGAATCACCCTGCCAAACTTGCTTCACAACTCAGAATTCATCTACTTCGAATCTTATCCTCAATCTTTTTTCAATCCATTTTTCCATCAATTCACCTTCCTTTATCTTCCCTGAACCTAACCATATAATTACATTCAAGAATCGTGCCCTACATTGCTCCATAGAAGTCCAGTTTCAGAGCTCTGCAACTCAACTTCAATAGGTAGATTCCTTCATCAATTATTCAAAATTTTGGTATCATTGTGTTGCTCTCATTGCCCTGGTTCTAGTTGCAACACTTACTTTTGTCTAGAAGCACGTTTTGACCATGAATTTTCAAATCCCCTTTCAAAACTTTCTATCCAAATTGCTTGAGTTACATTTTATATAAATATGGCGCGAGGGTATGGTTGTCTTCATCTTGAAGAGACGAAGCGAATGGCATAGGTCTGAGCTTCTGATTTTACAGTCTGAGAGACCTGCAATTCGTGAGGCTGGAGGTTGAAGATGACCAACGTGTCACCTTCTAACCAATGAAAGCGTGCCATTAGTTTTTTTTGAATTTCTGATTTTATATTCGATTCAGTGCTTTATTCAGTAAAGACCACGTATGCACAACGCGCCAGATCCTTTGGATTTGATTACTAACGCGTTTTGACTCTCATCCAATGGTTCACATCTTTTTCTTTTATTTTTTTCTTCTGATTTTCATATTTTAATTGTTTTAAATTTCAAAAAATCATAGAAAATTCATTTTTAGTCCAAAAAATCTGAAAAAATTATGAAAATTATTTTTGATCATTCTCTTTCTAATTTTTATTTTTTCACAATTTATTTTTGTGTTTTGGTAATTTCTATGAATTATACATTTATTTGATTTGTTTAAAATGATTAAAAATATTTTTACACATTTTTAAATTCAGAAAAAATTATGGAATGATCCAATGACATTGTGACAAATATTGGTGACTTTATTTTATTTTTGTTTCCGACTTTACTATTTTTTTACCATTTTTGTTTATTCTACCCATTTATTTTAATTTTTAAAAATAGTTTCTGACTTTCAAAAATTCCCAAAATTTTTATTAAAATATTTGGACCCATTTCTGATTTTTCTATGGTTTTATTTTTCATTTCTTGATTAATTTGAATATTATTGATATTTTTCCCATTATTTTTAAGTTTATTTTAATATTTTTCATCCTTTAATACATATATTATATATTATATCATTTTGTGAATACTTTCTGGCTGTCTTGGGTTGATTTTTTGGTCATGGCTTTATTAACATCATTGGATCCATGGTGTTGAGTTTAACTCCACAAAAAATGGATGAATGATTTTAATAATAGTTTGATTAAATATTAATTCAAATCTGTTTTTTTCTATTTACCCTAATTCCTCTTCATCTTTTCCCTTTCTAATTGCACTAAATGTTGCTAGAGCATGATCTCTATATCATGTCTCAAAACAAATGGTGCATAGATTGATATTGACCAGCCTCAAAATAGGTGCGACTTCCGTATAAGTCCACTTACGATTGCTTAACATAGCGCTAAATTTTGTCCCGATTCAAATAAATGATCATTCATGGCCCAAACTTATGATTGTAAGCCCAAGTATGTTAATTTGATCTCTTTGATCCAATAACCTTGAGATTCATTGTGTGGAGGCTTTGGTTCTACCAATCCTCTAATGGATCTACAACACTTTTGGTCAAGACAGATCACTTAAACATCGTTGATCATTAAATGGTACTTATGAGAATTCCAAATGGATGATATACTTGACAAAAAGCAAATGCAACTTGTTGTGTGGAGGCTTTGGTCTTACCAATCCTCTAATGAGTTCCAAATGCAAGTTTCAAGATGGTCATCCAACTAACCACTAATTATTGACTTGTTTTACCTTATGCTTTTATTCTTTTTTACGCTTTATGTACTATTTACTTTTAGCATTTACATTTCATGCCATTTTCATCTTTGCTCATTTGAGCATTTATTTTCTTGCCATTTTTTTACTTTGCACACTTGAGCTTTTCTTTTCCTTTCTTAAGATACTTAATAATCAACATAAACCCTAAAAAACTCTTAATGGCACTTGGATTACTTGGTTATTATCCTTGGCATGGTGGAGCAGTGGACTTTTCTTGGACTTAGGATTATAAAACTTGGCCTATCCTGGAGCTCTTGAGGTTTACCTCAAGACATTGGGTTGCTTGTTTGTTTTTTTGTGTGCAGGTTTTTGTGATTACATCCTCTGTTTGTAATCTGGAATTCACCCGTACACAGCCGTTACTCTGCCTAATTTTTGTGAATACATAGTACACTTGAAGAGGTCTAGTATCTTTGCTTGCTTGGTTTCAATCCCAAGAATGGGAATTTTATCTTGGCCCTTAATGTCAAGCTTTGGCTTCTTGTTGGTTAGATGGTCCTTATCCTTAGCTTTTACCTTATGCTTTAGGATAGTCTCTTCTACTCCTCCCATCTTCTTTAATTTCAAAAATCTTCTCCCTCCTATTAAAACTCTTCTTGTTTTGAAACTTAGACTACTTTCATAATAAACTTGGACTTATGTCCATGCATTTTCAAAACATTTTCATAAATAAACTTCAATCAATCTAATAATATTTTGACACTTTTTTATGAGAAGACTAAAAGTCAATCAATCTCATTTCAAACCATTTTGCCACTTTGGCTTTTTATCTTTAAACTTTTCTCAAAAGGTTAGACTCTTGTCAATCCTTGTAGTGATGCAAACAACTATACTTCTATGATATGTAGTGAAGTGAGGTATTTTCCACTTAGGTGTTGAGTGAGGCATTGTTGATTTTAAAATCCAGGCCATTATCCTCCACTTTGAGATGATACAAATTCTCCTTTCTCATGATTGTGGGTAGTAAGTATGTTTTCCACACGGACAATGACAATGATGTCTTATCTCTTAAAATTAACCAACACACTTGTGTTTCAAATTTTTAAAGAGGAACTACGTGTACCCTGATCCCCTATTGCACGAAAGGTGGTACATAGGCACTAAAGGTTCGCAACCGCGGCGGGTGCAATAATCGTAAAAAATATATTTCTTTTCTCACCTCCACCATCCATTTTATATACAACACATTTTATACAGCCAAAATATATAGATTTTTCAAAGAGGCTCCTGCGGAGTACCGTAGATGTTTAGGGTGCTAATACCTTCCCTTTGCATAACCAACCCCCTTACCTTGAATCTTTCCCCCTTTTTTTTGGGTTATTCGCTCTTTTCCCATTCCTTTAGAAACAATAAAGCGCGGTGGCAATTTTTATTTTGATTTGTACAAAGTCTAGTTAATCCAATGGCTTAGTCTTGAACATTTCTATCACTACAGAAAAATTGCGACTTCACTGGGGACAGTTTGACCTCTTGCTGGTCCATCCCTAAGTGGGTTAAGCCTATCTTTGTTTATTTCTGTATATGTGTTATTATTGTTTATGTGTTATATTTTTGTATATATGTTTGTATATATGTTTGTTTGGATTTTCCTGGTTTTCAGGGTGCTTGGTGGTTACTCATAAGTCCTACACCCGGACTTGGGCAAACTTTAAGATAGGACGGGCGGTATAATCATGTTAACTTTGAGGGAGTAATCCCAAAAAAGGAGGCATGAGATCCCCCACTCAGTGGAGGCCCCTTTAACTATAGTATCGTATACCGAGTAATCGGGAAGACGTATTGCTTTCGACTTGGGAGCCTGCTGAAACTGAGGACCGTAGAATACCAAACCCATCTTGGCATTTTAGGTGTAGTGCGAAAGCTATGACGGAGTAATCTAGAAATAGTTGTGACGCGATACTACGCTCAGACGAGTCTTTCTTGAGAATATTACTAATTACCGAGTTAATCAGGAAGTTGGTAATATCCGAAGGAAGGATGTAGACTCTGGGAACCTTTAGAACCTTGTTCGGCAGGTGATAAATTTTTAGACCAACACCTTATGGGTAGTACCTTCGACCTCATGCTCGTGACGTTGAACCTATGAACCCTATATGTGTGATCTTGTGTGTGATTGCTGCATCATGCATCCATGCACTCATAAGCATCTTTTGAAGAAAACAATATTTCAAGGGATTTCAAGGTTGACTATATGTGAATATCTCAGGTACTGTTTACCATGGATTCTGGAAACAGAAAGACCGAGAAATACAGTTTCAAGGATCCCAAGATAGATGAGTTGATCAGTCTAATTCCATAGATCGAGTGTTCTACAGACTTTCGGAAGAAGTATGGATCCATTATTCCTCTCATGAAGCTAAAGATGAAGGAGGGTATTCTCTCAACCTTGGTCCAGTTCTATGATCCGGTGTATCACTGCTTTACTTTTCCTGATTATCAGTTGATTCCTACACTGGAGGAGTATTCTTATCTATTGGATTTTCCCGTTACCGATCGTGTTTCTTTTACTGGTTTGGAGGGTGAGCCAAAACCACATGAGATTGCTGCTTTGATTCATCTGGGGGAGTCTGAGGTGGAAGCCCATATGACTACTAAAGGAGGGATTAGAGGATTTCCAGCTCATTTCTTATTGGAGAAAGCTCGTTAGTTTTCCAGAATGAAGAGTATGGTTGCTTTTGAGGCTATCTTTGCTTTACATGCTTACAGATTATTCTTATTCCCTAATGTGGACAAATTTGTCGACATTAACGCTATCAGGATTTTCATGATTGGAAACCCAGTTCCTACACTGTTGGGTGATGCCTATTACTCTGTTCATCTTCGGAATTCTTATCATGGTGGAATGATTATCTGTTGCATGCCTTTGTTGTACCAGTGGTTCATCTCTCATATGCCTCAGTCTGATGCTTTTTAGGATGTCAAGAAGGAACCTCATTGGGCGCCTAAGATCATAGCACTTACTCACTCGGATATTGATTGGTATCATCGAGCTTATCAGGATGTGGAGATTATTGAAGATTGTGGTAGTTTCCCCAATGTACCTCTTCTTGGTACAAAAGGAGGAATTAACTATAACCCTGTTCTTGCACGACGATAACTCGGTTACCCGATGAGATATAAACCAAACAATATCCATTTGAGTAGTTTCTTTCTGAAGGAAGGAGAAGACCACGGGGAATCTAGGGAGCAGATTGCGAAGGCATGGTGTCACATTCATAAGAAGAGTAGGAAGGATTTAGGACCTAGGGGCGCTGTTTCTTTGGAGACATACCTTCAGTGGGTCCGATCGAGAGCCATTCAGTTGAAGATGTCGTATACTCGGGAGACAACCATGCCTGATCTATTTGTGAAGACCACTCCTCCCTTATTAGATTATCTAGAAGAGCTGCAACTCGCTTTGGTTAGGATGTAACAGGAAAGGGATGCTTGGAAGAACAAGTTCCAGACTTTAGAGAGTTCCTATATAGCATACTTGAAGGAGAGAGATGATTTGATCGAGATATTTAAAAGCCGAGCGGTGGATTCTATAGAGAGGCAAGGGAATTTATTTTCTCCTAAGCCTCAAACAGGTGTTGTTTGTTCACTTCCTGATTCAGATAATTGGAAGGAGGTTGCCATTAGACATGTGGAAGAAAACCAGAGGTTGAGAGCTCAGATTTCCAGGCTCACGGGGAAGCGCTAGCGTACAGATTGATCTCTATCAGTTCCTTTTCACAGGATTTTAGATTGTATTTTCATCTTGTATTTAGGATCATTGAAACTTGTAACCCATTTTAAAGTTATTATAATAAAAGTTTTCAGTATTTCAAATGCGTTCTTATTTTGATGTTTGCAATATGTCTATAAATGTTAAATCCCTTGAAATATTAAATGATAAAGTAAAAATAATCATGTGCATTGCATGTCATGCATCATGTTGCACATATTTCTTGCATTTACTATGCATATCCAGGTGCCTTACCCAGCTTCTTTACTTCATTCAGCAAGCTGACTCATCACTACAACACTCGGGCTAATTTAAAAAAGAAGATGGACAACTTAGAATAGGAGAATCGCGAGCTGCACGAAGAAGTTTCTACTTTGAAGGCTGGCTTGGCCAATTTGACTACTCTGATGGAAGCTCTGGTGGTTTCTCAGAATCAGCCACCGAGTGTTCAACCTCAACCAACAAGGGCAAATGCTGAAGTTCCTACTGTTCCTGTATCCGCTACTCCGACTGTTGTTCAAAATCGCATGCCTCAGGGTTATCCGTGGGGAATTCCAGAGAATTTTGTACCTGAAAGTTTCAATTTGGGCCCCCGAGATGCTCCAGTGGTTCCAAATGTTGTTACTCCAGCACCTCCTATGGTGCATACTGTTCCTGCTTCACCTCCTTCGGCAAATTCGGTTCTGTTTGTTAATGAAGATGTGTGTCGTCCTTTCCCTCTGCCGAGTGAAGACTTGGGTCTTTATGATAGAATGGATGATTTCCAAGAGCAGTTTGAAAGAATGCAAAGAGAGATGAAGGCTCTTAGGGGAAAAAAGTTATTTAGGCAGAATGTGAATGAGCTGTGTTTGGTCCCGAATGTTAAAGTGCCTGCTAAGTTCAAGGTCCCAGAGTTTGAGAAGTACAAGGGCAAAACTTGCCCTCGTGCTCACTTGGTGATATATGTAATGAGAATGTCTACCCACACCGATGATCAGCGCCTACTGATTCACTTTTTCCAGGATAGTCTGATCGGCGCAGCGATGAAATGGTAAATGAGTTTAGACATCGCCAACATCCATAACTTTAATGATTTGGGGAAGCATTTATAAAACAATACAAGTACAATGTGGACATGGCGCCTGATCGTGACCAGCTTAGGGCCATGGTTCAGAAAGTCAGAGAATCGTTCAAAGAGTACGCGCAGAGATGGCGCGAAGTGGCTGCACATGTGGCACCCCCTATGGAGGTGAAGGAAATGACTAAATTTTTTCTGAAGATGTTAAGCGCTTTCTACTACGAAAGAATGGTAGCAAGTGCCCCGAGTGATTTTACAGAAATGGTAGGAATGGGCGTCCGCTTAGAAGAGGCAGTAAGAGAAGGCTGTTTGACAAAGGGTGAAGGATCCGGAAGTGTGAAAAAGCCAGCTTATGGGTTTACAAAGAAGAAAGAAGGGGATGCCAATGTTGTTATACAAGAGAGGAGGGTAAATGCTCCTAGAAGGAATTATCAGCGTCACCAACAAGTTTCTTCAGTGACTCATGTTATGAATGCCGCTCCAACTACCGTTTCTTATGAAAGACAGTCCCAGCAGGGGAACCAGGGGAATAATCAGAGAAGGGAGAACTATGACCCTATTCCAATGAGCTATGCAGGGCTACTACCAGCATTGATTCAGAAGAAGTTGGTCCAGACATGACCACCTCCAGCAGTACCATCACCATTGCCTTGGTATTACAAAGCAGACCAGACGTGTGCCTTTCATCAGGGAGCACCATGGCCTTGTGTTGAAAATTGTTATCCTTTGAAGACCGAAGTGCAAAGGTTGGTGAAGTCTGGAATTCTATCCTTCAAAGACATGGGACCTAATGTGAAAGACAATCCTCTTCCCAAACACGGAGGAGTGAATGTTGTGAATATGGTGGTCGGTTGTCCAGGTGACTTCCGTATTTTTGACATTAATCTGGTTAGAGGAGATTTAGTGAAGCTGCACACAGACCTCTATGAATTCAATTATTATATGCATGACCACGTCGGTTGTGCTGTTTGCAGTACAAACATCCAGGGTTGCGAGAAGATAAAGGTTGATTTGCAGGAGATGATGGATGAAGGTTTAATCCATATAATCAGGCCTAGGGAATATTATGAAGAGGAAGTGAATATGGTTTCTGGATGTCCTGGTTGTGATACGGTGGGAGAACTGACTTGAGATTTTGCGTTTGTGTTCACAAATGTTTCAGTTTAGCAAGAATTGCCACCGACTTTTTATTTTATCCTAAGGAAAGGTCAAAAAGCACAGGAAAGACCTTTGAGATGTTTTCTTGGGTTCGGGGAGTAGATTATGAAAAGGGAAGGTGCAAGCACCCTTTTCATCCATGGTTATCCATGGGCTCTTAGTTACTTTTTTAGATCACTTGCTTTGCTTTTCCAATTGTTTGAAATGGTGCTATGTGTGTGGTTTTAAAAGATGTTTTGAAAAGAGGCCATCGTTGTGGCAACCTTTGTAATGATTCTTGTTTGAATGTATACAAAGGTGTTTTTGTCTTTTGAAAAGATTTCAATGTTTGAAAGTTTGATTTGGGAAAATGTTTTGAAATTGTGTGTTTTGAAATTAGCAAGGATGTTTTTGCAAGCTTTGATCAAGTAACTAAGAGTTGTCTACCCTATTTTACTCAAATATCTTCCCTAATGTTTTTAACCCTTTTAACAGTGTTATTTCACCATTGCATTTGGTGAACAACCTTGTGTTAGGATGTTTAACGGGACAGGCGCGGGTCATCGTATAGACCATGATAGCAATTGTGTCAAGTATCTTTGGCAAATTTTTGAGGGACTTGATCATTTTTGTTTAGGCAACCAAGATAGCGTCATCGAGGGACTATGATCTTTTGTTTTGTTTTTGTTTTGCCAAAGTACCCAACATGCATAACATGGCCCATTTTTTAAGGCAACAAGTGGATTGTAACCCTAGGGGTGCAAGTGTGTATTGTGCTTGATTTTCATGCATTTTTATCTTTGATTAGGTCAAGCTATGTGTTGATTTGGATTTTTGCATACAAACCATAATTCTCTAATCATGGCATAATTGAAAGCGTAAAGTGCGAGAATTAAAATTCTAAGCTATTACAATATGATTATGGGGGTGGAGGTACAATCTTTGAATGGGGGTATTTAACAAGAAATATAAACCCTAATTTACTATTACATCCAAATTGAATTCACAATGTATAAATATTTAAATGGACAATATTTAAATAAACAAAATAAATAAATACATCAAATAATATGAATTATGCAAAAAAAGGTTTTTGTTTGTTTATGTTTGTAAAAGTATTTAATGTAAAAAAGTATAAAGAAATAAATAAAAAAAGATTAATTTATTTATTTTAATGGTAAAACCCTAATTTTTTTAAGAAAGTAAATATGTTAATTATTTTATATACAATAAAATATATTAATATGTACAAAAATAAAACATACTTAAAAAAAGTATTTTTTTAGTATGAATAATAATAAAAGTATAAATGTAATATTTTATATTTTTATTTTAAAGTATTTAATAAAATAAAAGTATATATATATATATATATATATATATATATATATATATATATATATATATATATATATATATATATATATATATATATATATATATATATATATATATATATATATATATATATATATATATATATATATATATATATATATATGTATATTAGTTATATTAAATATGTACAAAATAAAATAAAATATGTACAGAAATAAATTATATTTATAATAATATTTTCAGTGTGAATAAAAATAGGTAATAAAAATAAAAGTATAATTTACATATGTTTTTCAAGTCTTAATAAATAATATAAAAGTATTTAAATGCTTTTTATGTTAGAAAAATTAAAATAAAATACCAAATAAATGTGAAAAAATTATGAAAATATTTTTGAGCATTTTTATATTTGGAAATAAATAAACAAAATCAGAAATGAAAACAAAAATGCAAAAATATAAAAATACAAGAAAATGGGCCAGGGGGTGCAAAAAGGAAAAGAGGGGGTGTCAAAAGTAGCCAGGCCAAGCCCATCCCAAAATTTTATCTTCAACCTCCAGCTTTTGAAAAAACGTGTGCGTGCCCTGTACAAAATTGGACATCCTGCATACGAGCTCTATTGCAAAAACACATAACACCAAACTTCTAGAGAATTTCAAGACGATTCCAACCATATAAAGAACTAATCCTAACTCTCAAAGACCAGAGAAAATTTCTCTGGCCCCAAAATCTGACCTAGTTTTTTCAGCATGTTCATGGATGAAATTCTCTTAGCACACTTAATATAAATGAAAACTGATCATATGTACAACTTCATGGCAATGAATTCTACATTTTTTATTCACAAACCTAAAGCTAAATGTTCCTAAATAGAGAGATAGGAAGTGGACAAAAACCTGTTTCAGTTGAATTCGTGTAGGGCAATGTAGTGGTTTTCAAAATCCTAAAAATGACCATTTTGCCCTTTTGGTGATCTGATCAAATTTCTTGTGGAGTTGTGGTCCAAACTTGATCAAATGGTTCATATGAGTTCATATTGTTGATGTGGGTCAAAATTCATGAGGCTTGACTATAAATTGGCCACAGTTGACTTTTTCTCCAATACAGCTGATATCTAGGTCAACTGTCCAATTGACTGGGCAAAAATTTGATTCAAGGCTTGAAACTTGGTATGGACAAACTTATGAGTCCAACATGAAGTATGAAAGTCAATTTTAGCATTGAAGGTCCAAAAATCTCTATGCAAACTCATACCCTAATTTAGGTCATCAGTGCAAGGAGATGTCTTGAGCAGTGCAAACTCTAGCTTGGTCTTGAGTTTAAAGAGCCTTGTGAGGGGAATATTAATAAAATGAGAGAGCAAATTTTGGGGTACAACACTGGTTAATTCAGAATTTTTGATGTGGAACATTTGAATGAAGATCTCGTACAGTTGCATGCCACTTTCTGCCGTACTGCTGGACAGGTGGAACACCGATATGGATCTTGCATAGTTTGCTGCCGAGACCCCCGAGGATGTTCTATTGTGAGAGAGGGTGTTCAATTGCTGTTAGACAATGGGACTATAAATGTCACAGGTCAGAGAGATGATTATCACGAGGTTGATATGGTCAAAGTTTGTTTGATGGGAGAAGAGTCAGAGGAAGAATATGCCTCCGCGGATGAGTATTTATCTTCAGACGAAGATTTGTTTGTCGGGAGTTATCTGTTGAAAGCTGATTGTGTCGAGGAAGGTGTAAATGTCATTGTACCTTGTTTTGGTGCACCCGCTCATCTTGAGGTGGAGTACCATAGCAAACCAGCTGTTACCCCATTGGTAATTAGTCTGCCAGGACCTGTTCCCTATAAATCAGATAAGGTTGTGCCTTACAAATACAACGCTACAATCTTGGAAGATGGGGTGGAAGTTCCCATCCAGACAATGCCATATATTGGAAATATAGCTGATAATAGCAGGGTGACCCGTAGTGGTCGTGTGTTTGTGCCGGTTATTCAAAAAGATGTTGTTGCTGGAAAGAAAATTGCTGAGAACGATGAGCCTAAGAAGGTTGCAGGAGAGACTAGTGGAGCTACAATGGAAAAAGAAGTAGATGATATCTTGAAAATAATTAAAATGAGCGACTACAAAATTGTAGATCAGCTATTGCAGACTCCTTCAAAGATATCCATCCTAGCTTTATTGATGAATTCCTCCGCTCATAGAGAATCACTGATGAGAGTACTATACCAAGCTTTTATAGAGAATGACATTCCGTTGGATCAATTCAGCAATGTGATTGGAAACATTACATCGTGTAACAACTTGAGTTTTTGTGATGATGAGTTACCAGATGAAGGGAGGAATCACAACCTGGCCCTCCACATATATATGAATTGCAAGAATGATTCGCTGTCCAATGTGCTAATTGATAACGGATACGCGATGAATGTTATACTGAGAAGTACTCTCATGAAGTTAAAGTATCAGGGAAAACCTATGCACTCGAGTGCCATCATTGTGAAGGCTTTTGATGGGTCGAGGAAATCTGTCATCGGTGAAGTGGACTTACCCATCCATATAGGACCAAACTTGTTCTTGATAACTTTCCAGGTAATGGACATTATCCCCGCGTATAGTTGTTTGCTAGGACGGCCATGGATACACGAAGCAGGAGCTGTCACTTCAACCCTACATCAAAAGCTAAAGTTTGTGCGTGAAGGGAAAGTAGTAATCGTAAATAGGGAGCAGGCGTTATTAATATCCCATCTATCCTCTTTCAGTATTGTAGAAGCGGATGAGGCTGCTGTTGGAACCCAGTTCCAAGCTCTATCCATTGACAACATAAGGAAGAATGAGAATTCTGTGGTCTCACTGAAGGATGCGCAACAGGTTGTGCGTAATGGTCATAATGCAGTTTGGGGACGACTTGTGGATCCACCCGTGAACAAAAACGGAGCTGGTTTGGGTTTCTCTTCGAAGAATGGCAAAGGCAAAACTCTGAAGTTGAGGTCTTCTGTGAATAGTTATCATGATGTTTTCCGCAGCGGAGGCTACCTCCATCTAATTGGTTCTGGAATTAATGTTGTTGAAGAGGATGAAGCAGAGTAGGAAGCACCTAATTACGTGACGCATGGAGTCCGAGTTCAGAACTGGGTCACCATTGATGTTCCTTCTTGCTTACATATTTCAAAGTAATTTGTTTCGTTCATCTGTTTCTTTCTTTTGAAAAACTTTCACTCTGCCCAAGGTGGAAGTATCGATGTTGTAGGGCTTATCTGTTTGCTATAACTGTTAAGATCATTAATAAAAGTTGTCTTTGCTTCCAAATTATGTCTTTTATTTTCCGTTTTTTTCTCCTGGGAAATGGTAATAATAAAAAAAAACCTTTCAAAATAAATGATAACTGAAAATTAGTCTGCATGATCACTTGTTATATGTGTCAGTTTCTTAAAGCAATCATAAATCACATGTGCAGATTAATAAAAAAACCTGTTGAATACAATGACCCTGCACCCTCTCCCAACTTTGAATGTCCTGTGTTTGGGGCTGAAGAAGAAGATTACGATGAGATTCCAAAAGAGGTCTCATAGTTGCTTGAGCACGAGGAAAATACCATTCAGCCATACAAAAAGCCTTTGGAAGTGGTTAATTTGGGTTCAGAAGAAGATCCGAAGGAGGTCAAGATTGGAGCATCATTGCATCCTGATGTAAAGAATGGGTTGATTGAGTTGTTGAAAGAATATATGGATATTTTTGCTTGGTCTCATCAAGATATGCCTGGTCTAGATATAGACATTGTTGAGCATCGTTTTCCGTTGAAGCCAGCGTGTTCTCCAGTTAAACAAAAGTTGAGAAGAACCCACCCGGATATGGCAGTAAAGATCAAAGAGGAGGCCTTAAAGTAGATTAATGTTGGTTTTCTTGTGACGTCAGTGTATCCTCAATGGATTGCCAATATTGTCCCGGTACCGAAAAAAGACGAAAAAGTCTGCATGTGCGTAAATTACAGAGATCTAAATAAAGCTAGTCCAAAAGATGATTTTCCATTGCCTCACACTGACATGTTAGTGGATAGCACAGCAAAATTCAAGGTATTCTCGTTCATGGACAGATTTTCCGGGTATAATCAAATAAGAATGGCTCTAGAGGACATGGAAAAAACAACGTTTATCACACCCTGGGGAACATTCTGTTATAGAGTGATGCCCTTCGGGTTGAAGAACGCTGGTGCAACGTACCAGAGGGCTATGACAACCCTATTCCATGATCTGATGCACAAAGAAATCGAAGTATAAGTTGATGATATGATTGCCAAATTCCAGACTGAAGAAGGGCATATAGTATATTTGTTGAAGTTGTTTCAGCGTTTGAGGAAGTATCATCTCTGCTTGAATCCAAATAAATGCACCTTCAGAGTTAGATCCGGGAAATTGTTGGGTTTTATTGTTAGCCAGAAAGGGATTGAAGTTGACCCTGACAAAGTCAATGCAATTCAAGAAATGCCAGCACCAATAACTGAAAAGCAAGTCAGGGGTTTCCTCGGGCATTTGAATTATATCTCCAGATTTATTTCCCACATGACCGCAACGTGTGAACCGATATTTAAGCTGTTAAAGAAAGATCAAGGTTGTGTATGGACGGATGACTGCCAAAGGGCATTTGAAAGTATTAAAGAGTATCTGCTTGAACCTCCTATTTTTCTCCCTCCCATAGAAGGAAGACCGTTGATTATGCATCTAACCGTGTTGGATAAATCCATGGGTTGTATCTGGGACAACAGGATGAAACAGGAAAGAAAGAGTTCTCCATTTATTACCTCAGCAAAAAGTTCACTGATTGTGAGTCGCAGTATTCCATGCTAGAAAAAACATGTTGTGCTTTGGCCTGGGCAGCAAAGCGTTTGCGGCAGTATATGTTGAATCATACCACCTAGTTGATCTCCAAAATGGATCCAATCAAGTATATTTTTGAAAAGCCTGCTCTTACTGGGAGAATTACTCGTTGGCAGATGTTGTTTTCTGAATATGATATTGAATACCGCACTCAAAAAGCTATCAAAAGTAGTGTGTTGGCAGATTACCTTGCTCACCAGCCGGTGGAAGATCATCAGTCTGCAGAATATGAATTCCTCGATGAAGATGTGATGTTCTTGAAAGTGAAAGATTGTGATAAACCATTGCCCGAGGACGGTCCTGACCCTGAATCTCGTTGGAGTATGGTATTTGAGGGAGCTATGAATGCTTATGGTAAAGGAATTGGTGCTATGATTGTTACTCCTCATGGATCACATATTCCTTTTACTACAAGGTTAACATTTGATTGCACTAATAATATGGCAGAATATAAGGCTTGCATCATGGGTCTTGAAGAAGCTATTGATCTCAGAATCAAGATTCTAGATGTGTACGGTGATTCAGCATTGGTAATAAATCAGATTAAAGGAGAATAGGACACTCGTCACCCTGGCTTGATCCCTTACAAAGATTATGCTAGAAGATTACTACCCTTCTTCAATAAAGTTGAATTCCATCACATTCCTAGGGATGAAAATCAGATGGAAGATGCTCTGGAAACTCTGGCTTCCATGTACCAAGTAAATGCTTGGAATGATATACCCAGAATTACAGTTCGACGGCTCGATAGGCCCGCTCATGTGTTTGCGACACAGGAGGTAGCAAATGAAAAACCTTGGTACTATGATATCAAGCATTTTCTTCAGACTCAGGAATACCCGTTTGGTGCGTCAAAGAAAGATAGAAAGACACTGAGAAGGTTGACAGGCAGTTTCTTCCTCAGTGAAAATGTGTTATACAAGAGGAATTTTGACATGGTCTTGTTCAGATGCATGGATAGACACGAAGCAGACATGTTGATGCATGAGATCCATGAAGGTTCATTTGGAACTCATGCTAATGGACATTCAATGGCTAAAAGGATGCTAAGGGCAGGTTATTATTGGTTAACAATGGAATCTGATTGTTACAATTTTTCAAAGAAGTACCATAAATTCAAGATTTATGCAGATAAGATCCATGTACCTCCGACACTCCTCAATGTGATTTCCTCCCCATGGCCTTTCTCCATGTGGGGTATTGACATGATTGGGATGATAGAACCCAAAGCTTCGAATGGGCACCGTTTTATCTTAGTAGCAATTGATTACTTCACCAAGTGGGTGAAGGCTTCTTCTTATGCCAATGTTACTAAGCAGGTGGTTGTGCGCTTCATTAAGAATAACCTTATATGTCGGTATGGTGTGCCAAGCAGAATCATCACCGACAATGGCTCGAATTTGAACAACAAGATGATGACAGAACTCTGCGAAGAATTCAAGATTGTCCATCATAATTCATCTCCATACAGGCCTAAGATGAATGGGGTTGTTGAAGCTTCTAATAAGAATATCAAGAAGATCATCCAGAAAATGGTTGTCACTTATAAGGATTGGCATGAAATGCTCCCTTTTTCCCTACATGGATATCGAATATCTGTCCGCACTTCAACAAGAGCAACCCCGTTTTCTCTAGTGTATGGAATGGAAGCTCTACTCCGTGTCGAGGTAAAGATTCCCTCGTTGTGTGTGATAATGGAAGCCAAATTGACAGAGGCTGAATGGGCTCAGAACAGGTTTGACCAATTGAATTTGATTGAAGAGAAGAGAATGACAGCTTGTGTCATGGGCAATTATATCAAAAAAGAATGAAGAAAGCATTTGACAAAAAGGTCAAACCTCGTGAATTCAGAGAAGGAGACCTCATGCTCAGGAATATCATGTCTTTCAATGCTGATTCTAGGGGCAAGTGGACTCCCAATTTTGAAGGCCCATATGTTATCAAGAAAGCCTTCTCTGGTGGTGCATTAATTCTTGAAACTATGGATGGCGAGGAGTTCCCACGTCCCATGAATGCTGACGCAGTCAAGAAATACTTCGCCTAAAGAAATAAAAGAACAACTCGCTAAGTTGAAAACCTGAAAGGGAGGCTTAGGAAAAAAATAGTGTCTCGGTAGGCCGAAAACCCGAAAGGGAGGTCTAGGAAAAAATTAGAGACATAAACAGAATAAATTTCCCGCTAAGTTGAAAACTCGCAAGGGCAGCTTAGGAAAAAGTTAGGGACTTTCTTGGCAAGTAACTGCGTCAGACAAGACTTGATCGTTGAAGCAACAATCTTCTCGGATCCTCACCATACTTCAACAAAAGACACTGCTCAGGACTTCAAAAGTTGTTAGGGGGAATAATGGTCATTGTATCTCAACGTATCTTTTACATTATGTATTACCATTTCCCAAACTTTGTAATCATCTATGGAGTCTCGCCATTCACAGACTACCATTCTATTAATGAAAATTCGAGCTTTCTCCCAATTCTTGGTGTTCCTATGTTTATTTAACTTGCAAAGACTTCATTTATTATTGATAATAACTGTTAAAGCAAAGAGATTAAAAAGCAAAATTGACTTTTCAAAAATAAGAGAGGTCTTTACAATTCAATTTACTTTGGAATTTGTGTTGGAACGATGACAACAAGTATAGTGGTCCCAAGAATGAACAAACTCCAACTGTTTTAAGAAGATTTACCCCCTTCATGAAAGTTTTCTCAGGTCATTTTGCAGGTATGCGCAATCTTTTTGTGTTTCTCAGATAGTCAGAGACAATATGCAGTATTGGGTTGTGATCCCATTGTCCCCAGTCAAGGCTTGGTTCGCGTTTTGGGTTTGCATGGTCAGAAGCCTCCGTCCCAGTTTCCCCAGCAAGTTTTCCCTCGTATGATGAAAGTATTAACTTCTTGATTCCCCAGGAAGGTTATCCCAGGGCATCTCTTGTTTGGAGTGAGCGTTCGTGATGAAAGTTTTCTCTAGGGAGTTAGGCTTGAATTCCCCAGTAAAGCTCGGTTGTGTCGGCATCAGTCTACCTTATTTGAGGCTGGTCTCGAAATCTCCAGTAGGCATGTTGCTTTTGAAAAGCTGTTTTCTCCAATAAAACCGGAAGAAAGATGTTCTATCCCTATATTTGTTTGATTTGGCTACATCCGAATTGTGTTTCTCCTCAGTAAAGTTAACACAGGCAATGGATTTGGTTTCCGCAGTTGCTTTTACCTTTCTTCGACTGATCTTTCTGGTTGAAGATTAGCCCAGTGTCGTAGTACCTGAGGCAGTTTTGTTTATTTGAACTGATTATGTATCCTTTTACCATCATATGCACGATAACACTCATACATTCATACATACATCATGCATAACTAAAAAACCATTGTTCATTAGCATTGTGTTCTAACCTTTTTTTTTGCAGCGCTCTTTACTTAGTTGATATTGGTTGACCCTCTTAAGTTTATTTCCAAAAGGATGTATCTGCTTTGGCTGTCTCGCTCTGGTATATTCCTAAGTTGGATTTGTGGTCGCATGACAATATCATTTATTATGGATTTATGAAAACTTTGAGTTCTGGTTTGTGCATTTATTTTGCAGAGGAAGACTTTATCTCCTCAGCAAGAATATTGTGGCATGTCCCCGGGAAGTCATATTGCTATCCCCAAAAAGTCATTTCTCTATGTAAATCCCCTTCAACAATAAGTGGGAGTCTCTTTATTTGAGACAGAGTATGTATTACCCTTCACAGGCAGATTTCCTTGGTTAAAAAAGAAGTTGAGACCCGTTCTTGGCAGAACACCAGAATTCTGGGAAAGCTATGATATTTTTCTCTTTCTACCTTCAGTGAACATTGGTAGTACACCTTCAGTGAACGTTGGTGTTTGTTATCTTCTTCCTATCTGCAGTGAACGCTGGTAGTACATCGGTAGTGAATATCGGTGTTTCTTATCTTTTTGCTATCTTAAGTTAATGTTGATAGTTCATCGTTAGTGAACGACGGTGATATGATATTTTTCTCTTTCTACCTTCAGTGAATGTTGGTAGTACACCTCCAATGAACATAGGTGTTTGTTATCTTCTTCCTACCTACAATGAACGCTGGTAGTACATCGGCAGTGAACGTCGGTGTTTCTTATCTTTTTGCTATCTTCAGTGAACGTTGATAGTTCATCGTCAGTGAACGGCGGTGATATGATATTTTTCTCTTTCTACCTTCAGTGAACGTTGGTAGTACACCTTCAGTGAATGTCGGTGTTTGTTATCTTCTTCCTACCTGCAGTGAATGCTGGTAGTACATCGGCAGTGAACGTCGATGTTTCTTATCTTTTTGCTATCTTCAGTGAACGTTGATAGTTCATCGTCAGTGAACAACGGTGATATGACATTTTTCTCTTTCTACCTTCAGTGAACGTTGGTAGTACACCTTCAGTGAACGTTGGTGTTTGTTATCTTCTTCCTACCTACAGTGAACGTTGGTAGTACACCTTCAGTGAACGTCGGTGTTTTTTTACCTTTTTGCTATCTTCAGTGATCATTGATAGTTCATCGTCAGTGAACGACGGTGATATGATATACATTCTCTTCCTACCTCCAGTAAACGTTGGTAGACCATCAACAATGAACGTCGATGCTTGTTAACCTCCTCTCTGATTCATTTCTTGTGGTTTACCAATGATTTATTTTCCTGGTGGGATTGCTCTTCTATTGCTACATTTCATGTTGCATCCCTAATACTACTTTACGTCTTTTTGTTCCATTCATATGTGTGATATGGTGGCAGAGCCGACTGTTAATACTGGTTTTCATTTTGTATTCACAAATGTTGCGGTAAGCAAGAGTCGCCACCGACTTTTATTTTATCCAACAGGAAAGGAAAAAAGCATAGAAAAATTCCCTTTTTCGATATTTTGAGTACGGGGGGTAGATTATAGAAAGGGAAGGTATTAGCACCCTTTCTATCCGTAGTTATCTACGGGGTTTTAGGTACTTTCTCATCATTTTCAAAATTGCTTCTTTGTGTGTTTGATTTGAAAAAGTTTTTGTTTTACTTCGATTTAACCCTTGCTTCTGTCTTCAAGAGTGTTACGAAGTTGTTTTGTTTTGGCCATTTGTGTTTTGGCCTCAATATTCTGTAATGAACCTGCATGGGATCCTGTCTAAATCTGCATTGTTAAATCTCATGAATACATTAAATAAATTACTATATATCATGAAATACAAATAAAGCAAATATATGAAGAAATTTAATGTTTAAACCGATATGGCATGTATGAATGATTATACCCTTTATATCATGGAGATCAAACCAGCCTTACCCTTACTGGAGAAGTAGTGAGATGAATGCTTTTATGCCCTTTTGATCATGGAGATCAAGCCAGCCTTACCCTTACTGGAGAAGTAGTGAGATGTGGGTTTGTAACAGGGATGACTTGTTTGTAGTGAGATGGAGGTTTGTAATAAGGATTTCAAGGTTTTAGGGTTTTTGAAAGAATTTGATATTCTGACAGCATTGTGGCAAAAGCTTTTTTTTCTCCTCCTTTTTTGTTTGTGTGAAAAGAATGAGATTATATAATAGAAATTAGAGAGAAAAAATGGGCTTTGAATGTGCAATTGGGCCTCCAATGTTCACTTGAGTTTGTCACATTCCAGGCTAAATCGCAGGGGCTTAAGTGCAATTTTTGAAGTTGAAATATGAAAACAAAATGTAGCCGACATTGTGAACTAAGTCCTGTCCGAAAATGGGCTCAATCGGATAAACGGTGAATTAGTTATGAATTTTTGAAGTTTCAGCTCAGACAAACTTATTTTGGGCTCCAGTGTCGACTCTGACACGTTCTTCAATAAAAAACGGATATTGATCGGAGCATAATTCGGTCTCTACTTTTGAAGCAAAGTTGTAGATCTCTGAGTCCGTGGCCTTGTGTAAAACTATGAGCCCAATCCGATAAAAATTGACCGAGTTATGAATTTTCGAAGTTTCGACCCAGATAAAATAATATTCAGCATTCAGGATTTTTGGCGCGTCACGCATATTCTGAGCAAATAATGAAGGCCTTTTGGATACCGTTCGAACTCAATACCTTCTGTGAAAACTTAGCCAACTCAATTTGTGAAATTTTGGCGCTGGAACCAGCTCGATACGATGAAAATCGACCAAGTTATGATTTTCTGAACATGACGTAAATAAATTTCAGTCATAAATTTTCTGTACGAAAATACTTGATAAATCCGCATTTTTGAAGACCTTCTGATTGAAATTGGCTTCCAACCGTGGGAGATGAAAACGTAGATGACGTCAATACGGAATTTTGGCCATTGGAACGGGTTCAAAATGAGCCACGATCTTCAAGTTATGAATTTTTTAGTGCGTAAAAACTGCACTTTCAACATACTTTTTCACCATATTTCTTCGAGAAAACTCACACATTCAGATACCTTCTTTAAAGAATTGACTCTTGAGCCGAACCTGAATTTGAGAATACATTATCAGAGATATCTTGGAGAAATAACACCTGGATATGACGCGCCGGGTTGGACTTGTGAATCTTTGAACCCCGAATCGTTGCAAAACAGCGAACCGATCTTCAGCACGGAAAATACTCTGAGAATATCCATTGAAGAAATAAACGTCACTTGTAACCTGAAGAAGCTTGATAAATATACCTTTATTCCATAACCATAAAACCAATAATATGCGTGTATGAAAAGAGGGAAAATTTTGGGGTACAAAAGTTGCCCCTGTTCAATCTTCTTAAACCTGAAGATTTAGATTGGCTCGTCTGCCTTTCGTGATCTGAAGGTGGAAGATGATTAAACACTAGAGTGCCCAGAAATTTTCACTCGTCTGTAATGATGATTGACTATGTAGGTAGTATCGAGAATAGGCTTATAGATGCCATTTGGAGGAGATGACGGGAGGTCACCAGAGATGGGCTTAAAGATGCCATCTAGAGGATGTTGATTTCCCGAGATATTCCTTTGATGAGAATTCTTGTTCCTATCATTGAGGAGGAATCTGCTGAAGAATGTTGGTCTCTGTCTTGGGAGAAATAGAATTTTAGGAGCTTCAGTTGTCCGTTAATCTACTAGGGAATTAACTTCGGCTTGAGGAAGCGAAAGTGAATTGTGTATCTAGTCGTGTATAGGCTGCATCGCGACCTACAAGGGAAAGGTGAAACTGATCGTGTTTGATAGGTCCGGGTCTTACATTGTTGTGGACTACTGTCTGGAGGTAAGAGAAAAGAAACCTTGATGGTAAGGTTATGAGAAGGAACCTGGATAGTAGGGCTTATGGGAAGGAACCTGGGTAAGGTTTGTTCATGAGGAGTTTGGATAAAATTGCATCTGAACCGAGAAGGAACCTGGGTAAGGTTGTTTTGTGAGGAGTTTGGGTAAAACTGCATCTGAACCGAGAAGGAACTTGGGTAAGGTTTCTTTGTGAGGAGTTTGAGTAAAACTGCATCTGAACCGAGAAGGAACCTGGGTAAGGTTGCTTTGTGAGGAGTTTGGGTAAAACTACATCTGAACCGAGAAGGAACCTGGGTAAGGTTGCTTTGCGAGGAGTTTGGGTAAAACTGCATCTGAACCGAGAAGGAACTTGTGTAAGGTTGCTTTGCGAGGAGTTTTGGTAAAACTGCATCTGAACCGAGAAGGAACCTGGGTAAGGTTGCTTCAGGATGAGTCTGGGTAAAACTACATCGGGAAATTGTAAGGAGGAACCTGGGTAAGGTTGCTTCAGGATGAGTCTGGGTGAAACTACATCGGGACCGAGAAGGAACCTGGGTAAGGTTGCTTCGGGATAAGTCTGTGTAAAACTTCAAGAGGAACCTGGGTAAGGTTACTTTGTGATAAGTTCGTATAAAACTTCAGAATGAACCGGGGTAAGGTTACATTGAGATAAGTTTGTGTAAAACTTCAGGAGGAACCTGGGTAAGGTTACTTTGTGATAAGTTCGTGTAAAACTTCAGGAGGAACCTGGGTAAGGTCACCTTGTGATAAGTTCGTGTAAAACTTCAAGAGGAACCTGGGTAAGGTTACTTTGTGATAAGTTTGTGCAAAACTTCAAGAGGAACCTGGGTAAGGTTACTTTGTGATAAGTTCGTGTAAAACTTCATTCAGAAATATATGAGAAAGGACCCGTGTAAGATTTTTCAGGATAAACCTGTGTGAAGCTGCATTTAGGAGAAACCCGTGTAAGATTTCCTCGTGACGAACCCATGTAAAGCTGCATTTGATCGTGCAGATAATTACTCTGTTTAGTTTCCGGAGTTAATCTTGAACTTGCTGGAAGTTGTTGATGATAACCATCTTTCCTGAAAAGGTACATGATTAATCGTATATGATGCATGACATGCATTGTATGATGATGTTCTCAAAATAAATGAGATTATGTTGTATGCAATATGTATGCGCACGTCATGATATATGAACATGAAATGCTATTGTGGCACGCCCGAGTTTGGGAAAATAAATCCCAGACTGTTGTTGGAGAATAAAGAGTTTCGCTCGCTGGGGATAACAACCGAAGATGATTTGAGAATAACTTGGCCGGAGAATAATTCCGCTGGAGAATTAACTGGCGAGAAAAAAAAATGACTCTGTGGGGAAGAGATACTCTGTCAGAAGATCCGCTGATTTGGAGCAATAACCTCTGTTGGAGATGAATTACCGTTGCTGGCGATGATGAACTCTGTCGGGGATAAAATTTCTGTCCGTGGAAGAAATAAACTCCACTGGGGATGGTCTTCCATTGTTGGTGAAAGATGAACTCTGCTTGGGGAGAATTAACACCACTGCTTTTGGATATTTCTTACTCTACGGGGAGTGTAGATGTTACTGGGACGCGTGCTAAGGATATGACAATGACTTTGCATCAAGACTTTTCTTCCCCTGTACCTGCTGGAGAAAGTGCCTGCGGAGGCCTTGTGGATTGAGTGTCATCCAAACTTATGAGGTGCTTGGTAACTACCGATCGGAATGATAAGTCTTCTACTGATAGGAAAGTTACAAGATAACGGGACATAGTCGTACGCTTTAATCCCTAACTTTTGCCTGGACTGTCTTTTCAGATTTTCAGTCCACCGGGATACCCTTTTTGCCCAAGCCGCCTTCTCAGGTTTTCGACTTACCGGGTGTACAAATCTTTTTGTTTTTATCCCTAATTTTTTCCCGAACCTTTTGGTTCGCCGGGACGCCCTTGTTTTGCCTAGGTGTGTCAACCTAGCGGGTCTTTGTTCATGCGCAGTATTTTTTTACTATGTCCACGCTCTCAGGGTGTAGGGAGTTGTCACTGTCGGTAGTGTTGTGTTGCCACACTACCAAAAGATGTTCGTTTGATCATACAAGATTCGTTGCTGGAATTTATGTCCAATGCCCCAAGTGATTCAGATGGAGATCTGCCCCTGGCCATTTGGCATCTTTGAGAGATTCCTTGAATCTTGACTTGACTGCCCCAGATGATGGACAATGATCATGTCGTTCCCCTTGGTTGGAAGTGTTTTTTTTCACTTGAGGTGATCCTTTTTATTGAGAAGGTTTTTGTTCACTAGATATTCGTCATGCGAATTTCTCTGCTGTTGAAAAAATAGTCATATGCAAACAATGTTATTTTAAGAATGCAAAGCTTACGTCTGTCTTGAAGTTTTTAAAATGCAGATTTTTTTTATATAAAAAATAGAATTTTGCAAATATATGATATCAACTCGGGATTTATAGCAAGTCCTACAGGAGTCAGGATACCTTTTGTAACAATATGCTTTCGAACTAACCCATGCTTCAGCTAGGACTTTTAAGGGTTATAACGTGGCCTGGTTCACGGTTTAAGAAACAAAGGATAAAGGCTCAAATTTTATTTGTACCCACCCGCTCTTCGTGATGTTCTTCAGTCCTATGCTCAGTTAATTGCGCATTTAGAATCCGTTTGAGTCTTTGCTCTGATATTCCAGTGATGGTTCGGATACTGACAGTTTACTTGAAAAAGGCAGTCATTTTATAATCTTTGTTTTTGCCGAGGATTTGTGATAACCTCTTTTTTTTTGGTTTTACTATCCCTGTTTTTTTCCTTAATTGTTTCTTTTTGTGATTACAGTCAGCGGGATACCCCATTGTTTTTTCTTAAGTCTCCTTCATAGGTTTTGAATTTATGAGCTTTTATTTCGAGAGATAATGACTGCCTGTCTTGATGATTATAGGGAACCATCACCATCTTTTTTTTGGAAGGACGTCTTTGAAGCCATTCATTGTGCACCTGGATTAACTGAGAAAACTACCCCGCCCCAGGTTGTGATTAAGGGTTTTAATTTGTGTGAAAAGAAAAACTCCTACTTCTTTGGTTCAAAGGGGTTGACTAGGGATTATCTTCCTTATAACTCCACTGTTTAGGATTTGAAACAACGCATGTACATCGTCAGCGGGGTATGTTCAAAAGCATACTGTAGAGATTGTGGTATCGTTTTCGTCATCCTCCCTCTAAAGGCTTAGAGTTTTTAATCGAGAATTGAATATCACAAAAGGAAATAAGAACGCATTTTTGAAATAGTGAATACGAATGGATTGGTTCAAAACAGACATATGCAATGCATTAATGAAATAATAAAGTTTTGACATGACTAAATGTTCGAACAATCAAAAGAAAATTACAAATTGAAAATTATAATGAACAAAAAGTCTTCTTGTAAGAACTTGTCACTTCAGATGGTATGCCTTGGAGGGATGGCAGAAGAACTCAACCTGACCTTCTTGTGTGAATTCCAATGCTCATTCATCAATCATGTCTTGAATTCTATATTTCAACCTCCAACAGTCGTCAGTATCATGCCCTAGACTGTTGGAGTGATATGCACACGTTGCATCAGGATTGTAGTTAGGCGAAGAAGTCTTGGGATTCGGATGAGGTCCTATCAACGTAATCAGATTCATCCTTAACAGGTGTTGCAAAGCTTGAGACAACAACATGTTGAGTTTGGTAAACTGCCTTTTGGGCATATCTGGCTTACTCTGATTAACCCGTTGTTTTTGGCGATGTTGTTGTTGGACCCATGATGTAGTAGCAATTTAGAAAGGTCCACTCTTCCCCAAACCAACCTTTTGTCTTCTTAGAGGTTAATCAATGACTTGGTCTCCGGCCTCGACTGTTTGCTTCATACTGTTGTATCTGTCTTGATGAAGTTGGTTGATGATGCCTTTCAGCTCTTCTTGTCTTCGGGCTAGGCCTTGGCTAAGAGTTATTCGCCCTAGCATATGGATTCTCATTGCACCTACCTCAGCTTGCAGTTGTTCTAGCCGTTCGTCCTTATTGTCTTCAAGACTTTTCTTGACCAAGTTCCCAACAAGGAGTGTTTTCAACTCTTCCTGCCCCTTGGATAGGTTTAGGAATATTTCCCTGAACTGAGCTTCTTGAGTTTGAAGATCTCTGTTGTCTTGTTTGAGAGCCATTGCTGAAATAAACAGTGAGAACATGAGAGATCTGTAATGGAAGACCTGTTATGCAATGATATGTATGATATATGTATGCAATGTTTCCAAGGATCTCGGGGGGTAAACAAGAAACTGTTAGAATTTGATTGCAGCTTGATTGAAGAAACTTCACGTCGTTAAGAGTCCTTCTTCAAGAGTCAAGCTCACCATATCGAGTGGGTCATAGCCACTGACTCAAGTGATCGTGTTTTAATCTCTAGACGACATTGGCTAGAGGAAAATAAATCCCCTTTACCCCTTGCTAGATGTTTGATTTACCATAACCTGCATCACAAACCCTTGAGATCCTTGAAATGGTTAAGGAAATGTTATGATATGATGTTATGATGTGTATGCTCTGTGTTTAAGCAAAAGTGCGAGGTGATGTAAGCAAGTAAACTCGGCAAGAAATCCAAGTTATTGGATAAGGACTATAAACAAAACCTGCAAGGAACTCATGTTGTCAGATAATAAAAATGTGCAAGTAGTTCAAGTTGAAAGCACACAAGTCACACAAACAGCCTTAGGTTTAGGCTTGCATGGGGTCTAGGTATTACCCTCTTGAAGTTCAGTTGGTTTCAACCTGTCCTAGTAATAGTAACCGGGTTCTAGAGGTTCTCAATATCACTGACCATCCTCCATCGGTCATAGTTTCAGCTCACGCAATCTTTTCTTGCGGCCAGAACCATCTCGAGAGTATGATCTTAATGAGTGTAACATCTCACTACTTCCTATGGCCAAGTTGATCAATTATAGGTTCTAAGGTTAGTTGATGCTTAACGACCCATATAGAAGCCCCATACTCTCCTTGTTGCTCTACAAGGGATATCGGTACCAACTAATGTGCCACATCAACGTAGCTATTTCTTCAACCGTATCGGTCTATGCTGTACAGTTCCCTCACAGTCTATTTCTACTTACCTAAAAGGTGTCCCCCAGATCTGGGTTAGGATCTATAGTAACTCAAATACAAAGCCCACAAAGATAAAGCAATCAAATCAAACAATAGAAGCAATATGATGAACTATTCCTAAGATATACCTCACTTATTATTCCCCAACAGAGTCGCCAGTTCTGTGATACGGTGGCAGAACCGACTGTTAATACTGGCTTGCATATTGTATTCGCAAATGTCGCAGTAAGCAAGAGTCGCCACTGACTTTTATTTTATCCAACAGGAAAGGAAAAAAGCAGAGAAAAATTCCCTTTTTCGAGATTTTGAGTACGGGGGGTAGATTATAGAAACAGAAGGTATTATCACCCTTTCTATCTGTAGTTATCTACGGGGTCTTAGGTACTTTCTCATCATTTTCAAAATTGCTTCTTTGTGTGTTTGATTTGAATTTTTTTTGTTTTACTTCGATTTAACCCTTGCTTCTGTCTTCAAGAGTGTTACGAAGTTGTTTTGTTTTGGCCATTTGTGTTTTGGCCTCAACGTTCTGTAATGAACCTGCATGGGATCCTGTCTAAATCTGCAGTGTTGAATCTCATGAATACATTAAATAAATTACTATATATCATGAAATACAAATAAAGCAAATATATGAAGAAATTTAATGTTTAAACCGATATGGCATGTATGAATTATTATACCCTTTTGATCATGGAGATTAAACCAGCCTTACCCTTACTTGAGAAGTAGTGAGATGAATGCTTTTATGCCCTTTTGATCATGGAGATCAAGTCAGCCTTACCCTTACTAGAGAAGTAGTGAGATGTGGGTTTGTAACAGGGATGACTTGTTTGTAGTGAGATGGAGGTTTGTAATAAGGATTTCAAGGTTTTAGGGTTCTTGAAAGAATTTGATATTCTGATAAAGTTGTGGCAAAAGCTTTTTTTTTCTCCTCATTTTTTGTTTGTGTGAAAATAATGAGATTATATAATAGAAATTAGAGAGAAAAAATGGGCTTTGAATGTGCAATTGGGCCTCCAATGTTCACTTGAGTTCGTCACGTTCCAGGCTAAATTGCAGGGACTTAAGTGCAATTTTTGAAGTTGAAATGTGAAAACAAAATGTAGCCGACATCGAGAACTAACTCCTGTCCGAAAATGGGCTCAATCGGATAAACAGTGAATTAGTTATGAATTTTTGAAGTTTCAACTCAGACAATCTTATTTTGGGCTCCAGTGTGGACTCTGACACGTTCTTCAATAAACAACTGGTATTGATCGGAGCATAATTCGGTCTCGACTTTTGAAGAAAAGTTGTAGATCTCTGAGTCTGTGACCTTGTGTAAAAATATGAGCCCAATCCGATAAAAATTGACAGAGTTATGATTTTTCGAAGTTTCAACCCAGATAAAATAATATTCAGCATTCAGGATTTTCGGCGCGTCACGCGTAATCTGAGTAAAAAATGAAGGAATTTTGGATACCGTTCGAACTCAATATCTTCTGAGAAAACTTAGCCAACTCAATTTATGAAATTTTGGCACCAGAACCAACTCGATACGATGAAAATTGACCAAGTTATGATTTTCTGAACATGACGCAAATAAATTTCTGTCACAAATTTTCTGTACAAAAATACTTGATAAATCCGCATTTTTAAAGACCTTCTGATCGAAATTGGCTTCCAGCCGTGAGATATGAAAATGTAGATAACGTCAATACGGAATTTTGGCCACTGGAACAGGTTCAAAATGAGCCACGATCTTCAAGTTATGAATTTTTTAGCGCGTAAAAACTACACTTTCAGCATACTTTTTCACCACATTTCTTCGAGAAAACTCACACATTTAGATACCTTCTTTAAATAATTGACTCTTGAGCCGAACCTGAATTTGAGAATGCATTATCAGAGATATCTTGGCGAAAGAACACATGGATATGACGCGCCGGGTTGGACTTATGAATCTTTGAACCCCGAATCGTTGTAAAACGGCGAACTGATCTTCAGCACGGAAAATACTCTGAGAATATCCATTGACGAAATAAACGTCACTTGTAACCTGAAAAAGCTTGATAAATATACCTTTATTCCATAACCATAAAACCAATAATATGCGTGTATGAAAAGAGGGCAAATTTTGGGGTACAGCAATATGCATTCATATGCATAAATGTTTACATGGCATCTTAGGGCCAAAAACAGGGTTTGTTTTATATTTAAGTATCTTCAATCACGTCGACACGAAGATTTATAACCTTCGTATCTCCGGATAGAAGAAACTTAAATAAGGGCAGCTGTTGTACCCCATTTTTTTCCATTAAGATCCCTTCATCATACCATATTGTTTCAAACACCACAAAATCACATTAGGGCTTTTGGTTACTCTCCCCACCTTTAACCTTGCTCTTTGAGGAGTTACCAGGAACCTTGACTTATTTTCTTTGGTGAATATGGATATTTTGCTTTGATGTTTTTCTCTAAATTAAAAAGTACAATATTGGTTTGTCTTACTTGTTAATAATGTAGGTGAAGACAATGAGGTTTAGCAAGTTGCATCATGGGTTCATGAGTTTATTTACATGCCCTAGTCAAAGCTTGAGAGATTCAAACCTCACCAATGAAGTTGTTTTGAATTTGGTATGGAAGTGGTT
The DNA here is from genome assembly GCA_948472305.1 of Vicia faba. Lineage (NCBI taxonomy): Eukaryota > Viridiplantae > Streptophyta > Magnoliopsida > Fabales > Fabaceae > Vicia > Vicia faba. Next base: position 51,166,411 of record OX451738.1, on the reverse strand, counting down.
TTGGTGGCCATGAGTCCTTATCATCATCCTCAACAAATTCTATTCACAAAGGAAGAATATTGGCACAAAAAGTTTGTTCAAACTTGGCAAAGTTCCACCAAGCATTCTCTTGATCTAGAGGTTAGGGTTTTGGACTTCAAAGGCGCATATCATGCTCATCTTTTGGTATTTTTGAGTGGTTCAAAAGGCATTCTTCTCTTCAAAGAGTTACCAATAAATCACTTCAAAAGTTCCAAAGAGTTTTCATGTGGAAGGAACTTGCTGAAGAAGAAAGATTACAGGTCATCCAGATGAACCCCCATTTTTTTCCATATATGACTTCAATTGATCATAACTTGGTCAATTTTTATCACCTTGAGCCCATTCTTTTTTCATGATGATCCTAAGGATGTGTACTTCATGCCTTCTGCTATGTGTAAAGTGAGAAAATGGATGGAAGTTGCTTTACGAATACAAAAGATTATAGGTCATTTCATGATTTTTGGACAACTTCAACAAGTCATAACTTGCTCAATTTTTGGAGATTTTGAGTGGTTCAAATTGAAAAATGTCATTCAAGAGGTCTACTTCATTCCATCTTTTTTGGTCAAGATCAAATTCTAAGTTCAAGGCCATGTTTGGATACAAGAGATTATAGGTCATTTTTAAAGAAGAATTTGAAATATTTCTAAGTATGGAAAGTCAACTCTTTATTCTCAACTTTGACTCCATGTAACTTTCAGCTCAAGCATCCATTTGATTCCATTCTTTTTACATTACAAAGCTTGTTACATCATCTTTCCAAAGCATCAATAATTTTGCCCTAACACTCCTTGAGGTGAAAATGCCATTGGAATGAACTTGGTAACTTGGAACTGAAGTTCCACCATAAGTCAGAATTTGAAATCCATGTTTTGGCCTTTAAACATCAAATTAGGACGCGTTTGTGATCTAAACATGTTTAACCAAGTTGCCAAAGTGGATTAGAGCCTCGAAACGCAAGGATTTGATGAGTTTTGATGCAAATCAGATCACACTTTGCTCGTGTATCAGGTTCACACGATTTCCCTCCAATTTGCAGCATTCCACACGCTTGAGCATCCCATTTGATTCCCTATAAATAGAGGGTCATCCCCCATTCAATTTCCCAAGCTTTGATAGCCAGAATCACCCTGCCAAACTTGCTTCACAACTCAGAATTCAGCTACTTCGAATCCTATCCTCAAGCCTTTTTCAATCCATATTTTCCATAAATTCACCTTCCTTGATCTTCCATGAACCTAATCATATAATTACATTCAAGAATCGTGTTGTACATTTCTCCATAGAAGTCCAATTTCAGAGATCTGCAACTCAACTTCAATAGGTAGATTCCTTCATCAATTCTTCAAAACTTTGGTATCATTGTATTGCTCTCATTTCCCTGGTTCTAGTCGCAACACTTACTTTTGTCTAGAAGCACATTTTGACCATGAATTTTAAAATCCCCTTTCAAAACTTTCTCTCCAAATTGCTTGAGTTACAGTTTATATAAATATGGCGCGAGGGTATGGTTGTTTTCGTCTTGAAGAGATGAAGAGAATGGCATAGGTCTGAGCTTCTGATTTTACAGTTTGAGAGACCTGCAATTCGTGAGGCTGGAGGTTGAAGATGACCAGCATTTCACCTTCTAACCAATGAAAGCGTGCCATTTGTTTTTTTTTGAATTTCTGATTTTATATTCGATTCAGTGCTTTATTCAGTAAAGACCAAGATATGCACAGCCCGCCAGATCCTTTGGATTTGATTACTAATGCGTTTTGACTCTCATCCAATGGTCCACATCTTTTTCTTTTATTTTCTTTTTCTGATTTTCATATTTTAATTGTTATAAATTTCAAAAAATCATAGAAAATTCATTTTTAGTCCAAAAAATCTGAAAAAATCATGAAAATTATTTTTGATCATTCTCTTTCTGATTTTTATTTTTTCACAATTTATTTTTGCGTTTGGTAAATTTTTATGAATTTTACATTTATTTGATTTGTTTAAACTGATTAAAAATATTTTTACACATTTTTAAATTCTGAAAAAATTATGGAATGATCCAATGACATTGTGACAAATATTGGTGACTTTATTTTATTTTTGTTTCTGAATTTACTATTTTTTACCATTTTTGTTTATTCTACCCATTTATTTTAATTTTTAAAAATAGTTTCTGACTTTCAAAAATTCCCAAAATTTTAATAAAAATATTTGGACCCATTTCTGATTTTTGTATGGTTTTATTTTTCATTTCTTGATTAATTTGAATATTATTGATATTTTCCCCATTATTTTTTAGTTTATTTTAATGTTTTTCATCCTTTAATACATATATTAAATATTATATCATTTTGTGAATATTTTCTGGTTGTCTTGGGTTGATTTCTTGGTCATGGCTTTATTAACATCATTGGATCCATGGTGTTGAGTTTAACTCCACAAAAAATGGATGAATGATTTTAATAATAGTTTGATTAAATATTAATTCAAATGTGGTTTTTTCTATTTACCGTAATTCCTCTTCATCTTTTCCCTTTCTAATTGCACTAAATGTTGCTAGAGCATGATCTCTATATCATGTCTCAAAACAAATGGTGCATAGATTGCTATTGACCGGCCTCAAAATAGGTGCGACTTCTATATAAGTCCACTTACGATTGCTTAACATAGCGTTAAATTTTGTCCTAATTCAAATAAATGATCATTTGTGGCCCAAACTTATGATTGTAAGACCAAGTATGTTAATTTGATCTCTTTAATCCAATAACCTTGAGATTCATTGTGTGGAGGCTTTTGTTCTACCAATCCTCTAATGGATCTACAACACTTTTGGTCAACGCGGATCACTTAAACATTGTTGATCATTAAATGGTACTTATGAGAATTCCAAATGGATGATATACTTGACAAAAATCAAATGCAACTTGTTGTGTGGAGGCTTTGGTCCTACCAATCCTCTAATGAGTTCCAAATGTAAGTTTCAAGATGGTCATCCAACTAACCACTAATTATTGACTTGTTTTACCTTATGCTTTTATTCTTTTTTATGCTTTATGTACTATTTACTTTTAGCATTTATATTTCATGCCATTTTCATCTTTGCTCATTTGAGCATTTATTTTCTTGCCATTTTTTTACTTTGCTCACTTGAGCTTTTCTTTTCCTTTCTTATGATACTTAATAATCAACATAAACCCTAAAAAACTCTTAATGGCACTTGGACTACTTGGTTACTATCTTTGGCATGGTGGAGTAGTGGACTTTTCTTGGACTTAGGATTAGAAACCTTGGCCTATCTTGGATACCTTGTGATCTTATCTGATTATTTTGTCTGGAGCTCTTGAGGTTTACCTAAAGATATTGGGTTACTTGTTTGTTTTTTTGTGTGCAGGTTTTTGTGATTACATCCTCTGTTTGTAATCTGGAATTCACCCGTACACAGCCGTTACTCTGCCCAATTTTTGTGAAGACTTAGTACACTTGAAGAGGTCTAGTATCTTTGCTTGCTTGGTTTCAATCCAAAGAATGGGAATTTTATCTTGGCCCTTAATGTCAAGCTTTGGCTTCTTGTTGGTTAGATGGTCATTATCCTTAGCTTTTACCTTATGCTTTAGGATAGTCTCTTCTACTCCTCCCATCTTCTTTAATTTCAAAAATCTTCTCCCTCCTTTGAAAACTCTTCTTATTTTGAAACATAGACTACTTTCATAATAAACTTGGACTTATGTCCATGCATTTTCAAAATATTTTCATAAATAAACTTCAATCAATCTAATAATATTTTGACACTTTTTTGTGAGAAGACTAAAAGTCAATCAATCTCATTTCAAACCATTTTGCCACTTTGGCTTTTTATCTTTAAACTTTTCTCAAAAGGTTAGAATCTTGTCAATCCTTGTAGTGATGCAAACAACTATACTTATATGATATGTAATGAAGTGATATATTTTCCACTTAGGTGTTGAGTGAGGCATTGTTGATTTTAAAATCCAGGCCATTATCCTCCACTTTGAAATGATGCAAATTCTCCTTTCTCATGATTGTGGGTAGTAAGTATGTTTTCCACACGGACAATGACAATGATGTCTTATCTCTTAAAATTAACCAACACACTTGTGTTTCAAATTTTTAAAGAGGAACTACATGTACCCTGATCCCCTATTGCACGAAAGGTGGTACGTAGGCACTAAAGGTTCACAGCCGCGGAAGGTGCAATAATCGTAAAAAATATATTTCTTTTCTCACCTCCACCATCCATTTTATATACAACACATTTTATACAGCCAAAATATACAGATTTTTCAAAAAGGCTCCTGCGGAGTACCGTAGATGTTTAGGGTGCTAATACCTTTCCTTTCAATAACCAACCCCTTACCTTGAATCTTTCCCCCTTTTTTTGGGTTATTCGCTCTTTTCCCATTCCTTTGGAAACAATAAAGCGCGATGGTGATTTTTATTTAGATTTGTACAAAGTCTAGTCAATCCAATGACTTAGTCTTGAACATTTCTACCGCTACAATAGGGAGAAGAACCAAACCCTAATGTGATCTTGTTGTGATTGAATTGAGATGATATGATGAAGGGATCTTAGGGGGGGAAATTTGGGTATAACAGATCCTCCCTGGACATTTCTCGTCATGTTGTAGATGGTCCTTTTGGGATCTAAGTCGTTTCGCTAGACTTTTCTCGATGCTCCGTAGATGGTCTTTTAGGGCCTAGGGCTCTTCCCCGAAGTTCTGTCTATTTATACGCCTTAGTGAGGGTTCTAGTCGAGGACTCAATCTTCGTTTATCAGCATCCTTTCACTTTGATTAGTGGTGGATGGGTGGTTTTGGCATTGATGTCGAACTCATCTTCATCCTCTTCCTTTTAGGTACTATGGAAGACAACGTAGAGGTTGATCTCTCGAGCAAATCTTTTGGATCTTCACAAAGTTCTTTGGACGAGGCGAGTAGCTCGTCGATCATTTTGGAGATTTCTAGGGACGATCTGGATCTTCCCAAATAACAAGTAGGGGGAGGTGATGCGTAGATGGCCTTTGCTGATCAAGGTGGCCTATTTCCCCCAGGGATAATGAGGATCCGCAGGATTGGGTCGCGAATGATCCTTGGTACTGGTCCTCCTAATTTTTCGAGCATTGGGATGATGTCTTTACTGAGGTGTACGCACACGAGGATGGAAGCCGGGGAGAATGGTCGTAGTTCATTCCTGGAAAAAAGAGCAAGATATGCTCGAAATACCACATATGACGAATTCCCATGTACGAAATCATGTCCAAGGAAATGGGTCTTCGACTTCCTTTCTCGGATTTTGAGGTGGCCATATTTAGGCATCTTCAACTGGCTCCTTCCCAATTGCACCCGAACGACATTGTGTTCATATGAGTGTTCGAGATCATTTGTGATTACCTGAAGATAGGGGCTACCACTCCCTTGTTCTTCTAATGCTTCCATCTCCAGAGGAGCAAGATCGATGACAAATGGGGATGGGTCACTTTGAAGCAAGGCATCAAGAAGATGTTCAAAGCTTACTTGGAGTCTGTCTATCACTTCAAGGATCAATATATACTGGTGCAGCCTTTCTCGAGCAAGGCAATGCTGAATGTTTCTAGGACTATACCGGTGTGTAACGAGGATGGTTCCCCCCGATTGAATAAGCTGGGAGACCCTGTAGTCAAACCGGTTTACAAGTTCCAGTTCTAATGGACGAGGAATCACTTCGATAACAAATTGAGTTCCTACATTTGGAGGGAGGGGGAGCTCGGTGCCGAGGACCAGGAGTGCTTCACTGTCCTAACTGCCTTCGTGGCCTAGATCCCTCGGGTCCAGCGAGTGGGTCAGGGAGGAAAGCCTATGATCACCAAGAACATGGAGACTGTATATGAGCCAGGCCTTATAATCCTCAAGGAGCTCCTCGAGAGCGAGAATCCCATTAAGTATTTGGATATTTATGTTTTGAATAGTTATATGCAGTTGTTGCTTTTTTTAATCCTCGTTTGTTAAGTACAATTCTTTTTTTGTTTGTTTTGTAGATAGCATGAATCCCGCCCAAGAGCGTATAGCCAGGACTTTTGCTGCTAGAGCAAAGAAGGCTCAGAAGGGCGCTCAAATTGGCTCGAGGGTTACTCCTACTTCAGGGTCGGGCAATTCGTCTTTGAGTCAAGCTACGGTTGCTCTCTCTCCTACCCCTATATCCTTAAAAGAAAAAAAGCCATGTACCGAGGGAAGTGTCGATCTGACTTGGGAGAAGGGGAAAGGGACATACGACCTACCCCTTTGCTGGCTGGAGAAAGCTTTCTTTGAAGGCCAACTCTTTGTCTTCCTCGGGTTGAATCTCTTCATCTCAAGGGTTTGGACCTCCAGGAGAAGAGGGCGATACTGGCGCAGGACGCTGGTTGTTTGATGAGGATATTGGAGATGGTTGTTGCTTACATTGAAGGGAGTTATTCGCGGGAGGCAGAGTTGAAGAAACTTAAGGCTAAGCTGGCCACGAGCGAGAATCAGCAGATCGATGAGGAAAAGGCTCGAAAACTATCCGAGGAGGAATCGGGGAGACTCTACGAGGAATGCAGGATCCTGTTGCTCGAGAAGAAGGTTCTTGGGGAGAAGGTAGAGGCCTTGACTGTCGAGGTTACGCCCGCCAAAGACGAGTCGGAGGACACAAAAGATTTAAAGAATCGGGATAAGCTTGTTTCTCGTTTTTAACTTGCGGTGGTTGACGCCCAAGCTGTCTCCAAGGGGTGTTTTGAGAATACGGTGAAGCAGATGCACGTGCTGAACCTCAGGGTCAAACTGAACACCTCAGGTATGGGGGTTAACTACTACGTGGCCGCTAGAAAGATTTTGGTCCCCGACTACCTGAATGAGTTCGTCGCTCAGCCTACTGGGGGTCCTGCCCAAATATCGCCCATCATCGAGGAAGATACTGAAGGATGACTGTTAGTTGTTTTATTTTAATTCGGCCTACGTGCCGAATTATTGTAATTTTGCTTCACCGGGCCCTTTCCCGTTTATGTAATTTTTGAACAAGCATGGTCTCTGTGGCCACAAAATTATTCTTTTGGATGGGGTGTTAAGGGCCTTCATTATTGTAATATTTGTACAATAGCGACCTTGATGGTCGTTTTTCTTAATTAATCCAAATATTTAATTAGTGTTCGCATGTTTAATGCTACACTTGTCCGTCCGGGACATCTTTTATTTTGCTAAGAGTTTGTAGCGGGGATTTTCTCGTTTGGTTTATATGTTCGCCAGTATGGGAAAACTAGTCAAATGGTCGGGGTGAATATCGGGTCGGGTCAGAACTCAGGTCTCATTTTGAGAGACCTGGGTTCGGAGGTGTGAACTTCCCATCGTGAGTCGGGCATTCTTCCATCATGGTACAAGGACGATGAAGCTCAATCGAGTTATCCATGTCAGGCTGAGGGTGCACTCGTTATAAGAGCGGAGCTTCGCTCGTTCATAATATTTTGGGTGCTATGCTTGTACCTAGGCATGCACGCCTGGTCGGGCCTGGGTGAGTTTTGTCTTGTCGACAGAACTCGCAGACTGTTCTGTGTTTTTAACTGTAATATTGATTAGCTTTTCAGTGTTACATGATCGAACGAGTTGTTTCCCTTGTAAGTTTTCTAAGTAATATGCCCCGGTCCTCGTTTTTGTGTAGATGCGATAAGGGCCTTCCCAGTTTGTTGCGATCTTGCCTTTGCGAGATTCTTTGCGATTTCTCTTCAAGATAAGGATGTCCATCTCAAATTCTCGTCGTATGACCTTGGCATTGTAGCGCATGGCTTTATTTTGTTTGAGCGAGGCCTCTCGAAGGGCGATGTCGTTCATCTCCACATCTGTGGGAGCTTCGGTTTTCTAGGAAGGTTCTTTGATCTCCACGGTAATGACGACCTCTATCCCGTAATCTAGTCGGAAAGGAGTCTCCCCGGTCGATGAATATGCCATTGTTCGGTGTCCCCATAGTACACTGTGTAACTCCTCGACCCATCTTTTCTATGTTTCATCTAATCTCCACTTGAGACCCCTGAGTATTACCCTGTTTGTAGATTCGGTTTGGCCGTTTATTTGTGGATGCTCGACAGAGGCGAAGTGCTGGGTGGTGCTCAATTTGGCAACGAATTCCTGAAAGGTGTAATCTGTGAACTGAGTCCCATTGTCGGTGACTATCGCTTGAGGGATTCCAAACAGAGCAAGGATGTTTCTTTTGTAGAAGCGAAGGACGTTTTGGGCGGTAATTTTGGCCAAAGCTTCGATTTCTATCCATTTGGTGAAGTAGTCGACTGCTACGATCAAATATTTGTTTTGATTGGTCCCAACCACAAATGGACTGATGAGATCTAATTCCCACCAGGAGAAGGGCCAATGATAGGAGAGGGACTTGAGCTCGTTGGGGGGAGCTAAGTACATGTCTCTGTGTTGTTGGAATTTGTCACATTTTTCACGTGTTCTTTCATGTCGTGTTGCATGGTTGGCCAAAAATATCCTGCTCGTAGAGCTTTCCTGGCGAGGAATCTTCCGCCCAGATGTTAGGACGCTAATGACCTCGTGGATTTCGAGTAAGATACAATTTGCACCGCTTCAGTCAACGCATTTGAGGAGGGGAATGAAAATCCTCTCCTGTAAATTTTACCCTCAACCAAGACATATGAGCATGCTCTTCGTCTGACAACATCCTCTTCTTTTGAGTTAGTGGGCAGTTTTCCTTTGGTGAGGTAATCATGTACGAGGGTCATCCAACAATCATTGTCCCCTATGGCGAATACTTCCAAGGTAGAGGGTGGTTTCTGGGTGCTTGGTCAAGGAATGATTTCTCGTATCACTGACTTGTTCCCTCCTTTCCTCTTCGTGCTCGCCAGGTTAGATAGGATGTCTGCGCGAGCTTATGCTCGCGGGGAACATGTTGCACATCAACAGATTTAAATATCTTTTTCCTCTATTAGACCAGAGTCCAATATTTAGCGAGTTGGTCCTTTTTCACATAATACTCCCCTCAGACTTGGGACACGACCAACTGAGAATTGGTGAAGATCTTAACTTCCTCGGCTCCCAGATCTTCGCCAGTCGTAAGCCTTCTAGGAATGCCTTGTATTTGGCCTTATTGTTAGAGGCCGGGAAATATATTGCAAGGGAGAATTCAATTAGGGTCCCTTCTTTGTTTTCTAATATGATGCCAGCGCCGCTCCCTATTAAACTGGAGGCGTTGTTGAGGAAGATTTTCCAGCGGCGTGATCCGTCAAAATATATGAGCAAAGTCATTTCAGCCACGAAGTCGGCTAAGTCCTGATCCTTGAGGGCTTTCCTGCTTTCGTATTGGATATATATTTTGGAGAGTTCTAAGGACCATTTCAGCATTCTGCCGGCCATGTCTGGTCTTCCTAGAAACTGCTTTAATGGTTGATCCGTTCGGATGACTATGGTGTGTACCAGGAAGTAGTGTCTGAGCCTCCTCGCCACGTTAACAAGGGATAGAGCCACCTTCTCAATTTATTGATATCTCGCCTCTGGGCCTTTGAGGGCCTTACTTATGAAATAAATTGGTCTTTGCCCTTCTGGGACTTCTCTAATCAGCGCCGTGCTTATTGCCTCGGAGGCGACGACCAAATAGAGGTAAAGGGTCTCGTCTTTCTCAGGTCGAGAAAGGACGGTCAGACGTGACAATGATTATTTCAATTGAATGAAGGCTTTCTCTCATTCGGGCGTCCATTCAAAGGCAGCTACCTTGCATAGGAGCTTGAAAAGGGGAAGCGCGTGCTGGGCAGATTTCTCCATGAATCGAGAGAGAGAGAGAGAGAAGTGAGCATTCCGTTAAAGATTTGGATGGAATTTTTCGAGGTGGGCATTGGAGATTCAGAAAATTCCTGACATTTTTCGGGGTTTGCTTCAATGCCTCGTTCTGTAATGTAGAATCTGAGGAACTTGCCCGCCCGTACGTTGAAGGTACATTTTTCTAGGTTGAATCAGATCCGACACTTTTGGGCCTGCTCGAACACTTTCTTCAAGTAGAGGGCATTGTCGACCACTTATGTGGATTTGGCGATCATGTCGTTTATCTCATTACGGAAAACTCTGTTCATCATGCGCTGATATGTAGCACCCATATTTTTTTGGCCGAAGGGCATTATGTTGTAGCAATAGTTGCCCGACTCGCTCATGAAAGTCGTATAATTTTTGTCTGTTTTTCCCATTGGGATCTGGTTATAACAAGAATATGCATCAATGGACGATATAAATTTAAAACCGTCCAAGTTTTCGACCAGTTTGTCAATATTTGGGAGGGTATAAGCATCTTTCTGGCAAGCCCGATTGAGATTAGTATAATCAATACACATGCTCCATTTTCCATTAGATTTTTTTACAAGAAATAAATTCGATAGCCAGGTTGTGTACTAGGCTTCAAAAATTAAATGTTCCTCTAGAAAGTCTTTTACATCTAGTTTGGTAGCTTCTGTTTTTTCGGGGGACTGTTTTCTTCTGCGTTGAGCGACCGCCTTGAGGGAAGGATCTATGGTCAGGTAATGGCATGCTATTTCTGGATCTATTTCTGGCATCTCGCTCACCCTCCAGGCGAACAGGTCGGCGTTCTCCCATAGGAAAGCTTCAAGCAGCTTCTTCGCCAAGTCGGGGAGGCCAACTCCTATCTTACTTCCTCTGGTGGGATCGTTCCCGAGGGGGATGAGCTCAAAATCTCTGTCAGGAATGGGCCATGAGAGTTCCGTGCTACCAGGAGATGGGGAAGATCCCTCGGCTTTGGTCATGTGTTCTTTGCCTTTGTTTCTCTATTCGGTGTGATCTTCTTTGGAGAAACGATTGTCGAGGTTGATGGCGTCAACCTTTGGTAGCAGCTTGGCTTCCTCGGAGCTAGAGGGCAGGGTGGCTCCAGTGATCGTTCGAGGCTGAACATTGATGGAACTGAGAATTTGGCTGAGGCTTCGAAATATATCCTTGCCGCTTAGAGGTCCCCATGGAGGGTGGAGACGAAACCATCAGCAGTGTAGTACTTCATCTTGAGGTGCACGGTGGAGGGCACCGTGATCAACTCAGCGAGAGTCGGTCTCCCGAAGATGCACCGATAAAGAGATGGGCAGTTTATTACCAGATATTGGGTCTTGATGGCTCTGGCCGTCACTCCTCTTCCGAAGGTGATGATTAGCTTGATGTATCTCTAGGGTTTTGTATTGGCCCCATCGAAGCCCTGGAGATCTGATCCAACCTACGGGGTCAAATGGCTCTCATTTAGCTGCAGAGTGGTGAACAACTAGGAGTACATAATGTCTACCAAACTTCCCTGATCAACCAGGATGCACTGTACATTGAAATTTTCCATACAGGCCCTTATGAGCAGCGGGATGGTCGAGTTGGGGGCCCCATTGGAAGTTCTTCCCTGTAGAAGGCGAGGGGATGAGAACCTCCTTGAAATTTGTTTAGCGTGGCATCCATTTCGGAGTTGGCCTCGATCAATTGGTATAATCTCCTCTTGACAGATTCTACTATGTGCCTGTTGAATCCCCCGCTAGAGATGGACATAGCGGCGGGGAACGACTCCCAGGGACTATGGGAGGAGAAGTATAAAGGAACACCTTCCAAGTCTGGGAGGTAGAAGTCTTCTGGCGCATGATGCTGTTAATGTCGGGGAATTCCTTCCCCTCCTTAATATTTTTGGCTTCTAGGGCCTCTTCACTGGTGGCCTCTTTCTTCTTGGATTGTTTGAGGTGCCCTTCTCAAATCAATATTTCGACTTCATCCTTGAGATGGATGCAATCTTCAGTATTGTGCTCGTGGCTTTTGTGGATCTTGCAGTATTTGCTTTTGTCGATTTCTGGTTTCGAGGGTGTTTGTCGGGGGAAGCGAATACCGTCCTGTTTGAATTCGGAATTTTCACATTTAGATAGAATATGCTACCTCTAAGTAGTTAGAGGGGTGTAGTCGTGGAACCACCCGACGAGTTTCTTGTAGTCCTTGGGGTCCCGAGATTTGTCTTCTCGTTTCTTCTCTCCTCGATGAGAAGTTGAGGGTTCAAAATTTCTCAAGGTTTTGGCACTCTCTTTGTGCCTTGATTCTCGGGCGCTGTGGGCGGCTTCCTTCTCCTCGTACTGTATGTACGCTTGAGCTTTGATGAGGAGGGAGTTGAGCATTGCTGGTGTCTCGATACCTACCGCCTTGGAGAATTCTTGTGAGGACGGAACCCGCACTCAAGGAGGTATTTCTTCATGTTATCGGTCGTAGAGACCTGTACTGCTTCCTTGTTGAAGCGCTTGATGTACGCTTGGAGAGATTCATCCTTGTCTTGGATGATTTCTTCTAGCGAAGCTTCTGACTTTGGGTGTCGATACGAGGCTGTGAATTGCCTCGAGAACATCATCCCAAGCTGCTTCCAGGAAGTGGTGGATTCATCTGGGAGACTCTTGTACTAGGACATAGCTCCCTTTCTGAGTGTGGTCGAGAACAACTTGCATTTGATGGCTCCTCTGACCCCTCGGTAGTCGAGGAGAGCGTTGATGTTCTCAATATGTTTGTCGTGATCCGTCGTCCCATCGTACGTCCCCAAAGGGGTTGGTTTCTCTAGTCCGACTGAGAGAGGTGCTTTTATAATTTCCCTCGACCATGGTCCCGGGGGTTCATCATCGTCACTATCTACATATGATGGTAAAGGGGGGTAATAATTTCGTCCCTGTCGGGTGTCATAATCTCGGTGGGGGGAGGGGAGGACTCCTCTGATGCTTCCTTAGCTTGGGAAACAGTGATCGATAAGGGTCGGCTTAGCGGTCATCTATCTTTCTCTTGGACGATAGAAAATCATGATCTTTTCGTGGCATTGAGCGGCCACGTTTCTTGAAGAAAGAAACATCGCGCTTCTCCGTTGTTGGTGGAAGGCCATGCCTTGGTGGAAATATGTTGGGGGAATATCATCGTCGAGATCTCCGAGGAAGAGATCTTGTCTGCTTCTGTTCCCAGGCCCCCACTTTTTGTTATGTTGCAAGATAAGGGCATTGGTTTGGTTGATGGCAGCGAGCAGTGCAACGATTGTCGGATTATCTCTCTTAGGGATAGGAACATGTTGTATGATCTTTGGAAGTTCCTCAGCAGGGATTTTGGGATGCTGTCCATCCAAGAAATGCTGTTCGTCGCACTGGGCACTGATGGAGTCTGGAGATGCAGTTCGACCGTCGCAGAGGTCAAAGTTATCCTCGAGGTGAGGATGTCCTTGACCTCCGTTAGTCTTGTGCACCAGGGAAGTGGAATCTTTCCGAGTAGGAAGAGATCATCATGGTAGGCCATGATTGGTGAATGGAATCTTGAATATTCACTTTGATCTTTGAGTTCCGGGGAAAGAAAGATGGGGAGAGCAGGCTTCCCACAGACAACGCCACTGATCTTACTGGTTGATCAGAACCTGTAAGGTGTCCGAATGATAATCTTCAGTCGGGTTGTGATATCTAGGAGGGAAGAAGGGGGTTATATCTGCAAGGCACTCTAACGATCAAGTAAGTGTGGGAGCAAAGAGATACAAGCAAAGTATTAGGGTATTAGTGGTGAATAGTCAATATTCGATACATGGCCCTTGCATGTGTGAGGGTTTATATAATTCCCCTAGCGCATGGACATTGGTTCCCGTTTTTGGGCCTAGATATGCGGGTCCGCAAAAATAGGTAATTGCCAGGACTTGGTCATATCGAGCAAGTGTTCCTGTAACTAGCCATTAGATTCGAGGAGGAGGTAGGTTACGGGCAGCGATCTGGTCAGTTCTTGGTTGTCTGTGCGACTTGAAGTCGGGCAGACTGAGAGGTGCTCGTCAATCATTGTGGGTCAGTACCGGTCCATGAAGACAATAGATCGATGTTTCTCGATAGAGAGCGGGAGAGATTCAGGCCATGGTTGTGTGGGCCGTACCGAAAGAAGGGTTTAGACTGGGCCTACTCTAGTTGTCGAGCCAATCCAGATCAGTATCCCCCCAAGTCGTTGCTTCTGGGCATAGGAGTGATGACTTTAACACCTGCTCATGGGACGGGGCACGTCGTATAAGGAGTACGACCATCGCCCGTTGTGTTTTTCTCGTCGGGAGATGAAGTGTTAGTGGTTATGTGCTTTGAACCTGAAGAGGTAGTGTGTTTTGGGTAGCGTGTTGACTAAGAGGCGCAATGATGGCCTAGTTGCTAGGGTGCAATAATGACGACCCTAGGGTTTCCCAGGCGTGTGTCTCGCAAGCGCGAATGGTCCCATATATAAATATGAGAGGAATTGAGAGTTTTGTGTTTTTCGTTCTTTCTCCATATTGCTCATTGTTTCTCGCCTGTCGACCACCATTGTTTCTTGAGGTTCACCACTCGTTGTCGCTCTTTTTAGCCTTCCTTCTTTGTTAGCCGGTAAGATTTCATTTTTTCGTTGTTATTTGGCTTTTGTAGTTCTGATTTTCATGATTTTCTTCTTAGAAATGCATGCGGTTAAGGTTTACGATCCTATCTTTTAGGGGGTTCCTGGGGAGTGTTGGTGGAAAATGGTGGTTCTTTAGTTTAGAATCGTTGGAGCCGCCGTGGATCCTCCCCAAACATTTCTTTTCGTGTCGTAGATGGTCCTTTTGGGATCTAGGTCGTTTCGTTGGACTTTTCTCGTTGTTCCGTAGATGGTATTTTAGGGCCTAGGGCTCTTTCCTGGACTTTTGTCTGTTTATACGCCTTAGTGAGGGTTCTGGTCGAGGACACGATCCTGGTTTACCAGCATTGCAATACGGTGGGAGAACTAACTTTAGTTTGTGTGTTTTATCGCAAATGTTGTGGATAGCAAGAGTCGCCACCGACTTTTCTTTTATCCAATAAAGGAAAGGGTGAAAAGAACGTGAAAGACCTTTGAGAATTTTCTTGAGTTCGAGGGGGTAGGTTATGAAAATAGAAAGTGTTAGCATCCTTTTCATCCGTAGTTATCTACGTGCTCTTAATTGCTAGCTCACTTTGAAAAATGCTTTATGTTTGTATATGTTTGCAAATATTTTGAAAATGCCTAAGTACGACAATTTTGTAATGATTCTTGTATCATTGAGACTGTATATAAAATATTTAATGAAAGAGAGTGTCGTTTTATGGAATTGTGTTTTTTTTGAAAAGTTTGTGAGCAAGCGACTACGAGCGTTCTACCTAATCAAAAAGTCTTTGTTCTTTTCCTCCTCATTTAGATAGTGCTACTCTACCATTAGTTAGTAGGGAGCCCTATCATTGGATGTGAGGGACACGCGTGGGTCATCTTACAGTCATAGAAGGAAACTTGTAAGATTCTTTAGCAATTGTTGTAAGGGACTAAGATGGTTTATCGAAGGCAGCATCGAAGGGTCATTAAGGGACTATGATTTTTTTAATTGAGGGTCTTTGATAAAGCATCTCACATTCTAGGGACATGACTGTTTTATCGGAAGGCAACAAGTGAGGTTACTCTAGAAGTGTAAGTGTGCAAAGCGTGTTTGATTCAATCATTTTATCTTGAATTAAGGTTTTGCTATGATTGATTTTAATCTTGTCATACAAACCATAATTACTAACAGAAATATGAAAAGCAATAAATTACGGAAATTAAATATTCTACGCTATTACAATGCTTTGGGAATGGGGATACAAATTTGTAAATGGGGAGGAAAGCAATAAACCCTAATTATCTATTACAAACCATTGAATAGTTACAATAATGCGAACTAATAAAATACGCAAAAATATATAATAAATAAAAGAGAAAAGAAAATATTTTGTTTGTGATTTTTTGATGGAAAACAAAGTTTGATCATTAACCTAAGAAAACTAGTTAGTTTTAATTAAAAGAGAAGTTAACTAATTATTTTAAACAAAATCTAAAAAATCTAAATTAATTGAAATTAAGGAAATTAAAATAAAACCTAAGTCTAATGATTTTTTAATTGTTTAGAAAATAATTTGGATATTTTTATTTAGAAAAACTGTGTGAAATAATAATAAAATCTAATTCTAATTTATTTTTCAAATTATTTAACAAAATAAAGCAAAAGTGATTAAATTAAATTAATTTGTATTTATGAAAATTAAGTTAAAATAATTAAAACTTAAATCTAATTTTTTATGATTTTATGATTTAAATAAAATTAACTAAAAAAGAATAAACAAATAATGAAGAAATAATAATAAAAAGAAAGAGAAATTAAATGGGCCTGACATTGTAAAAGAAAATCAGAGGGTGTGAAAAGAAACGAAAGGCTCGGCCCAAAAACCAGTTTTTTGTTTGAATCAGAAAAAAATAACATACTTATAATTGGCCTGGAGATTAGTAAAGAGAGGGGTGTGAATAGTAAGATGTCAAAGCCCAAAAATCAAACCAGAAATCATGTGTGGAGCCTTTTTGAGGGTCTTTGGTGTGCGTGTTTTCTGGAGCATTAGATTTGACTTTGTGATGATCAGGTGGTGAGGAAGGTAGGGTGCACCATGCACTTGATGAACTTGCTTGTATTGAATCTGAAAAAAGAAAATATGAAACAAATAAAAGGGTACCGATGGGGCTCGAACCCAGGTCCCTAAGGAAGTAAAGATTTTGTACGCGCGCGCTTGCCTACTGGGGTGGCTGTTTCATCCGTTCATAAAACAACAACTATTAAATATATTACAAACTCAGTTCTAAATATAACTTTATCTTCTTCCTCACGCCGGTAGCCATGAACAGATTTTTGAATTTTGTAAAATGCTCATTTCTCAACCAAATCAGAAAATGTAAACATCAAATTTGCTAGAAATTTAACCACGAGTCCACCATATAAATTTCAAAAGCTATAGAACAAAGACGAGTGAGAATTTTACTTGGTACCAAAATAAACCCTAAAATTTCAGAAACTTCAGTTTCAAAATTCTCATCACACAGGAAATATAAATGAAAAGTAAGCACATGGTTAGCTTCAGGGTGATAATATCTACATTTTTTCTTTAGAAAGCAAGTTCAAATGATGATCGAATAAGGATTTCAAAGTTAGAAAAACTTACCTCTGAAGTGAGAATCGAGTATAGAGTTTGAGCACTCCTGGAGATGTTTTCATGATCTGGATAGCTTCACTGAACTCCCAAGAAGTTGTTGCAAAACTTACTTTGGATGGAGAGTGCCTTAATTTTTATGGACAAGTCAAGTTGCATGGCTCTTTTTTTGAAAATGGAGGATGATGAAGATGATGTTACAGTGATGAAACAAGACTTTGGATAGGTTCTATATGAGTTATATATGCTTTGTGAATGACTTAAAGTGAAAATGCACGAGTGGATTGGGTGTTTAGGGTTCAAGGTTAGAAATTGAAACAAATGGAGTTTTTAATGCAAATTCTAATTTGAGAGAGTATGAGGATGTTTTAGGTCTTATCAACTCGTGCATTATCTTGCAAATGACATCTTTATTTATAAGTAAAAGGTTTCATAAGATAAGAGGGCTTGGTTTACAAGTTTTCCAAGTTTTTGCCTTTGTTGTAACTTATGATTTTTTGAAAACACCAAGTCTCAATGCATAACACCATTCCTTCTAGAGTGGTTATCAAATTTAAACATGTTGCTTATGACTTTTTAGGTTGAGTGTGAGCAGAAGAAACAAGTTAGAGGCTCAAGGAGTGGAATTTTGTAAAAAAGCTGGCTTTACAAGAATGGAAATGGTCCCTTTCTTCCCAAAATGGAAAAATGATTTGGATAATGGCTCAAACACTTGGGTAATGGTTCAAATATTTGTGTAAACATTTAATTATGGAGAGATTTGGAAGTTAGAAGACTATAAAACAATATTTGTGCAACATGTCTTGGAGATTTGATCTCATGTTCGTCACAAAATGACTTGTATTTCAAGAATGGATGCCCAACTTCATCTCTTCGGATCTCCATGCTCAAGCATGATAAAATTGTGTTTTTAGACATTTTGGAAAGCTTGAAACATTGTCCACAACTTTAATGTTGACTACTTTGGCTAAATAAAATTGGAACTTGGTGAAAAATTTCCAAGAAGTTGGGATAAAAATCTTACCAAACTTGTTGAAATTGTTTCTAAGTGTAGAGTAAAAATGTCACAACTTCATGGGCTTATATATCTCAAATTAATCACTTTTTAAAGATAATTCCTAAAGGTCAAATTTGTAGAATTCATCAATCCCTACAACTTTCATGTTGAAAGTTTTCCTTGAATCATCTTGCATCTTAGTAAAAAATGGTCACGTAGTAGTGCATTTATTAAGAATAAAGCATTAACACTTAGAAAATTTTCTAAGTATTAGAAAATTTTCTATCTTTGACTTTTATTGACTTTGTTGATTATTGATAATAAAGCTTGATAATTTTAAATGTCTTGATGATTCTTGATTTTTGAAGTTCAATGTTGACCAAAAAGTCAAAGTTTGACTTTTGTGTGATAGCTGACTTTTTCATCAATTGATTCAAATTTCAACTATCAATCACTTGATCTTTGGAAATGTTTTGAGCCATGTAATTAGGTCAAGATATTATATTTAATCCCTTGATATCATGCTTCAAGTCATTAGATCATGTACTAGGTCAAAAGTCAATGATCAGTCATTCTTAGTCAAAACCCTAATTTTGACAATTTTGCCCCTTTGGTGATCTGAGGGCTTTCCTTGAGGAATTATGATCAACCCTTAATCATATGATAAATATGACTTCAAAATGTTGATTTTGACCAAAAATTTTGAAGTTTCACTGTATGTTGACCACATTTGACTTTTTACCCAATACAGTTGATTTTCAATCACCTGAGCAATTGACTGAGCAAATTTGTGATGCAAGACTTGAAACTTGGTATGAAAATTCTTGGAGACGTATGATGAACCATGAAAGCCACTTGAGGCATTAGAAGTAAAATTTTACTTTAGAAAACCAAAACCCTATTTGTGGACCTTTGCTTAGGAGGAGGTTTGACCAATCAACTCTTGAGAATCCTTGAGTATTTGAGAATCTTAGAAGAACGTCTTGAAGAAAATGGGCGGGAAACTTTTAGGGTATAAAATATTCCCCTGTTCAATCTTCTTAAACCTGAAGAGTTAGATTTGTTTGTCCGCCATTCGTGACTTGAAGGTAGAAGATGATTGAACACATAAGTGCCCAGAAATTTGCACTCGCTTGTGCGCAAAGTAACACTGTGTGTTGATTATACCAGGAATGGGCTTAAAGATGCCATTTGGAGAAGTGATGGAGAATTGTCATATATGGGCTTATATATGCCATCCAAAGTAACTGTTGATAGAAATTAGACTAAGTCTACGCTCGACTTTAACTGGGAAAAGTATCAGAATAAATCTTTGGTCGATTTAATCTGAGCCAGAAAATGTCTACTGGAAGAAGTATCATAATAACTCTTTGGTCGACTTAATCTGAGCCAGAAAATATCCACTGGAAAAAGTATCAAAATAAATCTTTGGTCGATTTAACCTGATCCAGGAGATATTTGAAGTAAGTATTTGTCATGTAGATAGTCGCCCCGTCCTATTTCGGGAATTAATCTACAATCTGTTTTTATTGGTAAACCTGTCCTATTTCGGGAGTTCATACCAATGGTGATAAAGATAGTCGCCTCGTCCTTTTTTGGGAATTGATCTTTATCTGACCATAAAGGAAGAAAGATAGTTTCCCCGTCCTGTTTCGGGTGTTAATCTTCAACCTGTTCATGTAGATAGTTGCTCCGTCTTGTTTCGGGAATTGATCTAGAACCTGCTTTTTGTTGGCCGTAGAGATAGTTGCCCCGTCTTGTTTCGGGAAAAAATATCTGGCTTGATCATGTAGATAGATTCCTTGTCTTGTTTCAGAAATTAATCTTGGACCTGTTTGAGAGTTGTTGATGATATTTGTCTATTGATTGATCTTTCCTGAAAAGGTAAAGAGTTAGCTGTATGCAATGTCATTATGTATGAAAGGAATTATGTAATGATGTTCTTAAAATAAATGAGATTGTGCTATATGTGTTTTGTATGCATATGATATGATGTATGAATGTGAGATGTTTTTGAAGTGTATTTATAAACCCGTGCAATATTTCTGTCGAGGAAAATAAATCCCTGATTGTTGGTGTGGATGAAGAGTATATGTATCTTCTATCTTGTCTAGAATGCTTCCATTGGGGATTCTTGCTTTCTTTTTTAGGAAATTCCGCCGGCGATGTTGACTTATGCTTTGGGGAGAAGAGTTTAGGAATATTGGTCATTCATTGCTCTACTGGGGAGTTTATTTTTTATATACCCTGAATGGGGATAAAAGAGATGGATAACCGTCTGACTCGTATGAGGAGTTTAATTCTTATATACCCTGATCGGGGATAAATGAGATGGATAAACTTATGACCCGTCCGGGGAGTTTAATTCTTATATACCCTGACTGGGGATAAAAGAGATGGATAAACTTCCGACTCTTCTGGGGAGAATAAATTTGATTGATATCTGGTCTGGTTCCAGGTTCCGTAGCAATTCTCTGGGGATAGTGGAGACTTCACTGGGGAGAGGAATTTTGCCCGTGATTCGTATCCATATGAGGGATAGACTCAAGCTGGGGAGATTGTAATCTGTTAGGGAAATAAACCGTGTTAACAGAGAAATATTCTGCTGAGGAAATAAACTCTCCTGGGGAAAATTATTTTGCTAGAGAGAATAAATTTGCAGGGGTTTTTCAGTTTTGGAGGAATAAACTCATATGGGGAAGAGAATTTCCATGGATTGTATTGTTTGGAACTTCGTAGATTGGGGAAATTGCGGGGAATGTATCCTTATGGGGGATGAATTTGTGAAGATTACTCTGTGGGGATAATCTCATAGAATTGGCTTTGTGGGGATTTATGGACAGCTTGAACGTTATTCCAACTCCTATAATCTTGAGTAAATGCTTATTCATGTTCTTATACATATATTTGTTATCAGTCAATCATGTTCATATGCATATGTTAATTCAATTTTAGTCGTTGGACGTTTTTTCAAACAAAACATAAAAATAATAAAATTGAATTTTGAAATTGTATTTGCATTGATAGTTTTTCCTATAAACAAACGATTTTATACAAAGAGACATAAATCCTAGTAAGAGGAAATTTTCGTAAAATGAAAAGAGTACAAAGTGAAAACAAAACATATTGCTATGTGGAAATGATCTCGTTGGGTTCCAACTCTGCTATTTCCCCCATGTCTTCGAACCTCTCATTCCTTGCTGTCGGAAGAAGTTAATTGAATTGATCAGTATCATCTGAACTTTTGACTTTGGTAATAAATCTTGTTGTAAGTTATCAAATGGGACATAATCGTACTCTTTTAATCCATAATTTTTTCCCAAACCGCCATTTCGGGTTTTCAGTCCACCGGGATACCCTTTCTTGCCCAAGTCGCCTTTTCAGGTTTTTGACTTGCCAGGTATATAATCTTTTATATATATCCCTAATTTTTGCCCGAAACTTTTTAGTTCGCCGGGATGCCCTTATTTTTGCTTAGGCCAATCAACCTAACGAGTCGTTTTTATGCGTAGTATCTTTTGACTATGTCTA
Organism: Vicia faba; assembly: GCA_948472305.1. NCBI lineage: Eukaryota > Viridiplantae > Streptophyta > Magnoliopsida > Fabales > Fabaceae > Vicia > Vicia faba. The sequence goes on along the minus strand of OX451738.1, from coordinate 51,144,905 downwards.
CATTCATAGGGTGTAGGAAATCTTCACCATCCATGGTGGTTAGTATCATAGCACCACCTGAAAATACTTTCTTGACAATAAATGGCCCTTCATAGGTGGGAGTCCATTTTCCCCTGGGATCACCTTGCGGCAGAATGATCCGCTTTATTACCAAGTCACCAGCCTGATATACCTGATGCTTGATCTTCTTGTTGAATGCCTTGATCATACATTTTTGATACATTTGACAGTGACATACAACTACAAGCCTCTTTTAGTCGATTAGATTTAACTGATCTAACCCGGTCTGAATCCACTCATCTTTGTCTAAGTCTGCATTTTTCATGATTCTTAGAGAGGAATCTGAACTTCGACAGGTAGGACAACTTCCATACCATAGACCAGAGAGAATGGGGTTGCCTCAGTTGATGTTCATGCTGAAGTACGATAGCCATGAAGAGAAAATGGTAACATCTCGTGCCAGTCTTTGTAGCTCACAACCATTTTTTGCATAATCTTCTTTATGTTCTTGTTGGTGGCTCCCACTGCACTATTTATCTTCGATCGATATGGAGAAAAGTTGTGATGCTTGATCTTGGACTGTGTGCAGAGTTCAATGATCATAGTGTTGTTGAGGTTAATACCATTGTCTGTGATGAGTCTCTCAGCGATGTCGTACCTGTAGATGAGGTTATGTTTGATGAACCGGGTAACCACACTCTTGGTAACAGAGGCGAACGAAGCTGCTTCAACCCATTTTATGAAATAGTCAATGGCGACGTGAATGAAACGATGTACATTAGAAGCATTAGGCTTGATTTCTCTGGTCATATCAATGCCCCATATTGCGAATGGCCAAGGAGAAGTCATGACGTTCAAAGGAACCAGAGGCATGTGGACCTTATCAGCATAGATCTGGAACTTATGACAAGTCCTCGAGTGGTAGTGACAGTCAGTTTCCATGGTCGACCAATAGTAACACACTCTCAAGATCTTCTTAGCCATAGTATGTCCACTGGAATAAGTACCAAAGACACCTTCATACATATCTTCCATAATCTTCTCCGCCTCCTTCTTGTCTAGACAGCGGAGCAGAATTGAATCATGATTACGTTTGTACAAAATTCCATTGCTCAAGAAGAACTTGGCTGAGAACCTCCGTAGGAATTTATTGTCATTGATCGATGACCTTCGGGGTATTCTTGAGCTTCAAGGTACCTTTTCACTTCATAAAACCAAGATTTTTCTTCTACTCCATCAGTGTCAATTTTATAGCAGTCTGCCAGTTTGTCGAATCTTTCAATGGTCACTCTGGGAGCCTCGTTGTCCCATCTGAGCTTGAACATGGATGACATGGTAGATAAGGCGTCTACCAACTAATTCTCTTCTCTTTGGATATGCTCAAAATTTACCGCTTTGAAGTATGGAATCAAGGTTAGCACATGTTCTCGGTAAGGGATAAGATTCAGATGCTTTGTGTCACATTCTCCCTTAACTTGACTGATCACCAATGCTGAATCCCCATATGCACTCAGGAATTTGATTCTCAGGTCAATAGAAGCTTTAATACCCATGTTGCATGCTTTGTACTCAGCCATATTATTGGTGCAGTTAAACTAAAGTTTGGCATTGAAGGGTGTGTGGCAACCTTGAGAAGAGATGATTACAACTCCAATTTCGTCGCCAAGTGCGTTGGAAGATCCATCAAAACCATAGTCCACCGGGATCCTAGCTCAGGTCCTTCATACGGTCCAAGTTCTTCATAATCTGTAACTAGCATGATGTTCTCGTCCGGGAATTCGAAGTTCATAGATTAGTAGTCGTCTACAGCTTGACGCGCCAAATGATCTATCACTAAACTTCCTTTGATTTCCTTTTGAGTGGTGTACTGAATGTCGTATTATGTTAAGATCATTTAACATCGGGCTATTCTTCCAGATAGAGTTGGCTTCTCAAATATGTACTTGATGGGATCCATTTTAGAGATCAACAAGGTAGTATGGGTTAACATATACTGTCTTAGTCGGTGAGGAGCCCATGCCAAAGTGCATCAAGTTTTCTCAAGCAGTGAATATCTTGTTTCACAGTCGGTAAACTTTTTCTAAGGTAGTATATTGTATGCTCTTTTCAACCAGACTCGTTATGTTGCCCCAACACACACCCCATTGAATTCTCTAACACAGTTAGGTACATGATTAGAGTTCTTCCTTCAAGTGGGGGTATCAGAATGTGAGGTTCTTGTAAGTTCTCCTTAATTTTATCAAAGGCTATTTGAAAGTCGTCATTCCATTTTACTACTTGATCCTTCTTCAGCAGCATGAAGATTGACTCACAGGTAGTAGTCAAATGAGAAATGAATCATGCAATGTATTTCAGTCGTCCTAAGAAACCTTTGACTTCCTTCTCGGTGAGGGGAGTCAGAATTTCTTGAATAACTTTAACCTTTGCGGAATCGACTTCAATACCTTTACCACTGACAACAAAACCTAAGAGTTTTCTAGACCTCACTCCAAAGATGCATTTGTTCGGATTCAACCTTAGTTTGTACTTTTTCAGCCTTTCAAATAACTTGTGCAAATGATCAAGATGTTCTTCTTCAGTTTGTGACCTGGCTAACATATCAACAACATAGACTTCTATCTCATGATGAATCATGTCATGAAACAGAGCTACCATGGCACATTGATAAGTTCCCCCTGCATTCTTTAACCCAAAAGGCATGACCTTGTAACAGAAAGTGCCCCACTGTGTGACAAAGGTAGTTTTCCCCATGTCTTTGGGTGTCATCTTGATCTAATTATACCCTGAGAAACCATCCATGAAAGAGAATACCTTGTGTTGATCAGTGTTGTCGACCAGGACTTCAATATATGGAAGTGGGAAGTTATCTTTTGGGCTTGCCCTATTCAGATCCATGTAATCTACACACATACATACCTTGCCATCTTTCTTTGGTACAGGAACAATATTAGCAACCCATTGAGGATAGGATGTCACTGCTAGGAAACCTGCATTAAATTGTTTCATTACCTCATCGTTGATCTTCTATGACATCTCGGGACGCATGTGATGAACCTTCTGCTTAACCGGAGAACAACCCTCTTTAATTGGCAGACGATGTACCACAATATCAGTATCGAGCCCTGGCATTTCTTTGTATAACCAAGAAAATTCCTCAACGTAAATGTGCAACATCTGAATCAATCTATTCTTGACACTTCCCTCTAAGTTGGCATCTATCTTGACCTCTTTTCTGTCTGTCTCAGAACCTAAGTTTACCACTTCGAACGGATCTTCATGCGGTTGGATAGCCTTTTCTTCTTGTATTAAGAGTCTGGCAAGTTATCCAGGTATTTCACAATCTTCCTCACCTTCATATTCGGCTTGGAATATTGGATTTTCAAAGTCATAAACGACAATAGTAGAATTGTTATCAACGAGATCCGGAGTGGATGGGAATCTGAAATGTAGTGTGTGGGTGTGTGTAAGAACACATAGCTATTTGAAAGTGTAATAAAGTAAAAGAAAGACAAAGAGAGCAAAAAATTTAATGCAAACGTCCAATGTTTTCATTAAATGAAAATATGACATATGAAATGACAACCCTTATCAAATGGACCATTGTGCCCCAGGCGAGACACAAGGTTTAAAGTCATTGTTTCAAAAGAAATTACATAACCAAACTTCTTAAAGAAATAAAAATAGGAAATAGAAATTACTCCTGACTAAAGGAGATTGACACAAAGTCTTTAGCTTTCTAGTTGTTGAGTCTAGTTGTCCAGGTCACCGTCACTATCAGTGTCTTCTATTGCGTTAACTTCATTGTTGCTGATACGAAATGGAGGTCTTCGAGCTCGAGCGTGACGAACAACCCTTTGACCTTCTCCAGTAAAGCCTAGACCAAACTTGTCAAATTTGTAGGGGATATCAGGAAGCTAACCCCAAACAGTACAACCGCCTTCTTCTATCACAACCCTAGCATCCTTCAGAGAATCCATGCATATTTATTAACAGTTATATTTGCGAGAAAATAAATCTAACTATTACAACTGGCGCGGGTCCACATCGCCAAAAAACCGAACCCGATTTGACTGAAAATAAATAAAGCGAATAAATAAAAAGTGCGAGAAATAAATCTAAACTTATTACAAGGCTTTGGGGCATATACAGAGGTATTTAAACAATGTAAAATAAATGCGCGAAATAAAGAGTTTAAACAAAATTAGGGCTTTGGACCCTTTTACAAATAATTAAAATTAATCAAGGGAATTAAAAATTAAATGAAAAATAATGTTTTTGTGTTTTTTAGGTTTAAAAGAAAAAAGAGAAAAGTTAATTAAAATTAAAATCCTAGTTCTATCATTTTTTAAGTTTATTATGAAAAAAGATTTAATTTCTAACCTAATTAAATTCTAAACTAATTTATGTACAATTTTTGCTTTATAGAAAATAAATAATAAATAATAATATTGTGAGAAAAAAGGAAAAATTAAAAAGGATATGAAAAATTAATAATTACCCTAATTCTACATTTTTTGGATTTTTATTATAAAAAAAAAAGAATTAAAATTAACATTAAAACCTAATTAAACTAAATGAGTTACATTTTAATTTATTAAAAAAAGAATCAAAATTAATTATATTTTTTTTTGTCCTTTCTGTATTTTTAATGTTTTTATATTTTTTTGTAAGAATTAATTAAATCAGAAAATAAAACACAAAAAAATAATAGAATATAAAGAAAATTAGAAAAAAGAAAAAAAAAGATATAACCAGGGAGGTGTGGATTTGAAATCTGGAGGTGCAAGCCTGAAAAGCCTGGCCCATTTGCTGGCAATTTGTTGACTTTTGAAATCATATGCACGCCTGTTGACTTGTCCTCATGGTATACCTTCAAGCTGGACTCTTGATCAGGTCCCCTGGGACACGTGGATAATGCCTCTTGAATGTGCATGGTGAGTCCTTATGTGGGCGCTGCATGGAACCTTGAAATGAAAAATAATATGAGAAATTGCAAGACCTGGGACTTGAACCCAGGTCATTGTGGTCACATGCGCGTGTCTTGGCCAGCTGAGCCATTTGATTTCATTTAACCTATAATAGTTAATAAACAATATAAAATAAAACCAACGCATAATGACTAACACGCGCGCGAATTCAAATTGCCCAGTCTCCGTGTGACAACTCATCGTCTCTTTCATTCCTTCTGAAACATGAGGACAAAGGCAACGTTTTTTTGATTGTTGTTTTAGAGGGCCTAATAGAAAATAGCGACTAGCCCCTCGTCGCTCATAAATTGAGCGCGAGGGTGCCATCTTCTTCGTCTGGATGAGCTGAGCATGATGATGGTACTGGCATGGTCCAATTTTTCCCCTAGTGAGAACCCCCAATTTGCAGCAACCTGTAACCCTAAAAAACGCACATGGTGGATTCTTGTATACAGCAAAATAATGTAATTAAACGTTGTGGTTAGCTTAGAAATAGCAATATGAACATGAATCAACAAAGAAAAATGCAAAAGGATGATGGAATCATGCTATACGATTTCAAAAGTTTCAAGGTTCAGTTTTGATTCTAACTACCAATTCTTGAGGTTTTAGTTGATGTTAATGATTGGCACGCGTTCAGAATCGTCTCAGGAAGCTATTGGTACAAAAATTTTGGCTTCCCAAGATCCCTAGCTTTGATTTCAGATTTGCAATATATGTCCAAATTTTCAAAGTGTCCAATGGCTTTTGAACGAGTTTTTTGCTGCACTAGGGTTAGGGTTTGACTCAATGATCATTATGGAATTGAATAGGCTTGCTAACTCTCCTTAATTCATGCTTGTTAGAGAATTGGCCTTAGAATTTGTCCATTAACCATTTTTTCCTAATTTCTAGCCAAAACCTAGACCTAGTGTGTAAATGAACCTTGGCTTGATTTTTGAGTTGGTTCATGATACATAGAACTTGTCCAAATTCATATGACACCATTACATTGATTTTTAAATTTTATTTGAATTTTCAATGAATTAAAATGAATTAAATCATCAAAAATTAAATAAAATAAAAAAGTCAACATTTGGTCTTGAAATCAACCATGGGCCACGTGTGTGGCATGACAAGGATGGACAAAGTGAGAAAAATGGGGCCCTTTTGTCAAAATTGGATTTTCAAGGATAGTTGACTTTTGCCATTTCTCAAAAATTTCCCAACTTCTACAAGGCATAACTTGCTCAATTTTTAAGCTTTTCACATGTTCTTGGACATTTTGGAAAGGTCTTTGAGTCCTTTAACCAATGTCTTTGGTCCCATGTCATTTTGATCTACCAATCTCAAGTTATGGCCTTTGACTTAAAGTCCCTTTTTGTTGACTTTTGAAAATGACCTATAATATTGAAATTGATAACTTTTTGTGAGAGCATTTCTTGGACTTGAAGTATGAAGATGAGTTGTAGGAAATGTCTTTCTCTTCAAAATGAGCTTTGGATGGAATTTTTCTGATAATCCATGTGAAAGTTATGCCCTGGTCAATTCCAGTTGACTTTTTCAGCTGTCCAAACATAGCAACTTTTGCATCTCTGATGATTTCTGAGCCAAATTTTGAGAATCATGATCAAGCATTGATCAAATGATGTTTGTGGCTTCAAAATGATAGGTTGACCAAAAATTTGAACTTTTGACTGTCAAATGACCATTTTGCCCCTACAGTTGACTGTAGTGCAATTTAGGGTTTTGACTGTGCAATCTTGAGCTGAATGCCTTGAAACTTGACATGGGGATGCTTGACCATGTTTGTAAGCATATGAGACTTGATTGGGCCTTTGAACACTTCCTTTTCTTGATCAGAACCCAAACCCTAATTTTGACTGTATGGGAAACTGTTGCACTGCACAACCCTTGGGGAATTTTCTAGCTTGGCTTGGCAATTTCTTGAGGAATATGGGAGGGCAAATTTTGGGGTATAACAGTTGCCCCTGTTCAATCTTCTTAGACCTGAGGATGTAGATTGGCTGACGTGCCTTTTGTAATCCGAGGGTAAAAGATGATTGGACACTAGAGTGCCCGGAAATTTGCGCTCACATGTTGGCAATGATGGTGGAATGGGCTTATAGATGCCATTTGGATGTTGCTGGATAAGATGATGGGCTTATAGATTCCATCTGGATATTTTGATTGCGTAGGAGATTCCTTAGCGAGCACCTGCATACCTGCAAAACGAAAAATGAGTACCTGACACGTTGCAGGAGCTGACTTTTAGATGCTTGGTATAAATATGTCCTGACAAGTTACAGGAGCTGAGTCTGGAGCTTCAAACGGCGGTGAAAGAACCAGGGATGATTACTTCTTTAGCATGAATGGTAAGAGAGCCTTGGGTGACTTTAACTTCAACAACGCTTGTTGAGAAAAATCTGGGGTGTCTTCTACTGGGATAAGAATCAGGGAGATCTTAAGGTCGATCTGACTGAACCAGAGAGGCCTTTGACTGGGTAAGCAATCAGGAAAATCTTGGGACGATTTAACTGAACCGGTCTAGGTCTTGAAATGTCTTCAAAGGGATAAGCAATCAGGAAAATCTTGGGACGATTTAACTGAACCAGAGAAGGCCTTTGACTGAACCAGTCTAGGTCTTGAAATGTCTTCCACTGGATAAGCAATCAGGAAAATCTTGGGACGATTTAACTGAACCAGAGGAGGCCTTTGACTGGATAAGCAATCAGGAAAATCTTGGGACGATTTAACTGAACCGGTCTAGGTCTTGAAATGTCTTCAAAGGGATAAGCAATCAGGAAAATCTTGGGATGATTTAACTGAACCAGAGAAGGCCTTTGACTGGATAAGCAATCAGGAAAATCTTGGGATGATTTAACTGAACCAGAGAAGGCCTTTGACTGAACCAGTCTAGGTCTTGAAATGTCTTCAAAGGGATAAGCATCAGGAAAATCTTGGGACGATTTAACTGAACCAGAGGAGGCCTTTGACTGGATAAGCAATCAGGAAAATCTTGGGACGATTTAACTGAACCGGTCTAGGTCTTGAAATGTAGCTTGAGAACTTAACTGACTCTTTCCTGAAAGGTAAAAGTCAGTCATATGCAATGCATGACATGGATCAAGCAATGATGTTCTCAACACAAATGAGATTTGTATGATGCAGTGCGTTATGCATGCTGTAATGATGTATGTGATGTTTTATGTATGTTTTTGTCTAAGAAAGTGAATCCTTGACGGGTGCCGGGAAGTCGTATCCTGGGCTGATGTCGAAGAATAGATTTTGCTTCCGCTGGGGATGATAACTGCAAGGATACCAGTAGGAGAAGATGACTCCGTTGCGGAATAAACTTGGCGAATGGCAGATTCTGCGGGGAGAAAAGATACTCTAGCGATCATGCTGGAAAGCAATACTCTGTGGGAAGAGTGATGCCTTGCTGAATGTTGACAGTGACTTTGTTGGGGATACCGTTGTTATGTTGGAAGTATTGATGGACTTCGCTGGGGATAGGAAAGAACTATGTTGACGACGACCTTTCCGTGGCTTTTGGCTGAGGATAACCCAGTTATATCCTGTTAAGGAAATAACTCTTTAAATCAAGCCAGACGACGCGTTCGTGTTCTGCGAGGGATAAGCTTCCAGAATCTACTGGGGGTAAGCTTATTGCTTGGGGGTATGAATTCCAACCTTCCTGGGGAAGTCTTGATCTGCTGGGGAAGTGATCCCTTTGGACATTGAGACACCGCCGGGGAACAATCTCAAGACTGCCGGGGATGCTTGTTAAGAATATATGCTCTGCCGGGGATTGTTGAGATCTGCGAGAGGATACTCAACTTCCTTAAAGTTGATAACTGCTTTGCTTGAGGAGAGTGTACTGCTTGCTGGCTCTCTCTCTGGGGAATTAAGATACCTGGTTGTGTTCTTCAACAGGACCTACTCTGATACCTTGGAGGATAGAACAATCAGACTGCTCAGACCAACCTTTATTGCCCCTGTTTCTTGTGGGGTGCTGATAGTTGTTGGCGGACAAACCTTCTTCTGGTAGACAGATGGCGGGACATAGTCGTACGTTTTAATCCCTAACTTTTGCCTGGACCGCCCTTTCGGGTTTTCAGTCCACCGGGATACCCATTTTTGCCCCAGTCGCCTTTTCAGGTCATCCCTTCATTTTGCCCGAACCTTTTTGGTTCGCCGGGAAGCCCTTATTTTTGCCTAGGTGTGTCAACCTAGCGGGTCTTTGATTATGCGTAGTATTTTTCGACTATGTCCGTGCTTTCAGCATGTAGGGAATTGCCCCTGTTAGAAATTGTTTTGTCATGCCACCAGAAGATATTCGTTTGATCGTCCAATGCCCCAGGTGACTTAGACGGAGATTTGCCCCAGGCTGGTTGGCCCTTTTGAGAGATTCTCCGAATCTTGCCTTAACTGCCCCAGATGATGGACAATAATCACGTCTGCCCCTTGATTGGAATTGCTTTTGTTCACTAGGTATTCATCGTGCGAATTTCCCTGCTGTTCAAACAAAAAGTCATATGCAAACAAAGTTATGTTAAAAATGCAAAGCTTATGTCTGTCTTGAAGATTTTGAAAATGCATTTTTTCATAAAACAAGTAAATGTTTGTAAAACATAATGTCAACTCCGTATTTACCGTAGGCCTTCAGGAGTCAGGATACCTTTCGTAACAGTATGCTTTCGAACTAACCCATGCTTCAGCTAGGACTTTTAAGGGTTGTAACGTGGCTTGGTTCACGGTTTAAGAAACAAAGTATAAAGGTTCAAATTTTATTTGTACCCACCCTCTCTTCGTGATGTTCTCCAAACCTAAACTCAGTTGATCGTGCGTTAGACCTTGTTTGAGTCTTTGCTCTGATTTTCTGGTGATGGATAACTTATTTTGAATAGGCAGTCATTCCTTTTTTGTCGAGGGTTTGTGTGACCTCCTTTTTTGATTTTGTGATCCCTATTTTTTGCCTGAACTGTTTCTTTTGTGATTACAGTCAGCGGGATGCCCCAGTTTTGTAAGTCTCCTTCATAGGTTTTGACTTAATGGGTTTTTATTTTTTTGAGACATAATGACTGCCTATCTGTATGATTGTTTGGAATTATCACTATCTTTTGTTTTGTAAGGACCTCTTTGGTGCCATTCGTTATGTACTTGGATCAACTGAGAGACTACCCTGCCCCAGGTTATGATAAAGGGTTTTGATTTTCGAAAAGAAAAACTCCTACTTCTTTGGCTCAAAGGGGTTGACGAGGGATTATCTTCCTTATTACTCCAGTGTTTAGGAATTGAAACAATGCCTGTACCTCATCAGCGGGGTCTGTTCAAAAGCATACTGTAAAGATTGCGGTATCGTTTTCGTCATCCTCCCTCAAGAGGCTTAGAATTAACGAGAGTTGATATCAGAAAAAATATGAAAACAGTTTGCATACAGTAAATGCGAACATATTGATTCAAAAATAGACATAAGCGATGCATTAATGAAATAACAATGTTTTAATCATGAGTAAACGTTTGAACAATCAAAAGAAAATTACAATTTGAAAATTCGAATGAACAAAAATTTCTAGTCTCAGGGCTTGTCACTTCAAATGGTGAGCCTTGGAGGGATGGTAGAAAAATTCAGCCTGACCATCTTGTGTGAATTCCAGTGCTCCTTCATCAATCAGGTCCTGGATCTTGTTTTTCAAAGCCCAACACTCGTTTGCATTATGTCCTGGACAGGCAGAGTGGTAGGCACACCTTTTATTGGGATCATAAGCAGGATGTGCTGTGTTGGGGTTCTGGGGATGATCCCTTAATGTGATCAGGTTCAATCTCAACAGGCGTTGTAAAGCTTGAAACGGCGACATATTGAGCTGGGTGAACTGCCTCCTGGGCTTGTCTGTCTGAAGTTGGTGAAGTTGCTGCTGAATTGGTGATACTGGAGCCATATGAGGAGCTTTCTCCTTGCCTCTTTGTCTCAAAGGTGGTTGAACGATGATTGGCTTTTTACCCTTAGATGTTTGCCCCAGTTGGTTACCCTGAAGCAGTTTGTTGATAAGAACCCCGAGCTCATCTTGTCTTTGAGTTAAACCCTGAATGGCAGTCATCTGCCCCAGCATCTGGGCTTTCAATGCATCCACCTCAGCTTGTAGGTGTTCCAGCCTTTCATTCTCAGCACTGTTCCTGACAAAAGTCTCCATGATAAGTGTCCTTAGCTCTTCCTGCCCCTTGGATAGATTCAGGAGGATTTTCCCGAACCGGGTTTCTTGAGCAAGAGAGTCCTGATTGTCTTGTTGGGAATCCATGGCTGAAATAAACAGCGGGAAAGGTGAGTGACCTGCAAAAGGGATACCTGTGATGCAATGATGTGTATGATATGCATGCAATGTTTTCAAGGACCTCGCGGGGTAAACAAGGAAATTTGTTAGCATTTGGAATTTAGAGCTTGATTGAAGGACACCCATGTTATTAAGAACTCTCCTTCAAGAGTCAAAGGCTCACCATATCAAGTGGGTCATAGCCCCTGACTTTAGTCATCATGTCTGGTTTTGATTTCCAAATAACCTTGGTTAGGGAACCTTCTTCAGGAGTCAGAGCTCACCATATCGAGTGGGTCATAGCCCCTGACAACATTGGCTAGAGGAAAATAAATCCTCTTTGCCCCTTGCTAGATGTTTGATTTATATGACCTGCATCACTAGCCCTTGAGATCCTTGAAATGGGTTAGGATGTATGCAATGGTATGATGTCATGATATGCATGGGGTAATGTAAGTAACCCTGTTATGAGTCCAAATTAAGGACTGCAAAAACCTGCAAGAAACTTAGGATACCCTGTTATGAGTCCTAATTAAGGACTACAAACACAACCTGCAAGAGACAAATGTCAGGTAATAAGCATGCAAGTAGTTCAAGTAGGAAGGCACACAAGTCACACAAGAGAAACCCTTAAAGTTTAGGCCAGCATGGAGTCTGGGTAGTACCCTCTTGAAGTTGGTGGGTTCAACCTGTCCTAATCAAAGTAACCGGGTTCTAAGGTTCCCAATATCACGGGACTGCTTTCATTGTTCATCGTTTCGATTTAGCCACTGAACTGGCGACCGAAATATTCCAGGAAAGCAACCCTCAATTGAGTGTAGTATCGAGTATCAACCAACCTCGGACTGCACCAAAGTCAGTTATCTCACTACCCTAAAGAGGCCAAGATAGTTCAATTAAGGTTCCTAAGGTCTGTTGATGCTTCATGACACCACATGGAGGCCCCGTACTCTCCTTGACTGACTCAAGGGTTACCGGTACACACCAAAGTGCCACATCAACGTAGCAGACTGTTTCAACCATGTCGGTATACCCCGCACAGTTCCCTCACAGCCTTGTTGCTACTTTCTAAGAAGGTATTCCCCAGATCCGGGTTAGGATCTATAGAACTCCCAAGCAACCCACAATTTTAAAGCATACAAGGAAAGCAATTGAAAACACAGTGATCTTAGTCCTAAGGTACACCCCACTTTAAGTTTATCCCCAGCAGAGTCGCCAGTTCTGTGATCGGTGGATCTGGAACTGACTGTTTTACGCTGGTTCGCGAAATGTCGCGGAAGCAAGAGTCGCCACCGTCTTTTATTTTCTCCAATAGGAAAGGACAAAAGCACAGAAAAATTCCTTAAAGAGATTGCTCTCGGTTCGGGAGGTAGGTTATAGAAAGGGAAGGTGTTAGCACCCTTTCTATCCATGGTTATCCATGGGCTCTTAGGTACTTGCTCAATGTGTTTTCAAAATTGTTTGCTTGCTTTTCAATGTGGGTTTCAAAAATATTCTTTGAAAAGTTTCGATTCAACTCGTACGTCAGAGTGTTTGAAAAGTTTGTTTGGAAAGTTTTTGAAAGTGTTGGTGTGAAAAGTATTTTGATTTGTTTTTGAAATTAGAGCAAGTACCCTTGAGAACCTACCTACCCTAAGGAATTCGTCTGTGTAAATGTCCTTTAAGGTAGTGCCATTCCACCATTGAGAGGTAGGTAGCACCACCGTTGGAGGTGTTCGGGTCAATTCGATTTTAGGGACATGGTGATCACCGGAGCAATGGGAAGACACCTTAGAAGCTACCCTCATGCCAGGTTCCCGGACCATGAGGACTTACTAAGACGTTTTCTACTCGATGACCACCTTTCGAAAGGCAACAGTGAGGCGTACCCTAGGGGTGGTGTGTGCGAATTGTGTGTCATTTTCAGTTCATTGTTTGTCTTGTCATGCATTGGTGATCTAACGATTCAATTTTATTTTTCGGGCATTCATTCTTTCATGCATATTTATTAACAGTTATATTTGCGAGAAAATAAATCTAACTATTACAACTGGCGCGGGTCCACATCGCCAAAAAACCGAACCCGATTTGACTGAAAATAAATAAAGCGAATAAATAAAAAGTGCGAGAAATAAATCTAAACTTATTACAAGGCTTTGGGGCATATACAGAGGTATTTAAACAATGTAAAATAAATGCGCGAAATAAAGAGTTTAAACAAAATTAGGGCTTTGGACCCTTTTACAAATAATTAAAATTAATCAAGGGAATTAAAAATTAAATGAAAAATAATGTTTTTGTGTTTTTTAGGTTTAAAAGAAAAAAGAGAAAAGTTAATTAAAATTAAAATCCTAGTTCTATCATTTTTTAAGTTTATTATGAAAAAAGATTTAATTTCTAACCTAATTAAATTCTAAACTAATTTATGTACAATTTTTGCTTTATAGAAAATAAATAATAAATAATAATATTGTGAGAAAAAAGGAAAAATTAAAAAGGATATGAAAAATTAATAATTACCCTAATTCTACATTTTTTGGATTTTTATTATAAAAAAAAAAGAATTAAAATTAACATTAAAACCTAATTAAACTAAATGAGTTACATTTTAATTTATTAAAAAAAGAATCAAAATTAATTATATTTTTTTTGTCCTTTCTGTATTTTTAATGTTTTTATATTTTTTTGTAAGAATTAATTAAATCAGAAAATAAAACACAAAAAAATAATAGAATATAAAGAAAATTAGAAAAAAGAAAAAAAAAGATATAACCAGGGAGGTGTGGATTTGAAATCTGGAGGTGCAAGCCTGAAAAGCCTGGCCCATTTGCTGGCAATTTGTTGACTTTTGAAATCATATGCACGCCTGTTGACTTGTCCTCATGGTATACCTTCAAGCTGGACTCTTGATCAGGTCCCCTGGGACACGTGGATAATGCCTCTTGAATGTGCATGGTGAGTCCTTATGTGGGCGCTGCATGGAACCTTGAAATGAAAAATAATATGAGAAATTGCAAGACCTGGGACTTGAACCCAGGTCATTGTGGTCACATGCGCGTGTCTTGGCCAGCTGAGCCATTTGATTTCATTTAACCTATAATAGTTAATAAACAATATAAAATAAAACCAACGCATAATGACTAACACGCGCGCGAATTCAAATTGCCCAGTCTCCGTGTGACAACTCATCGTCTCTTTCATTCCTTCTGAAACATGAGGACAAAGGCAACGTTTTTTTGATTGTTGTTTTAGAGGGCCTAATAGAAAATAGCGACTAGCCCCTCGTCGCTCATAAATTGAGCGCGAGGGTGCCATCTTCTTCGTCTGGATGAGCTGAGCATGATGATGGTACTGGCATGGTCCAATTTTTCCCCTAGTGAGAACCCCCAATTTGCAGCAACCTGTAACCCTAAAAAACGCACATGGTGGATTCTTGTATACAGCAAAATAATGTAATTAAACGTTGTGGTTAGCTTAGAAATAGCAATATGAACATGAATCAACAAAGAAAAATGCAAAAGGATGATGGAATCATGCTATACGATTTCAAAAGTTTCAAGGTTCAGTTTTGATTCTAACTACCAATTCTTGAGGTTTTAGTTGATGTTAATGATTGGCACGCGTTCAGAATCGTCTCAGGAAGCTATTGGTACAAAAATTTTGGCTTCCCAAGATCCCTAGCTTTGATTTCAGATTTGCAATATATGTCCAAATTTTCAAAGTGTCCAATGGCTTTTGAACGAGTTTTTTGCTGCACTAGGGTTAGGGTTTGACTCAATGATCATTATGGAATTGAATAGGCTTGCTAACTCTCCTTAATTCATGCTTGTTAGAGAATTGGCCTTAGAATTTGTCCATTAACCATTTTTTCCTAATTTCTAGCCAAAACCTAGACCTAGTGTGTAAATGAACCTTGGCTTGATTTTTGAGTTGGTTCATGATACATAGAACTTGTCCAAATTCATATGACACCATTACATTGATTTTTAAATTTTATTTGAATTTTCAATGAATTAAAATGAATTAAATCATCAAAAATTAAATAAAATAAAAAAGTCAACATTTGGTCTTGAAATCAACCATGGGCCACGTGTGTGGCATGACAAGGATGGACAAAGTGAGAAAAATGGGGCCCTTTTGTCAAAATTGGATTTTCAAGGATAGTTGACTTTTGCCATTTCTCAAAAATTTCCCAACTTCTACAAGGCATAACTTGCTCAATTTTTAAGCTTTTCACATGTTCTTGGACATTTTGGAAAGGTCTTTGAGTCCTTTAACCAATGTCTTTGGTCCCATGTCATTTTGATCTACCAATCTCAAGTTATGGCCTTTGACTTAAAGTCCCTTTTTGTTGACTTTTGAAAATGACCTATAATATTGAAATTGATAACTTTTTGTGAGAGCATTTCTTGGACTTGAAGTATGAAGATGAGTTGTAGGAAATGTCTTTCTCTTCAAAATGAGCTTTGGATGGAATTTTTCTGATAATCCATGTGAAAGTTATGCCCTGGTCAATTCCAGTTGACTTTTTCAGCTGTCCAAACATAGCAACTTTTGCATCTCTGATGATTTCTGAGCCAAATTTTGAGAATCATGATCAAGCATTGATCAAATGATGTTTGTGGCTTCAAAATGATAGGTTGACCAAAAATTTGAACTTTTGACTGTCAAATGACCATTTTGCCCCTACAGTTGACTGTAGTGCAATTTAGGGTTTTGACTGTGCAATCTTGAGCTGAATGCCTTGAAACTTGACATGGGGATGCTTGACCATGTTTGTAAGCATATGAGACTTGATTGGGCCTTTGAACACTTCCTTTTCTTGATCAGAACCCAAACCCTAATTTTGACTGTATGGGAAACTGTTGCACTGCACAACCCTTGGGGAATTTTCTAGCTTGGCTTGGCAATTTCTTGAGGAATATGGGAGGGCAAATTTTGGGGTATAACAGTTGCCCCTGTTCAATCTTCTTAGACCTGAGGATGTAGATTGGCTGACGTGCCTTTTGTAATCCGAGGGTAAAAGATGATTGGACACTAGAGTGCCCGGAAATTTGCGCTCACATGTTGGCAATGATGGTGGAATGGGCTTATAGATGCCATTTGGATGTTGCTGGATAAGATGATGGGCTTATAGATTCCATCTGGATATTTTGATTGCGTAGGAGATTCCTTAGCGAGCACCTGCATACCTGCAAAACGAAAAATGAGTACCTGACACGTTGCAGGAGCTGACTTTTAGATGCTTGGTATAAATATGTCCTGACAAGTTACAGGAGCTGAGTCTGGAGCTTCAAACGGCGGTGAAAGAACCAGGGATGATTACTTCTTTAGCATGAATGGTAAGAGAGCCTTGGGTGACTTTAACTTCAACAACGCTTGTTGAGAAAAATCTGGGGTGTCTTCTACTGGGATAAGAATCAGGGAGATCTTAAGGTCGATCTGACTGAACCAGAGAGGCCTTTGACTGGGTAAGCAATCAGGAAAATCTTGGGACGATTTAACTGAACCGGTCTAGGTCTTGAAATGTCTTCAAAGGGATAAGCAATCAGGAAAATCTTGGGACGATTTAACTGAACCAGAGAAGGCCTTTGACTGAACCAGTCTAGGTCTTGAAATGTCTTCCACTGGATAAGCAATCAGGAAAATCTTGGGACGATTTAACTGAACCAGAGGAGGCCTTTGACTGGATAAGCAATCAGGAAAATCTTGGGACGATTTAACTGAACCGGTCTAGGTCTTGAAATGTCTTCAAAGGGATAAGCAATCAGGAAAATCTTGGGATGATTTAACTGAACCAGAGAAGGCCTTTGACTGGATAAGCAATCAGGAAAATCTTGGGATGATTTAACTGAACCAGAGAAGGCCTTTGACTGAACCAGTCTAGGTCTTGAAATGTCTTCAAAGGGATAAGCATCAGGAAAATCTTGGGACGATTTAACTGAACCAGAGGAGGCCTTTGACTGGATAAGCAATCAGGAAAATCTTGGGACGATTTAACTGAACCGGTCTAGGTCTTGAAATGTAGCTTGAGAACTTAACTGACTCTTTCCTGAAAGGTAAAAGTCAGTCATATGCAATGCATGACATGGATCAAGCAATGATGTTCTCAACACAAATGAGATTTGTATGATGCAGTGCGTTATGCATGCTGTAATGATGTATGTGATGTTTTATGTATGTTTTTGTCTAAGAAAGTGAATCCTTGACGGGTGCCGGGAAGTCGTATCCTGGGCTGATGTCGAAGAATAGATTTTGCTTCCGCTGGGGATGATAACTGCAAGGATACCAGTAGGAGAAGATGACTCCGTTGCGGAATAAACTTGGCGAATGGCAGATTCTGCGGGGAGAAAAGATACTCTAGCGATCATGCTGGAAAGCAATACTCTGTGGGAAGAGTGATGCCTTGCTGAATGTTGACAGTGACTTTGTTGGGGATACCGTTGTTATGTTGGAAGTATTGATGGACTTCGCTGGGGATAGGAAAGAACTATGTTGACGACGACCTTTCCGTGGCTTTTGGCTGAGGATAACCCAGTTATATCCTGTTAAGGAAATAACTCTTTAAATCAAGCCAGACGACGCGTTCGTGTTCTGCGAGGGATAAGCTTCCAGAATCTACTGGGGGTAAGCTTATTGCTTGGGGGTATGAATTCCAACCTTCCTGGGGAAGTCTTGATCTGCTGGGGAAGTGATCCCTTTGGACATTGAGACACCGCCGGGGAACAATCTCAAGACTGCCGGGGATGCTTGTTAAGAATATATGCTCTGCCGGGGATTGTTGAGATCTGCGAGAGGATACTCAACTTCCTTAAAGTTGATAACTGCTTTGCTTGAGGAGAGTGTACTGCTTGCTGGCTCTCTCTCTGGGGAATTAAGATACCTGGTTGTGTTCTTCAACAGGACCTACTCTGATACCTTGGAGGATAGAACAATCAGACTGCTCAGACCAACCTTTATTGCCCCTGTTTCTTGTGGGGTGCTGATAGTTGTTGGCGGACAAACCTTCTTCTGGTAGACAGATGGCGGGACATAGTCGTACGTTTTAATCCCTAACTTTTGCCTGGACCGCCCTTTCGGGTTTTCAGTCCACCGGGATACCCATTTTTGCCCCAGTCGCCTTTTCAGGTCATCCCTTCATTTTGCCCGAACCTTTTTGGTTCGCCGGGAAGCCCTTATTTTTGCCTAGGTGTGTCAACCTAGCGGGTCTTTGATTATGCGTAGTATTTTTCGACTATGTCCGTGCTTTCAGCATGTAGGGAATTGCCCCTGTTAGAAATTGTTTTGTCATGCCACCAGAAGATATTCGTTTGATCGTCCAATGCCCCAGGTGACTTAGACGGAGATTTGCCCCAGGCTGGTTGGCCCTTTTGAGAGATTCTCCGAATCTTGCCTTAACTGCCCCAGATGATGGACAATAATCACGTCTGCCCCTTGATTGGAATTGCTTTTGTTCACTAGGTATTCATCGTGCGAATTTCCCTGCTGTTCAAACAAAAAGTCATATGCAAACAAAGTTATGTTAAAAATGCAAAGCTTATGTCTGTCTTGAAGATTTTGAAAATGCATTTTTTCATAAAACAAGTGAATGTTTGTAAAACATAATGTCAACTCCGTATTTACCGTAGGCCTTCAGGAGTCAGGATACCTTTCGTAACAGTATGCTTTCGAACTAACCCATGCTTCAGCTAGGACTTTTAAGGGTTGTAACGTGGCTTGGTTCACGGTTTAAGAAACAAAGTATAAAGGTTCAAATTTTATTTGTACCCACCCTCTCTTCGTGATGTTCTCCAAACCTAAACTCAGTTGATCGTGCATTAGACCTTGTTTGAGTCTTTGCTCTGATTTTCTGGTGATGGATAACTTATTTTGAATAGGCAGTCATTCCTTTTTTGTCGAGGGTTTGTGTGACCTCCTTTTTTGATTTTGTGATCCCTATTTTTTGCCTGAACTGTTTCTTTTGTGATTACAGTCAGCGGGATGCCCCAGTTTTGTAAGTCTCCTTCATAGGTTTTGACTTAATGGGTTTTTATTTTTTTGAGACATAATGACTGCCTATCTGTATGATTGTTTGGAATTATCACTATCTTTTGTTTTGTAAGGACCTCTTTGGTGCCATTCGTTATGTACTTGGATCAACTGAGAGACTACCCTGCCCCAGGTTATGATAAAGGGTTTTGATTTTCGAAAAGAAAAACTCCTACTTCTTTGGCTCAAAGGGGTTGACGAGGGATTATCTTCCTTATTACTCCAGTGTTTAGGAATTGAAACAATGCCTGTACCTCATCAGCGGGGTCTGTTCAAAAGCATACTGTAAAGATTGCGGTATCGTTTTCGTCATCCTCCCTCAAGAGGCTTAGAATTAACGAGAGTTGATATCAGAAAAAATATGAAAACAGTTTGCATACAGTAAATGCGAACATATTGATTCAAAAATAGACATAAGCGATGCATTAATGAAATAACAATGTTTTAATCATGAGTAAACGTTTGAACAATCAAAAGAAAATTACAATTTGAAAATTCGAATGAACAAAAATTTCTAGTCTCAGGGCTTGTCACTTCAAATGGTGAGCCTTGGAGGGATGGTAGAAAAATTCAGCCTGACCATCTTGTGTGAATTCCAGTGCTCCTTCATCAATCAGGTCCTGGATCTTGTTTTTCAAAGCCCAACACTCGTTTGCATTATGTCCTGGACAGGCAGAGTGGTAGGCACACCTTTTATTGGGATCATAAGCAGGATGTGCTGTGTTGGGGTTCTGGGGATGATCCCTTAATGTGATCAGGTTCAATCTCAACAGGCGTTGTAAAGCTTGAAACGGCGACATATTGAGCTGGGTGAACTGCCTCCTGGGCTTGTCTGTCTGAAGTTGGTGAAGTTGCTGCTGAATTGGTGATACTGGAGCCATATGAGGAGCTTTCTCCTTGCCTCTTTGTCTCAAAGGTGGTTGAACGATGATTGGCTTTTTACCCTTAGATGTTTGCCCCAGTTGGTTACCCTGAAGCAGTTTGTTGATAAGAACCCCGAGCTCATCTTGTCTTTGAGTTAAACCCTGAATGGCAGTCATCTGCCCCAGCATCTGGGCTTTCAATGCATCCACCTCAGCTTGTAGGTGTTCCAGCCTTTCATTCTCAGCACTGTTCCTGACAAAAGTCTCCATGATAAGTGTCCTTAGCTCTTCCTGCCCCTTGGATAGATTCAGGAGGATTTTCCCGAACCGGGTTTCTTGAGCAAGAGAGTCCTGATTGTCTTGTTGGGAATCCATGGCTGAAATAAACAGCGGGAAAGGTGAGTGACCTGCAAAAGGGATACCTGTGATGCAATGATGTGTATGATATGCATGCAATGTTTTCAAGGACCTCGCGGGGTAAACAAGGAAATTTGTTAGCATTTGGAATTTAGAGCTTGATTGAAGGACACCCATGTTATTAAGAACTCTCCTTCAAGAGTCAAAGGCTCACCATATCAAGTGGGTCATAGCCCCTGACTTTAGTCATCATGTCTGGTTTTGATTTCCAAATAACCTTGGTTAGGGAACCTTCTTCAGGAGTCAGAGCTCACCATATCGAGTGGGTCATAGCCCCTGACAACATTGGCTAGAGGAAAATAAATCCTCTTTGCCCCTTGCTAGATGTTTGATTTATATGACCTGCATCACTAGCCCTTGAGATCCTTGAAATGGGTTAGGATGTATGCAATGGTATGATGTCATGATATGCATGGGGTAATGTAAGTAACCCTGTTATGAGTCCAAATTAAGGACTGCAAAAACCTGCAAGAAACTTAGGATACCCTGTTATGAGTCCTAATTAAGGACTACAAACACAACCTGCAAGAGACAAATGTCAGGTAATAAGCATGCAAGTAGTTCAAGTAGGAAGGCACACAAGTCACACAAGAGAAACCCTTAAAGTTTAGGCCAGCATGGAGTCTGGGTAGTACCCTCTTGAAGTTGGTGGGTTCAACCTGTCCTAATCAAAGTAACCGGGTTCTAAGGTTCCCAATATCACGGGACTGCTTTCATTGTTCATCGTTTCGATTTAGCCACTGAACTGGCGACCGAAATATTCCAGGAAAGCAACCCTCAATTGAGTGTAGTATCGAGTATCAACCAACCTCGGACTGCACCAAAGTCAGTTATCTCACTACCCTAAAGAGGCCAAGATAGTTCAATTAAGGTTCCTAAGGTCTGTTGATGCTTCATGACACCACATGGAGGCCCCGTACTCTCCTTGACTGACTCAAGGGTTACCGGTACACACCAAAGTGCCACATCAACGTAGCAGACTGTTTCAACCATGTCGGTATACCCCGCACAGTTCCCTCACAGCCTTGTTGCTACTTTCTAAGAAGGTATTCCCCAGATCCGGGTTAGGATCTATAGAACTCCCAAGCAACCCACAATTTTAAAGCATACAAGGAAAGCAATTGAAAACACAGTGATCTTAGTCCTAAGGTACACCCCACTTTAAGTTTATCCCCAGCAGAGTCGCCAGTTCTGTGATCGGTGGATCTGGAACTGACTGTTTTACGCTGGTTCGCGAAATGTCGCGGAAGCAAGAGTCGCCACCGTCTTTTATTTTCTCCAATAGGAAAGGACAAAAGCACAGAAAAATTCCTTAAAGAGATTGCTCTCGGTTCGGGAGGTAGGTTATAGAAAGGGAAGGTGTTAGCACCCTTTCTATCCATGGTTATCCATGGGCTCTTAGGTACTTGCTCAATGTGTTTTCAAAATTGTTTGCTTGCTTTTCAATGTGGGTTTCAAAAATATTCTTTGAAAAGTTTCGATTCAACTCGTACGTCAGAGTGTTTGAAAAGTTTGTTTGGAAAGTTTTTGAAAGTGTTGGTGTGAAAAGTATTTTGATTTGTTTTTGAAATTAGAGCAAGTACCCTTGAGAACCTACCTACCCTAAGGAATTCGTCTGTGTAAATGTCCTTTAAGGTAGTGCCATTCCACCATTGAGAGGTAGGTAGCACCACCGTTGGAGGTGTTCGGGTCAATTCGATTTTAGGGACATGGTGATCACCGGAGCAATGGGAAGACACCTTAGAAGCTACCCTCATGCCAGGTTCCCGGACCATGAGGACTTACTAAGACGTTTTCTACTCGATGACCACCTTTCGAAAGGCAACAGTGAGGCGTACCCTAGGGGTGGTGTGTGCGAATTGTGTGTCATTTTCAGTTCATTGTTTGTCTTGTCATGCATTGGTGATCTAACGATTCAATTTTATTTTTCGGGCATTCATTCTTTCATGCATATTTATTAACAGTTATATTTGCGAGAAAATAAATCTAACTATTACAACTGGCGCGGGTCCACATCGCCAAAAAACCGAACCCGATTTGACTGAAAATAAATAAAGCGAATAAATAAAAAGTGCGAGAAATAAATCTAAACTTATTACAAGGCTTTGGGGCATATACAGAGGTATTTAAACAATGTAAAATAAATGCGCGAAATAAAGAGTTTAAACAAAATTAGGGCTTTGGACCCTTTTACAAATAATTAAAATTAATCAAGGGAATTAAAAATTAAATGAAAAATAATGTTTTTGTGTTTTTTAGGTTTAAAAGAAAAAAGAGAAAAGTTAATTAAAATTAAAATCCTAGTTCTATCATTTTTTAAGTTTATTATGAAAAAAGATTTAATTTCTAACCTAATTAAATTCTAAACTAATTTATGTACAATTTTTGCTTTATAGAAAATAAATAATAAATAATAATATTGTGAGAAAAAAGGAAAAATTAAAAAGGATATGAAAAATTAATAATTACCCTAATTCTACATTTTTTGGATTTTTATTATAAAAAAAAAAGAATTAAAATTAACATTAAAACCTAATTAAACTAAATGAGTTACATTTTAATTTATTAAAAAAAGAATCAAAATTAATTATATTTTTTTTTGTCCTTTCTGTATTTTTAATGTTTTTATATTTTTTTGTAAGAATTAATTAAATCAGAAAATAAAACACAAAAAAATAATAGAATATAAAGAAAATTAGAAAAAAGAAAAAAAAAGATATAACCAGGGAGGTGTGGATTTGAAATCTGGAGGTGCAAGCCTGAAAAGCCTGGCCCATTTGCTGGCAATTTGTTGACTTTTGAAATCATATGCACGCCTGTTGACTTGTCCTCATGGTATACCTTCAAGCTGGACTCTTGATCAGGTCCCCTGGGACACGTGGATAATGCCTCTTGAATGTGCATGGTGAGTCCTTATGTGGGCGCTGCATGGAACCTTGAAATGAAAAATAATATGAGAAATTGCAAGACCTGGGACTTGAACCCAGGTCATTGTGGTCACATGCGCGTGTCTTGGCCAGCTGAGCCATTTGATTTCATTTAACCTATAATAGTTAATAAACAATATAAAATAAAACCAACGCATAATGACTAACACGCGCGCGAATTCAAATTGCCCAGTCTCCGTGTGACAACTCATCGTCTCTTTCATTCCTTCTGAAACATGAGGACAAAGGCAACGTTTTTTTGATTGTTGTTTTAGAGGGCCTAATAGAAAATAGCGACTAGCCCCTCGTCGCTCATAAATTGAGCGCGAGGGTGCCATCTTCTTCGTCTGGATGAGCTGAGCATGATGATGGTACTGGCATGGTCCAATTTTTCCCCTAGTGAGAACCCCCAATTTGCAGCAACCTGTAACCCTAAAAAACGCACATGGTGGATTCTTGTATACAGCAAAATAATGTAATTAAACGTTGTGGTTAGCTTAGAAATAGCAATATGAACATGAATCAACAAAGAAAAATGCAAAAGGATGATGGAATCATGCTATACGATTTCAAAAGTTTCAAGGTTCAGTTTTGATTCTAACTACCAATTCTTGAGGTTTTAGTTGATGTTAATGATTGGCACGCGTTCAGAATCGTCTCAGGAAGCTATTGGTACAAAAATTTTGGCTTCCCAAGATCCCTAGCTTTGATTTCAGATTTGCAATATATGTCCAAATTTTCAAAGTGTCCAATGGCTTTTGAACGAGTTTTTTGCTGCACTAGGGTTAGGGTTTGACTCAATGATCATTATGGAATTGAATAGGCTTGCTAACTCTCCTTAATTCATGCTTGTTAGAGAATTGGCCTTAGAATTTGTCCATTAACCATTTTTTCCTAATTTCTAGCCAAAACCTAGACCTAGTGTGTAAATGAACCTTGGCTTGATTTTTGAGTTGGTTCATGATACATAGAACTTGTCCAAATTCATATGACACCATTACATTGATTTTTAAATTTTATTTGAATTTTCAATGAATTAAAATGAATTAAATCATCAAAAATTAAATAAAATAAAAAAGTCAACATTTGGTCTTGAAATCAACCATGGGCCACGTGTGTGGCATGACAAGGATGGACAAAGTGAGAAAAATGGGGCCCTTTTGTCAAAATTGGATTTTCAAGGATAGTTGACTTTTGCCATTTCTCAAAAATTTCCCAACTTCTACAAGGCATAACTTGCTCAATTTTTAAGCTTTTCACATGTTCTTGGACATTTTGGAAAGGTCTTTGAGTCCTTTAACCAATGTCTTTGGTCCCATGTCATTTTGATCTACCAATCTCAAGTTATGGCCTTTGACTTAAAGTCCCTTTTTGTTGACTTTTGAAAATGACCTATAATATTGAAATTGATAACTTTTTGTGAGAGCATTTCTTGGACTTGAAGTATGAAGATGAGTTGTAGGAAATGTCTTTCTCTTCAAAATGAGCTTTGGATGGAATTTTTCTGATAATCCATGTGAAAGTTATGCCCTGGTCAATTCCAGTTGACTTTTTCAGCTGTCCAAACATAGCAACTTTTGCATCTCTGATGATTTCTGAGCCAAATTTTGAGAATCATGATCAAGCATTGATCAAATGATGTTTGTGGCTTCAAAATGATTGGTTGACCAAAAATTTGAACTTTTGACTGTCAAATGACCATTTTGCCCCTACAGTTGACTATAGTGCAATTTAGGGTTTTGACTGTGCAATCTTGAGCTGAATGCCTTGAAACTTGACATGGGGATGCTTGACCATGTTTGTAAGCATATGAGACTTGATTGGGCCTTTGAACACTTCCTTTTCTTGATCAGAACCCAAACCCTAATTTTGACT
The DNA here is from genome assembly GCA_948472305.1 of Vicia faba. Taxonomy (NCBI): domain Eukaryota; kingdom Viridiplantae; phylum Streptophyta; class Magnoliopsida; order Fabales; family Fabaceae; genus Vicia; species Vicia faba. The sequence continues at coordinate 51,119,559 of OX451738.1, read as the reverse complement.
GTATGGGAAACTGTTGCACTGCACAACCCTTGGGGAATTTTCTAGCTTGGCTTGGCAATTTCTTGAGGAATATGGGAGGGCAAATTTTGGGGTATAACACTGACCATATATTCTTCTTCTCCACAAACTGTAACAATCTTCCCTTTTACCGGATATTTCAATTTTTGATGTAAGGTAGAGGTAACATTGCCTTCCCCATGAATCCAAGGAAGTCCTAGCAAACATGAATAGGTCGGGCGAATATCCATTACACAAAAAATGGAGTTGAAAACCTGAGATCCCACCTTGATCGGAAGATCAACTTCTCCGTGCACCATTCTTTTTGACCCATCAAAGGCTCTTACCATAATATCGTTGGGTTTTAGCTCTAACCCTTCATAGTCCAATCTTTCCAGAGCACCTTTTGGTAATACATTCAGGGAGGAACCTGTATCAACTAACACATGAACCAAAGTAGTACCCTTACACTAATAGAGACGTGCAGGGATTTGCTATGATTCTTTCCCTCCAGAGTTAAGTCGGCATTAGAAAAGCCTAAACCATTATCAACTGTTAGGCTTGCAACACAATTCTTAAACTAATCATCAGAGGTCTCTTGTGGTACATGAGCATTCTTCAGATATTTCAACAAAGCCTGAACATTGGGCTTCGGAGCATAATAACAAGGACATCATGGATATCTTGTAGGGTGTCTGCCCCAATTGTTCAACTATTTTGTAGTCACTTTTATGAAAGATCTTAAGTATTTCTTCCATCTCTTGTTTAGAGGAGTCTTCAATTGTAACATCTTTTGAGGGTGCCTCCATCTGAGCAGGCTCAGTCACGTTCTCTTTGCCCTGGGCGTCAGCAGTTGACCCAGCAGCAGGAATATGAATAGGTGTTGTGATGATTTTTGGAGGAGAGATTTCTGGGGAGAAGATCCTTCCCGTTCGGGTAACTTTACTAGTTCCAACAATATTTTTGACATTGAGATTGGTAACTTCAGAATCTTCATCTTCGATAATCCATGGATCTTTCCTAACACCATGGTAATAGACTTATGCTCCATAATTCCAAGGAACAACCTTGTCAGAGGAATAGGGGACTAGCCCCGATGCGGTGATAATCAGGGGAGCCACCCTTGACTCGGGATAAATACTTATAGGACTTCTAGATGACTATTGGAAATTTTGATTATATAAACATCTTTAAGTCTCGGTTCTTGAGATATACTTTCATGCAAACTCTTCATGGACAAAGTCTTCTTGAACAGAATTTCATGGCTATCAATCAAGCGCTGAATACCTTTCTTCAGCCACATACAGCCATTAGTTTGGGACGCACAAAGGTAACAATTTTAAGAACAACCCAGGAATTAACCGTCCCGCAACAGATTATTTTTAACGATCATCAATGGAGTGGTCAAGTCACTTATGGTGGAGATATAGGAAACATCGTTGATAACATTAACACCTTTACCGTGACTGGACATGGGCGCAATAATCACATTTGGGGTCTCTAGAGGATCAAACTCAATTTCTTTTGCATCAGTCATATCTTGGATTTTGTTTTTCAAAGCCCAAAAGTTGTTGGTGTCATGCCCCGAACTGTTCGAATGATAGGCGCACTTTGCATTTGGGTTGTATTTTGGAGAGGATTTGTTGGGATTAGGAGGAGGATCCCACAGTGTTATCAAGTTATCCTTCAACAAATGTTTGAATGCTTGAGCCAATGGCATATTAATCCTTGTAAACTGCCTTCTCGATGCGTCTGACCTACGTTGATCGCCATGTTTTTGTTGTTGAACAGGCGCTAGATTAGAGATTAACACTGCCCCTACAGATTGATGATGATCATTCTTACTATGACTCTTCTGGCTATAGACGTCGTTGGTTTCTTTCTTTCCAATGGATGGTTTCTTCATGGTACTAGAGGATGTAACCATCAGAATCTTCCCGCACTTGATACCACTTTTAACTTGTTCGCCAGTCAGAATCCGCTCAGTAAACCCTGATGAAGAACTCCAAATCAGCAAATTAAAGAATGTAACCGCCAAAGTACCCATGAACATATCCACCAATTCCTGGTCAGTCAGAGGAGGTTGCACCCTCCCTGCTAGGTCCCTCCATTTCTAGGCATACTCTTTGAACCCTTCATTCAAACCCATGGACATATTTTGAAATTGTATACGAGTCGGCGCCAGGTCAACATTATATTGATACTGCTTATAGAAAGCAGCAGTCAAGTCTTACCATGTGTGAATATTGGTTCCTTCAAGTTGGTAGAACCATTCGAGTTGAGTACCGGACAAGCTTTCTTGAAAGAAATAGACCCACAACTTGCGGTAAGAAGTACGGGGTTTGATTTTTTGAGCATACAACCTCAGATGGAGTTTGGGACAAGATATCCGATCATATTTAGCAAAGATAGGGACCTTGAATTTGTGAGGGATGACCACACCTGGGATTAGACCCAAATCTCCAAAGTCCAATCCAGGAACTTTTTGGATTACCACAGCCTCGAGTCGGTCTTCCAACTGCTTGTATTTTTCATCTACAGGAGGGTTTTGTTCGTCGGAGTAGTCTTCGTCTTTGGAACCCTGATTGTTTCCTCCTCTAGCTCCGGTGCTTATAACATGCTCCTCTTGATTTTCGTCTTCCTCAGAGGAAACATCATCTGCTTGAGCCAGTCGAGCAGGACCTTTGAATCTACTCCTCGTACTGAGGATAACAGCCCGCTTCTTAGTCTTCTTTTTTGTGGTGAGGAGCTCCATCATCTCTTGTTTCCCTTTGGCTAGATTCAACAAAGTCTCTTAAATTTGTGCATGTTGAGTTTGTAGATCTTTGACGGCTTACTCGAGGGCCATCTTATACTGAAATAAACAGTAAATAGATGAGGAATCCTATATCAGAAAACCTGCTTATGAAATGATGCATGATATGTGGATGCAATGTTTTCAAGGACCTTATGAGATTTAAATTTTCTTCCCAAAAAGGAAACAGAAACAAAGATTTCATTAATAAGTTCAAAAATTACAATTGCCCCTTGGGCTTACAATGAAAAAGAAAAAAGGTCTCAAAGAGACAACAAAATGTACCCCTAAAACCTAGCACTCAAGTCTCCCACAGATGCTTCCTCTTTGTGTCGAGGTATGCATTAAGACTCTTCTCTTCATGAAGTTGCTTTGTGAGCTCCAACACTTTCTTCTCGCTTGCATGGAATTGAGCTTCAAAGGTGTCTTGTTCTTCCTTAACTGAATCTAAGACTTTTGCATTTCTTCGAGGTCAGTAGGCATCTCCGTATGAATAATGGTATACGGATTATCCACTTTGGCAACATGCTCCATGATCACTGGTAGGATAGCTGGATATGGAATCATGAGGTTTTGAGCACGAGATCATACCCACTTGAGATATGGCTCCAAAGGGATAGAATTCTTATGTCCTAAAGTCTTGCTATCAACTTTGTTTACCATGCCCCAATCTCGTATAAACCTTTGACGATAACCTTGAAAATCATTCTCGTAGTCGAACAAAATACCCTGGATAAGTGCGTAATGAGGACAATCTCTTCGAGCATAACTGAACTGTCATAGATCCAGAGAAGGGTTGTAAGTAATACCTCCCATAATGCCAAGGAGTGGAACATTAGGGAATTCCCCATAATGGTTAATGATAGTAAGGTCTTCTAGAGATCGGGAACACCAATAGATATCTGAATGAAAGAGCGACATCATCCTTTGAGACCATCTCAAACCTCGTTCATTCTTCAATACTGATCGGGGAAGGTGCGAAATAAACCACCTTGATAGCAGAGGTATGCAACACATAAGAGTCCCTCGCTTCCTCGTGGTATGAGTGTAAAGAGAATGCATAATGTCTCCGAGCAAAGTAGGCACAAGGTTACGGGAAAGAAATATTTTGATGGCATTCACATCTATGAATTGGTCTGGATTAGGGAATAACACCAACCCATAGATTATCAAATCTAAGATATCTTCAAAATCTTGAAAACTCATAGCATCCAAAAATAGTCGAGCCTTATCCAACAAAAATTTAGCTTGAAAACCCTTGACTCAACTCCTTGTTTCCCAATTAGCTACAATGTCGAATCGCTTCAAATGTAAGACTAATGAAATTTCTTCAGGTTGTGGATCTCTCTCTAAACCGGTGAAATGTATTTGATTGAGAACATGCACTCCCAGTAATTGATAAAACTCCTCCATTGTGGGCACCAACTGATAATCAGGAAGGGTGAAGCAGGGATGCACATGGTCAAAGAATTGGAATAGAACGCTCGTCATGTCTTCTTCAAAACCTGAGGTAACTAAACTGAGTAGTTGACCATGCCTTTTGATGAATGGAGAACTTTCGGGAATCCTTGAGACTAACTCTTTAAGTTGAGGAGGCACTCTTACAAAGTTGACCCAAATAGTGTTTCTACGAGCAGAGGCCATAATCTACAAAACAAAACAAAGATAAATCCCTAAGTCCTTGAAATGGTTAGTGAAATTGATATGGTATGATGTCATGATGTTATGATGTCATGTTCGAACAATATAAACAAAAAATACACAAGGCCTTAGGTTTAAGCTTGCATTGAGTTTATAGGTAAGTACCCTGTTGAAGCTTTAGTTGGCTCAACCTGTCCTAAAAGAAGTAACTGGGTTCTAGGAATCTCAATATCATTGATCTTTCTCTTAGGCATTATTTCTGCACAAGCATCTGAACTGCGACCGAAATATGCCAAGAGTCTGATCTCAATGAATGTAGTATCAAGTATCAACCAACTTCAGTCTGAACCAAAGCCAGCTATCTCACTACTTTCTAATGATTAAGTTGTTTCAACTAAGGTTCTACAGTCAGTTAGTGCTTTATGACACCACACAGGGGCCTCGTATTCTCCTTGACATGACTCAAGGGACAGCGGTAACAACAAATGTGTCACACTAACTTAGCCTTCGCTTCAACCATATCGTCTACGTCGTACAGTCTTCATGATCTATTTCTACTTACCTAAAATGCCCCATGTTGTACCCCAAAATTTTCCCTCCCATATTCTTCAAGATTTGCAAAGAGCATGCTTCAAAATCTCTCAAGGGTTGCACAGTTCAAGGGCCTCCTAACAATCAAAAACTAGGGTTTTGGTTCTGGCAAAGAAATTGAAGTTTCCAAGGGTCCAAACAAGTCCCACATGCCTACAAACATGGTCAAGCATCCTCATGCCAAGTTTCAAGACTTACAGCACAAAATTGCACAGTCAAATGCCCTAATTTCTCAGCAGTCAACTACAGGGGCAAAATGGTCATTTGCCAGTCAAAAGTCCAAATTTTTGGTCAACATCTTATTTTGAAGCCACAAACATCATTTGATCAATTCTTGATCATGATTTTCAAGGCATGGCTCAAAAAGTCTCAAGATGCAAAAGTTTCCATATTTGGACAGTTGAAAAAGTCAACTGTAACTTGACCAAGGCATAACTTCCACATGGTTTATCAGAAAAATTCCATCCAAAGCTCATTTTGAAGAGAAAGACATTTCCTACAACTCCTCTTCACACTTCAAGTCCAAGAAATGCTCTCACAAAAAGTTATCAATTTCAACATTATAGGTCATTTTCAAAAGTCAACAAAAGGGACTTTAAGTCAAAGACCATAACTTGAGATTGGTAAATCAAAATGACATGGGACCAAAGGCATTGGTTAGAGGACTCCAAGTCCTTTCCAAAATGTCCAAGAACATGATCAAATCTTAACAATTGAGCAAGATATGCCTTGTGGAAGTTGGGAAATTTTTGGGAATTTTGGAAAGTCAACTTTGCTTCAAATGCCTCAAAATTGCTAATGGGCCACATTTTCTTCCAAGAATCATCATCCAAAGGTTATGAACGACCATTTGACCCAAAGGGGATTTATTTCATCATTTTTTATTATTTATTTGAATTTTTATCACTATTAATTCATTTAATGAAATAAAATATGACAAAAATAGAAAACCATGTTTTTTAATCCCTTTTTGCAGCATATTCTCTCCATAAAACCTCAAGATTTCGTGCACCCTCAATTTGGAAAGATTTGGCCATGATTGATACCAAAAGCACATGGAAAAGATTTGAAAAGATGCCATTAAAAATCAAATATTTGATTCATGATTACAAGGGTTTTTGGACTTGATTTGCAAACCTAAAACACTCACATACATATACAGATCACAACCCTAGTGCAAACAACCTGGAAGCTACGCCTAAGAACATAAACAAAACTTGCATTTTTCCATAAATTTTTTGAAACTGTTTTCATAGTTGCAGGTCGTTTCAAAGCAAAAGAGTTGTTCCATTGCATTCTGGACACATTCAGGAAGCTACCCCAATCAAAATCAACTCTCCAAGCGCAAAGAATTGGTAGATAGGAGTCCCACTTTTCTGTAAAATATTCATAATCGCATCCTGAATTCCATGCATTTTTCATGTGTTTTTGATATTGATTTATACTAATCTAATCATTCTAAAGCTAATGGTGTATTTCAATTGAGTTTTTATAGCCTATATGCAAAGTTGCCATTGGATCTCGTTAGGGTTTCAAAGCTGTAAAATTAGGGCTTTCCTCTTCAGGAAAAATTGAGACCCAAGACCTGTACCATTAAAACCAGAAGCTCATGACGAATCAATTCCATACCTCGCGATCAATTTATGATAAACGGTGGCCTAATCGCTATTTTCTTATACTGTAGTTAGTGGGGTTCAAAACCCCCGCTATTTGATATGTTTTTTCAGGCAAAAGCAAAGGCGTGGTAGAGAAGATGCTGAGGTGTCTCAACCATACAGGGCCATTCAAATATTCGCGCATTTTTTATGTTTACCAAATAACACTTGTTCTCTCTCATATGAATCAGGTTCCATTAATATTACAAACAAACGCGCTTGGCTGGTTGGTAAGTGAGGTGTCATTCAATCAATGGGACCTGGGTTCGATTCCCAGGTCCCCTCCCTTTCTCAATATATTTTGTTTTAATGTGATTCCATGCAGTTCCTACCCCCAGGGCCTACCATGCATCTTCATGTTTGTGCTTGCCACGCGCCCCATAAGATCAATCCAGTGGTCAGAAGCTGCAGACCACCATGTGCATAGGTCAACGCTTTCATACACAAGCCAAGAAAGTCCACGTGGGCTAGCGTTTAATGGACCAAAATAGCTGGACAATACCTCCAAAATTGGGGTCAACACCCCCCATTGGTTTGCCTTTTTATTTTCTTTCTTTTCATTTTTCTATTTATTTGTTTTATTTATTTTTCATCAAAATTAATTTCTATAAAAAATAACAAAAAAATCAGAAAGACAAAAAATATAAACATATTTTATTTAAATGTTTTTGTAAATAAATTTTATTAACTAATTTAGTTTTTAATTCTAGGTTTAATTTTAAGGTTTTCTTTAATAAATTAAAAAATGTAGAATTAGGGTTTTAAATACTTTTATTCTTTTTCTTTTCTTTTACCATATTTAATTATTAATTATTTTGTAAATAAATTTGCCATTAAATAATTAGGTTAAAACTAGGTTAGATTTAAACATTTTTTTAATAAATTAAAAATAGTTTAGAATTAGGGTTTTAATTTCATTTAACTTTCTTACTAATTCCATAAATACAAAAACCCAAAAATAATTTCCTTTTCTCATTTAACTTAATTAATTTATTAATTGTAAATTAATTTCTTAAAAGGGTCCAACGCCCTCGCATTCCTGACTTTACTTCTTCTCGCATTTTATTTTTATTTCTTTTCGTGAATATAATGTAATTGCCCCAAAGCCGTGTAATAGATTAATTAGACATTTATCTTTCTGCATTATTTTTTATTCAAATCGGGTCTTGGATTAATTTGGCGATGTAGACCCGCGCCTTTGTAATAGCGTAGGACTTTTACCTTTTCGCATCTTTTAACTGTTAATAATTTGCATGAAAGAATGAATGCCAAAAATAAAAACAAAACGTAGATCGCAATGCATGAACAAGACAAATGAAACTGAAAACGACACATAAATCACACACCACCCATAGGGTACGCCTCACTGTTGCCTTGCCCCTCGAAAAGTGGTCGTCGAGTAGAGGATGTTTTAGTAAGTCCTCATGTCCATGAACATGGCATGAGGGTAGCTTCTAAGGTGTCTTCCTTTTGCTCTGGTGGCCACACTGTCCCTCGAAACGTGGTCGTCGACTATAGGACGTCTTAGTGAGTCCTTATGTCCCATTGATCTGGTTTCCTCAAAACATGTTGCCTCGGAATAGTTGCCTCGGAATAAAAGATCAATGGCATAAGGGTAGCTCCTAAGGTGTCTTACCTTTGCTTGGTGACCACACTGTCCCAAAACCCGAATTGACCCGAACACCTCCAACGGTGGTGCTACCTACCTCTCAATGGTGGGATGGCACTACCTTAAGGACATTTACACAGACGAATTCCTTAGGGTAGGTAGATGACTCGTAGATACTTGCTCTAATTTCAAAACAAATCAAAAACTTCTTTTCACACCGACACCTTTCAAAAAGCTTTCAAAAAGCAATTTTTCAAACACTCTTAAGGACTGATACAAGAGTCGAACTGAAATTTTCAAAGAAACTTTTTTCAAACCCACTCACCTTGAAAAGCAAACAAACAATTTTGAAAACACAAAATGAGCAAGTACCTAAGAGCCCATGGATAACCATGGATAGAAAGGGTGCTAACACCTTCCCTTTCTATAAATCTACCTCCCGAACCGAGAGCAATCTCTATAAGGAATTTTTCTGTGCTTTTGTCCTTTCCATTTGGAGAAAATAAAAGACGGTGGCGACTCTTGCTTCCGCGACATTTCGCGAACCAGCGTTAAACAGTCAGCTCCAGATCCACCGATCACACCCCATATCCGGGTATAAGATCTATACAAGAAATAAACCTAAGCATATCCCCAAAATGTAAAGCATACAAATCAGGAAAGTAAAGCATTTTTGAATGTGATCTAACTCTAAGGTAACCCCACTTTTAGTTTTAATATCCCTAGCAGAGTCTCCAGTTTTGTAATACGGTGGGAGAACTGACTTTACTTTTGCGCTTTATTGCAAATGTTGTGGATAGCAAGAGTCGCCACCAAATTTTCTTTTATCCAATAAAGGAAAGGGTGAGAAGAACATAAAAGACCTTTGAGAATTTTCTTGAGTTTGGGAGGGGGGGGGGGGGGGAGGTTATGAAAAGGTAAGGTTTACCACCTTTTTCATCCATAGTTATCTACGGGATTTTAATTGTTATCTCACTTTGAAAACTGCTTTGTGTTTGTGTATGTTTGCAAATATTTTGAAAATGCCTAAGTACGACAATTTTGTAATGATTCTCGTATCATTGAGAATGTATACAAAATGTTTATTTTGAAAATATTTAATGAAAGAGAGTGTAATTTTGTGGAAAGATGTTTTGTTTTGAAAAAATTTTGAGCAAGCAACTACGAGCGTTCTACCTACTCAAAAAGTCTTTGTTATTTTCCTCCTCCTTTAGATAGTGCTACTCTACCATTATTTAGTAGGGATCCCTATCATTGGATGTGAGGGACAGACGTGGGTCATCTTACAGTTATAGAAGGTAACTTGTAAGATGCTTTAAAAATTGTTGTAAGGGACTGAGATCGTTTACTGAAGGAAGCATCGAAGGGTCGTCGAGGGACTACGATATTTTTAATTGAGGGTATTTGCTAAAGCATCTCACGTTCGAGGGACATGATTGTTTTATCTGAAGGCATCGAGTGAGGTTATCCCAGAGGTGTAAGTGTGCAAAGCGTGTTTTATTCAATCATTTTATCTTGAATTAAGGTTTTTCTATGATTGATTTTAATCTTGTCATATAAACCCTAATTACTAACAGAAATATGGAAAATGATAAATTACGGAAATTAAATATCCTACGCTATTACAATGCTTTGGGAATGGGGGATACAAATTTGTAAATAGGGAGTAAAGCAATAAACCCTAATTATCTATTACAGATCATTGAATAGTTACAATAATGCGAAGTAATAAAAATATGAAAAAAATATACAATATATAAAAGAGAAAAGAAAATATTTTGTTTGTGATTTTATTATGGAAAACAAATTTTGATCATTAACCTAAGAAAACTAGTTAGTTTTAATTAAAAGAGAAGTTAACTAATTATTTTAAACAAAACCTAAAAAATCTAAGTTAATTGAAATTAACAAAATTAAAATAAAACCTAAATCTAATAATTTTTTTAATTGTTTAGAAAATAATTTGGATGTTTTTATTTAGAAAAATTGTGTGAAGTAATAATAAAACCTAATTCTAATTTATTTTTCAAATTACTTAACAAAATAAAGCAAAAGTAATTAAATTAAATTAATTTGTATTTATGAAAGTTAAGTTAATTAATTAAAACCTAAATCTATTTTTTTAATGATTTTATGATTTAAATAAAATTAACTAAAAAAAGAATAAACAAATAAGGAAGAAATAATAATAAAAAGAAAGAGAAATTAAACGAGCCTTGCATTGTAAAACAAAATCAGACGGTGTGAAAAGAAAAGAAAGGCTAGGCCCAAAACCAGTTTTTTATTTGAATCAGGAAAAAAGTAATATACTTATGATAGGCTTCGAGATTAGTAAAGAGAGGGGGTGTGAATAACAAAATGTCAAAGCCCAAAAACCAAACAAGAAATCATGTGTGGAGCCTTTATGGGGGTCTTTGGTGTGTGTGTTTTTTGGAGCATTAGATATGGTCTTGTGATGATTAGGTGGTGAGGACGTGAGGGTGCACCATGTGCTTGTTGAACTTACTTGTATTGCATCTGAAACATGAAAATATGAAATAAATAAAAGGGTACCGCTGGGACTCGAAGCCAGGTCCCTAAGGCAGGAAAAGACTTTGTACACGGGCGCTTGCCACTCGTTGGCGGTTTCATCCGTTCATAAAATAATAACTATTAAATATATTACAAACTCATTTCTAAATGTAACTTCATATTCTTCCTCGCGCCAGTAGCCATGAACACATTTTTGAATTTTGTAAAATGCTCATTTCTCAACCAAATAAGAAAATGTAAACATCAAACTTGCTTAAAATTTAACCACGAGTCCAACCATATAAATTTCAAAAGCTATAGATCAAAGATGAGTTATAATTTTACTTGGTACCAAACTGAACCCTAAAATTTCAGAAAATATAGTTTTAAATTCTCATCACGCATGCAATATAAATGAAATGTAAGCACATGGTTAGCTTCAGGGCGATGATATCTAAATTTTTTCTTTAGAAAGCAAGTGCAATTGATGCTTGAATAAGGATTTCAAAGTTAGAAAAACTTACTTCTGAAGTGAGAATCGAGTATGGAGTTTGAGCACTCCTGGATATGTTGTGAAGATCTGGATAGCTTCACTGAACTCCCAGGATGTTGTTGCAATGCTTACTTTAGATTGAGAGTGCCTCTATTTTTCTGGACAAGTCAAGTTGTAGGGCTATGTTTTTTGTAAAATGGAGGATGATGAAGATGATGTTACAGTGATGAAAAAAGACTTTGGATAAGTTCTATATGAGTTATAGATACTTTGTGAATGATTTAAAGTGAAAACACGCTAGTGGATTGGGTGTTTGGGGTTCAAGGTCAGAAATTGCAACAAATGGAGTTTTGAATGCAAATTATGATTTCAGAGAGTATGAGGGTGTTTTAGGGCTTATCAAATAGTGCCTTATCTTGCAAATGACATCTCTATTTATAAACCAAAGGTTTCAGATGATAAAAGGGTTTGGTTTACAAGTTTTCAAAGTTTTTGCCTTTGTTGTAACTTATGATTTTTTGAAAACACCAAGACTCTATGCATAACACCATGCCTTCTAGAGTGATTATCAACTTTAAACATGTTGCTTCTGACTTTGTAGGTTGAGTTTGTGCAGAAGAAACAAGTTAGAGGCTCAAGGAGTGGACTTTTGAAAAAAAGCTTGCTTTACAATAATGGAAATGGTGCCTTTCTTCCAAAAATGGAAAAATGATTTGGATAATGGCTCAAACACTTCGATAATGGTTCAAAATTTTGTGTAAACATTTAATTATGGAGGGATTTGGAAGTTAGAAGCCTGTAAAGAAAGACTTATGCAGCATGGCTTGGAGATTTGATCTCATGTTCATCACAAAATGACTTGTAATTCAAGAATGGATGCCCAACTTCATCTCTTCGATTCTCCTTGCTCAAGCATGATAAAATTGTGTTCTGTGACATTTTGGAAAGATTGAAACATTGTCTACAACTTTCATGCTGACTACTTTGGCTAAATCAAATTGGAACTTGGTGAAAATTTTCCAAGAAGTTGGGATAAAAATCTGACCAAACTTGTTGAAAATATTTCTAAGTGCAGAGTAAAAATGTTACAACATCATCGGCTTATATCTCTCAAATTAAGCACTTTTTGAAGATCATCCCTCCAGGACAGAGTTGTAGAATTAATCAATCCCTATAACTTTCATGTTGAAAGTTTTCCTTGAATCATCTTGCATCTTAGTGAAAAATGGTCATGAAGTAGTGCATTTATTAAGAATAAAGCATTAACACTTAGAAAATTTTCTAAGTATTAGAAAATTATCTATTTTTGACCTTTATTGACTTTGTTGATTCTTGATGATCAAACTTGACAAATTTCTTGATGATTCTTGATCTTTGATGTATAATATTGACCAAAAAGTCAAAGTTTGATTTTTTTGTGACAGTTGACTTTTTCATCAATTGATTCAAATTTCAACTATCAATCACTTGATCTTTGGCAATGTTTTGAGCCATGTAATTAGGTAAAGATATTATATTTGAGTCCTTTAGATCATGCTTCAAGTCATTAGGTCATGTATTAGGTTAAAAGTCAATGATCAGTCATTCTCTGTCAAAACCCTAATTTTGACAATTTTGCCCCTTTGGTGATCTGAGGGCTTTCCTTGAGGAAATATGATCAACCTTTAATAAAATGATGAATATGACTTCAAAATGTTGATGTTGACCAAAAATATTGATGTTTGACTGTTTGTTGACCACAATTGACTTTTTACCCAATATAGTTGATTTTCAGTCATCTGAACAATTGATTGAGCAAATTTGTGTTGCAAGACTTAAAACTTGGTATGGGCTTTCTTAGAGACCTATGATGAACCATGAAAGCAACTTGAGGAATTAGAAGTCCAATTTTCCCTGAGAAAACCAAAACCCTAGTTGTGGACCTTTGCTTAGGAGGAGGTTTGACCAATCAACTCTTGAGAATCCTTGAGTATTTGAGAATCATAGAAGAACGTGTTGAAGAAAATGGGAGGGAACATTTTAGGGTACAAGAAGTGCCCTTTCACTTGATTAGTGGTGGAAGGGTGGTTTTGACATTGATGTTGAACTCATCTTCATCCTCTACTTTTCAGGTACTATGGCCGACAACACCGAGGTTGACCTTTTAAGCGAATCTTCTGGATCTTCACGAAGATCTTCGGATGAGGCGAGTAGCTTGTCGATCATTTTGGAGATTTCCGGGGATGAGCTGGCCGCGAGCGAGAAGGGTGGATCGATGAGGAAAAGGCCCGGAAACTATCTGAGGAGGAATCAGGGAGACTCTTTGAGGAACGGGGGTCCTGTTGCTCGAGAAGAAGGTTCTTGAGGAGAAGGTGTAACGCGCGTAATTTAATTTAATTTAATTATTTATTTAATTAGATTATTTTTGGAATATTTGTGAAGTTGCATGATGTTAAGAATTATTATTATGAGTTGTTGGATTATTATTAATTAATTAATTAGTTGATTAATAATAATTATAATGTGGAATTAAAGGGAATATATGTATATAATGTTGGACTTATGCTATTGGTTAGAAGTAGTAAAATGGGGGTGTAGGTTAGGCCCAAGAGGATTGTTATATAAGGCTAAGATGACATAAGGAATTGTTTTAGTTGGAGAATAAGGATTTATGTACGCTGACCGGTATAGCTATGCGGAAGAGGAGCAAGTTGCCCGGTGTCGAGCAGAACGAAGCAAAGTTGTCGGTTAGAGTTTTTGGTTGAGTCAACTTCAATCCAGGTTAGGGTGGGGTTCTAACCTTATAAAGGGATTTATGATGTTTGTTATGGAGAATTGGTCGTAATTGTGATTGTTTCCCGTGATGTTGTTGAATCTGTTAAGGGAAGATGTCGTTCTGTTATGTTGTGGACATTTTGTATTGTCTGCATGACTTCCCGATAGAGTCGATGAGTAGGTTAGTGTAGATTGTTGCCTGTTGTTGTGGTTGTTAGGTTGTTGTGTTCGTGATGATGGTGTGGTCGTTACGATGTTGTAGTGGTTCGAGCAGTTGGCAGGAAGTTAGGAATTATTGTTGTAGTCGGTCTTGTATAATGAATGAATTTGTCGATAGGAACATAGTTTCTTGTTACTGTGTTATTCCGAGCGGTTGGACGAAAGTTATGAATTATAGTGGTGTGATCTTTAAGACGTTGTATCGTGCCTGTGTTGTTGGCCGAATTAGTGGTCGGGGAGGATACTGAAGAAGTAGGTCTCGAGCTGCATTTTAGGCTTCGAGGCGTGTCAAGAATTATGTGTTAGATTTCTAGCAGAATTAGATTGCAGGACATGTCGAGGAGCATAGGTTGGTCGTTACCCTGTTTTCCCCAGTGCGTGTCGAGGAGTATGGATTATTCGTTAGGCTGTCCTAGTTGTTATGCATGTCGAGGGGCACGTAGTTTCCTATCCCTTTTGCCGTACATGCTTGTTTTGGTCGTTACCCGTGTTGTGTGAAATTATTGTTAAGTTGTTGTTTGATTATGTTAATGACTGAATCGTCGATTGATGTGATAGGCTTATGGCCAATGTTAATTTATGTTGAGTTGTTGTGATGTTGTGATTGCTGTTATGAATTGTTGTTGATAATGCGAAGTTGTAGGTATGTTTTAAATGATGATGAATTACCTCTATTTACAGGTAATAATGGTGACGTGGGCTTATGCCTTGCGATGGATGATGATTTTTGTAAGTATGTGATAGTGCATTCATATACATTTGCATACTCTGTGATGGCCTGAATTGGATAACTGCGAAGAAGGTTTATGCCTTGTTGATGCCTCTATTTATTGGCAGATTTTAAGATGGGAGTTCTTCTCCAATGGTACCACATGCATTCGTATAGTATTGAGTCACATTCCAAGTAGTATGATTGAGCTGTTGTGTTGATGAACTAATTGTTGTATTTTATTGATAGCCTTTTGTGATTGTTGTTGTTTATAAGTTGTAAAGTGGTGATTTTTGCATGAACTGATTCCAATATAATATTTATCATACGTTCTGTTATAGTGTTCAATATCTCACCCCTTCTTTTTGAATGTTACCCTTATATTGGTAACGTGCAGGTAATCCAGAGTAAAGGCAGTTGACCTTCAGTAGTTCGAGTCGGTGTCATTGCTTTAGTATTTGTTATTTCAGTTGGCTGAACTTTAAGTTGATTATTGTTAAGTACTTGTTATTCAGAAGTTGCTTTTATGTTTGATAAATATGTTATTATGATTCTGTTGCGCAGTTGTTCAAGTTGTTGATTTAAAAGATTAATTTATTTTGTTGTTGGTTCATTCGAAGTTTTAAAGTTATATGTATCCATGTTGAATGCAATGGTTTTTAAGTTGAATTTGTGGCATCCTGATTCAATTGTATAATTTTTATAACTCTGATTTACATTTATATTGTCGGGTAGAATTGGGGTGTTACAGAAGGTAGCGGCCTAGACTATCGAGGTTACGCCCGCCAAAGACGAGCCGAAGGACACAAAAGATTTAAAGACTCGGGCTGAGCTTGTTGCTCGTTTTCAACTGGCGGTGGACGACGCCTAAGGTGCCACAGAGGGGATTATTGAGAATACGGTGAAGCAGATGTATATGTTGAACCCCGGGGTCAAACTCAACACATCAGGTATGGGGATTAACTACTACGTGGTTGCTGGCCAGATTCTAGTCCTTGACTACCTCAAAGAGTTCGTCGCTCAGCCTGCTGGGGGTCCTGCCCAGCTATCGCCCATTGTCGAGGAAGATACTAAAGGATGACTGCTAGTTACTTTATTTTGTTCCATCTTGCATGCCGTATTATTTTAATTTTATTTCATTGGGCCCTTGCCCGTTTATGTATTTTCTGAACAAACGTGGTCTTTATGGCCAAAAAATTATTCTTTTGGATGGGGCGCCAAGGTCCTCTATTGTTGTAATATTCGTACAATAGCGACCTTGATGGTCGTTTCTCTTAATTGTTCCAAATAATTAATTAGTTTTTGCTTGTTTACTGCTACACTTGTCCATTCAGGACATCTTTTATTTTGCTAACATTTTGTAGAGGGGATTTGCCTGTTTGGTTTATATGTTTTCCAGTGTGGGAAAACTGGTCAAACAGCCAGTGTGAATACCGGGCCTAGGCCAAAACTTAGGTCTCGTTTTGAGGGACCTGGGTTCGGCAGCGTGAACTTCCCATCGCGAGCTGGGTGTTTTACCGTTGTGGTACGAGGACAATGGAGATCGATCGAGTTATCCATGTCGGGCTGAGGGTGCGCTAGTTATAAGAGTGGAGCTTCGCCCCTTCAAAATATTTTGGGTGCTATGCTTGTACCTAGGCATGCATGTGTGGTCGGGCTTGGGTGAGTTTTTTCTTGTCGACAGAACTCGCTGACTATTCAGTGTTTTTAACTGTAATATTTCTTTACCTTTTCAGTGTTCCATGATCGAACGAGTTATTCCCCTTGTAAGATTTCTAAGTAATACGCCTTAGTCCCCATTTTCTTGTAGATGTGATAAGGGCCTTCACAGTTTGCTGCGAGCTTGCCTTCGTGATATTCTTTGTGATTTCTCTTCAAGGCAAGGATGCCGACCTCAAATTCTCGTTGTATGACCTTTGCATCGTAACACATGGCTATCTTTTGTTTGAGCGAGGCCTCTTGTAGGGCCGCTTCTATTCTGATTTCTTCTACCAGATCTAATTCCTCCAGAAGGGTGATGTCGTTCATCTCCTCGTCTGGGGGAGCTTCGATTCGCCTTGAGGGTTCTTTGATCTCTATGGGAATGACGACATATGTTCCATAAGCTAGTCAGAAAGGAGTCTCCACAATCGACGAATGTGTTGTTGTTCAGTATCCCCAAAGTACGCTATGTAACTCCTCGACCCATCTTTTCTTAGTTTTATCTTATCTCCGCTTGAGGCCTTGAGTATTACCCTATTTGCAAATTCGGCTTGGCCTTTCGTTTGGGGATACTCGACAGAGGCAAAGTGTTGGGTGGTGTCCAATTTGGCGACGAATTCCTGAAAGGTGTCATATGTGAACTAAATCTCATTGTTGGTGATTATCGCTTGAGGGATGCCTAATTGAGCGATGATGTTTCTTTTTTAGAAGCAAAGGACTTCTTGGGCGGTAATTTTGGCCAAAGCTTCGACTTCTATCCATTTGACGAAGTAGTCGTCCGCTATGATCAAATATTTGTTTTGATTGGTCCCAACCACAAATGGACCGAGGAGATCCAATCCCCACCAGGAGAAGGGCCCAAAAGAGGGGAGGTATGTCTCCGTGTCGTTGGCATTTGTTTCATTTTTTCACGTGTTCTTTCGTGTCGTGCTACATGATGGGCCAATAATATCCTGCTCGTTGAGCTTTCCTGGCGAGGGATCTTCCACCCAGATGTTGGTGGCTAATGCCCTCGTAGATTTCGAGTAAGATAAGATCTGCACCGCTTTGGTCGATGCGTTTGAGGAGGGGAATGGAAAATCCTCTCATGTAAAGTTTACCCTTGACCAATACATACGAGCAGACTCTTTATTTGACAAAGACCTCTTTTTTCGAGTCAGTGGGCAGTTTTCCTTTGGTGAGGTAATCGTGTATGGGGGTCATCCAACAATCGTTGTCCCCTATGGAGAATACTTCAAAGGTAGAGTGTGTTTTCTGGGTGCTTGGTCGAGGAAGGATTTCTTATATCACTGACTTGTTCCCTCCTTTCCTCTTCATGCTTGCCAACTTAGATATGATGTCTTCCCGAGCGTTATACTCGCGGGGAACATGCTGCAAGTCCATATATTTAAATCTCTTTTTCCTCTCCTGGACCAGGGTCTAACATTCAGCGAGTTAGTCATTTTCACCTGATACTCCCCTCGGACTTGGGACGGGACCAACTGAGAATCACTGAAGATCTTAACTTCCTCGGCTCCCAGATCTTCGGCCAATTGTAAGCCTGCTAGTAATGCCTCGTATTCGGCATGATTGTTAGAGGTTGGGAAAGAAATTGTAAGGGAGACCTCGATTAGGGTCCCTTCTTCATTTTATAATATAATGCCAATGTTGCTCCCTATTAAACTGGAGGCACCGTCGATGAAGATTGTCCAGTGGCGTGATCCGTCGGGATGTGAGGGCGAATTCATTTCAGCCACGAAGTCGGCCAAGGCCTGAGCCTTGAGGGATTTCCCGCTTTTGTATTGGTTATCAAATTTGGAGATTTCTAAGGACCATTTCAACATTTTTCTGGCCATGTCTGGTCTTTCGAGCAGTTGCTTTATTGGTTGATCCGTTTGGACGACTATGGTGTGCGCCAGGAAGTAGTTTCTGAGCCTCCTCGCCGCGTTAAAGAAGTCTAGATCCACCTTATCTATTTGTTGATATCTCGCCTCTGGGCCTTGCAAGGCCTTGCTCGTGAAATAAATTGGTCTTTGCCCTTCTGAGACTTCTTTAGTCAGTGTCGCGCTTATTGCCTCGGAGGCGACGACCAGTTAGAGGTAGAGGGTCTCATCTTTCTCGGGTCGAGAAAGGAAGGGCAGTTGCGACAATGCTTGTTTCAAGTGAGTGAGGGTTTACTCGCATTCTGACATCCATTTGAAGGTAGCTTCCTTAAATAGGAGCTTGAAAAGAGGAAGCGCGTGTTGGGCGGATTTCGCTACGAATCGAGAGAGAGAAGTGAACATGTCGTTCAAGATTTGGATGGACTTCTTCGTGGGCGTTGGAAATTCCAGGCATTTGTTGGGGTTTTCTTCAATTCCTCGTTATGTAAGGTAGAATCTGAGGAACTTGTCTACCCGTATGCTGAAGGTACATTTTTCTGGCTTGAATCACGTTCGACACTTTTGGGCCTGCTCGAACACTTTATTCAAGTGGAGGTCATGGTCAACTTCTTCTGTGGATTTTATGATTATGTCGTCCATATGGACTTCGAGCATGTCGCCTATCTCGTTGCGGAAAACTCTGTTCATCATGTGCTGATATGTAGCACCCGCATTTTTTAGGCTGAAGGGCATTACGTTATAGTAATAGTTTCCCGACTCGGTCATGAATGTGGTATATTTTTTGTCCGCTTTCGCCATTAGGATCTGGTTATAATCGGAATATGCATCTAAGAACGATAGCAATTTAAAACTGGTCGAGTTGTCGACTAGTTTGTCAATATTGGGGATGTGATAAGCATCTTTCGGGAAAGCCCGATTGAGATCAGTATAATCAATACACATGCGCCATTTTCCATTAGATTTTTTCACAATAACTACATTCGACAGCCAGATTGTGTATTGGGCTTTAGAAATGAAATGTGCCTCTAGGAGGTCTTTTATAGCTAGTTCGACAGCCTCTATTTTTTCGGGGGACTGATTTCTTCTATGCTGAGCGACCGCCTTGAGGGCAGGATCTATGGTCAAGTGATGGCATGCAATTTCTGGATCTATTCCGGGCATCTTTGCCGCGCTCCAGGAGAACATGTCGATGTTCTCCCTTAGGCAGGATTCGAGCTGCTTCTTCGCCAAGTCGGGGAGCCAAATCCTATCCTCACTCCTCTGGTGGGATCGTTCTCGAGGGGGATGAGCTCAAAATCTCTGTCTGAAATGGGCCGTGATAGTTCCGTGCTACCAGGAGATAGGGAAGATCCCTCGGCTTCGGTCATATGTTCTTTGCCTTTGTTTCTCTGTTCGACGCAATCTTCATTGGAGAAGCGGTTGTCGAGGTCGATGGTGTCAACCCTTGGTAGAGTCTTGGCTTCCTCGGAGCTAGAGGGAAGGGAGGATCTGGTGATCGTTAGAGGCTGAAAGTTGATGGAACTGAGACCTTTGGCTGAGGCTTCGAAACATCTCCTCGCCGCTTGGATGTCCCCGTAGAGGTTGAATACCAAACCATCAACAATGTAGTACCTCATCTTGAGATGCACGGTAAAGGGAACCACGATCAGCTCAGCGAGAGTCGGTCTCCCGAAGATGCACTGGTAAAGAGACGGGCAGTCTATCACCAGAAATGGGGTCTTAATGGCTCTGGCCACCACTCCTCTTCGGAAGGTGAATATTAGCTCGACGTATCCCCAAGGTTTTGTACTGGCCCCGTTAAAGCCCTAGAGATATGATTCAATGTATGGGGTCAGATGGCTCTCATTCAGATGCAAAGTGGTGAACAACTAGGAGTACATAATTGTGATGCGGTGGGAGAACTGACTTGGGTATTTTGCGTTTGATCGCAAATGTTGTAGTTAGCAAGAGTCACCTCTGACTTTTCTTTTATCCAAAAGGAAAGGTGAAAAAGCACAGGAAAGACCTTTGAGATTATTTCTTTAGTTCGGGGGGTAGATTATGAAAAGGGAAGGTATTATCACCCTTTTCATCCATGGTTTTCCATGGGATCTTAGTTACTTTCTAGATCACTTGCTTTTGTTTGATAATGTACTTTGTGTGGTTTTTGAGAGTATTTTGTAAAGAGGTCATTGTTTAGGCAAACTTTGTAATGAATCTCGTTCGTAAAAATGTATACAAAGGTGTTGATATTTTGAAAATGTTTTCAAATTTTGAAGGATGTTTTGGAAGTGTTTGGTGTTTGTTTTGAAAATAGCAAGGATGTTTTATTTTGAAATGGAGAAAGTAACTAGGAACATTCTACCTACTCAAAAGTCTTTCATGTTCATTTCCTTTTTCCTTTGACATTGTTATCTTACCATTGATTTGGTAAGTAACCCTATCTTTGGATGTAAAAGGGACGGGCGTGGGTCATCGTATAACCATGATTAGCAATGTTGCAAAGTATCTTAGCATTTTTTCTGTAGGGACTAAGATCATTTTGAAAATGCAACATAGATAGCGTCATCGAGGGACTATGATCTTGTATTTTTCTTGTCTTTGCTAAGATACCTCACATGCATAATATGGCCATTTTTGTAAGGCAACCAAGTGGATTTATCCAAGGGGTGCTTGTGTGCAAGTGGATTGATTTTCCTGCTTGATTTGTCTTTGATTAGGGTTTTCTATTGATTGGTTTTAGTCTTTCCATACAAAACCCTAATTACTAGCATTTGTATATAAAGCGATAAATTACAGAATTTAAAATTACGACACTATTACATCATTTAGGGGAGTGGGATGTACAAATTACAAATGGGGAATATTGCAAGAAATTAAATCTAAATAATTGTTACAACCATATTGAATTTGGATAAATATACAAAATAAGGATAAAATGCAAAAATGAAAATGTAAAAAAAGAAAAATGTAATTTTTGTTTGTTTTTTTTATGAAAAAGTTTTTCTAACCAAATTAAAAATAAAATAATTAACTAAAAATAAGAAAATTAAGATTAAGTTAGTAGAATAAATTAATTTAAAGAAAACAAGTTTTTTAGGCTTTTTGTGTGAATTTAATTAAACTTAAAATAAAAAATGATTAAATAAAAATCCTAAGTTCTAAATTGATTTTAATTTTACAAGAAAAATAAATAATATAGTATAATTATAATTAACATTAAATTATCTAAGTAAAAACAAGAAATTAATTAAAGAAAAGGTTTTTGTTCTTTTATTTTTGAGAAGAAAAATAAACTAAATTGATATAAATAATAAAAATAAATATTTTTGGATTTTATTGATTAATGAAAATAATATTGACAATAATAATAATAATAGTATCAATAATAATAATAAATAAAAGATAAAAAAAGTAAAACATAAAATAAAATAAAAATAAAGTCAGGGAGGTTGATAAGTGAAATAGGGGATATTGTGAGAAAAAAAGTCAGGGCCAAAGGATGGCCCAAACGCTGCAAAAAGTGTCAAAAATGTGAGAAAATGTAAAAAAAAAGCACAAAAGGTCATGCTAGGGCTTGAACCCAAGACCTCATAGTGACAGTCGCGCGCTTTAACCACTGGGGTGGTGATACATCTGTTAACTTATGTCAAACCATAAATATATAACACAAATCTTGCCCTAAATACACTTCATCTTCAACCTCCATCCAGAAGCCCTGCAACTTGTTCATTTCTCAACCATTTGCAAGAATGTAAACATGAAAATTGCTCCATTTTTTGATACAAATCCAACCATATAAATATCATGAACTATAAATCAAAGATGAATGCGAATTTCTAAAAGTACCAAATTCTGACCTAATTATTTTAAGAGATTCAATCCTAAAATTCTCCTAGCTCAATCAATATAAATGAAATTTATGGACATGTACAACTTCAGGGAAATGATGTCTACATTTTATGTTCACAAATGCAAGCCTAACAATGCCTAAGTAATGAGATAGAAGTTCGAGAAAAATACCTCAAAACTAGAAATCGTGAAATGCAAATGAGCTTGATTCAAAGTGCTTCAATGATCAGGTTAGCTTCCTCAAGTTCCCAAGAAGCTAATGCAATGGTTTGCTTGAGCAATGGATGGCTGGAATGGCTTGGAGAAGTCAATGTTCAATGCTATGTTTTTGGTTATGGAGGATATGGTAAATGGTGTTACAGTAATGAAACAGGGACAGTGATTGGTTACACTTGATGTAAGGAAGCTTTAGAAACTAAAAGGCCAAGAAACGCACGAGGGAAATGTGAGTTTGATGTTCAAGGTTAGAAAATGTGCAACGATGGTGTTTTTTTGGCAATTTCTGATTTGAGAGAGTTTTGGTGTGTTTCAGGGTGCTTAAGCTCGTCCTCTAGCTCATAAATAATGCTTCTATTTATAAGAAACAAGTTTGGAAGCTTGTTGTTAATCAGAATTCAAAATCACAAGTTTAGCATAACATGTGATTTTTTTTAGAAATACAAGTTTCAAAGCTTTGTGTATTGGCCATGATAGAGTGGTTATGCTTTAAACACACTTGCTTCTAACTTTGTAGATGGAGTGTGATCAGAGGGAACAAGTTACAGGCTCAAGAATTGACTTTTCACAAAAAGCTTGCTTTTCTAAAATGGAAGTGTTCACTTTGTGCCATTAATGGAAATGTGGATTGGATAAAGCTTAAATCACTTGGATTAAAGCTCAAAAGTTTGTGTAATCCATTAATGATGGATATATACACAAGTTAGAAGGCCTGCAAATCAAGATTATGCAGCCTAACATTTAAATTGCATTTTTGTTCATCATGAAAATGAGCTATAATTTTAGTTTGAAACCCTAACTTCCTCTCTTCGATTCTCCCTGCTCAAGAATGATCTCAAGGAGTTCTTGGACATTTTTGAAAGCTTGTAATGTGCTCTACAACACCCCTTTAAATAACTTTTGTAATTACCCTTTGAACTATATGAAAAAGTGCCATGAAGTTAGGTCAAAATCCTGCCTAAACTAGGGCAAAATTTCACTAAGTGTTTAATTTCAAGACCATGACTTTATGAATTAATAACTTGAGATCCAAGCATTCTCAGAAGAAGTTGTGTAAATAAATGTTGTAGATATCATGGAGATCTACAACTTTCATGTTGAAAGTTTCTTTTGAATCATCTTACATCATGGTGAAAAATTGGCTCAAAGTTGTGAAAAAACATGAAGTTTTCAACACTTACAAAAATATCTAAGTTTGAAAACATTGACTTTTCAAAATGAAATCTTGACTTTTTGATTTCTTGATAAATAATTTTCATACTTTGACATGTTTTGATGAATTTTGATCTTTGACACTTGATTTTGACCAAAAAGTCAAAGTTTGACTTTTCAGTGTACAGTAGACTTTTGATGAGTTGACTGAAAATCATCTATCAATCCAATTGATCTTGAGAAATGTTTTGAGTCATGCAATTAGGTAAAAATTATGAAATTTAACTCTTGAGATTATTCCTCAACCCAATTAACCATTTTCTAGGTCAAAAATCAGAAATTGCCCTTTCTCAGTCAAAACCCTACTTTTGACCATTTTGCCCTTTTGATGATTTGATCAAATTTCTTGAGGAATTATGGTACAAACTTGATAAAATGATACATATGAGTTTATAATGTTGACGTGGATAAAAAATTATGAAGTTTGACTGTAAATTGACCACAATTGACTTTTTCCCCAATACAGCTGTTTTTAGGTCATCTGCTTAATTGACTGGGCAAAAATGTGATCTAAGACTTGAAACTTGACATGAGTGATCTTGGAGGTCCATAATGATCCATGAAAGTCATACGAGGCATTGAAAGTTCAATTATCCTTGTGCAATCTCAAACCCTAATTTGAGTCATCAGTGCTTAAGGAGGTGTCTTGAGTTGATTAATCCTAGTGTAGTCTTGAACCAAGAGAGATCTTTGTGAGAAAATAAATGATAAATGAGAGGGAAAATTTTAGGGTACAACAGCTGCCCATGTTCAATCTTCTTAAACCTGAAGATTTAGATTGACAGATTTTCCATTCGTGACTTGAAGGTGGAAGATGATTGGACACTAGAGTGCCCGGAAATTTGCATTCGAGGATGTGGTGGTTGATGGTGTAGGGAATGGGATTAGAGATACAATTTAGAGAGATAGGATTACACATGCCATACAAAAATGATTGTTTGCAGGAATGGAAGAAGTATCAGAATAAATCTCTGGTTGATTTATACTGAATGGGTATCAAAATGGCATCCATGTCTGGAGGCTAGATCTGAATGAGTATCGGGATGGAATCCGTATCTAGAGCATACCTGAACTGTATTTGAAATCTGAATCTGAATGAGTATTAGAATGGCATCCGTGTATGGAGCGTATCTGAACTGTATCTGAAAGCTGAATATGAATGAGTATCAGAATGGCATCCGTGTCTGGAGCGTATCTGAATTATATCTGAAAGCTGAATCTGAATGAGTATCAGAATGGCATCCGTGTCTATAGCGTATCTGAATTGTATCTGAAAGCTGAATCTGAATGAGTATCAGAATGACATCTGTGTCTGGAGCGTATCTGAATTGTATCTAAAAGCTGAATCTGAATCAGTATCAGAATGGCATCCGTGTCTGGAGCATATCTGAACTGTATCTGAAAGCTGAATGAGAAGAAACCCGCGTAGGATTGCTTCAGCTAGTCGTGTAGATGATTGTCCTGGCTTGTTTCAGGTATTAATCTCTGACCCTTTTGTAAATTGTTGATGATAGTCATCTGTTGGCTGATCTTTCCTGAAGAGATGAAAGATTAGTTGTATGCAATGTCATGATGTATGAGATGCATTGTACAATGATAATCTTAATAAAAATGAATGAGATTATGAAATATGGATGTGATGTATGAGCATGTGAGCTATGCTGCTGTAATATTGTTGGATTAGGGAAAATAAATCCCTGACCGCTGTTGGGGACGTGGAGTGTAAGTCTTCATGTTTTGAAGTGCTGATGAGTTGATGAGCTTCTATTTGTTAGAAAAATAAACTCTGTTGTGAGGGACACGCCGTGTATTGCTTGTGAAATCCTGTTGGAAAATCCTGAGAAATTGGGCGACCTTTACCGAGGAGTGATAACTGGAAGTTTTGTTCTGCCGAGGATATGAGAGAGCTTGATATCATTAAGCTGCACACTGTGGGGATTTTATAGTCTAAAGATATTATCCTATTTCCTAAAGCCATTAGTGATTGTCTTTCTATTTTCTGTTCCTCTTTGTAAATAGTAGTTATGTTCAAATGCATATGTTCAAAAATAAATCATTTGGACGTTTTTGTAAACAAAACACTGACATAAAGAAAAACAGAAGTTTTGCCCTTTCAAAGGAATATTTTTGTATTAAATTTGAATAAGTATTTTTGTACAATGAGACGATCATTCTAGTAAGATAATTTCGTCGTAAAGAATGAAAATTTGATACAAAGAAAAGATAGCTATGTGTAATAATCCCATGGGGTTCCCATTCTGCTATAGCCTTCGTGTCTCTGAGCGTCTTGTCCACTTGCTGCCTTGTCCGAAGTTGATTGGATTGATTAGAACCGTTGAGTTTGTCAGTCGAAGCTAACGATTGTCTTTAAGGTGATCCAACGGGACATAGTCATACGCTTTAAATCCCTAACTTTTTACTGGACCGTCCTTTCGGGTTTTCAACATGCCGGGTATACATATTTTTTGTTTGTTTTATCCCTAATTTTTGCCCGAACCTGTTGGTTCACTGGGATGCCCTTGTTTTTCCTAGGTGTGTCAACCTAGCGGGTCTCTTATGCGTAGTATCTTTTGACTATGTCCGTGTGCACTGGGTGCGGCAGGTCGTCACCATCCATAGTGGTTAAAATCATTGCTCCACTAGAGGATATGCTTTTGATCATAAATGGTCCTTCATATGTAGGAGTCCATTTACCCCTGGGATCACCCTGCGGTAGTATGATGCGTTTGATCACCAGATCCCCGACTTGATACACTTGGCGTCTGACTTTTTTGTTGAAAGCCTTGATCATTTGTTTTTTATACATTTGACCATGACAAACAGCAGTAAGCCTTTTCTCATCAATCAAGTTCAGTTGATCATGTCGAGTTTGGATCCAGTCATCTTCATTCAACCCTGCATCCTTTATGATTCTCAAAGAAGGGATCTGGACCAAAATATGCTACACAACTTCCATGCCGTATACCAGAGAGTAAGGTGTTACCCCGATTGTCATGCGCGGCATGGTATGGGAACTGTGGAGAGAGAAAGGTATCATCTCATGCCAGTATTTATACGTTACTGCCATTTTCTGTATGATCTTTTTAATGTTCTTATTTGCGGCTTTGACAACTCCATTCATCTTTGGCCGGTAAGGAGAAGAATTATGGTGCTAGATCTTGAATTGTGCGCATAGCGCAGTGATCATAGTATTGTTGAGATTTTTATCATTGTTTGTGATGATCCTCTCCGGGATACCGTACCGACATATGAGATTCTGTTTTATGAAACGAGCAACGACATTTTTGGTGACGGAAGCGAAAGAAGCTTCCTCAACCCACTTTCTGAAATAGTCAATGGCCACCAAAATGAAGCGGTGTCCATTAGAGGCTTTGGGCTTGATTTCTCTAATCATATCAATTCCCCACATCGCGAGTGGCCAGGGAGCATTCAAGACATTCAGAGGAATTGGAGGTACATGCACTTTGTCAGCATAAATTTGACACTTATGACAAGTTTGAGAGTGCTTATAGTAATCTGCTTCCATGGTAGACCAGTAATAACCTACCCGTAGGATCTTCTTTGCCATCGTATGCCCACTGGAATGGGTGCCAAAAGTGCCTTCATGTAGATCATCCATGATCTTTTCTGCCTCAACCTTGCCTACGCAACGAAGCAATATAGAGTCGTGGTGGCGTTTGTAGAGGATGCCATTACTGATAAAAAACTTAGCTGAGAATCTCCTTAAGAACTTCTTATCATTGACTGAAGCTCCTTCTGGATATTCTTGGGCCTCGAGATACCTCTTGACTTCATGGAACCAAGGCTGGTCCACTACCTCTTTAGTATTAATCTCGTGACAATGAGCTGGTTCATCCATTCGTTCAATGGTGATCTGGGGAGCCTCGTTATCCCATTTGAGTTTAAACATGGACTACATTGTGGCTAGCGCGTCTACTAGCTGGTTTTCTTCTCGCGGGAAATGCTCGAAGGTAATCTTCTCAAAATGTGGGATTAATGTCAACACATGTTCTTTGTAGGGGATGAGGTTTGGGTGCTTTGTGTCCCATTCTCCTTTGATCTGGCTGATTACTAAGGCTGAATCTCCGAATACGCTTAAGGATTTGTTCCCAAGTCTATGGCAGCTTTGAGACAAAAATGCACGCTTTGTATTCTTCCATGTTATTTGTACAGTTGAAGTAGAGTCTTGCAGTGAAGGGAGTGTGACATCCTTCAGGGGATATGAGTACATCACCAATTCCATTGCTGAGTGCATTGGACGCCCCATCAAAAACCAGGGTCCATCAAGATCCTTGTTCAGGTCGGTCATATGGTCTGAATTCTTCAAAGTTGTTTACCATCATGATGTCATCATCTGGGAATTCGAACTTCATGGACTGATAGTCATCCATAACTTGATGAGCAAGGTGATCGGCTGGCACACTGCCCTTTATTGTTTTCTGGGTAGTGTACTGAATGTAATATTCCGTCAGGATCATCTGCCATCTCGATATTCTCCCAGAGAGGGCAGGCTTCTCGAATATGTATTTTATTGGATCCATCTTGGATATCAATAAGGTGGTATGGGTCAGCATATATTGTCTTAGTCGGCGAGCAGCCCATGCCAAAGCACAACAAGTTTTCTAGAGCAGTGAATATCTTGTTTCATAGTCGGTAAACTTTTTGCTCAGGTAATAAATAGCATGCTCTTTTCAGCCAAACTCGTAATGCTGCCCCAGCACACACCCCATTGAATTTTCCAAAACAGTTAGATACATGATCAAGGGTCTTCCCTCGACTGGTGGCGTTAAAATAGGAGGCTCTTGCAGGTACTCTTTGATCTTGTCGAAGGCAGTTTGGCATTCATCATTCCATTTTACCACTTGATCTTTCTTCAATAATTTTAAGATTGGCTCACAAGTAGCGGTCAAGTGAGAAATGAGTCTGGAAATGTAGTTTAAACGTCCCATGAATCCTCTGACTTCCTTCTCGGTACGAGGAGCAGGCATTTCTTGTATCGCTTTCACCTTGGCAGGGTCCACTTTGATACCCTTACTGCTGACGACGAAGCCTAGGAGTTTACCGGACCTCACCCCAAATGTGCATTTATTCGGGTTCAACCTCAGCTTGTACTTATTTAACCCTCAAACAGTTTCTGTAAATGGTCAAGATGTTCCTCATCAGTTTGAGATCTGGCTATCATGTCATCCATATAAACCTCTATTTCGTGATGTATCATGTCGTGAAATAGAGCTACCGTGGCACGCTGATAGGTTGCTCCAGCATTCTTCAACCCGAATGGCATAACCTTGTAACATTATGTGCCCCATTGTGTGACAAAGGTTGTTTTATCCATGTCCTCAGGCGCTATTTTGATTTGATTATAGCCTGAGAAACCATCCATGAAGGAAAACACCTTATGTTGTGTTGTATTGTCCACCAAAATATCGATGTGGGGAAGTGGGAAATCATCCTTAGGGCTTGCCCTATTCAAATCTCCGTAGTCCACGCACATTCGTACCTTTCCGTCCTTTTTAGGCATGGGAACAACATTGGCGACCCATTGCGGATAGGAGGTGACGGCCAAGAATCCGATGTTCAATTGTTTCATGACTTCAGCCTTAATCTTCTCTGACATTTCCGGTCGCATGCGACAGACTTTCTGTTTTACTGGAGGGAAGTCTTCTTTTGTTGGTAGACGATGTACCACAATATCAGCATCCAGTCCCGGCATGTCTTCGTACGACCAGGCAAAGAGCTTGACATAATCATGTTGCAATTGAATTAGACGCTTGTTGACACTAGGTTCCAGGTTGGCACCCACCTTGACTTCTTTCTTGTCCTCTTCGGTACCTAGGTTAACTGTGTCCACTGGTTCTTCGTGGGGCTGTATGGTCCTCTCTTCTTGTTATAGTAATCTGGATAATTCCCCTGGAACTTCACAATCTTCCTCACCTTCGTCTTTGGCTTGGTAGATTAGATTTTCAGAGTCATAAAAAGCCATAGCAGAATCGTTACCCATGGGATCCCAAATGGATGTAGATCTGCATTTTGAATGTGAGTGTGTGTAAGAATATAGCTATCTTTGAAAAAAATAAAAATGTAAAAAAAAGATAAAAAGCACAAATTTTGTATGCAAAAACGTCCATGATTCATTGATGACATATGAAAATGAGGTAACAACCTTTACAAATGGACCGTTGTGCCTCGGGTAAGACACAAGGTTTTAAAAGTCTGAATTGTTTAATTATTACAGGTCCGACAAAATTTAAAGACAATTAATGTTGGATAAAAGTAAATGGGACAAAGTCTTTAGCTTCCCAGTTGCTGAGTCCTCCATCGATAGTTGGGAAAATCCATTCCTCCAGGTCGTAGTTGTCCTCATCATCCTCCACTGTGTTGACTCCATGGTTGCTGATCTTCAAGTGTGATTCCCCGGCACGAGCATGGCGTACAGCTTTCTGGGCTCCTGAAGTGAAACCCAAACCAAAATTTTTAGATTTGTATGGGATATCTGGGAGTTGGCCCCAAATTGTACACCCACCTTCTTCGATCACTGTATTGGCATCTTTCGGCGAAGACATCTTTAGCGGAGGTCTTGTGATCTTCGGGGCTTGGGAAACAGTCTTGGTTACTGCCACGGTTTGTGGGACTTCCTCGAAATGCTGAAACAGAGTTTCAATGAATTCACCATCCAATTCCACGTATCTGAAGGAGTTCAAGTGACTAACCATATATTCCTCTTCTCCATGGACAGTAGTGATTTTCCCCTCGGTTGGATACTTCAGCATTTGATGTAATGTAGAGGTAACGACACCAGCGTTGTGAATCCATGGTCGACCCAACAATCAGGAATAGGAAGGGAGAATGTCCATCACGTAAAAAGTTGAATCAAAGGTTTGGGTTCTAACTTTTATGGGGATGTCTACCTCCCCATGCACCATTCTTTTTGAACCGTCGAATGCCCTTACCACTATATTGCTAGGTTTTAAGGTCAAACCTTCATAGTCGAGTCTATCAAGAGCCTTCTTAGGCAGCACATTCAAAGACGAACCAATATCAACCAAGACATGGGCCAAAGTTGTGCCCCGACATTCGACTGAGACATGCAATGCCTCGTTGTTCTTTCTCCCTCTAGGTGTCAAGTCAGCATCAGAAAAGCCTAAACCATTGTTAGCGGTCAAATTGGCCACACAGTCTTGGAACTGATCAACAGAGGTTTCTTGTGATGCATGGGCTGTTTTAAGAAATTTCACCAAGGCCTTCGCATGAGCCTCAGAGCATAACAATAAAGCCAACATGGAAATCTTTGACAGAGTCTTCCCTAGCTGTTCGACTATGTTGTAGTCGCTTCTCTTTATAATTTTTAGAATTTCTTCCATCTCCTTTTGGGAGGTCTCAGAGATAGATATTGATTGCGCCTTCATCTGGATAGGTTCAACCAGAATTCCTTTACCCTGAGTCTCGGTCGAATCGGTGGTAGGAGTATCAACATGTATAGCTATAGGGATTGTAGTAGTAGTAGTGTCAACAGGAATAGAAATAGGGATGATCACAGGACCGGTAACAGTCTTCGAAGGAACAATCTCGGGAGAGAATACTATGCCACTTCGGGTTATCTTGCTGGTTCCCGCAATGTTGCTGATGTCGGGGTCAGCCTTCTCAGAAATTGAGTCTTCAACAGCCGACCAATCCTGCTTGACACAGTGATAGTAGACATCGCCCCCATAATTCCATGGGACAGTTTTATCTGATGAGTACGGGATTGGTCCATGCATAGTAATTATTAGTGGATCTACTTTAGAAACTGATGTAATATTAACGAGTCTTTTGGTGGAGACCCTGGAAGGATTGGCGGAGATGGTTACTATTGAAACATCATTGTAAAAAATGGTTGGAACGGGAGTCTTCTCAAACAAAATCTCTTTGTCGTCCATAAGGCATTAAACGCTTGCTTTCAATAGATGACAACCAGTTGGTAGGAATAAACTAAGGTGGCAGCTTCCGTCACAACCCATAAATAAACCGGCATTCAACAGGTTCCTCTTGATAGTCAGGAGAGGAGTAACAAGTTCATTAACAAAAGTAACAAACATATCATCTTCAACAACGTTAACATCACGGTCATGCTTAGGCATAAGAGCGGTGATAACATTCGGGATTTCAGGAGCATCAAATTCAATTTCTTTGGCTTCAAGAAGGTCTTGCACCTTGTTTTTCAAAGCCGAACACTTGTTAGTATCATGGCCTGAACTTTCTGAATGGTATGCACAGCGAGCATTAGGATGGTAGTGAGGAGATGTAGTGTTGGGGTTCTTCAGAGCTTCTTTCAAAGTTACCAGATTAGATCTCAACAAATGTGGCAGGACTTGAGATAATGTCATATTAATCCGGGTAAATTGTCTTACTAGTCTTTCTGTTCTAGGTTGGTTGCTTCTTTGTTGAATAGGTGCAGGTTTTGGGATCATGACATCCCCCACCATTGGACGACGTTCAGTTCTATCTTGATTTCTTTTAGGATACACAGCAACAACTTCTTTCTTCCCAATAAATGGTTTTCTTACAGCAGTAGAGGATGCGTCTTTTTGGATCTTCCCACTCTTAATCCCAGCTTCCACTCTTTCTCCGGTCAAGATTAATTCAGTAAAGCCTACTGAGGAGCTTCCAATTAAATGTCTAAAGAAAGGACCGGACAGGGTGCCCAGAATCATGTCTACTAGTTCTCTTTCAGAAAGGGGAGGCTGGACTCTCCCTGCTAAGTTCCTCCATTTCTGAGCATAGTCTTTGAAACCATCACTTGAAACCATAGCCATACTCTGGAGTTGAGTACGGGTGGGAGAAAGATTTTAGTTATACTGATACTATTTATAGAAATCAGCGGAAAGGTCCTCCCAATTATGAATATTGGGCCTTTCCAGTTGATATAACCAATCTAGTTGAGTCCCGGACAGACTGTCTTGAAGGAAGTGGACCCACAATTCTTTGTCAGCAGTGTGGGGCTGTATTTTCCTCACATAAGATCGGAGATGCATATTGGGACACGAGATTCCATCGTACTTAGAAAATACCGGTGCCTTGAATTTTGGTGGAATAACAATCCCAAACACTAAACCCTGTTCTTCAAAGTCCAGCCCGAGCACTTTCTGAATTCCCATTGCACTTAGACGTTCTTCCAGATGTTTGTATTTGTCATCGGCCGGGGGATACTGCTCTTCATAGTAATCTTCTTATTCTTCCTCTTCAGATTCTGGATGGACAACCGCTTCCTTTCCTTTCACTTCTTGATTATCCTTTTCACCAGATGATGTGGTAAAGTCTAGGGTCCGTCTGGCTTGTCCTTGGAACTTTATTCCCAAATTCAGAACTCCAGTTACTTTCTTTGCTTTATTCTTCTTTTCTTCAACCAACAAAGTCTTTAGATCCTCTTGTCCTTTGGCTAGAGCCAAGAACATCTATTGAAACTGAGAATTCTGCGCCTGGAGGTCTTTTACTGTCTTCTCGAGATCCATCTTACTGAAATAAATAGTAGAAAGATGAAGAGACTTGTTGTGAGAAAACTTGCTTATGTTATGATGAATGGTAAATGCATATGCAATGATTTCAAGGAAATTAGAGATTTAAAATTGCTTTAGACCAAAAAGGAACACACGTTATATTAATAAATCAAAGTTTGAGTACATCATGCCTCTTTTGGGCTTACAAAGAAATACAAAAACTCTAAGATAAAAAAGTTTTACGCATCCTCTTTGGTGCGATGTAGGCGTTCAGGCTCCGCTCCTCATGAAGTTGCTTAGTGAGCTCCAAACCTTCTTCTCGCTGGCATAGAATTGGGCCTCGAAAGTGTCTCTCTCCCCCTTAAGATGTATCCAATCCCTTTGTAAGTCTTCAAGAGAGGTGGGCATGTCAGGATGTAGGATAGTGTATGGAACATCTCCTTCCACAACAGGCTCCATGATTACTGGGAGAATGGAGGGGTAAGGCGGTATAAGACTCTGAGCACGAGCTCGTACCCACTTGAGGTAAGTCTCAAGATGGATGGAATTCTTATGCCCCAATGTCTTGCTATTTACCTTGTTCAACATCCTCCAAGCTCGGATAAGTCTCTGGCGATGACCTTGGTCGTCGTTCTCGTATTCAAATACCAAAACTTGAATGAGCATCTCATGTGGGCCATCCCTTCGGGCGTAACCAAACTGTCATAAGGCTAAACAGAGATTGTAGGTGATACCTCCTCTAATGCCAAGTAAAGGGACATTAGGGATTTCTCCACAACGGTCGACAATAGTAACATTCTCTATAGATCGGGAACACCAATGAATGTCTGAATGTTTGAGTGTCATCAACCTATGTGACCACCTTGAACCTTGCTCGTTCTTCAATACAGATTGGGGAAGATGCGAAATAAACCATCTTGCCAAGAGAGGAGTACAACACATAAGGATACCTCTTTCCCTCATAGTGCGAGTGTGAAAAGAATGTAGGGTGTCCCCTAGCAAAGTAGGCACCGGGTTACGAGACGTGAAGATTTTGACGACGTTCACATCTATGATTTGGTCAGGATTTGGAAACAAAGCCATCCCATAGATGAGGAGAGCCACAATTTCCTCAAAAGCTTGCAAATCCAAAGAGTTCCAACAGTTTTGGACTTTCTCAAACAAGAATCTTTCTAGGAAACCTTTGACACCACTTCTTGTCTCCCAATTAGTTGTGATATCAGATGATTGCAAGTGTAGAGCTTGAGAAATCTCTTCTGGCTTTGGATCTCTTTCCGTACCGTTGAAAGGTAGTTGATTGAGAATGGGAATCCTCAAGAGTTGGGAGAATTCTTCCAAAGTTGGCACAAGTTAATAATCGAGAAATGTGAAGCAATGGTGTAAAGGATCAAAGAACTGAAAAAGCACCTTCATCATGTCCTCATCAGTGTTGGAGGTGACCAAGTTTAGTAGGCGACCATGTCTTTCGGTAAATGGAGAGTTTTAAAGAATCCTTGAGGCTAGCTCTTTAAGTTGAGGATGGATCCTTACAAGATTGACTTGAATAGTTTTCCTGCGAATAGAATCCATGTCCTACAAAAAAAAAAGATAAATCCCAAGATCCTTAAAATGGTTAGTGAATATGAGTATGATGTTATGATGTTTATGATGTTATGTACAAGTAAATATATACAAACAAAAACAAACAAGTCCTTAGGTTTAGGCTTGCATGGAGTCTCATAGGTAAGTACCCTCTTGAAGTTTAGTTGGCTCAAACCTGTCCTAGCAATAGTAACTGGGTTCTAAGGAGCTCAATATCACTGGTTTATTTCTTTGGGAATTGTTTCAGCGCAAGCCTCTTTAATGGCGACCGAAATATCCCAAAAAAAAAAACCTCAATGAGTGTAGTATCGAGTATCTACCAACTTCGGACTGCACCAAAGTCGGTCATCTCACTACGTCCTAATGGCCAAGTTGGTCAAGTAAAAGGTTCTAAAAGTTCATTAGTGCTTCATGACATCACACAGCGTCCCCGTATTCTCCTTTACTACTCAAGGGATACCGGTACCTACAAATATGTCACACTAATGTAGCTATTGCTTAGACCATGTCGGTATACCCCACACAGTTTCCACAATGTATTGCTACTTACCTATCCCTTGCTTAGACCTGTCCCTATCTTTGGATATAAAAGGGACAGGCGTGGGTCATCGTATAACCATGATTAGCAATGTTGCAAAGTATCTTAGCATTTTTTCTTTAGGGACTAAGATCATTTTGAAAAAGCAACATAGATAGCGTCATCGAAGGACTATGATCTTGTATTTTGCTTGTCTTTGCTAAGATACCTCACATGCATAATATGGCGATTTTTTTAAGGCAACCAAGTGGATTTACCCTAGGGGTGCTTGTGTGCAAGTGGATTGATTTTCATGCTTGATTTGTCTTTGATTAGGGTTTTCTATTGATTGGTTTTAGTCTTTCCATACAAAACCATAATTACTAGCATTTGTATATAAAGCGATAAATTACGGAATTTAAAATTACTACGCTATTACATCATTTAGGGGAGTGGGATGTACAAATTACAAATGGGGAATATTGCAAGAAATTAAATCTAAATAATTATTACAACCATATTGAATTTGGATAAATATACAAAATAAGGATAAAATGCAAAAATGCAAATGTAAAAAAAAAATGTAATATTTTTTTTTTAATGAAAAGGGTTTTCTAACCTAATTAAAAATAAAAGAATTAACTAAAAATAAGAAAATTAAGATTAAGTTAGTAGAATAAATTAATTTAAAGAAAACAATTTTTTTAGGGTTTTTGTGTGAATTTAATTAAACTAGTAAAATAAAAAATGATTAAATAAAAATCCTAAGTTCTAAATTGATTTTAATTTTACAAGAAAATAAATAATATAGTATAATAATAATTAACATTAAATTATCTAAGTAAAAAAAGGAATTAATTAAAGAAAAGGTTTTTGTTCTTTTATTTTTGAAAAGAAAAATAAACTAAATTGATATAAATAATAAAAATAAATATTTTTGGATTTTCATGATTAATGAAAATAATAATAATAATAATATTAATCATAATAATAAATAAAAGATAAAAAAAAATAAAAAATAAAAAATAAAAAAAAAGTCAGGGAGGTTGATAAGTGAAACAGGGGGGTGTTGTGAGAAAAAAAAGTCAGGCCCAAAGGATGGCCCAAACGCTGCAAAAGGTGTAAAAAATGTGAGAAAATGTAAAACAAAGCACAAAAGGTCACGCTAGGGCTTGATCCCAGGACCTCATAGTGACAGGCGCGCACTTTAACCACTAGGGTGGTGATACATCTGTTAACTTATGTCAAGCAATAAATATATTACACAAATCTTGCCCTAAATATACTTCATCTTCAACCTCCAGCCAGAAGCCCTGCAACTTGTTCATTTCTCAACCATTTTCAAAAATGTAAACATGAAAATTGCCCCATTTTTTCATAGGAATCCAATCATATAAATATCATGAACTATAAATCAAATATGAATCGAAATTTCTAAAATTACCAAATTCTAACCTAATTATTTTCAGAGATTCAATCCTAAAATTCTCCTAGCTCAATCAATATAAATGAAATTTATGGACACGTACAACTTCAGGGTAATGATGTCTACATTTTATATTCACAAATGAAAGCCTAACAATTCCTAAGTAATGAGATAGAAGTTCAAGAAAAATACCTCAAAACTGGAAATTGTGAAATGCAAATGATCTTGATTCAAGGTGCTGCACTGATCAGATTAGCTTCCTCAAGTTCCCAGTAAGCTAATGCAATGGTTTGCTTGAGCAATCAATGGATGGAATGGCTTGGAGAAGTCAATGTGCAATGCTCTATTTTTGGTTATGAAGGATATGGTAAATGGTGTTACAGTAATGAAACAGGGACAAGGATATGTTACACTTGATGTAAGGAAGCTTTAGAAACTAAAAGGTCAAGAAACGCACGAGGGAAATGTGAGTTTGATGTTCAACGTCCGAAATTATGCAACATTGGTGTTTTTGGGCAATTTCTGATTTGAGAGAGTTTTGGTGTGTTTCAGGGTGCTTAAGCTCATACTCTAGCTCACAAATAGTGCCTCTATTTATAAGCAACAAGTTTGGAAGCTTGTTATTGATCAAAATTCAAAATCACAAGTTAAGCATAATATGTGATTTTTTTGAGAAATCCAAGTTTCAAAGCTTTGTGTACTGGATAAGATAGAGTGGTTATGCTTTAAACACACTTGCTTCTAACTTTGTAGATGGAGTGGGATCAGAGGGAACAAGTTAGAGGCTCAAGAATTGAGTTTGCACAGAAAGCTTTCTTTTCTAAATGGAAGTGTTCACTTTGTGCCATTAATGGAAATGTGGATTGGATAAAGCTTAAATCACTTGGATTAAAGCTCAAAAGTTTGTGTAATCCATTAATAATGGATATATACACAAGTTAGAAGGCCTGCAAAGCAATATTATGCAGGCTAACATTTAAATTGCATTTTTGTTCATCATGAAAATGACCTATAATTTTAGTTTGAAACCCTAACTTCCTCTCTTCGATTCTCCCTGCTCAAGAATGATCTCAAGGAGTTATTGGACATTTTGGAAAGCTTGTAATGTTCTCTACAACCCCCCCTTTAAATAAATTTTGAAAATTACCCTTGGAACTATATGAAAAAGTTCCATGAAGTTAGGTCAAAATCCTGCCTAAACTAGGGCAAAATTTTACTAAGTGTTTAATTTCAAGACAATGACTTTATGAATTAATAACTTGAGATCCAAGCATTCTCAGAAGAAGTTGTGTAAAGAAATGTTGTAGATATCATGGAGATCTACAACTTTCATGTTGAAAGTTTCTTTTGAATCATCTTACATCATGGTGAAAAATTGGCTCAAAGTTGTGAAAAAACATGAAGTTTTCAACACTTACAAAAATATCTAAGTTTGAAAACATTGACTTTTCAAAATGAAATCTTGACTTTTTGATGAATAATTTTCATATTTTGACATGTTTTGATGAATTGTGATCTTTGACACTTGATTTTGACCAAAAAGTCAAAGTTTGACTTTTCAATGTACAGTTGACTTTTGATTAGTTGACTGAAAATCAACTATCAATCCAATTGATCTTGAGAAATGTTTTGGGTCATGCCATTAAGTAAAAATGATTCAATTGAACTCTTTATATTATGACTCAACCCAATTAACCATTTGTTAGGTCAAAAACCAGAAATTGCCCTTTCTCAGTCAAAACCCTAATTTTGACCATTTTGCCCTTTTGATGATTTGATCAAATTTCTTGAGGAATTATGGTCCAAACTTGATCAAGTTATACATATGAGTTTATAATGTTGATGTGGATAAAAAATTATGAATTTTTACTATAAATTGATCATAAATGACTTTTTCCCCAATACAGCTGATTTTTAGGTCAACTGCTCAATCGACTGAGCAAAAATGTGATCCAAGACTTGAAACTTGACATGAGTAATATTGGGGTCCATAATGATCCATGAAAGTCATATTAGGCATTGGAGGTTCAATTATCCTTGTGCAATCTCAAACCCTAATATGAGTCATCAGTGCTTAAGGAGGTGTCTTGAGTTGATCAACCCTAGTGTAGTCTTGAACCAAGAGAGATCTTTGTGAGAAAATAAATGATAAGTGAGAGGGAAAATTTTGGGGTACAACAATAATGTCTGTCAAGCTTTCCAGATTGACCATGATGCACCGTACGTTGAAATTCGCCATACGGGTCCTTATGAGCAGCGGGATGGTCGAGTTGGGGCCCCCGCTTGGTAGTTATTCCCTGTAGAAGGTGACACGATGAGAACCTCCTTGGAATTTGTCTAGAGTGGAATCCATGTCGGAGTAGGCCTCGATCAATTAGTCGAGTCTCCTCTTGACAGATCCTACCGTGTGCCTGTTGAATCCCTCGTTGGAGATGGCCATAGCGGCGAGGAATGACTCCCAGGGACTATGGGAGGAGAAGTATAAAGGAACGCCCTCCATGTCCGGGAGGTAGAAGTCTTCTGGCCGCATGATGCTCATGGCAACTGGTATGGCGTTAATGTCGGGGGATTCCTTTCCCTCTTTGATATTTTTGGCTTATGGGGCCTCTTTACGGGCGGCCTCTATCTTCTGGTATTGTTTGAGGTGCCCGTCTCAAATTAATATTGTGATTTTATCCTTGAGATGAATGCAATCTTTGGTGTTGTGCCCGTGGCTTTTGTGGAACTTTCAGTATTTGCTTTTGTCAGTTCTTGGTTTTGAGGGCGTTTGTCAGGGGAAGCAGACACTGGCCTGTTTGAATTCGGAATTTGCGCATTTGAATAAAATACACTCCCTTGAAGTAGTCAGAGGGGTGTATTCATGGAACCGCCCGGTGGATCCCTTGTAGTCCTTGGGGTCTTGGGATTTGTCTTCTCGTTTCTTCTCTCCTCAACAAGAAGTTCAGGGTTCATCATTTCTCGAGGGTTTGGAACTCTCTCTGCCTTGATTCCTGGGCACATTGGAGGCTTCCTTCTCCTCATACTGTATGTATTCTTGAGCTTTGAGGAGGAGGGAGTCGAGCATTGTTGGTGTCTCGATACCTACTGCCTTGGCGAAGTCGCTGTGGGGATGGAGCCCGCACTCAAGGAGGTATTTCTTCATGTTATCGTTCGTAGAGACCTGTACTGCTTCCTTGTTGAAGCGCTTGATGTACGCCCAGAGAGATTCATCCCTGCCTTGGATGATTGTTTTTAGCAAACCTTCCGACTTTGGGTTTCGACGCGAAGTTGTGAAGTTCCTTGAGAACATCCTCCTAAGTTGCTTCTAGGAGGTGGTGGATTCATCTTGGAGACTCTAATACCATGGCATATCTCCCTTTCTGAGTGTGTTCAGGAATAACCTGCATTTTATGGCTCCTCTGACCCCTCGATAGTCAAGGAGAGTATTGATGTTCTCAATATGTTCGTCGGGATCCGTCATCCCGTCGTACGTCCCCAAAGGGGGTTGTTTCTCTAGTCCGACCGAGAGAGGTGCTTCTGTAATTTCCCTCGACAATGATTTATGAGGTTCATCATCGTTGCTATCTACAGAAGATAGAGAAGGGGAGTGATAATTACGTCCCTGTCAGGTGTCGTGATCTCAGTGGAGGGGAGGACTCCTCCGCTTCCTCAGCTTGGGCGACCATGATCAACAATGGTCGGCTTGGCGGTCATCTTTCTTTCTCTTGGACGATAGAAAATCTTGATCTTTTGGTTGTGGTGAGCGGCCATGTTTCTTGAAGAAAGAAACATTGCGCTTCTCCTTTGTTGGTGGAAGGACACGCCTTGGTGGAGATATGTTGGGGTTATATTGTCATCGAGATCTCCGAAAAGGAGATCTTAACTGCTTATGTTCCCAGGCCCCCATCTTTTTATTCTGTTGCAAGATAAGGGCGTTGGTTTGGTTGATGGCAACAAGCAATGTTGTAATCGCCGGATCGGCGCTCTGGGGGATAGGAACTGGTTGTAGGATCTCTAGAAGTTCCTCAACGGGGATCTTGGGACACTGTCCATCTAAGAAATATTGTTCGCCGCACTGGGTGCTGATAGAGTCTGGAGATGTAGTTCGACCATCGCGGAGATCAAAGTTATCCTCGAGGTGAGGATGTACATGACCTCTGTCTGTCTTGTGCACTAGGGAAAGTGGAATCTTTTCGAGCAGGAGAAAATCATCATGGTTATCCATGATTGGTGAATGGAATCTTGAATATATGCTTTGATATTGTAGTTCTGGGGAAAGAAAGATGGGGAGAGCAGGCTTCCACCAGACGACGCCACTGATCTTACCAATTGATCAGAACCTGCAAGGTGCTCGGATGATGATCTTCAATTGGGTTGTGATATCGAGGAGGGAAGAAGGGGGTTGTACCTTCAACGCACTACGATGATAAAGTAAGTATGGGAGAAAAGAGATACAAGTAAAGTATTAGGGTGTTAGTGGTGAATAGTGAATATTCAATACCTGGCCATCACATGTGTGAGGCTTTATATAATGCCCCTAAAGCATGGCCATTAGTTCATGTTTTATGGCCTGGATATGCAGGTCCTTGAAAATAGGTAACTGCCAGTCATACCAAGCAGGTGTGCATGTAACTAGCCGTTAGATTCGAGGAGGAGGTACGTTACAGGTAACGATCTGGTCGGTTCCTAGTTTTCTATACGACTTGAGGTCGGATAGACTGATAGGTTCTCGTCAATCATCGTGGGTCAGTGTCGGTCTA
Source organism: Vicia faba (assembly GCA_948472305.1). Taxonomy (NCBI): domain Eukaryota; kingdom Viridiplantae; phylum Streptophyta; class Magnoliopsida; order Fabales; family Fabaceae; genus Vicia; species Vicia faba. Next base: position 51,078,028 of record OX451738.1, on the reverse strand, counting down.
GGAGGACAATGGATTAATGTTGCCCGACGGAGAGCGAGGGAGATTTTGGCCATGGTTGTGTGAGTTGTACCGAAAGAAGGGTTTAGACTGGGTGCACTCTGGCTGTCAGGCCAGTCTAGAAAAAATATTATACATAGATCTTAGTTTTTTATTAGAGATTCTTCTATATCTCGTGCCACAATTGTATATTTTCTTTTGGACATGTATATATAATGAATGTTGATAGGCTCTTATGTTGTATTAGTACCGATTAACATTGTGTATAATGTATTTTATAGATGTATAATATACAGGGTGTTACAAACATCTGTTACCAAGGCTAAGCTAACAAACTGTTTAGAAATTTATGGTTTATCTCAATAACTAAAACAAAGATTTTTCTAGAAAAGCTTAAGAAACTAAACATAGAGATTTTATGACAAGTTTATCTCAACAACCAAAATAGATATCTCAAACGTATTGCACTTGTAAGAATTTAAACAACCAACACAACCACTTACAAAAAATTTCTTCCTCACAAACAAAGCTTCACTTACAAGCACTAAGGCAATATAAAGTGAAAAGAAATATTTTCAGAGAGAGAGAGCGAGAGAAGATATATATATATATATATATATATATATATATATATATATATATATATATATATATATATATATATAGAGAGAGAGAGAGAGAGAGAGAGAGAGAGAGAGAGAGAGAGAGAGATAGATATTTGAGAGATAAATTCCAAAAAATAGTAGAACGTTGGAAAGTGGTGTGAAATGAAGTGGAGGCGAGCCATCTTTATATAGGAGTTAGAAAAAATAAAAACGGAAATAATCCATGGGTAGAATTAATTATATAATCGATTAGAATAACACATTTTTTATTCAATTAGCAGTCCCAAAAAGGAAATATTAGATATATAGTCGTTGAAGGTCATTAAGATCCAATCCCAATAAATTGGTTAATCAATTAGCCATTCTATAATCGATCAGCATAACTTTCTAATCAATTAACTAAAAGATTTTTTTTCCAATTGATTTGCTTAAGTATCCAATCGTTTGGTTAGGCCACTGAGACAGACAGACAAACACATCTTGGTAATCTTTCACACTCTATCTGAAGTTCAAGATTTTATTTATTGAATTGCTCTTGATCATATAAGCATTTTTATCTCGAGTCTTCATTTTTTGATAAGGCATGATATGTTTCTCTGGTTAGGTCACCATCATCAAGGTTGAAAGCTATTGCCTCAAACTTTAATCATCATTTATCATCATCAAAGAGGATCTTTTGCGGGATTGTCACATTTATACCAACAAGAACATAAATCCATATTATCTCCCTTTTTTATTATTACAATGTATCTCTTAATGGAGGTAGTAAAATAATCAAACAAGTATACTTGGAGTGCTTAAACTCCCCCTCAGTTAAGCAGAGAGTATACTCGACTCCCTTAATAGTATACTTCCCTCTTTTTCATAATCAAAAAGGCGTGACATAGTCAAAGCACATAGATCACATGTAAAAGGATCAAGTTTACCTTATAGAGATGGATAGTATAAGTCAAAGTAAGGTATAGGATCTAAAATCTTAATTCTCTCCATGACATGTAACATCAAGCTTTGAAATTAACCAATAGCTAAATTTTGGAGAATTTCTTCCCCTTGAGGGAATTTTGTTGTCTACTTTTTTCTTGCTCAGAATTATCCAAGACATAATTGTTTCCCCTTATGATGTATTTAAAAACCTCTTTTTAGTATCCTTAGGCCTTAGACTAGTGTTGGACTATAGGTGTTTGACACTACTTTGTTCCAAAAACACTTAAAAGCTCACCCCAAGGTTAGTAAGAAAATAATTTGACTAAGCAATTAATAAATCACTTACTAGAGAATTAATCACAGTTTTTTAATTTTTCAATCTCTATTAAGTGTACTACCTAAAAGTCTCAAGCTAACTTGAGAAACTTACCTTGTTGAGGGAACGACAAGTTATCATCGATTTTCCTTCTTAACGAATCATTTGATACGAGATAAAATTTATTAGTTCTTATTCCATAGTCATGGTCCTTTCGACAAGAAGTTGAAAAAAAGAAATTTTTATAGACCATGCATATAGAGGAATTAAACATACTCTATTAACTTTGTTACATAACTTACTTAAGACATAGTAACTTGTGCAATAATGCTTTAATCAAATAGAACAATTAAAGGGTAAGACTAGGTATCATACAAAAAATAAAAGATTCAATGATTTTGTCTTGTTGTTATTTGGTGAAGATATTTCTTCCCTTGTATGAGTGGAACAATATAACATGTTTTTTTTCCATTTTTATCATATGAAGAGAAATTGTCGGTATCATCATCTACATCACAACTTGAAATTTTGTACCCTTGTTGGCCATATGTTTTTAGGTCCTTTGATTTTAGTAGCAGCCATCTTTCTATTTTTACGTTTACAATTCTATTAATAAAATTATAAAGGAGGATGTGCTTCTTTGCTCTCATTATTTTTTCCGATGAAACGAAGCTTGGGTACATGTCCATATTTATTGCAGCAATTGCATTTTAGGGTTTTGCATTTAGATGTTTGTTTGGCATTGAAAATATTTATAAATATTTTACTATTGTTCTTTTCTTCATAACCAAGACCAACTCTATTGTAAGATTCTCTTTGGTTACCTAATAATAGATTCAAGTTGTCTCTCCCTTTAGTGAATTTATCAAGTGCGTTTCGTAGATCATCAATTTTATTTTCCAAAAAGTTACATTGATCAAACTTGATAGATTCATCTAAGATTTCGTGGGAAGGGGAAAAGTTTTGAACTAAATCCTCTTGTTTCTCTCTAATACTTTCTATTTCCTACAACAGGTTTTTATTTTTCAATTCAAGGGAAGAGATAATATCTTTGGAGGTAGAGATAATTTGTTCTAATTTACATGTTTCTTTTGTTAGATTCTTAAAAATTCCAAATAAGTCTTAATATGAAAAGTGAGAGTTTACCTCATCGTCTTTATGATTTTCCATGAGACAGAGGTTTGCTTATTCCTTATCTAAAGATTCCATATCATTGTTATCCCCGAATATGTATGCTCTCTTTCTTGTCTCTAGGATATATTGGACTTTCTTTTATTTCTTCTGGGATTTTGAGGGTAGTTTTGTCTTATGTGTCCTTTCTGTTGGCATTAATGATATGTAATAATGAACGATAAACTTTCTTCACTTCTCTTCTTGAGCCTTGAAGGTTCTTTTTCTTGCTTTAGGAATTCTTTAAATTTAAGTAACATGAATTCCATGAACTCGTTACTCTTACTTTGACACTCTTTATCTTCTAGTTCTATAGTTAAATGCATCGTGACTTTTAGTGTGATACTTTTGTTCTTTTTATTGTCATCCTCTTTATCATCAGCAAGTTGTTTTAGCTCCATCTTGTGTTCCTGTAATTAGCCAAAGAGTGTGTGCGTGTTCATATTTGAAGGTTTGATAAACACAAGAAAGGGGGGTTTGAATTGGGTTGCACCAAATATAAACTATTAGCAACTCAAACACTATAGCTAAAAAGTGAATAAAAATAAATGCACAATTATTTTTATCTCGGTTCACTGTTAACTAAGTTACTCCAGTCCACCCGAAAGGTGATTTGCCTTATCCACAAGGACTTAATCCACTATAATTCATTTATTACAGACAACCACAATAAGTCTGATCAACCTTGTTGACAACCATAACAAGTCCATCGATCCTTATATCCAATCCATAATGACAGTAGCCAAAGTCTTCTTGATAATCCTAACTACACCTAGTCTCTCAAGGAACCTATCAACAACGATTGATTACAAAGATGTGTATACAAAGATGCTTCTAACAACCAAATTACACAATGTTTAAGTACAACAACACAAAATTGTTGATAGAGATATGAATAAAAGCTCCTTGATAATTTACAAAATTATACAAAGAATATCTCAAAAGAGTTATGCAGTGTTTTTGCGTAGTTTTGTGGAACTAAAAATCTTATTTCCAATTATTCTAACTCCTCCTTTTATAGCTGAAAAAGAGATTTATTGGAGGGTAGAATAGGAAACACAAAACCAATTTTTCCCCAAAGGTCATGGTGGGAATGGTAGACAACATAGTACAAAAGGGATATCCTTACGCCACCCTATTAGGGTAGTGGTTAAAGTGTACTTTGTACTTTTATACTCACCATCTCATGCAAACCAGTCTTGATCTTTATCTTCTATTTCTTTAGAGGCTTCTAATGTATGTTGATGAAGCATGTTGTAGAAGGATCAGAACTTGAATCTTCATAACCTAAGTCTTTAGGGTCTTCAGAACTTGTTCAGCAGAGCCTTTGTCTTCAGAGTCTTCAGCACTTGGTCTTCAGGAATAGTGTCTTCAAATCTTCAGAACTTGTTCAGCAGAAACTTTTCTTTAGCGTCTTTAGAACTTAGGACAATAAAAGTAAAGCTTTATAAGGCCTCCAAAGCTTCCTTGTAAAATCACAATCAAAAGCTCTTATACTAAAGTTCCTTGTAACCGTTGCATAAAAAGCATTCCATAATCTTGACTTATCTTTGTAAGACACAATAGGTGTTCTTCCAGAGTGTTGAGTTTAGAACCTGATGATGTTACACACCTTCAACCAGAGTTAAAACTGTTTAGCAAAATATACACACTAGACATAAACCATTATAGTACATAATTTTTCTCTAATATAGCATGTAATGTTATCATCAAAACTCAAGGCTAGATGCAAAACCAACCTTATTCTTATAATCTCCCCCTTTTTGATGATGACAAAACCATGTATTTTAATATAACAATTCTTATGGGATAATAACCATATAACACAATTTCAGAAAAGCTAACCCGCCCCCCCTGAATCTGTTATACCCAAAATTCATTTATGCTTGTTCAAAGTCTCCTACTGAGCCCAAGACTCACAAAATAAATTTTGCAGTATAAAAGGTGAAATAAAGAATGAATACTTCCCCATTGACGTCTCATCAAAGTTTAACTAAAAATTCCTGGTCTTCATCTCAGAACCTGGCTTACTATCAAAACACGATGAAGTATAAAAACCTTTTTAATAAAAGTCTTGATGTCTCACATCAAACATCATAACTAATTCACTGGTTCTTCCAGAAACATGATCATGCCACCAGAAGGTGAAAATATCATGTCATCATAAGGTTCTACACCTGAACCATTTCCTGAATGACCATGTCCTTAATCATGTCTTCTGACCACATCTTAGACCATGTATTTGACCATGTCATCTGACTATGTTATCTGACAGTGTCATCTGACTAGATGTTTAGAAGGACCATAACCTCCATACAATTCCTGGTTAAAAGCAAACTTACTATACTTCCAGAAAGTTCACAACTTTTGAAGTATCAATGTATGGTTTATCAGATTTTGGTTACAAAACTTTTAGATATTTACAACTTCTAAAAATCTTTGTGGTATTGGAGCATGCATTTTCAGAGCACATGTTGACATTATTTCGGATAGTTCATAACTTCTGAAAAATGTGTAGTATTAGATCAATCTTATTATGCTTTCAGAAAGTTCACAACTTCTGAAGCGTCAGAGTCTGATCACCATACCTTCAGAAATATCACAACTTCGGAAAAATGTGAGGTATCAGAGCATGATTAACAATATTTTCAAGAAGTTCACAACTTCTGAAACATACATTGTATCATAGCCTAGTTAAAACCTAATTCACTCAGAAGGTTTATAACTTCTGACGAATACATTTTTCTTAGATGCTTATCTCATCAGAGCATACTTCATGCATCTTGATCATGTCTTCTGATGCTAGATAATAATCTTTTGATTTCCAATTAACCTATCTATGAAAATTAGTGAACTTTCAAAAAGTTCCTGAATCAAATATCAAACACATAGTTATAAGAAAAATAATTATGATATTTAGAACATGTTTGGGCTCAAGTTCAGAGATTAGATACTACCAAAATCATATACTCTTTCTCCTCTTTTTTCAGAAATAAAAAAGATTTAAAAGACAAAATAAATTTTCCATTAAAATCAAAAGGGATAAAGACACAATTGTTTTAGAAACAAAAGAAAAACTATTCTTAAGTTCTAAGACAAATGTTTAAGGCTCTAAACATCCTTCTTGTCAAACCTTTCCATGAACTGCATCAACACCTCTTACATTGGTTTGAATGAATCATCCTAAGCAGTAATCCTTTCATCCTACTTATCCAGGCATTGATGAATGAGAAAATTGTCACCTGTTGTTTGTCCAAGACTTCCTTCAGTATAGTTGTCTGGTCTTTAACTTTCATAGCTTTCTTATCCGTAGAAGTAGAAGGTTGATCATCAACCAAATACATTTCATACCTAGAAGCTTTAGAAAAAGCAACAACTTCTGAAGTATCAACAATAGCATCACCGTGTTTCTCAGGTTCAAAAACTGGAACCTCTGGAGAAGACAAACTCGGAGGAATGTTTTTAATGGTTTCAAACAATTCCCCACACTTCCTTTCGATCTATTGACGAAAAATGGATTACATGATATCAGATTTAATCTCCATCCATATTTTGAAGTTAATCCAGATATCTTATGTCTTCTTAGGATCCATGCTAGATGAAGAACTTTCCAAAGAATGATGGAGTATGAGAAAAGAATTTTTTTAAACAGTTCCATAAGCTTATAGAAGGTTGGTGGATGAACATGAGTTCGATGAAAAAAAGATGGAAAGAGGTGTTGTGGATGTTATATAAGGTGTTAGGGGGAAGCATTATATAGGGTGATTTCTGGTAAGAAAAAATAAGGTTTTGCTTCTGAAACTAGTGGATTTATTTGAGGAGATTTTGTTCCAATTGTGGAATCAGATGAGAGAGTTAAATGGTTAGGTTTGGGTGTATGAACTGAAGTGTCATAATCAGAATCATCAAATTCCTGCATATGAATATCTGAATCATACATTTATGTGTGATGGGTTGAAATTTGTTCTTCTTCTGAATCAAAAGATATCTCAAAACCTCAATCAGAACTAGAAGAGGTTTTGTTATCAAGAGAATTTAGAAATTAAGTAACTTGATGAATGTTGAAATGAATGGTTATAAAATATGGTGTAGAAGATGAGATCAAATCATCTTCACTAGATGAATTGTCATACTCCATGCTTGAAGAGAATTCACTATCAAACTTCTGATGAACAACAACTTGTTTCCTTTGGATTGTAGCATGAACTTCAGAAATATTTAGAAGTCTATCAGCATACACATAGAACTCAACAATACCGTAGATACTTCTGAGAACTTTGTGGGAAATAATTTTAGAAGAATCAAGAACAATTGATATTATAATTTTAGGAGACATATTGGGTGATACTTTCTTTATAAGACATTTGTGGAAAACGGTGAAAAAAGCTTGTGAGCATTGTAAGTGATGAGCCTCTGGGCGGGATCAATGAACTATGAGAGCCAGCCGTTGTTGTGTGAAAGAAGCAAGAGGTTGGTGTTGGATCTATGGAAGAATGTGGATAGTTTTTTATGGAAGAAGATGTGTGGTTGTATATTTAAGGATGGAGAGTTCGGATCTTGAAGACAAAAGCAAGTTGGTTGGAGGAACTGTATCTTATTGAGGATGGTGGCATTGAAGATTGTTGGCTCAAATTAGGTTTGTGGTAAAGGTGATTTTCTGAAATGAGCATGACTAGTTCTGTTTTTTCCAAGAAGTGAAATAATGCATTTGAATTTGGAGACAGTGATATCAGCAACGACTTTGCAGTCTCTTTTAATCTCTATAGAAGCATTGGTGTTGTTGCTGCTACGTCAGGGTATGAAGGTGAAAAGGAAGAGGAAGATGAAGAGTTTTGATACTTATGGCATGCTTCAGAGAGTAATTGGATGAGTTTTTCAATGCTTTATAAGCCAAAAGCTGCTTCTTGGACAACATTTTGTTCGGCTATGGAAGTGAAGGTTTTGGTTATGCTTTTATCTGTGCATTTTCATCTTTGTTTTTAATGATTTAACGATAAAAACAATAAGACTTAGTTTTCTAATTCTATTTCTATTATACCAGTAACAACGCAAGTTTGCAACATAGCGTAAGCAGCAATTTTCAGCAGACATTTTATTCGAAAGCACGATTAATAATACAACATAGTAAGATATTAAAAGAAAGCAAGAAGCACTTACATGGTCGGAGCCAGTTCGATGATTTACCACACTAAACTTCATCGAAGCATGGATCAAGAAAACCTCAGACCGTGAAATCAAACAAGCATTGGCTTTCTGTGCTGAATCATATATGCCAGTTGCCAAGTACACTCTTCCTCAAGCTGTTGAGGCTATTAGCCAGGACAACTTTGGGTTTGCTGGATATTATGTTTTTGATGTTGTGAAACAAGTTAACTCTTGTAATAACATGTTTTATGGTTTGGTGTTGCACCTTTAGGGGATAGAAATGGGATTGTTCACAAGCTTATGGATGTTACTTCTACTATTATTAAGCAACTTTTGAAGGGCTGATTTCTATATTTTTTGTTTCTTTTTCTCCTACTGCTATTGCAGGAATTAGATGACAATCTCCCCTAGCTCTTCACCATTTGTTTATGTTTTTATAGTGAATGTATGATAGAATCAGAGGGAAAATTGGAGCCAAATATCAGTTGAGTTCTAGTTTATGCCAACTGCCTTATGCTTTCTTGATGCAGAGATTTGTGGTTTCATTTTGGGCATGTTTTTGGACAGCAAAGATAGTAAAAAGGTTGTTTGCAGACTGGTTTTTATGTAGGTTTTGGAGTGAAGTAGCAGCAAGTTTGGGGCCTTTTGGACAACAAATTTGGACTGTTTTATTTGGTTACTTATGTAGGGATAGGGAATAGTTTTGCAAGTTCAAAAAATCTGGTTTTAGGACCATAACTTTATTGGACATAAAACAATAAAACAAAGACAATAGTAATAATAATGATAAAAGGCAATTTGTTAGTAATACAAAACAGAATAATAATAATAATAATAATAATAATAATAATAATAATAATAATAATAAAATGCAAACAAAAATTAATTTTATTTTAATTTTAATATTAATTCAATTTTAAAAATTGAATTAAAATCAGAATCAAATCAAAATTAATATTGGATTAAAAGATGCTAAAACTATAATGACTAAAAAGAATAAAAAAACGTAAAATAAAGGAAAAAGATATTAACTATATTTTTGAGATTTTTTGGATTAAAATTTATACTAAAACATAAATCTAAATGAAACCAATAAAACTATAATAATTTTTGATATTTTTTGAATTAAGAATTGCGAAGTTAAAAAACTATAATGCTAATTATAAATATTTTTTTGAGTTTTCTAATAATTCTATAGTAAAAAGTGACATGAACTAAAATACATATTTATTAGATTTTTTTTTTCAAATAAGACAAAAATGATAAATAAAAGACGAAAGAATATGCGATATGCACAATTTGGTAAAGGTTGTACAAGGCATGATCAAATTCCGTTAAATTCATAAAGTGACTTTTAACGTTTTCATTCTTTCGTGGCTTTTCAAACATAATCAGGTCTTGACTTGTAAAGAAAAGTTGTAGATGTTGTCAAGGAGAATCATATGTAAAAGAACCACTAAAAAATGTTGAAATTTGAAGTTATGAATTTTTGAAATCTGACTCGAGAAAATGGAAAAAATAGGTTGAATTGCTTTTGAACACTTGTTATGTAATACTACAGATGGGAGGTGGGATCTTAGATCAAAAATTGGGGTATGACACTAGCTACTGCAAACCCTACAAAGCATGCTTCATAAACTTCCAAAATTAGTTCCAAAATAAAGAAACAAAGCCATGCTGTCCTACTATACAAACCAAGTACATCAGTCCAGAAATTGCACTAAAATTGCATACACTAAAAGCTGCATCAAAATGCATTAAGTCAGGATACCAAACAGGTTCAAATGACATTCATATTTCCCCTCAAAAGCCCCATCTGCTCCTCTATAAAAGGGAAAATTTGTTGAATATCTGGGGGGGGGGGGGGGGGGGGGGGGGTTTAGACATAGAGAAAACAGAAAAAATATAATAGAGAAAGAAGGTCTCAAAATAGATTCAATACACAGAGGAGGAATTACAATAGAAATATTAAGGAAAGCAGAGAAGGAGGAGCAGAAGCAACAAAGTAGTGTGAACTTACACTCTTTTGAAGCTCCATCGGGGAGTCTCCGATAGGTAATGTTTCTTCCATCCTTTGGCATGAAAACTTACATATATGTAGGTATTAATTGACATAACTTAATGGTTGCTGCATATTGTTTATTATTGCTCTCTGCATTTGTTCATTTTCATAACTATGTCTTTTCTTACGATAGAAGTAGAAAAGGTTAAACTAAGTTAAAAATCGAGCTGCTTTTGTTGCTCACGTTTATAAACCAGAAAAATAAGAAGATTACATAGAAAAACAAAAAATTATGACAATGAAGGATACAGTGCATTTGAGAAGTAAAAAAATAGGGTTATCATTGTGACACTCTAGGTTTTCCAAGTGAATCTCGCCTCCTTCCTTGCAACTATGTCTGCCACAACAATTCCATGAAGGGGAAGGGGAAGAAATCGATGACGTCCCAATCCAGGGAGGTGAAGAAATCGAAGAAATGGACCAAAAAGAAGAGGAAATCGTGAATCAGTAGGAAGAACCAGTTCCATCAGATTCTGAAGAAGACTCTGATTACGAGTATTCTGGAGATAGCGACTAAGACTATGACTCTTCCGACTTACTGGATTATCAATCTGAATCTGTTGGTTCTGGTGAATTAGAAGAAAATGATGACGATAACTCTGGTGATTCCGAAGGTGCCGAATCTCAAGACGAGGATGTTGTTAACTCGGATGGTGGAAGTGAGGGCTCGGATCTTCATCAGGGAGGAGGAGTTGAGAGTGAATCATCTGAGGATGAAGTGGCTCCCCAAAAAACTATTGGAGAGGTTCCTTTGAAGTGGTATGTGGTTAGGGAAGAAGCTTCAATAGTTCTGCCGATTGAAGGCGATGAATCGAGCAGTGATGAGAGATCATGAAGAATCATGGAAGAATTGAGGGAATTGATTTTGCTTATTCATGATTATTTTTCTTGAATTCCTATTGGAATAGAAATGATAAGAGAGATGAATAGAGGGAGTAGGGTCGTTTGAGATCGTGAGATTTGAGAAGAAGAGGATAGCATTTTTTTTATTTTATTTAAGTTTATTGGGAAATAACAAAAAATTGAATTTTTTATCCCTTCCCAAGGTCATACGCGACACCACTTTTGTACAATTAGGGTTTCCAAAACCCTTCTATTCCTTTTCCCAAACCGGGTCAGTTTTGGGCCATTTTTATCCCAACCCATTTGCCAATTTTAACTCTTATGGTTTTTAATCCAATGTATGAATTTATTGCGTGGTGTAGTGGTGGGCGTGCATGTCTGAAATGCTTGGGGTCCCGGGTTCGACACCCATTGGGGACATTTTATCATTATTTTGCTTTTTATCCCCTTTTAACTCAAACTCTTTTTATTTTATTTAAAGTATAAATACAACAGAAAAATAAACATGGTTTAGTGGTACAGAAACTTTGTCATAACCCATAGAACCTGAGTTCAAGTCCTAACTATTGCACTTTATTTTTTATTTCTAATTTTCAAGTCTTTTTTCCTTGTTTCATTTAAAAATCCATATAAAAAATACAAAAATGTTAGGTTAAGTTTATGATTAATTCTTTCTTGCCCTCATTTAAAAAATACCAAAAATATATTATTATAATTTTGTATTTCTTTATTTTATTCTTGGTCGTTAATTATTTAGTTATTTAATTGTTGTTTATTTAATTTCCTTTTTGATTATTTAGTCTTTATATTTTGTTTGCATCTAATTCCTAAGGAAAATCGAATTCATTGACTTCATGTCATCGAATATATTTAATACGATTGTGGGAAAACCCCTTTGTACATTTTTTTTAGTTTTATTAATCTAAAAACAAATCTATTCTAAACCCTAATTTTAGAAACTCACATCTCTTTTAAGCCAAAAATTTTGACACTAGGTCCTCGCATTTTCAAAATCTCATCCCCACACTCGTTTAGCAAGAAAACCAATTTTAATCAAAAACAGATATTTCAAAAGGTTCCTATAGGATACTATATATACATAGGATGCTAGTACCTTCCCTTTGTATAACCAACACCCGAACCTTCTATCTCTTTCAAATGCATTGTATTTTTCTTTACTTTTAGTATTGCACTTACTTTGCATATTTATGGGTTTTATTTCGCACTTCTCCCTTTTCCCTTTGAAATAATAAAGCACGCTGGCGACTCTTGCTTTTGCGAGTCAAGTTAATCAATAGCTTGATTCCAATTTTCACCAGTACAGAATTAGCGACTCTGTTGGGGAAAAATCTCTAAGTGGGTTAAACCTAATTTGTTATATTTTTTTTGTTATTATTTTCTTGTTTGCTTATATGTGTTATTTTGTGGTTTCTTTGGGTGTTGATTACAAAGGACAAGTCCTATACCCGGACTAAGTACACTTTAGATAGGACGGGCAGTATAGTCATGTTAACTTTGAGGGAGTAATCCTGAAGAAGGAGATATGAAATCCCCCACTCAGTGGAGGTCCCCTTGAATGTAGCATTGCTTACCGAGTAATTAGGAAGACCGTGTTGCTTTTGATATGGGAGCCAGAGAAGCAGAGAACGGTAGAACCCTTAACCCATCTTGGCCTTTAAGATGTAGTGCATAGACTATGATGGAGTAATCCGGAAGTAGTTGTCACGCGATGCTGCACTCATACAAGTTTTTCTTGCGAATATTATTATTTACCAAATAATTCGTACTAGACTCTGGGAACCTTTTAAAACCTTGTCTGACAGGTGATAAACCCTTAGTACATACCTTGTTGGGTTGATTCTCACCCTTTGACCCCACGCTCGTAACGTCAAACCTTTGAACCCCATGTTTATGATCTTGTGTTTGTTGCATAGCCATACATTCATGCATTCATAAAAATCATGACATGCTTGTTACATATGTGGTCATTTCATTTCTAGGGAACTTTATTTTTTATTCTCGTATCAAGCTCTTTATTCATAAATGGACACTAGAAAGAGGAGTACCATCAGTTATAATGTTTGGACGCCAGTTCAAGTTGAGGGTATGAAGTTTGAAGATGAAGATCAGCAGGAAGATTTGTACGGCCTTCAGCTTCAAGAAGAGGTTCATCATCTGGAAAGCATTATCAATAAAAGGTATGTATTCATCAAGGATCTAATTAAAAGATCAAAGGTCTACGCAACGAAGGAGATCTTTAAAAGGGCCCAAGAGTGGAGTAATGAGAATCTAGTTTGGAGTATCCTTGCTGATGTAGAGTATGGGGAAACATCTTAGGGTTTATGATTTGTATTTTTTATGACCACTGTCAGATCTGTTGATTGGGATCTATTGGCTTTGTATTTTGTAGCCTTTAGGCTCTTAACTATGTGCTAAACTCATTTGTCACATTTTTTTGTTAATTATTTAACGCTTGAAGCTTGAATCAAAATTTGATGTCCTTAGAAATAAAGTGAACTTACCATTTGCATAATCATGCATCATTCTACAGCTTTGTTTCACTTTCAAAAGTCACTCCCGAGTCTTATTTTTCCCTGGGTCCCGTAGTACAATGCCCGTGCTAGGAGAAGATGGAAAACCTTGAACAAGAGAATCGCGAGTTGTGCAAAGAAGATACTGCTTTGAAAGCTAGTATGTCCAATTTGACTGCTTTGGTGGAATCGTTGGTGGTTGCTCAAAATTAGCCACTGTCCGCTCCTCCGTCTCCTCATGCTACTCAGCCACAACAGACAACTCTTGCTTCCGAGGTTTCGTCAGTTCCCTTTTCTATTGCTCCAATTACTGTTACTCAATACCATATACTTCAGGGTTACCCGTGGGGAATGCTTGGAAATTTCATGCCAGAAGTTTATAATCCTGATGCTCAAGCTGCTGCTATTCCTGCACCTCCTGTGGTGCACATTACTCCAGCTGCTAAAGATGAGATCCATTACACTACACCTCCTACGGTGAATGCCATGCCATTTTTAAATGATGTAGTTTATCATCATGTTCCTCCACCAAGTGAAAGTGTGGGATTCTACAACCGATTGGATGACTTTTAGGACCAATTCATTGAAATGCAGAAAGAAATGAAGGCTCTTAGAGGGAAAGAGTTATCCAGACAGAACTTCAGTGAACTCTGCTTAGTTCCTAACATAAAAGTGCCAGCGAAGTTTAAGGTGCAAAAATTTGAGAGGTACAAGGGCAACTCTTTCCCCCGTAACCACCTGGTTATGTATATCAGATGGATGTCCACTCATACGGATGACCAATGTTTGCTTATTATTTTCTTCCTGGATAGTTTAACTGCTGCTACTTTGAAATGGTATATGGGATTGGACAATAGCAACATCCGCACATTTAATGATTTGGGTGAAGATTTTATCAAACAGTATAAGTACAACATATTTATGGCACCTGACCGTGACCAGCTGAGAGTGATGGCTCAGAAAGATGAGGAGTCATTTAAATAATATGCACAGAGAAGGCATGAAGTATCCATCTAGGTGATACCTCCAATAGAAGAGAAATAAATGACAAAGATCTTTCTGAAAACTCTCGATTCCTTCTACTATGAGAAGATGGTTGCAAGTGCTCCCACTGATTTCGCTGAAATGGTAAGAATAGGAGTCCGTTTAGAGGAAGATGTTCGTGAAGGCCGTTTATCCAAAGATGGGAACTCATTTGATGGTTCCAAGAAGTATGGTGATAACTTTGTCGAGAAGAAAGAACATAATTTTAATGTTATTTCGAGATAAGGGCCGAGGAGACCCCGAAGAAAGAATGATCATCATCAACAACATGTTTTTCCTATCACCCTATGGTAAATGCAGCTTGTGAAGCTCCAAATCAGCAAGTTCATAATCAAAGGAAACCTCGGTTTGATCCGATTCTAATGTTACATTCAAAGTTGTTTCCTTTCTTATTACAAAAGAATTTGATTCAGACTCGATCATCACTGATTGTTTTTGAGGATCTACCATGGTGGCATGAGGAAGATGCCTTTTATACTTTTCATCAAGGTGCTCCTGGGCATGACCTTGATCATTGTCTTGATTTGAAGGCTGAAGTACATAAATTTGTCAAGAGTGGTGTTTTGTCATTTAAAGACGGTGGTCCTAACATTCAAGTCAACCCTTTTTCTAAGGCATGAGTGAATCTCTGTTGATTTTGTACTTGAAGTTTGAAAGAGGTTTCCTTCATCACAAGTCCAGATGGAGAGCCTTCTTCAAATTATTAACTCACTTATGCTTTTCATTTTCGTAACCTTTCATGTTTGTCATTGTATTTGTTTCGCATGTAAGAACTTATTTGCATTTGAATGATTATCTTAATACAATTAGTATGTTTGTCTTAAAGAAACCCATTCGTTTCTCTCATATTTTTTTAATTTTAAATTTATTTTTTCATTATGATACCAACTTGTTACCCATTATCCTTCCTAGGCAAAATTGGGGAGGATGATGATATTAAAATGCAAAATTTCTGGTTGTATGCTTTTGGATAAAACCCTGTTGGCAATGTACACGCATTATTTCCAATTCCCAAACACCAGAGATATAAGGGTGTGAAACCCTCATTAACCCCTTTGAGCCTTGAAGTAGGAGTTTCTTTTATGTTCATAAAAACCCTCATTTTTAACTCAGGGAAGGTGTTGTACCCCAAATTTGTCCTACCTCGACGATCGTATTTTTAAGATTAAAATAATAAAGAAACATTTAATTAAGGATGGCACAGCAAATATATGATGGTCCATTCTTAAATTTAAGTAATTAGAGGGGTGTACTTTAATTCAGGAAAGTGGGGCTTTCTAAATCAGAAAGACCCATGTACCCATGAACCCATTCGTGAAGCATGTTGGCATATGGCCCATGGGATTCGAAAATGGAAAATTATTTCAGAATTAACAATTAAGTTTTTAACTACATAAGCCTGTTTAAATTGTTGTTAGCAAGAAGAAAGTGTGGAATTTCAATTAAAGCCCATTAAAATGTATAATAGCTTTTTTTTTCGTTTCTTGGTGAAAAACAAAAAGAAGGGGTGTAATCATAAGCTGCAGTCCCACTAAAATAGCCCATTTGTTATTTTAAGAAATTATTATTAAAACCTTTGTTTTCATTTTAATAAAAAAGGAATTATATAAGATAAAGTATTGTTATTACTATTAATTTTTTATTTTTAAAAAACATTTTGTTAAATATTATTTATAAATTGTATTTATTAAAAGTTTGTTTAAAGTAATTAACATTGGGTTACGGAAAGGTCAATTGGGACTGGTTTAAAAGAAAAAAGGTTTTTGCAGTACAATCTAAAAACCCAACTCAATTTAAACAATATAAGGCAAAGTATGTATCAGAAGTAGCATATTGGGCTGGATAGAATAATTAAGTAACGATGTTGGCCCAAGTTATAAAAAAATGACTACTGTGCCAATTAAACCAAAATTACGCGCATTAACAAGCATTGTATGAATTAACCAAATAAAAAGAAAAATTAAATCAAATCTTCTAAAAAATCAAATCCCAGATTTTTAAGTGAAATATAAAACAATCAAAATCTGGAAATTACAGGAAAAGTCGTTGTTACAAACCAAATCGCGTATTACAGCAGAATCAATTTCAATCTAAAAAATAAGCAAATCTCCAATCTCTATTACAATCAAGTATACATAATCAATTACAATGAATTTCAAATCCCCAAATCTCCAATAATCTTAACTCTAAGTCTAAAATTGTAACAGAAAAATCATAACCCTATAAATACGAGGACATAAAATTCAGAGGAGGATTATTGAGAATTGGGAGATGAAAAGGAAGAAGAACGAAGAAAAAATACCGAGCGAATTTATTTAAGACATAGAAGGAGAGCGATTAGAGTTTCAGAATCTGAAACCCTAATCGCATTATTGTCAGGCCGTCGTTGTTTCCACCCTCGAGAATCTTCGCCAGAACCTGCAAATCAAAGGGATAAAGGAGATTAGCATCAATCAATCGAAGGCTTGAATTCAGAGAACGAAATAGCGAAAGGGGTAAAAGCACTTAGCTTTTATTTATTGTTTTTATTTTATAATTACGTGCGGATAAAAGGATATGGGGAATGGGGTTTTGGTTAGCGTCGTCGTGGTTGTGGCCCTAGGTCTTGGAAGAAGGGGATGAAGGTTTTAGGGGTAGAGAATGATGAAGGAAAGGGTTGGAACGAACGAGGGAGAGGGTTTACTGTAAAACAAAAAATGTGAAAATGAAATAAAAACAAAAAGTGTAATCCTTAGTTATCCCATACCCGTGGGTGCACTTTAGTTGCTATGCTCCCTCAGTTTCATTCATGAGATCTTGATCAGACGGCCAGAGGCCAAGTCTGCATCATAAGCTCCACGCGCCTCATCACACTCAATCCTCCAGATCTTTGGCAAATAGCATTTGGGCCAGGCCCATTCCTTTTCACAACCCCCTTCTGCCTAATTACTAAACCACAAAATAACATAAACCCCCCCTGATATGAGTTGTCAATGGGCCTAGCCCAGATCTCCTTTTTCACCCCCTTTTTTACTTGTTAATTAGAATTTACATCCCCTGAGTTTAATTTATTTATTTTCTTTTATAATTCAATTATCATTTCTAATTTTTATAAATATACATATATATTACTTATTTACAATAATTATTATTATTATCAAATAGTGATTTTTCATCATTTATTATTTATAATCCCTTTTTATGTAAATATTATTATATTTTATTTACTATTTAAATATTACTATATTGTCAAATAAATTTAATTTATATCAAAATTGCATATGTTACTTTATATATTATTTGCATTAAAATATTTCCTAATCATGCATTAATCAAGATCTTTACAATTAATACGATTAAAAAACACAAAAAAATCATCAAACTATTTTTCACAATAAACTAAGCTAATCAACTGTTTTTCCAAAAGGGTTCCAAACTGGTTTGACTTACTACGCATTTAGTCAAAATTTCCGCAATCAATACTCCCGACCAAAATGCGAGGTGATTCAAAGCACGTTTGCAACCCCTAAAAGCATCAACCTCATACGAACTACGAATTGAGACTCTAATTCCTCATAAGAGGATACGTAGGCATACGATCAAAAATTGTGGTGAGTCTTTCTAATTAAAACTTAAAATCCTGTTTACCCCAAACCTAAACCTAGAACCTAATATCCTTGTGAACAAGGTAGATTAAAGGTGCCTAACACCTTCATTTCATCTAATTGAGTCTGAAACCTAGAATCTATGCAAACTAGGGTTTTCTGTTAGATTCCCTTCCATAGGATAAAAACTAATAGTGGCAGCTCTGATTAAAAATACAGTCGCTACAACTGGCGACTCTGCTGGGGACCATAATTAACCCTAGGTTTAGGTATTTTTTGGGTTTTTATTTGCTTTATTTATTTATCGCATTTATTTATTTATTGGAAGTTTCTCTTATCATCATATATTTACTGCATGGCGGGATTTTATATCTCAAAAATATTTCTAATATAACCCTTAGAAAGAAGGTTCGTCTATTAGGTTAGGGGGTACATCATCCCTGTGAGTTTATGTGACAACTTCGCCTAGAGTCGGTGAACTTCCGAAAAAGGAATACTTATAGAGAGATATCCTCTTGACGAGTAGGACTTTGGAAAGTCACCCATGACTCTTTGTAACGACCTTAACCTAAAATCTCATGACGAGACCTTTCATGACTTTGAGACGAAAGTTTCAGTCTGTAAAAAGGCTCCACCTAAGGGAGGCCCTTGTGCCTTTTCCCTTTAGTGTTATTCATGATACCCTTAAGGAAACCACCTCCTGGGAGGGTAGATTTACTGTAAGTCATAATTAAGGAGCATGCCTTATAGGGGTACCCATCACAAAAACCTGTCACAAAATCTCGTTGCTCAACCCAACACTTATACATTCATTCGTATATATCTCATATTCATCATTGGCTTCTTTTATCTGTCTTATTCACAGGGTACAAAATAAAAATAACAAAAATCAAGATCTTGGTGACTATCTTAAAAATGGATACCAGAGGGAAACAACTCGTCCGCGTCAATGCCTACAAACCTGACCTTTATGAAATCAAAACTATAAAGGGGAAATTATCTGAGAGAGATCTGAAGATGTACGCTCGCCGCTATGGGGACACCCTTGACTTGACTAAAGTAGAGGTTCAAATGGATGCAGTCTCTTCCCTAATTCAGTTTTATGACCCTCCATTGAGATGTTTCACCTTCCAAGACTTCCAGCTAGCACCGGCTCTGGAAGAATTTGATAGAATTCTGAATTTTTCCAAAGAAAAGGCCTATGAAGGTATTGGACAAACTGTTGAAGTCAAAGTTTTGGCAAAAGGCTTAGGGATCTCCTACCCTGAGTTAGTGCAAAATTACCGAGGAGAAGGTCCAATAAAAGGAATCAAAAGAATATACTTGGAAGCTAAGGAACTAGATTTTGGTAATCATAAGGAATGGGAATCTTGTGCTGATTGTTTAGGGTCGTTGGTATTTGGTGCAATTTTATTTCCTCGGACTGTGGACTATATTGACCCAGCGACCATGAGCATATTTTGGGGTGCGAATGTCTTTAATACGGATCCTACTCTCGCTTTGCTTGCTAACATTTATTACACTTTGCATATGATGTATGAAAGGAGAAAAGGAACGCTAAACTGTTGCATCCGACTTCTATATACTTGGTTCATGACTTATCTTTACAAAGAAGACTATGTGATCCCAGACTTGACCAGACACGAGTGGCCACAAAAGTTAAATTCTCTCTCTGCAAACTCTGTATTATTGTATGCAAGGAAGATGGATATTGGTGATATCACTATTAGCTGTGAGGATTTTCCTAGTGTCTCTCTAATTGGATCGCGAGGCTGTATTAATTATAACCCTACTTTGGCCCTATGACAGTTAGGGTATCCTTTGGAAGACAAACCTTCAGACGAACAACTCCGACCATTTATCATCCACAATATGGGTATAGAAGACCAAGGGTTGCTCAACAAGGTTATTCGGGCTTTGAACAAGGTAAACAAGAGGAAAGCCAAAATAAAGAATGCCATAGCAAGAGAACCCTACACCAAATGGGTCTGAGATAGGATGTGAATTATCAAGCTGCCATTCGAAAAAGATCCAGAGTGTAAATCATAGGTACCAGAGATAACGTCCATATCTTTGGAAGAAGTCAAAAATCTGAAAAGCGCCTTAAAGAAAGCTCAAAAAGAAAAAGAAGCATTGGAACTCATTCTCCTCAATCTGACCAAAGAAAAGAAACAGATGTAACTCATACTTAAGTCAAACGACGAACAAATTGAGAGAAGTCAAAAGGAATTGGAGAAAGAAAGTCTCAAACGAAAGTGTACAACTGAAGGGCTGTTGAGTGCAACATTCAACCTAGATTCCCATAACCAAAGGTTAGAAGAGGCCGCCGCTGAAATCAGAAGATTAACTAGATGGTATGAAAAGGCAACACATGACAAGAAGGTGCTAGAGGAAAATCTAAGAGCCCAAATCCAAAGTATGGCAAAAGCTTCCTTAGATCAAGAAGAGCATGTAAAGTACCTCGCCACTGAACTTCAAGACAGCCAAGAATCAGAGGTCAAAGAACGCCTTGAAAGGATAGAGGCACAAAAACTCCTAACTCAGAGAACTCAAGAATATGAGCATGTGTGCTTAGAGTTGCAGGGTCTTCAAAAGGATTTCCTCATCCAACGAAGGCTTTATACAAAAATTAGGGGTGAAAAGATGTATTGGGAAGAGAAGTATACCAAGATCGCCCAAGCTGGGAGAGATAACGATAAGATAATTCCACACCTTTATCAGGAATACAGGTACTACAAAGACAAACATGAAAAGCTCGTCTTCCTAGCCAACAATCTCATCGAGGACATCCCTAGAAGTTTAAAAGATGCAGAGAGTGTTATGGTTCCTCTTTTGAAGGACATTGAAGACTTTCTCCAGCTTTATCGAGCAATGGTTGATGGCTTCAGAGCACACATCCGCAGGCACACCTAGAAGATTTAGTTCCCTTTATTTATGTTTATGTAAACAAGTTTTGATTTCAAGTTGTAATATTTTTCAATATCTAGATTATGTTAATTTCAATAAAGGAATTTTGTTTCCCTATCTCGACGGCGTGTCTATTTTAAAGCTAGTCACCAAGTAAAACAATAAGTAAAATAATAAGTAAAATACAAACATGTACCCAAGTGAATAAGAAATTTAAAACAAGAAATCATTTCATGTTCATGCACAACCATTCGCACACATGCATTTATAAAACACCTGCATGTCATATCAAAACTCATTTTCTTTAAAAATCTCTCCAGTTAAGCCATTGGTAAAAGGATACTTCCACCTCCTTGGCCTCCATATCAAACAATAGCCCATCAACAAAAAGCAATGGAAAAAATCGAGGAGACTCAAGCTGTGTTCAAAGAGGATCTTGACCAAGTAAAGGGTGACGTAAGTTCAATTGAAGGAGATTTGAGTCAAGTTGTTATAGCTTTGAAGAACATCATTGAGAGGCAGGACCAAATCCCCAGGGTAGCTTTTGAAGAGGTAGCCCAAACCATTGGTGCATCGAGTGGTCACCAATCAAGGAAAGAGCCGGAAGCAGGACCCCAAAAGTCCCCCATGGCCCAACAAGAGGTTGAAACATAAGGGTTCATCCCACCCACATTAAAAGTAGGGGCATCACACACCCTACAAGTTCCAACCAATAATGCAGACAACTATCTAGACTTGCAATACTGAGATCATGACCCATAGGATGCTCACCAGGCACCTTTAAAGACGACTGGTACTCAGGCTGCAGATAATCCATTGGTAATGAATCAGTATAAAGCCCTGGAGGAAAGGTTAAAAGTTGTGGAGGGTTTTAATGCTTTTGAAGTAGACACTCTGGAAACGGGTCTAGTTCTTGATGTGATGATACTGCCAAAATTCAAAGTACCAAACTTTGGAAAATACAAAGGGCTCACTTGTAAGGAATGATATTCGGGTGCTTCATATCCCACTCGCCTTTGATCTGACTTATCACTAAAGCGGAATCCCCGAATACACTCAAGAACTTGATCCTTAAGTCGATAGCAGCTCGAAGACCCATAATACATGCTTCATAATCCGTCATGTTGTTGGTGCAGTTGAAATATAATCGGGCAATGAACGGAGTATGACAACCCTCGGGAGATATGATTACAGCGCCAATGCCGTTACCCAGTGTGTTTGAAGCTCCATCAAAATACATAGACCATCAGGATCCCTCCTTGGGTCCTTCATCCGGTCCAGGTTCTTCATAGTCGATTACTAACATGATATTCTCATCCGGGACCTCGAAATTCATGGACTGGCAATCATCCACGGCCTGATGAGCCAAATGATCAGCCAATACACTTACCTTGATTGCTTTTTGGGTTGTATATTGTTTTTTGTACTCAGTTAAGATCATTTGCCACCTTGCTATCCTTCCGGAGAGAGCGGGCTTCTCGAAAATATACTTGACCAGATCCATCTTTGATATCAACAAGGTAGTGTGAGTCAGCATATACTGTCTCAGTCAGCGAGCATCCCATGCCAAAGCGCAACAAGTATTCTCGAGCAATGAGTATCGTGTCTCACAGTTGGTAAACTTTTTGCTAAGGTAATAACTTACATGCTCTTTTCGATCATACTCGTCATGCTGCCCCAACACACACCCCATTGAATTGTCTAGCACTGTCAAGTATAATATCAACGGTCTTCCTTCAACTAGAGGCATCAGAATTGGCGGTTCTTGAAGGTATTCTTTAATTATTTCGAAAGCGGTCTGGCATTCATCATTCCACTTTACCACTTGATCTTTCTTCAGAAGCTTGAAGATTGGCTCACAAGTAACAATCAGATGTGAAATGAACCTTGAAATATAATTCAGGCGTCCCAAGAAACCTCTAACTTCTTTCTCTGTACGGGGAGCTGGAATTTCTTGTATAGCTTTTACCTTTGCAGGATCTACTTGGATTCCTTTGTCGTTGACAATGAAACCCAGAAGCTTACCAGACCATACTTCGAAGGTGCACTTGTTCGAATTCAACCTCAACTTGTATGTCTACAACCTATCAAACAATTTCTGGAGATGATCAAGGTGCTCTTCCTCAGTCTGAGACCTGGATATCATGTCATCAACATAAACTTTAATATCATGGTGAATCATATCATGAAACAAAGCGACCATGGCGCACTGATAGGTTTCCCCAACGTTCTTCAACCCAAAAGGCATCACCTTGTAGCAGAAGGTACCCTACTGTGTAACAAAGGTTGTCTTTTCCATGTCTTCAGGATCCATCTTGATCTGGTTGTAGCCAGAGAAACCATCCATGAAGGAGAAGATTTTTTGTTGCGCGGTGTTGTCGACCAGAACATCAATGTGAGGAAGTGGGAAGTCATCCTTAGGGCTTGCCCGGTTCAGATATCTGTAATCAACACACATCCGTACTTTACTGTCCTTCTTAGGTATCAGAACAACGTTGGCAACCCACTGTGGATAGGAAGTGACAACTAAGAATCCTATGTCGAACTGTTTCATGACCTCTGCCTTGATCTTCTCTGATATTTCAGGGCGCATACGATAAACCTTCTGTTTAACCGGAGGGAAGTCTTCCTTAGTCAACAGGCGATGTACCACAATATCAGTGTCCAAACCAGGCATGTCTTTATAGGACCAGGCGAAGATCTCAACATAGTCGTGCAGCATCTGTACCAACCTATGTTTGACGCTAAGCTCCAGATTTGCACCTATTTTAACCTCTTTTCTGTCTTCCTCAGTACCCAAATTCACTATCTCAACCGACTCTTCATGAGGCTATATGGCCCTTTCTTCCTGTTGTAATAGTCTAGCAAGTTCTCCAGGCACCTCCCAATCATCCTCACCTTTCTCTTCTTCTTGATTCTCCCCTTCCTTGGATGAAGAGGTCAGATCGACTTGTCGCTTATACCGTTCTCCAAAACTTCTTCCCATATTCAGAATACCGATAACCTTCTTCTTTTTCTTCTTCTCTTTCAAGATGAGGGCTTTCAGATCCTCCTGCCCTTTTGCCATACTTATGAACATTTGTTGGAACTGGGCGTTCTGTTCCTGAAGGTCCTTGATGGTTTGTTCAGAAGACATTTCGTGTTGAAATAAACAACAAAGAAGATGAGAAACCTGTAATGGTACCTGTAATGATGTGTATGATAATGGGATGCGCATGCAATGCTTTCAAAGACTTCGGGAAATTTAAATTTGCAAACCAAAATAAACAAAAATTTTATTAGCTGATTTTAAATTTCAAAAGCCTTTTAGGCGTTACAATTAAAAAACCAATCTAAAACTATAAAAGACATCAAAGTTCCCATGGATGCTTCCTCTTTGTGTCGAGATAGTCATTGAGTCCTCTTTCTTCATGCAGTTGCTTTGTGAGCTCTAAAACCTTCCTCTCCTGAGCTTGGAACTAATCCCTGTAAGTATCCCGCTCCTTCATCAACAGAATCCAAGACCTCTGTAATTCCCTAAGATCAGTGGGCATATAAGGATAGAGAACCGTGTAAGGAATACCTTCTTCAGTAGTGGGTTCCACAATCATTGGTAAAACGGACACATAGGGCATCATAAGCTTCTGGGCACGAGGTCGTACCCATTGAAGGTAAGGTTCCATAGGAATGGAAGCTTTTGGCCCCAAAGCCTTGGCGCCAGATCTGTTTACCATGCCCCAAGCTCGTATGAACCTCCGGCGATACTCGTGAGCGTCATCCTCATAGTTGAATACAATGCCCTCGATAAGTAACTCATGGGGACAATCCCTTCGAGCATAACCAAATTGTCGCAGAGCTAAACAAGGATTTTAGGTTATACCTCCTCTTATACCAAGCAACGGGACATTAGGGTACTCCCCGCAGCGGTCAATAATAGCAGTGTTTTCCATAGCTCGAGAACACCAAAGAATATTCGTATGAGCGAGTGACATTATCCTTTGCGACCAAACCAAACCTTCTTCATTCTTCAGTACGGACTTAGGGAGGTGAGAAATAAACCACCTCGACATCAATGGCATGTAGCACATAAGAATCCCTCTTCTCTTCATGGTACGAGTATGGAGAGTGTGCAAAATATCTCTGAGCAAGGTAGGTACAGGGTTGCGAGAGAGAAAAATATTGATAGCATTCACATCTATGAATGAGTCTGGATTAGGGAATAGGACTAACCTATAGATTAGAAGAGCCAAGAACTCCTCAAAAGCCTGAAAATCCATATCATCCCAAAACAGTTGGGCCCTGTCTATTAGAAACATAGCTAGAAAACCCTTGACTCCACTTCTTGTTTCCCAATTGGATACCACGTCGGCCCGTTTTAGATGCAGAGCTGAGGCAATGACTTATGGCTTAGGAACTTCTTCTAGACCTGTGAAGGGCAACTGTTCAAGAATGGGTATATCCAACAGCTGAGAGAATTCTTCTAAGGTAGGTACCAACTGATAGTCTGGAAAGGTGAAGCAGTGGTGCTTGGGATCAAAGAACTGAAAGAGTACGCTCATCATATTTTCATCAAAGTTTGAAGTAACTAGGTTGAGAAGTCGACCATGTCTCTTAGTGAACGCAGAAGTTTCAGAAACCCTTGATGCTAGTTCTTTGAGTTGGGAAGGTATCTTCACAAAGCTGATTCGGATAGTGTTTCTACGAACGGAAGCCATGATCTTCAAAACAGAACAAAGATAAATTCCCTTGGTCTTTGAAATGGTTAGTACAATAATAATGGATACCATGTTATGATGCATGATGACATGATAAACCACAGGTATAGCAAACACAGTCAAATCTCACCAAGTTCTTAGGTTTAAGGCTTACATGAGGTTAAAGGTCATACCCTCTTGAAGTTTAGTTGGTTTCAAACTTGTCTTAAAAAGTAACCGGGTTCTAAGGGATCTCAATATCACTGACCATCCTTTATCGGGCATTGTCTCAGCTCAAGCAATCTTTTCTTGCGGTCGAAATATCCCGAAAGTCTAATCTCAATGAGTGTAGCATCGAGTATCAACCAATCCTCAGCTCTACACCGAGACCGGCTATCTCACTACTTTCTAATGGCCAAGTTTGTTCAACTAGGACTCTAAGGTCCGCTAGTGCTTCACGAAACCATGCGGTGGCCCCGTATTTTCCTCGTTTCCCCACGAAGGATACCTGTACCAACCAATGTGCCACACCAAAACAGACATCACTTAAACCATATCGGTCTACACCGTACAGTCTCCATGATCTATTGTTGTTTACCTAATAAGTGCCCCCATATCCGGGTGTAGGATCTATAGTAACCCAAACAATAAACCTTTAAGAATAAAGCAAACAAACAAGAAATAAATTTGAAATGACCTAGATCCTAAGGTAAACCCCACTTTATTTACTACTCCCTAGAAGAGTCGCCAGTTCTGTGATACGGTGGCAGAACCGACTATTTTTACTGGTTTGCATTTTGCGTTTTTTGTTCGCAAAATGTCGCGGTAAGCTAGAGTCGCTACCAAATTTTATTTCATCCAATCATGGAAAAGGAAAAAGAACAGAAAAAACCTTTTTTGAGATATTTTGAGTACGGGGGGTAGATTATAGAAAGGGAAGGTGTTAGCACCCTTTCTATCCATGGTTTTCCATGGGCTCTTAGGTACTTGCTCATTTTTTTCAAATTGCTTGTGTGTACTTGTTTTGAAAATGTTTTACTTTGTGATAACCCTTGTATCAGTCCTCAATGATGTGACGAAGTTTGTTTTGAAAATTTGTTTTGAAAGGTGTTTGTGTGAAAAGTTTTTATTGAGCAAGTACTTAAGATTCTACCTACTCGAAAAAAGATTGTTTGTTCTCGTTTCCTTTAGACAGCGTTATCCCACTATTAAGGAGTAGGTAGCACCGTCGTTGGAATTTTAAGGGACATTCGAAAGGGACAAGTACAATCACTAAAGCAATAGTTAGAAAACTTTAGTAGTAACCCTAAAGTCTTAAGATCTTCCCGAGGCAACATTCAAATGGGACATTTTGATATTTTAGACTGGAGGGCAACCACTAAAATCTCCTATGCTTAATGACTGTTTTACCGAAGGCAACCGAAGTGGGGTAAACCCTAGGAGTGAATATGTGCATGTGAATTGTTTCAGTTATATAGTCTTTGCACATTAGGTGATCTACCGTTTTAATTTCAAGTAATCTTCCCATACAATCCTATCAGCATACATCTAGACAGTTAAATATTTGCAGGAATTTAAAGTGCGAAAAATAAACCTAGCTATTACAAGGCTTTCACAGATACATAATTATCTTGACGGAAAATAAAAATGCGGAAGCTTAAAACCCTAATTAAACTATTACAAGCTCGAAACAGTTACAATAATAACAAAACAAATTAAAATGCGCGCGGCAAATTATATGTGAGAAAAATTGAGAACCCTGAAAATCTAATTGAAAAAATATTTAA
The DNA here is from genome assembly GCA_948472305.1 of Vicia faba. Taxonomy (NCBI): domain Eukaryota; kingdom Viridiplantae; phylum Streptophyta; class Magnoliopsida; order Fabales; family Fabaceae; genus Vicia; species Vicia faba. Next base: position 51,050,440 of record OX451738.1, on the reverse strand, counting down.
GTTTTTTTTTGAGAAAAGACTTAATTAGGTTATGTACAATTAAAACCCTAATTCTAATCATTTTTTAATTATAAAAAGAAATTGAAATTAAGCTAATTTAAACTAAATTAAATAATTCAAGAAAAATAAAATATTTTGTCAAAAAAAGATTTTATGGTTTTTTGTGGTTTTTATTTGAAAAAAAAACATCTTAATTAAATGAACCTAGTTTCTAATTATTTTTAATTATGAAAAATAAATTAAATTTACGTAACTTACTAATTACATTAAAATAAATATTTTATATAAAAAAATCTATTTTTTGTGATTTGTTGATTTTATGATTAATAAAAAAAAGTAATTTATTTTTAGTGAAAAATAATTAAACCAATTAATTAAAATAAAAGAAATAGAAGAAATAAAAAAAATGAATTAAGAAAGGGCCTGTGTTATGCTGAATAAGGGGGTGTGATCCTGAAATTTCCAGGCCCAATAGTCCTTCAAGCCTAGTCAGCACATGCTTTCCTGTGGCATTGACTTGAGTGTGTACCGTAGATCCCCAACTGCTATGCGTTAGATCTGGAGAGGCTGGGATCCATTGGTGATGACTTGAGGAGTATGGAAGGCGCATGCAAGGTTGATGCACTAGATCTGTGAACAAAACTTGAGAAAATAAGAAAATGCTTGGAACTGGGATCGAACCCAGGTCTTGACACTTACCACTAGCGCACTCTTCCATTGGGTTGTATGTGTTAGTTGTACAAATAATAGAAGAAAAATATAATATAGAAAAAAAGTGGGTTAGTGGGAAACGCGCGCGAGATTTCAAATGGTCCACTGATTGGCTGACACCTAATCTTCTTCTACCTTTCTCCGTTGTCTTAGCTGCATAACTTTTACCTACAGTCATGTGTTCGTAGCAATAGCCCTATGAATTTCCAAAATGCACAAGACACATTGTTGTACCCCAAAATTTTCCCTCCCATATTTCTCAAAACATTGCAAGAAAAATCTCTAAGTTGGTCAAGGTAGTCCAAGAGTTGGTCAGACAAGCTATCTCCTAAGGCAGTCTATCCCAATTAGGGTTTCACATTGCATCAAGATACTTGAGTTCAAATGACCTCAAGTGCTCCCTAATGTCCTAATATGTTCTCAAGATCATCCATGTCAAATTTCAAGCGTTGTAGAGGAAGTTTGCCCAGTCAATTGCTCAAAGGTCCAAAAATTGACTGTGCTAGGGCAAAAGTCAATTGTGACCCAAATACAGTAAAACTTCAAGATTTTTTGTCAACATTCTAATTTTGAAGGATATTTCATCATTTTATCAAGGGTTGATCATGATTCATCAAGGATTGCTCAAAATTCACCAAGATTCAAAAGTTGCTAAATTAGGGTTTTGAAGGAAAAAGTCAACTAAACTTTGACCAAGCATAACGTTCTCATACTTTATGAGAAATAACCCATCCAAAGCTCATTTTTAAAAGGATACAATTACCTACAATCCATCTTCACACCCCAATATCAAAATATGCACTCACAAGATGTTATGAATTTGGACATTATAGGTCATTTTTAAAAGTCAACAAAAACACCTTTTTTTTCAAAGCTTATAACTTGAGCATGGAATATCAAAATGATATGAGACCAAAAGGGTTGATTATAGGACATCTCAATATTTCTAAAAAGTCCAAGAACGCTTCCAAAATTTCAAAATTGAAGAAGTTATGCATTGTTGAAGTTGGACCTTTTTGCAAAATTATCAAAAGTCAACTATCCCCAAAACTTCAAATTTTGACTAATGGGCCCATTCTTTTTCACTTGATTTGAGTTTGCATTATTGTCCACGTGCTCTAGCTTTGGCCATGTGTCCATATCTTATTTTTATTATTTAATTTGATTTTTATTTGAATTAATTCATTTTAAATCAAATAAAATCACATAAAATCCAAAATATTGATAACCAAAGATCTTTTGATTGTTATAGGTTTCAATGGACAGCTTGCACCATACCAAACTCAGATCAAGGCATTAGAGCACATAAAGATTGAAATTAAGCCAAAATTGGAAGGTTGTAAAAGGATATCAAATCAAATAACAAAGCCTTAATGGGGGAAGATTTGGACAGCCAATTCAAACCTAATGCATTAAGTAATACATAAAGGTCGTGTGCAGACCAAAACAAGGGTTGGAAATCAATAGAGGAGGCAGAACGAAAGTTGCAAAAATCACAAAAAAGTGGGAGATCGAAATCAGGCTTATAGGCATTTTCAGGGCTTGAAATTGGTCTCAATCGTTTCCTGACCATCACCACAAGAAAAACCAATCACAACCAGGAGTTTTCAAGCTTCCATACGCACTGTAAGTCCTTCATAACATAGCCCTGTTTTTAATTTCGTATCTCAGAAATTAGGCATTGTTTTCATGAAATAACTGCATATTCTTAACCCTCACATCATTTGCAAGCTTTTCATAATAACCAATTGCGTTTATCTGACTTATATGGAGAACCACCATTGCTAGGGTTTGGTTCGTGTTTTTGGGTTTTTTCGTTTCAGGAAAAATTGGCCATGATAATGGCTATGGTTGTGCTCAACAGGTTGAGACGAACACAACCATGCTCTTAGAATATGTTTTCATGGCCTGTGCATAATTTTGGAGATGAACAAGCTTGTAGTGACGGAACTTGGTCCGTTGGTATAGGTATTCTGTTTTTTAGCCACGGTTGGGAGGTCATGGACAATACGTGTTACGTCCCCATTGGACCATTCAAATAATTGCGTGTTTTTTTTTTGTTTTCTGACCATTGAATTTTGTTTTATTATATTATTATTTCTTTGTGTTATACTAACAATTAAAACAATATGGCGTGGTGGTAAGCTTGGAATTGGATATCCCTTCAGGACCTGGGTTCGAATCCCAGGTCCCCCCCTTTCTCAATATTATTTGTTTTCAGATAGTCCAGTACACATGCCAGCCTAAGATCTACCATACTCCCTCACCAATCAACACGCCAGATGGCCAGATGGCCAGATCTGGTGGCCAGTTTTGGAGGTCCACCAAAGAGCCAATTCAACACATCTGCAGCAAATCAAGAAAGTCAAACGGACCAGCTTAATGGGCCAACAAAAATGCTTTCAGCACCTCCAAAAAAGGCCCAATTCTCTTTCTCTTATATTTTCTTTTTACTAATTTAGTTATTTTATTTTAATTAATTTACTAACCAATCACATATTTTCTTTTTATCTAAAAAATCACAAAAAAATACCTTTTTTTTTTAATTCAGAATTTTATTTTTATTAATAAACACTAACTAATTAATTTAGGTTTTTAATTCTAGGAAACTCTAATTTATTTTTTGTAAATATTTAAAATTGATTAGAAATCATTAGGTTTTAATTCATTTAATTATTTTTTAATTTCTTTCTTAAAATATCAAAAACTCCAAAAATATGTCATTAATTATTTTTTTCATTTAATTAATTCATTTAATATTTAATTTAGTATTTAACTTAGGATTTAATTTCTTTTCTTAAAATAAAAACAAAAAAAAAAAAGAATTTTCTTTTAAGGGTCAAAACCCTAATTCGCATTCGATTTAATTTCCCGCACGCTTTATTTATTTTTATCCATATTGATGTATCTGCCTCCGGTATGTAATAGATAATTAGGACCTTTTATTTATTTTTACCGCTTTATTTTATTTTCAAAGGGTTGCTTTTGGCGATGTAAATACCCGACGCCTTGTAATTTAATTTCCGCATTTTAGTTCCGTGCATTATATTACTGCTAGATGTTTGATAATAGGATTTGCATGACAAGACTGAATGTTTAAATCTTAAAATCAAATTAGATCACCCTTAACATGTGCAAAGATAAAAATAACTGAAAACGACACACTCGCACATACGCACTCCTAGGGTACACCCCACTTGGTTGCCTTCGTACACGGTCATTAAGTATAGGTCGTTTTAGAGGCCGTCCTTTTGTCTAAAAGATCATAGTTGCCTCGGAAAGGTTGCCTCGGATATTGTTGCCTCGAACAAATGATCTAAGACATTAAGGTTATGGCTAAGGCGTCCTAACATTGCTTTAGTGACCGTCTGTCCCTAATTCAAATTGACCCTCAAACTCCAACGACGATGCTACCTATTAACTAATAGTGGGCTAGCATTGTCTAAAGGAAGTTATCATATAATGATTCCTTTTTCGAGTAGGTAGTTAGTTCTTAGATTCTTGCTCATCCAAGACAAAACTTTTTCACCCTTACACTCCTTTTTAAACAAATTTTTCAAAAACACTTCATTACACTCTTGAGGACAGAAGCAAGAGTTAAATCAAAGTTAAAACAAACTTTTCAAAACCCACAAGCACAAAGAAAACAATTTTAAAAATGATAAGCAAGTACCTAAGAGCCCGTGGATAACCACGGATAAAAAGGGTGCTAATACTTTCCCTTTCTATAATCTACGCCCCCCCCCCCCCCCCCCCCCCCCCCCCCCCCGTACTCAGAAATATCTCGAAAAAGGAATTTTTCTGTGCTTTTTTTCCTTTCCTTGTTGGATAAAATAAAAGTCGGTGTCGACTCTTGCTTACCGCGACATTTTGCGAACACAAACGCAAAACACAAACCAGCATTCCAAAAACAGTCAGTTCTTCCCACCGTATCACACACATGATAAATTACTTCCAATTATGTGGATCAATTCATCTTGATCTCGTGAACATCATGGTGTTCTTCTTTTGGCCCAATTTAACCTGTGTGACTAACCCCTAAAACGCACACGAAAATCCTAATAATGGCAAAGGCACGTATATGCGTCAAAAACACAATTAAATCATCCAGTCTGGTTGCAAACATATCCATGATCACAAATATATTACTTAAATATGCTAATGATGCAGGAAATTCAATAATCGATTTGGAAAAATAAGCAAACCGTGGGAGTGATTGTGTGCGTTTCTGGGCGAGATAAGACTTGAAAATGATCTAGTTGGCTTCAGGGATGCTCCAGGATACGATTGCTGGCTTTGAATTGTTCCGAAAGGCCCTATGGAGTGAAAAACGAGTCACACTTTTTGTCCACTTTTTTGAGTTTGTTCTTTCTCCTCTACGACTGCAAAACCCTTTTTCTCATGCCTTGTACATGTTCCCTATATATCTTAGAGTGAATTAAGGTTATAAACTTGGCTTGAATCTTTGCAATTATGGGAGATTTGATTTGATTTCCATGCTATATGTAAACTTGCTATTTTTAGCCAAATCATCCCTTACTTGTACCAATTATGCTTGATTCGTTTTGGTCTTGATAACTCAGCATATTTTGATTGCAAGCCTATAAAAAAAATCAAATATAATCATATATTTTCTATTATTCACCAATTATTTGATTTAATTCAATTTTTAATTAATAAAAAATCAAAATAAACTGAAAAATGAAGAAAATAATGTGTGGGTGAATATTTGGGTCGTGGACCATATTATAAGTGAGGTGCAAGCATAAAAAATTAGGCCCATTTGAAAAAAATGTAATTTTGAGCCTATTTGACTTTTGGCAATTTTGCAAAAAAGGGTCAACTTTGACAAGGCATATCTCCTCCAATTTTAACCCTAGAGAGGTGTTCTTGGACTTTTTAGAAAGCTTAGGATGTCCCCTAAGAAACCTTTTTGTTATCATATCAATTGAGTCTTCCATGTTCTTTTAAGAAGCTTTGAACCAAAAGGTGTTTTTGTTGACTTTTCAAAAGGACCCATAATGTAGAAATTCATATCTTTTTGTGGGTGCATATTTTGAACTTGTGGGATGAATATGAGTTGTATGTAATTGCATCCTATTCAAAATGAGCTTTGGATGGAAAATTCCTAATAAAGTATGTGGAAGTTATGCTTGGTCAAAGTTTGGTTGACTTTTCCTAAGAAACCCTAATTTAGCAACTTTTGGGTTTTGATGAATTTGGAGTATTCCTTGAGGAATCATGATCAACCCTTGATAAAATGATGAAAGACACTTCAAAATGTTAATGTTGACCAAAAATCTTGAAGTTTGACTGTATGTGGGTCACAGTTGACTTTTGACCTAATACAGTCGATTATCAAGCATTTGAGCAGTTGACTGAGCAAACTTCTTGTGAAAGGAATGAAACTTGACATGTAGGGTCTTGAGATCATATTAGGACCAAGGAGAGCATATAAGGTCTTTGGATTCCACCTATCTGATGATAATGGAAACCCTAATTTGAGACACCCTGCCTTAGGAGAGAGTTTGTCTGGTCAACTCTTGGGCAAACTTGAGCAAATTGAGGGTCTCTAGGAGTATGTGTTGAGTAACATGAGAGGGAAATTTTTGGGTACAACACTATGCATATGCCATTACCTGCATCTACGTCTACACCTGAGCTCACAATACAAAATCAATGTTCAAAATTTTGCTAACGCTTTTTCACCGTATTCAAATCGAATTTAACAAAGCTACGATGACACAACATACAACGCCATGGGATTGGTAACTATAAGTCAATGGTTTAAAGGAGAGAATGCTAGAAATAGTCCTCATAACATTTCAAGGCATATGCGCATTTTACACACATTGCATACATACATACATTTTGCATACCTCAAGCATACATATGCATTCTTGCATACAATACGCATATATTCAGGGTTCCATATCAATGTCAAACATCATAAATTTCACATACATACAACACTCAATACGCATGCATACGCATGTATCACATAGCAAACAAACAAACAATCTCACCCTCGATTCAACTATCTAAGGGTCAACCAGCCAAATACTTATCCTACGATTCAACCCGTCACCTCAGTCGTCATGTCGTGACACGTTCAGCCCATCACCTAAGTCTTCCCGTAGTGATGAGTTCCTTACAAACCCAATACATTTCCTCTAAGCCACAATATATTCTCAAAACTCGATGTATTTACTCTAAGCCGCAATGCAGTCATCAAAACTCATTACATTGCCTCTAAGCCACAATGTACCCTCAAAACTCATTACATTGCCTCTAAGCCGCAATGTATCCTAAAAACTCATTACATTGCCTCTAAGCCGCAATGTACCCTCAAAACTCATTACATTGCCTCTAAGGCACAATGTATCCTCAAAACTCATTACATTACCTCTAAGACACAATGTATCCTCAAAACTTAGTACATTGCCTCTAAGCCGCAATGTATTCGCAAAACCTAGACCATCGCCTCAGACTTCATGCAGCGATGTTCGAAAATAAAATTTAGCTTATCGCCTCAGACTTCACGCAACGATTCATGAATTTAACCTATTTCCTAAGACTTCATGTAGCAATGTGTTTCTTTATTCTGCGACATAAACCATTGCCTCAGACTTCATGCAGTGATGCTCGAAAATCAAAACAACCTTATCGCCTCAGACTTCATGCAGCGATTTGCGAACCTAACCCATTACCTCAGACTTCATGCAACAATTTGTTCCAAACTCCAGACCGTTTCCTCAGACTTCATGCAGCGATGTTCAAAACCAAATTTAGCTTATCACATCAGACTTCACGCAGTGATTTACGAACCTAACCCATTTCCTTAGTCTTCATGCAGTAATTTGTTTCTTTATTCCATAAAATCCATCCTATCCCATCATACTTCACGCTGCGAATTGCGAACCAAACTCATTGCCTCAGACTTCATGCAACAATGTACATCTCTTTACTTTGTAATACAAACCATCGCCTCATACTTCATGCAGCAATGTCCGAAAACCAAATCTAGCTTATCGTCTTAGACGTCATGCAACGATTCACAAACATAACCAATGGCCTCAGTCTTCAAGCATCCATGCATCATCAATCATTGTTGTATTCATTCCCCAAATGGGTGAATAAGCCAAGACATACAGAAATGAGCTCTTAAGTTCAAAACCACCTTCCTCGTTATCAAACCCTAGTAACCGATACATCATCAGCTTTTCCTTCTTCTTTGAGACTTTTAAGGGTATGCTATATCAGTGTAACCTTATGTTTGTCGGACAAATTTTGGGGATACTTCAAGTATTAAATAAACTTCCAATCAGAATGCGCAAGACTCGAGTTTTCTCGCGCTATTCGACTGAAAGATAATTGAATAGGGGCAACTATCGTACCCCAAATTTGCCCTACCTCGACGATCGTATTTTCAAGATTAAAATAATAAAGAAACGTTTAATAAAGGATGACACACTAAATATCTGATGGCCCATTATTAAATTTAAGTAATTAGAGGGGTGTACTTTAATTCAGGAAAGTGAGGATTTCTAAATCAGAAAGACCAATGTACCCATGAACCCATTCGTGAAGCATGTTGGCCTATGGCCAATGGGATTCGAAAATGGAAAATTATTTCAGAATTAATAATTAAGTTTTTAACTACATAAGTCCACTTAAATTGATGTTAGCAAGAAGAAAGTGTGGAATTTCAATTAAATCCCATTAAAATGCATATTAGCTTTTTTTTTTTCTTGGTGAACAACAAAAAGAAGGGGTATAATCATAAGTTGCAGGCCCACTAAAATAGCCCATTTGTTGTTTTAAGAAATTATTATTAAAACTTTTGATTTCATTTTAATAAAAAAGGAATATATAAGATAAATTATTGTTATTACTATTAATTTTTTATTTTTAAACAACATAATGTTAAATATTATTTATAAATTGTATTTATTAAAAGTTTGTTTAAAGTAATTAACAATGGGTTACGGAAAGGCCAATTGGGTCTGGTTTAAAAGAAAAATGTTTTTTGCAGTACAATCTAAAAACCCAACTCAATTTAAACAATATAAGGCATAGTCTGTATCATAAGTAGCGTATTTGGGCTGGATAGAATAATTAAGTAACGATGCTGGCCCAAGTTATAAAAAAAATGACTATTGTGCCAATTAAACCAAAATTACGCGCATTAATAAGCACTGTATGAATTAACCAAATCAAAAACAAAAATAAATAAAATCCTCTAAAAAAAAAATCCCAGATTTTTAAGTGAAATATAAAACAATCAAAATCTAGAAATTACAGGAAAAGTCGTTGTTACAAACCAAATTGAGTATTACAACAGGATCAATTTCAATCTAAAAAATACATCAAATCTCAAATCTCTATTACAATCAAATATACAGAATCAATTACAATGAATTTCAAATCCCTAAATTTCTAATAATCCTAAATCTAAGCTCTAAAATTGAAACAGAAAAATCATAACCCTATAAATACGAGGACAAAAATTTCAGAGGTGGATTATTTAGAATTGGGAGACGAAAAGGAAGAAGAACGAATAACAAATGCCGAGCGGATTTATTGAAGACAGAGAAGGAGAGTGATTAGAGTTTCAGCACCTGAAACCCTAATCGCGTTGTTTTCAGACCGTCGCCGCTTCCACCCTCGAGAATCTTCGCCAAAACCTACAAATTAAAGGGAGAAAGGAGATTAGCAGCAATCAACCAGAGGCTTGAATTCAGAGAACGAAATATCAAAAGGGGTAAAAGCACTCAACTTATGTTTATTGTTTTTCTTCTATAATTGCGTGCGGATAAAAGGATAGGGGGAAGGGGGCCAAGTCTGCATCATAAGCTCCACGCGCCTCATCACACTCAATCCTCTAGATCTTTGGCAAATAGCATTTGGGCCAGGCCCATTCCTTTTCACACCCCCTTTCTGCCTAATTACTAAACCACAAAACAACATACACCCCCCTGATCTGAGTTGTCAATGGGCCTAGCCCAGATCTCCTTTTAACACCCCCTTGTTTTACTTGTTAATAAGAATTTACACCCTCCTGAGTTTAATTTATTTATTTTCTTTTATAATTCAATTATCATTTCTAATTTTTATAAATATACATATATATTATTTATTTACAATAATTATTATTATTATTATCAAATAGTGATTTTTTATCATTTATTATTTATAATCCCTTTTTATGTAAATATTATTATATTTTATTTACTATTTAAATATTACTATATTGTCAAATAAATTTATTTTATATCAAAATTGCATATGTTACTTTATATAATATATGCATTAAAATATTTCCTAAGCATGCATTAATCAAGATCTTTGCAATTAATACGATTAAAAAACACAAAAAAATCATCAAACTATTTGTTGCAATAAACTAGGATAATCAACTGTTTTTGCAAAAGGGTTTCAAACTTGTTTGACTTACTGCACATTTAGTCAAAATCTCCGCAATCACTACTCCCGACCAAAATGCGAGGTGATTCAAAGCACGTTTGTGAACCCTAAAAAACACCAACCCCATACGAACTAAGAATTGGGACTCTGATTCCTCATAAGAGGATACGTAGGCATACGATCAAAAATCGTGGCGAGTCTTTCTAATTAAAACTTAAAATTCTGCTTACCCCAAACCTAAACCTATAAGCAAGTATCCTTGTGAACAAGGTGGATGAAAGGTGCCTAACACCTTCCTTTCGTCTAATTGAGTCTGAAACCTAGAATCTCTGAATTAGGGTTTTCTGTTAGATTCCCTTCCCTAGGATAAAAACTAATAATGGCGGCTCTGTTTAAAATTCCAGTCGCTACAGTAGGGTAGTGTTCAGTTAATCGATTGAGTATTCAAATATCATCAAAAGTACGCATCCAAGGTTACAACAATGATTATCCTTCGAAAGGTTGAGCAAATTCAAAACCACAATGGTCAATCTTCGCCTATCATTAGTGTGCATCAATAGAAGATGATATCTCAATGGCTATCTCTCGCACATCAGAAGATCAACAAATGATGATACAATAACGGTTATCCCTCATCCACCAAGGACTTAGGCAATCACAATTCTTCCAACAAGTCAGATACGACTCAAAGTCACACGACGTGTTCAAAAGGAAAGAAAAATGAAATGAATAAAAAATGGTGAAAAAATAAAGAGACAAAAATCCCCGCTAAGTTGGAACTTGAAAAACAAGTTGCTTAGGCAAAAGTCAGGGCATCCTGTTGAACTATCGATTCAAAAGAATTAGTTCAGAAAAAAGTTAGGGAAAATAAAAATTTGCAAAGAAAGGATTATAGCATAAAATCATCTACAAAGAACAGAGTCATGTGACAAAATTAAAGACTGAGTGACCTTCGTGTCCAAAGAATATTAGTGGTTCCTCAACCATCAACTAAATCCTCTCGGGAGATGAGTGCTCATTTTGGTTTAACTGAACGTAGGAATGGAGAACATTATGAATGGGGCGGGCACCAAAGATTTTGAGCCTTATATCTTTTTTTCTAAAATCGTGAACCAGGCCATGTTATAACCTTCAAAAGTCCTAATTGAAATATGGTTCATTTCAAAAGCATACTCCAACAAGTTAGTGTTTCTTAACTCCCATAAGTTTTTGCTAAAATATTTGTGTTGGTATCATATGCTTTTGTTATTCTTTCATACAAAAACAAATAATGTACTAATTCTCAAGCTTCGCGGAATTTTTAAAAAAATTCAAGACTTACATAAGTGTTGCATTAGAATTTTCATTCTCAGAATAAACTTTTCCTGCTTGTAAAACATTTTCTTAATGTCAAGTAAGCTTACATATAAGCACCAGTGACGATTTTAATCTTTTGAGGTCTAAAACTCTGTTAAGTAATTGGCGAATCATGTTTAAGAATTGTCATAGCCAGGGACATGTCGCCTGAAGACCTTCAGCATGAAGAAGTTACTACCTCATAGTTTTATTACCCTCATGGGGTATATTTGAAGACTCTGTGTTTCCAAATATGGTCAATATGGGGCAGTCACGTCGAGATTCAACGAATCTCTCCAAGAGTTTGAAGACATTAGGGAATTTCGGATGCCAAGTCTTTTGTAAAATCCTCTTGAGACAAATTCTTGTCATAAACCATGTAATTGGGGCATTTAAGAAACAAAGTTATTTACAAGAATTGTCGTGCATCATGCAGTCTATCAATAGTAAACTTGGAGCATCCAAATATAGTTCTAGGGGCAATCCAGATTTGTCAAGATATGTGACTTGCTTTGCACACATTTTCAGATGGTGGTGTCCCCCAGTAGTTCCATCTAAGCAAGATTTTTCTCCAGCTGTAGCAGAGTTCATGTTGTTCTCCTTTCAATGGATTATTGATGTTAGAAGATTGGACTTTAGATTTTCTCTCGAAAAGTATATTCCTCTCTGGAGAGATTAGAGCCTTATAGCAGAAATATGCTTTGTCGATGGCTTTTATTCTATCTGTTTGTACTATGATGTCTTTTCATCTCCAGTTTATCTATTTTGTCTGTTTTGTCAGCATATACATGACATTCATTTATTCATTCATGCAAATTTTCATTTCTCTATGTTTTTGGGTCCATCTCCGTTGGTTGTGTTTATCCCCAAGTAACGTATTTCATCTTTCCAAATAGAGTGACAACTTAAGAAGAAAATGTATATCCTTTTTAATTCCCCACTGAGTTAATTCCTCATGGGAGGGTTTTTGTTTTAGCCCTCCTTTCGTCTCAAGATAGGATAAGTCCCAGTTGAATTTATTCCTCATATGGTAGAGTTTTGTTTGACTATTTCTCTCCATTTTTGTTCTTGGATTGAGCTTCATCTCCTGCAGATGTTACCCCGTGGATTTTTCTAGGCTATGAAACCTAGATTGAGAGTGCATTGATTTTGCGCCTCTAAATACTTGTTTCTCCTCCTGAAGATTCTATCCATGGTTCCCCATTGAAGGTGAACTATGTTCCTCAGTAGTGTTGTTGCAACACTCTTTTGGAATCTCAACACAATGATAAGTGGAAGACTCTTTATTTGAGCAACTTGATTATTTATGGATTTCCTCTTTTATGGAAAATGGCGGTCGCTTCATGAGCAGTTTGTCTATCCATGATGAAGTTATTGATTCTCATTCCCAACAGTGTCTTCATAACACTATATTGAAATCTTTTTCCTGGCAGCAAGTGACAACCTCTTTATTTGAGCAGCTTGTGTATTTCCAGCATACTTTTACCTTATGGAAAATGGCAGTCTCTTCATGAGAAGTTCGTCTATCTCCAACATATCAACTCTGATTTCTCAACAAACGGTATCTCTTCGGAAACGTCTCGTGGAGAAGTTTGTACATTATCCTTATCAGGTGGAAGACTTGATTAAGAAGAAACTGAGACCAGTTTGTGGCTTATGACCAGGTTCTTGGGGTGGTTTACTTTGAAAATGACATCTCTTTGGAAAAGTTCTGTGGGGAAGTTTGTATATTATCCTTATTAGGTGGAAGACTTAATTAAGAAGAAACTGAGACCAGTTCGTGGCTTATGACTAGGTTCTTGAGGAGGTTTACTCAGCAAACAGAATCTCCTCGGAAAAGTTTCGTGGGGAAGTTTGTATATTATCCTTATCAGGTGGAAGACTTAGTTAAGAAGAAACTGAGACCAATTCGTGGCTTATGACCAGGTGCTTAGGGAGGTTTACTCAGCAAACGACATCTCTTCGGGAAAGTCCCGTAGGAAAATTTGTATATCATCCTTTCCGACTGATATCTTGGTCAACGAAGAAACTATTCTCTGTTCTAGGTGAAATCCAGAAGTTAGAGAAGTTTGTTACCCTTTTCAAGTGATATCTTGATTAAATAAGAAATTGTTACCATTCTTGGTGAAATCTAGAAGTCGGGTGAAGTTTATTATCCTTTCCGAGTGATATCTTGGTCAAAGAATAAACTATTCTCCGTTCTAGGTGAAATCCAGAAGTTAGAGAAGTTTGTTACCTTTTTCCAGTGATATCTTGATTAAAGAAGAAATTGTTACCATTCTTGGCGAAATCCAGAAGTCGGGTGAAGTTTATTATCCTTTTCGAGTGATATCTTGGTCAAAGAAGAAATTATTCTCTTTTCTAGGTGAAATCTAGAAGTTAGAGAAGTTTGTTACCTTTTTCAAAAGATATCTCGATTAAAGAAGAAATTGTTACCATTCTTGGTGAAATCCAGAAGTCGGGTGAAGTTTATTATCCTTTCCGAGTGATATATAGATCAAATAAGAAATCGTTACCGTTCTTGGCGAAATCTAGAATTTTGAGAAGTTTATTACCTCATTCCAAGCGAAATGTTAGAAGTTGTGTTTTCTAAGTGAAATGCTAGAAGACTTTGAAATTTTTTACCCGTTCCAAATGAAATGCTGGAAGTATTAGGTTGTTGTCCTTTTCTAGTGGTAAACTTGATAAAGAAGAAAATTGGAACCTGTTGGTCATGGAAAGGTTTATTACCTTTTTCTACCTTCAGTAAAAGTCAGTAGTTCACTTTTAGTAAAAGTTGGTGCATATTTTGTTTCTCTACCTTCAGTAAAAGTCAGTGCATTCTTTTGTTTCTCCACCTTCAGTAAAAGTCGGTAGCTCACCTTCAGTAAAAGTCGGTGTCATCTTTTTCTACATTCAGTAAAAGTTAGTGTCATCTTTTTCTAACTTCAATAAAAGTTGGTGGTTCACCTTCATTAAAAGTTGGTGCATATTTGGTTTCTCTACCTTTAGTAAAAGTCGATGCATTCTTTTGTTTCTCTACCTTTAGTAAAAGTCGGTAGCTCACTTTCAGTAAAAGTCAGTGTCATCGTTTCTACCTTTGATAAAAGTCGGTAGTTCAACTTTAGTAAAAGTTGGTGCACATTTTGTTTCTCTACCTTCAATAAAAGTTGGTGCATTATTTTGTTTCTCTACCTTCAGTAAAAGTCGGTAGCTCACCTTCGGTAAAAGTTGGTGTCATTATTTTTACCTTCAGTAAAAGTCGATAGCTCACCTTTAATAAAAGTCAGTAATTCACTTCAGTAAACGTCGGTGTGTCTCCTGTTTTTATTTCATCAATAAAAGTTTGCATTATTCTACCTTCAACCATTGAATTGGTAGTTTAATGTCATTTGTGAGTCGGTATCTCTTTGTTTTTCTACCTTCACCTATTGAGCTGGTAGTTTATCATCATTTTTGAGTCGGTATCTTTTCGACCCTACCTTCGACCATTGAGTTGGTAGTTTGCCGTCATCTATGAGTCGGTATCTTATTAATTTTCTACCTTCAACTATTGAGTTGGTAGTTTACCGTCATCTATGAGTCGCTAGCTCTTTGATTTTCTACCTTTGACACTGAGTTGGAAATTTACCATCATCTTGCGTTAGTAGCCATTTATCTTTTCACAACCTATGCAAGGTGTTTTCCCTGATAAAGTCAGTAAATTTTTTTCTTCTCTCGAAGTTATTCCCCAATAAGAGTCTCTTATTCGATGTTTGTGGCTCTATTCCCCAGTTGAGTTATAATCTCTTCCCATGCGGGATTACTTCATCATGTGCTTGGTTTCTCCAGCAGTAGTTTGTCTCATGTGGCGTCATTCCCCATAAAATTAAGATCATTGCATTCATATCATAAACATCATTGTGGTATCTTAGGACCAAAAATTGTGTATTCTATATTTAAGTATCTTTAATCTCGTCGAAACGAAGATTTCAATCTTCATATCTCCGAATATAAGAAACTTAAATAGGGGCAGTTGTCATACCCAAAATTTTGACCTAAGATCCCACCTTCATTTGCATTTTCATAAAGCATCAAGGTCACGAGATACAGTTGATTTTAATCCGCTTACCTTCGGGCATTGATTGTGTAAATATTGTCAATTTTTGTGAACATTTTATTTTATGCATCATTAACTTCTAATCCCGTACAAAGGTATGTTTTTGTTTCTTTGTTTTCATGTGCAGGGACGAGTCTGAATCAAAAGCATCAAGCACTGCACCTCAGTTAGGGTTTCTAATCCCTTAAGTGTTCAAGTATGATGGATCACCAATTCTCAAAAAGCACAGTTAAGACTTCATCATCACTGGTTCACATATGCATCAATATACCCTGGAATGCGAGGAAAGATAAAATTTTCATGTCGATTCAAAGCACTTCGACCAAAAGTCAACTTTTGCAAGATCAAGTTCAAACGATCATAACTTCTTCATTATTAAATATTTGTGAGTGATTATTTTTGTGTATGACTCTCCTTGACATCATCTCTAACTTCGCTTTACAAGTCAAGAGCTGATTATGTGCGGAGGATCATCAAATATTCGAATACTTTAGAGGCCATTTTGTGAATTTGACCTAATTCCAAGAAGATCTTGTCAAACTTTCAAGGATCATAACTTCTTTGATTCTCGATATTTTAAGGCAATTCTTTTTGCACATTGTCATGAGTGATGTCGTCTATAAGTTCTCTTCAAGGATCGATAGTTAATTGTGCATAAAAGATCATGAAAATTATTGAATCGTTATAGGTAATTTCTTTACTTTAAAATGTTCTTAACTTCTAATTTCAAATCATGTTGTAATCATTTCTTTAAAGATGTTAAGATAATTCATGAAATAAGAGTTTGAGTTTGAAGGTTCATGGATTGTTTTTTATTTTTAATTCAAATCGCTAGCGTTTGAACATTAGTGATTATTGGATCGAAGTGGGATTTTGATCAAAAAAATTAAGACATTTGTTTGTTCATTAAGCTTGAAAGGTTGGAAAGAAAAAGACACCTCGATTTACCGAGAATTAAGTAACAAGACATTCAAATTTAATTCAATATCATTCAAAAGTAAAAACTCATTTAAGTCCATTCATGTGGATTATCTTGAATTCAAGCATAAAAAACAAAGCGTACATCTTGATCTCAAGAATCAATTTGAGTATGTAAGATTGGGAAGTTCGTGATTACTTAAGATTTAAGACATTCGTCAAATTCATTCATGATTTCAGAACTCATTACATATGATTATGTCCTAATAAATTGCAAGATTGAATCCAAAAGTTCAAAGGCTTAAAGATATTTCTCATACAAGGCCTCACTTTATTTCAAATCCTCCAATTCCATCATTCATGTTACAAGGGGATAATTCTAAGTTACATCAATACCATGAATTTTTCCTTTTACACTTAAAGAAATTACAAGAAAAAGTTACATGTTTCTAAGCCTAAATCTAAAGACTCCATGCCATGATCATTTTTCTCCAATTTGATGCCAACTTTCTTGTCTAAGCAGTCAAATCTGTCCACAAAGTTACACAAAACCAGTTCAAAAATTCAATAGAAAAGAGAAGGAAAAATGCAGGTATTGTCACATGGAAAGATGAGAAAAATACAAAGTGGAAAGGGAATTCTCCATGACACTATACTCCAAATTCTGCTCCAATCTGCTTGTTGTCCTCCTGCACGATAAACTCCAAAACCAACTGCTACAAACCCTGCAAAGCATGCTTCATAAACCTCCAAAATTATTCCCAAAACAAAGAAACAAAGTCTTGTTGTCCTACTATACAAACCAAGAACATCAGTCTAGAAACTGCACTAAAAGTTCATACAATAAAAGCTAAACAAAAAGGCATTAAGTCAGGACACCAAACAGGTTCAAATATCATTCATATTCCCCCCAAAAGCCCCATGTGCTCTTCTATAAAAGGGAAAATTTGTTGAACATCAGGGGGAGGATTTTTTTTGAGACATAGAGAAAACATAAAAAATATAACAAAGAAAGGAGGTCTCAAAATCGATTCAATACACAGAGGAGGAATTACAATAGAAATATTGAGGAAAAGAGAGAAGGAGGAGCAGAAGCAACAAAGGAGTGTGAACTTACAGTCTTTTGAAGCTCCATCAGAGAGTCTCTGATAGGTAATGTTTCTTCCACCATTTGGCATGAAAACTTACATATATGTCGGTATTCATTGGCATAACTTGATGGTTGATGCATATTGTTTGTTATTCCTCTCTGCATTTGTTCTCTGTCATAACTATGTCTTTTCCTGCGATAGAAGTATAAAAGGTTAATCTAAGTTAAAAATCAAGTTGCTTTTGTTACTCACATTAATAAACTAGAAAATATGAAGATTATAAAAACAAAAATCATGACAATGAAGGATATTATGCGTTTGAGAAGTAGAAAAATAGGGTTAGCATTGTGACACTCCAAGTTTTCCAAGTGAATCTCGCCTCCCTCCTTGCAAATATGTCTGCCACAATAATTCCATGAAGGGGCAGGGGAAGAAATCGATGACTTCCCAATCCATGGAGGTTAAGAAACCGATGGAAATGGACCAAAAAGACGAGGAAATCTTGAATCAGCAGGAAGCACCGGCTCCATTAGATTCCGAAGAAGACTCTGATTACGAGTATTTTTGAGATAGCGACTACGACTATGACTCTTCCGACTCACTGGATTATCAATCTGAATCTGTTGGTTCTGGTAAATTAGAAGAAAATGATGACGATAACTCTGGTGATTCCGAGGGTGCCGAATCTCAAGACGAGGATGCTATTAACTCAGACTGTGGAAGTGAGGGTTCTGATCTTCATCGGGGAGGAGGAGTTGAGAGTGAATCATCTGAGGATGAGGTGGCTCCCTGAAACACTATTGGAGAGGTTCCTTTGAAGTGGTATGCGGTTAGGGAAGAGGCTTCAATAGTTCTTCCAATTGAAGGCGATGAATCGAGCGGTGATGAGAGATCGTGAAGAATCATGGAAGAATTGAGGGAATTAATTTTTCTTGTTCATGATTGTTTTTCTTGAAACCCTATTGGAATAGAGATGAACAGAGGGAGTAGGTTCGTTTGAGATCGTGAGATTTGAGAAAAAGAGGATAACATTTTTTTTTGTTTTAATTAAGTTTATTGGGAATTAACAAAAAATTGAATTTTTCATCCCTTCCAAAGGTCAGACGCGGTGCAACTTTTGTACAATTAGGGTTTCAAAAACCCTTCTTTTCCTTTTCCCAAACCGGGTCGATTTTTGGCCATTTTTATCCCAACCCATTTACCAATTTTAAATCTTATGGTTTTTGATCCAATGTATTCATGAATTGATTGCGTGGTGTAGTGGTGGGCGTGCATGTCTGAAATGCTTGGGGTCCCGAGTTAGACACCCATTGGGGATATTTTGCTTTTTATCCCCTTTTAACTCAAACTCTTTTTATTTTAATTAAAGTATAAATACAACAAAAAAATTAACATGGTTTAGTGGTAAGGCAGCTTTGTCATAACCCATAGAACCTGAGTTCAAGTCCTAGCTATTGCACTTTATTTTTTATTTCTAATTTTCAAGTCTTTTTGACTTGTTTCATTTAAAAAACCATACAAAAAATACAAAAATATTAGGTTAAGTTTATGATTAATTCTTTCTTGCCGTAATTTAAAAAATACAAAAAATAAGTATAATTTTGTCTTTCTTTATTTTATTGTTGGTTGTAAATTATTTAGTTATTTAATTGTTGTTTATTAAATTTCCTTTTTGATTATTTAGTCTTTATATTTTTTTTTTCATCTAACTCCAAAGGAAAATCTAATTCATTGACTTCATGTCATTTAATATATTTAATACAATTATACGGAAATCCCTTTGTACATTTTTTTAGTTTTATTAATCTAAAAACAAATCTCTTATAAACCCTAATTTTAGAAACTCACATCTCTTTTAAGCCAAAAACTTAGACACTAGGTCGTTGCATTTTCAAAATCTCATCCCCACACTCGTTTAGCATGCACACCAATTTTAACCAAAAACACATATTTCAAAGGTTCCTATATGATACTATAGATACGTTGGATGCTAGTACCTTCCCTTTGTATAACCAACCCCCGAACCTTCGATATCTTTCAATTGAATTTTAATTTTATTTACATTTAGTATTGCACTTTTTTGTACCCCAAAATTTTCCCTCTCATTTATCAAATATTTTCTCACAAGATCTCCTTTGGTTCAAGACTGCACAAGGATTGATCAGCTCAAGACACCTCCTTAAGCACTGATGACTGAAATTAGAGTTTGAGATTACACAAGGATAATTTAACTTTAAATGCCTCATATGACTTTCATGGATCATTATGGACCCCCAAGATTACTCATGTCATGTTTTAAGCTTTGGTTGTATTACAGAAAAAGTCAACTGTGGCCAATTTACAGTCAAACTTCATACTTTTTTATCCACATCAACATTATAAACTCATATGTATCATTTTATCAAGTTTGGACCATAATTCCTCAAGAAATTTGATCAAATCATTAAAAGGGCAAAATGGTCAAAATTAGGGTTTTGACTGAGAATGGGCAATTTTTGATTTTTGACCTAGCAAATGGTTAATTGGTTTAAGGCATGATCTCAAGAGTTAAATTGCATAATTTTGACCTAATGGCATGCCTCAAAAAATTTCTCAAGATCAATTGGATTGATAGTTGATTTTCAGTCAACTGATCAAAAGTCAATTCTACACTGAAAAGTCAAACTTTGACTTTTTGGTCAAAATCAAGTGTCAAAGATCACAATTCATCAAAACATGTCAAAATATGAAACTTGTTCATCAAGAAATCAAAAAATTCAAGATTTCATTTTGAAAAGTCAATGTTTTCAAACATAGAAATTTTTCTAAAAGTGTTGAAAACTTCATGTTTTTTCACAACTTTGAGCCAAATTTTCACCATGATGCAAGATGATTCAAAACAAACTTTCAACATGAAAGTTGTTTATCTCCATGAGATCTACAACATTCCTTTACAGAACTTCTCCTATAAATGCTTGGATCCCAAGTTATTAATCCATGAAGTCATGGTCTTGAAACTAAACACTTAGTGAAAATTTTGCCCTAGTTTAGGCAGGATTTTGACCTAACTTCATGGCAATTTTTCATATAGTTCCATGGGGAATTTTCAAAATTGTTTCAAAGAGGGGTTGTAGAGAACATTGCAAGCTTTCTAAAATGTCTAAGAACTCCTTGAGATCATTCTTGATCAAGGAGAATCTAAGATATGAAGTTAGGGTTTCAAACTAAAATTATAGGTCATTTTCATGATGAACAAAAATGCAATTTCAATGTTAGGCTGCATAATCTTACTTTGCAGGCCTTCTAACTTGTGTATCTATACATCATTAATGGATTACACAAACTTTTGAGCTTTAATCCAAGTGGTTTAAGCTTTATCCAATTCACATTTCCATTAATGGCATAAAGTGAACACTTCCATTTTGGAAAAGCAAGCTTTATTTAAAAATGTCAATTCTTGAGCCTCTAACTTGTTCCCTCTGATCAAACTCCATCTACAAAGTCAAAAGCAAGTGTGTTTAAAGCATAACCACTATATCTTGGCAAGTACACAAAGCTTTGAAACATGGATTTCTCAAAAATCACATGTTATGCTTAACTTGAGATTTTGAATTATGATCAACAACAAGCTTCCAAACTCATTGCTTATAAATAGAGGCACTATTTGTGGGCTAGAACACGAGCTGAAGCACCCTGAAACACACCAAAACTCTCTCCAATCAAAAATTGCCCAAAAAACTCCTTTGTTGCATAGTTTCTGACCTTGAACACCAATCTCATATTTCCCCCGTGCGTTTCTTGGCCTTTTGGTTCCTAAAGCTTCCTTACATCAAATACTACTCATCCACATCCACATTCCAGAACTGTAACACCATTTACCATAACCTCCATAACCAAAAAATAGAGTCTGCACATTGACTTCTCCAAGCCATTCCAGCCATCCATTGCTCAAGCAAACCATTGCATTAGCTTCCTGGGAACTTGAGGAAGCTAACCTGATCATTGCAGCACCTTGAATCAAGCTCATTTGCATTTCACAATTTCCAGTTTTGAGGTATTTTTATTGAACTTCTATCTCATTAATTAGGCATTGTTAGACTTGCATTTGTGAAGATAAAATGTAGATATCATTTCCCTAAAATTGTACATGTCCATAAATTCTATTAATATTGATTGAGCTAGGAGAATTTTAGGATTGAACCTCTGAAAATAATTAGGTTAAAATTTGGTACTTTCAAAAATTCTCATTCATCTTTGATTTATAGCTTATGATATTTATATGGTTAAATTCATATGGAAAAATGGAGCAACTTTCATGTTTGCATCTTCCATTTTTATTGAGAAATGGTGAAGTTACAGGTGGTCTGGCTGGAGGTTGAAGATGAAGTGTGTTCAGACTTGTTTTGCCTTATATATTGATCATTTAAGTTATATTAACGTATGTATCGCCACCACATTAGTAAGGAAGAGCGTTGGTAATCAAGAGGTCATGGGTTCCAACCTCAGCGCGCTGCCTTTAGTATTTTTTCCATATTTTTTGACACCTTTCTGTTTTTTCAGCGCTTTGGCCAGCAGTTTGGGCCAGACTTTTTTTTCTTCTTACAATACTCCTTGTTTCACTTATCAATCTCCATGACTTTATTTTTTATTTTATTTTATTTTTACTTTTTTATCTTTTATTATTATTATTATTGTTATTATTTTCATTAATAAAAAAACCCAAAAATATTTATATTTTATTATTTATATTTATTTAGTTTATTTTTCTTCACAAAAACAAAAGAACAAAAAAATTTCCTTTAAATAATTAAATTTACTTTTTTAAATACTTAGATAATTTAATTTTAATTATTATTATATTATATTATTTATTTTTCTTGTAAATTAAAATCAATTTAGAATTCAGGACTTTTATTTAATTATTTTAATTTACTAATTTAATTAAATTCACAAAAAACCCTAAAAAACTTGTTTTCTTTAAATTAAAATATTTTACTAACTTAAATATTAATTCTCTTATTCTTAGTTAATTATTTTATTAATTAAGTCAAAAAACCCTTTTTATGAAAAAATAAACAAAAATCACATTTCTTTTTACATTTACATTCTTGCATTTTTACTTATTTAATTTTGTACATTTATTCAAATTCAATATGATTGTAATAATTATTTATATTTAATTTCTTGCAATTCCCCATTTGTAATTTGTATAACCCCCTCCCATAAATGATGTAATAGCATAGTAATTTTAATTTCCGCAATTTATTGCTTTATATACAAATGCAAGTAACTAAGGTTTTGTATGGAAAGATTAAAACCAACAAATAGAAAACCCTAATCAAGACAAATCAATCATGTAAACCAATACACTTGCACACATACATCCTTAGGGTAAACCCACTTTGTTACCTTACAAAAATGGCCATATTATGCATGTCAGGTATCTTAGCAAAAACAAGCAAAATACAAGATCATAGTCCCTCGATAACGCTATTCATGTTGCCTTTCAAAATCATCTTAGTCCCTAAAGAAAATGCTAAGATATCTTACAACATTTCTAATCATGGTTATACGATGACCCACGCCCGTCCCTTTTACATCCAAAGATAGGGTTACTTACCAAATCAATGGTAAGATAACAATGTCAAAGGAAAGAGGAAATGAACATGAAAGACTTTTGAGTAGGTAGAATGTTCCTAGTTACTTGCTCAAAATCAAAACCAAAAACATCCTTGTTATTTTCAAAACAAGCACCAACATTTTAGAAAAAACATCTTTCAAACTTGAAAACATTTTCAAAATTTCAAACACTTTGTGTACATTCTTACGAACGAGAATCATTACAAATTTTGCCTAAAAAATGACACCTTTTCATAATACTTTCAAAAACCACACAAAGCACATATTCAAGCAAAAACAAGTGATCTAGCAAGTAACTAAGAGCCCATGGAAAACCATGGATGAAAAGGGTGCTAATACCTTCCCTTTTCATAATCTACCCCCTGAACTCAAGAAACAATCTCAAAGGTATTTCCTGTTCTTTTTAGCCTTTCCTTTTGGATAAAAGAAAAGTCGGTGGTGACTCTTGCTAACCGCAACATTTGCGATCAAACGCAAAAACAACCAAGTCAGTGGTGACTCTGATGGGGAAGTTTTTAAAGTGGGGTTACCTTAGGGTTAGATCACATTTATTTTCTTTCATTGTTTGACTTGTATGCTTTACATTTTGGTTCTTTGTTCAGGTTTGAATCCTCTACCCGTATTTGGGATACCTTATAGGTAAGTAGAAATACATTATGGAAATTGTGTGGGGTATACCGACATGGTCTAAGCAATAGCTATGTTAGTGTGACATATTTGTGGGTACCGGTAGCCCTTGAGTAGTCAAGGAGAATACGGGGCCGCTGAGTGATGTCATGAAGCACTAACTAACTTCTAGAACCTTTACTTGACCAACTTGGCCATTAGGACATAGTGAGATGACCGGCTTTGGTGCAGTCCGAAGTTGGTAGATACTCGATACTATAATCATTGAGGTTTGGTTTTTTGGGATATTTCAGTCGCCATTAAGGAGGCTTGCGCTAAAACAATGCCAGAGAAAACAAACCAGTGATATTGAGCTCCCTTAGAACCCGGTTACTATTGCTAGGACAGGTTTTAGCCAACTAAACTTCAAGAGGGTACTTACCTATGAGACTCCATGCAAGCCTAAACCTAAGGACTTGTTTGTTTTGTTTGTATATATTTACTTGTACATAACATCCTAAACATCATAACATCATACTCATACTCACTAACCATTTCAAGGATTTTGGGATTCATCTTTGTTCTGTTTTGTAGAACATGGATTCTATTCGTAGGAAAACTATTCAAGTCAATCTTGTAAGGATCCCTCCTTAACTTAAAGAGATAGCATAAAGAATTCCTGAAAATTATCCATTTACTGAGAGACATGGTCGCCTACTAAACTTGGTTACCTCCAACACTGATGAGGACATGATGAAGGTGCTCTTCACATTCTTTGATCCTCTACACCATTGCTTCACATTTCCCAATTATCAACTGGTGCCAACTTTGGAAGAATTCTCCCAACTCTTGAGGATTCCCATTCTCAATCAACTACCTTTCAACGGTACGAAAGGACATCCAAATCCAGATGAGATTTCTCAAGCCCTACACTTGCAATCATCTGATATCACAACTAATTGGGAAATAAAGAGTGGTGTCAAAGGTTTCTTAGCCAAGTTCTTGTTTGAGAAAGCCCAAAAATGTTGGAACTCCTTGGATTTGCAAGCTTTTGAGGAAATTGTGGCTCTCCTCATCTATGGGATGGTTTTGTTCCCAAATCCTGACCAACTCATAGATGTAAACACCATCAAAATCTTCATGTCTCGTAACCCGGTTCCTACTTTGCTAGGAGACATCCTACATTCTTTTCACACTCGCACTATGAGGAAAAGAGGTATACTTATGGGTTGTACTCATCTCTTGGTAAGATGGTTTATTTCGCATCTTCCCCAATCTATATTGAAGAACGAGCAAGGTTCAAGGTGGTCACATAGGTTTATGACACTCAAACATTCAGACATTCATTGGTGTTCCCGATCTATGGAGAATGTTACTATCGTCAACCGTTGTGGAGAATTCCCTAATGTCCCCTTACTTGGGATTAGAGGAGGTATCAACTACAACCCATGCTTAGCCTTAAGACAGTTTGGTTACGCCCGAAGGGATTGTCCACATGAGATGCTTATCCAAGGGTTGGCATTTGACTACGAGAATGACGATCAAGGTTACCGCTAGAGGTTTATCCGAGCTTGGAGGATGTTGAACAAGGTAGATAGCAAGACATCGGGGCATAAGAATTACATCCCTCTTGAGCCTTATCTAAAATGGGTACGAGCCCGTGCTCAAAATCTTATGATGCCTTACCCCTCCGTTCTCCCGGTTATCATAGAGCCTGTTGTGGAAGGAGATGTTTCATACACTATCCTACATCCTGACATGCCCATCTCTCTCGAAGACTTTCAAAGGGATTGGATACATCTTAAGGGGGGCGAGACACCTTCGAGGCCCAATTCTACGCCAGCGAGAAGAAGGTTTTGGAACTCACCAAGCAGCTTCATGAGGAGCGGAGCCTGAACGCCTACGTCACACCAAAGAGGATGCGCACAACTTTTTTATCTTAGAGTTTTTTGTATTTCTTTGTAAGCCCAAAAGAGGCATGATATACTCAAACTTTGATTTATTAATATAACGTGTGTTCCTTTTTGGTCTAAATAAAATATATATCTCTAATTTCCTTGAAATCATTGCATGTGCATCTCCATTCATCATAACATAAGCAGGTTCTTACAACAAGTTTCCTCATCTTTCTACTATTTATTTCAGTAAGATGGATCTCGAGCAGACAGTAAAAGACCTCCAGGTGCAGAATGCTCAGTTTCAACAGATGTTCTTGACTCTAGCCAAAGGACAAGAGGATTTGAAAACTTTATTGATCAAAGAAAAGAAGAAGAAAGCAAAGAAAACAACTGGAGTTCTGAATCTAGGAAGAATTTTCCAAGGACTAGCCAGATGGACCCTAGACTTCGCAACGTCATTTGGTGAAACTGATAATCAAGAAGGGAAAGGTAAGGAAGTGACAGCCCAACCAGAATCTGAAGAGGAAGAAGAAGAGGATTACTATGAAAAGCAATATCCCCTGGCCGACGACAAATACAAACATCTAGAAGAATGTCTAAGTGCAATGGAAATTCAGAAAGTGCTCGGGCTGGACTTTGAAGAGTTGGTTTTGGTGTATGGGATTGTTATTCCATAAAAGTTCAAGGCACCAGTGTTTGCTAAGTACGACGGGGTTTCATGTCCCAAGATGCATCTCCGACTTATGTGAGGAAGATACAGCCTCACACTATTGACAGAGATTTGTGGGTCCATTTCTTTCAAGACAATCTATCCGGGACTCAGCTACATTGGTTCTATCAACTGGAAAGGGTCAACATTCATAATTGGGAAGACCTTGTCGCTGCTTTCTATAAACAGTATCAGTATAACGCAGACCTTGCTCCCACCCGTACTCAACTCCAGAGTATGGCTATGGTTTCAAGTGAAGGTTTCAAAGACTGCACTCAGAAATAGAGGGACCTAGAAGGAAGAGTCTAGCCCCCCCCTGTATGAAAGGGAGCTAGTGGATATGTTTCTAGGGACCTTGTCTGGTCCATTTTTCAATCATCTAATTGGAAG
The DNA here is from genome assembly GCA_948472305.1 of Vicia faba. Taxonomy (NCBI): domain Eukaryota; kingdom Viridiplantae; phylum Streptophyta; class Magnoliopsida; order Fabales; family Fabaceae; genus Vicia; species Vicia faba. Next base: position 51,023,659 of record OX451738.1, on the reverse strand, counting down.
CTCCTCAGCAGGCTTCACTGAATTAATCTTGATCGGGGAAAGAGTGGAAGCTGGGATTAAGAGTGGGAAGATCCAAAAGGACACATCCTCCAGTTTCGTGAGAAAACCATTTATTGGGAAGAAAGAAGTCGGTGTTGTGTATCCTCAAAGAAATCAAGATAGAACTTAACACCGTCCAATGGTAGGGGCTATCATGATCCCTAAGCCTGCACCTACTGAACAAAGGAGAAATCAGCCTAGAACAGGAAGACCGGTAAGACAATTTACCCATATTAATGTGACATTGTCTCAAGTCCTGCCACATTTATTAAGGTCTAATCTGGTAACTTTGAAGGAACCCCCGAAGAATCCCAACATAGCCTCTCCTCATTACCATCCTAATGCTCGCTGTGCTTACCATTCAAAAAGTCCAGGCCATGATACCAACAATTGCTGGGCTTTGAAAAACAAGGTGCAAGACCTTATCAAAGAAAAAGAAATTTAATTTGATGCTCTTGAGATCCTAAATGTTATCACTGCTCCTATTCCCAAGCATGGCTGTGATGTTAATGCTGTTGAAGATGATATGTTTGTTACTGCTGTTGATGAACTTGTTACTCCTCTCCTGAATGTCAAGAGGAACCTGTTGAAAGTCGGTTTATTTCCGGGATATGGAGAAAGCTGCCACCTCTGTTTATCCCTACCAACTAGTTGTCCTTTACTGAAAGTAGGTGTCCAGCGCCTAATGGATGACAAAGAGATTTTGTTTGAGAAGACTCCCATTCCAACCATTTCTTACAATGATGTTTCAATAGTAACCATTTTTTCCAATCCTTCCAGGGTCTCCACCAAAAGACCCGTTAGGATTACATCAGATCCTAAATTGGCTCCACTGATGATTACTACGCCAGGGCCGATCCTGTACTCTTCAGATAAAACTATCCCATGGAACTATGGGGGCGACGTCTACTATCATGACGTCAAACAGGATTGGCTGGCTGATAAAGACTCAATTTTTGAGAAGGCTGACCCCGACATCGGCAACATTGCGAGAACCAGCAAGATAACCCGAAGTGGCAGAGTATTCTCTCCCGACATTTCTCCTTCGAAAACTATTACCGGTCCTATGATCATCCCTGCTTTTGTTCCTACTACTATAATTCCCATGGTTACCCCTACTGACACTCCTACCACCGATTCGACCGAGACTCGGGGCAAAGGAATTTTGGTTGAGCCTGTCCAAATGCAGGCACAATCAGTATCTATCCCAGAGGCCTCCCAATAGGAGATGGAAGAAATTATGAAAATTATAAAGATAAGCGACTACAACTTTGTCGAACAGCTAGGGCAGACTCTGTCAAAGATTTCCATGCTAGATTTATTGTTGTGCTCCGAGGCTCATGCGAAGGCCTTGGTGAAATTTCTTAAAACTACCCATGTGCCACAAGAAACCTCTACTGATCAGTTCCAAGATTGTGTGTCCAGTTTGACCGCTGACAACGGTTTAGGATTTTCCAATGCTGACCTGACACCTAGAGGGAGGAAACACAACGAGGCATTGCATGTCTCTGTCGGATGCAGGGGCACAACTTTGGCCCATGTCTTGGTTGATACCAGTTCGTATTTGAATGTGCTACCTAAGAAGGCTCTCGATAGACTCGACTTTGAAGGTTTGACCTTAAAACCCAATAACATAATTGTAAGGGCCTTTGACGGTTCAAAGAGAATGGTGCATGGGGAGGTGGACATCCCCATAAAAGTTGGAACTCAAACCTTTGATTCAACTTTTTACATGATGGACATTCTCCCTTCCTATTCCTGTTTATTGGGATGACCTTGGATTCATGTCGTCGGTTCCGTCACCTCTACATTACATCAGATGCTGAAATACCCAACCAAGGGGAAAATCATTACTATCCATGGAGAAGAGGAATATATGGTCAGTCACTTGAACTCCTTCAAATACGTGGAATTTGATGGTAAATTCATTGAAACTCCGTTTCATCATTTCGAGGAAGTCCCACAAACAGTGAAAGCTACCAAGACTATTTCCCAAGTCTCGAAGATTACAAGACCTCCGCTAAAGATATCTTCACTGAATGATGCCAAGGCCGCAATCAAAAAAGGTGGGTTTACTACTTGTGGCTAACTCCCAGATATCCCTTACAAATCTGACAATGGTTTGGGTTTCACTTCAGGAGCCCAGAAAGTTGTACGTTGTGCTCGTGCCGGGGAACCACCTTTGAAGATCAGCAATCATGTAGTCAACGCAGTAGAGGATGATGATGACAGTTATGACCTAGAAGATTGGATTTTCCCAACCATCAATGGAGGACTCAGCAACTAGGAAGCTAAAGATTTTGTCCCAATTACTTTTATCCAATAGTAACTATCTTTAAATTTTTTTCGGACTTGTAATAATTAAGCAACTCATACTTTTAAAACATTGTGTCTTACCCGAGGCACAATGGTCCATTTGTAAGGGTTGCTACCTCATTTTCATATGTCATCAATGAATCATGGACGTTTTTGCATACAAACTTTGTGATCTTTGTCTTTCTTTTTCTACATTTTTATTTCTTTCAAAGATAGCTATACTCTTACACACACTCACATTCAAAATGTAGATCTACATCCATTCGGGATCCCATGGGTAACAATTTTGCTATGGCCTTTTGTGACTCTGAAAATCTAATCTACCAAGCCGAAGACGAAGGTGAGGAAGATTGTGAAGTGCCAGGGGAACTTTCCAGGCTACTACAACAAGAGGAAAGGACTATACAGCCCCACAAAGAACCAGTGGACACGGTTAACCTAGGTACCGAAGAGGAGAAGAAAGAAGTCAAGGTAGGAGCCAATCTGGAACCAAGTGTCAAGAAGCATCTAACTCAGTTGCTACATGATTATGTTGAGGTCTTTGTCTATTCGTACAAAGACATGCCAGGACTTGATGCTGATATCGTGGTCCATCGTCTACCGAAAAAATAAGACCGCCCTTCGGTAAAATAGAAAGTTCGTCGCATGCGGCCAGACATGTCAGAGAAGATCAAGGCCGAAGTCATGAAACAATTCAATGCTGAATTCTTAGCCGTTACCTCCTATCCACAATGGGTCGCCAATGTTGTTCCAGTGCCTAAAAAGGACGGCAAAGTACACATGTGTGTGGACTACAGAGATTTGATTAAGGAAAGCCCTGAGGATGATTTCCCACTTCCCTACATCAATATTTTGGTTGACAATACCGCATAACATAAAGTGTTCTCATTCATGGATGGTTTCTCAGGCTACAATCAAATCAAAATGTCACCTGAGGATATGGAGAAACTAAGCTTCGTCACACAATGGGGCACATTCTGTTACAAGGTTATGCCATTCGGGTTGAAAAACGCTGGGGCAACCTATCAGCGTGCCATGGTAGCTCTATTTCACAACATGATACATCACTAAATAGAGGTCTATATGGACGACATGATAGCTAGATCTCAAACTTAAGAGAAACATCTTGACCATTTGCAGAAACTGTTTGAGAGATTAAAGAAATACAAGCTGAGGTTGAACCTGAATAAATGCACATTTGGGGTGAGGTCCAGTAAACTCCTAGGCTTCGTCGTCAGCGGTAAAGTTATCGAAGTGGATCCTGCCAAGGTGAAAGAAATATAAGAAATGCCTTCTCCTCGTACTGAGAAGGAAGTCAGAGGATTCTTAGGACGGCTAAACTACATTTCCAGATTCATTTCTCACTTAACAGCTACTTGTGAACCAATCTTCAAATTACTGAAGAAAGATAAAGTAGTCAAATGGAATGATGAATGCCAAGCTGCCTTCGACAAGATCAAAGAGTACCTACAAGAGCCTCATGTTTTGATTCCTCCAGTCGAGGGAAGAACCTTGATCATGTATCTAACTGTCTTGGAAAATTCAATGGGGTGCGTGTTGGGGCAGCATGACGAGTCTGGCTGAAAAGAACATGCTATTTATTACCTGAGCAAAAAGTTTACCGACTGTGAAAAGATATTCACTGCTCGAGAAAACTTGATGCGCTCTGGCATGGGCTGTTCGCCAGCTAAGACAGTATATTATGACCAATACTACCTTATTGATATCCAAGATGGATCCAATTAAATACATATTCGAGAAGCCCGCCATCATTGGGAGAATAACGAGATGGAAGATGATCCTAACAGAATAAGACATTCAGTACACTACCCAAAAATCAATAAAGGGCAGTGTGCTAGTTGATCACCTTTCTCATACGGCCGTGGATGACTACCAGTCCATGAAATTCGAATTCCTAGATGAAGACATCATGATGGTAAACAACTGTGAAGAACTCAGAGCATATGACAGACCTGAACAAGGATCCTGATGGACCCTGGTTTTTGATGGGGTGTCCAACGCACTTAGCAATGGCAAAGGTGCTGTAATCATATCCCCTGAAGGATGTCATACTCCCTTCGCCTTAAGACTTTGCTTCAACTGTACTAATAATATGGCAGAATATGAAGGGTGCATTTTTGGTCTCACAACTGCCATAGATTTGGGAATCAAGTCCTTAAGTGTGTTCGGAGATTCAGCCTTAATCATCAGTCAGATCAAAGGAGAATGGGACACGAAGCACCCTAACCTTATCCCCTACAAATAATATGTGTTAACATTTGTAAGTGTTTAGTTGTTGGCATGTTTTTTGGTAAAACCAGTTGTGTGAATATCATGACTGATGTCATAACATTCTGGGATACAAGGTACATTCTACAGAAAAAGAATGTCATACAGGAGCTGCTCAATATGAGTGTTTAGCTGATCATTATGCAATGATCATATTTATTGCATTCTACCAAAATCAGTAAACAAGATTCTTGTTGTCATAACCAATGTTAAGACATCCTGTACTGAACTAACATTTGTGCAGATTTATTATTTCCGAGAATTTTCAGGAATCTGGTTTATTCAGTCTAGATCAGATTCTCACGTGGACTTACGTTAACTTTTCTTAACCCTAATCTGGTTGTTAAAGTCCTATGACCAAGTCTTGAGGTTAACCCTAATTAACCCTAGCTATTTTCATGGAAGACCTAACTGAAGAATAGCTGCCTATATATTCCTCATGAAGACTGTTGGTGAAAGATACTTTTTGACAGAAGATCAATAAGGGACTATATAGTTGTAACTATTGTAATCCAAGAAATTATCATTGTTATAAGTGACTTGGAGTAGGATTTGATTGTAAGGGTTGTGTATCACTCAAAGCTTTGAAGCACGAGTGTTTGTGTCACTTGATTAAAGCTTTGAAGCAAAGTAAAGTTAGGGTTGTGTACCACTCAAAGCTTTGAAGCACGAGTGTTTATGTTACTTGATTAAAAGCTGTGAAGCAAAATCAAGTGTATGTACTGAAGAGTGTCTTCATAATTTCATTAGCCAATTGTTTAGTATCACTGCTGTGATTGAGGGGGAGTGAGTAGGAACTCAGGTTTAAGTTGAACTTAGATTGAAGTTGCATTGGGTAGGTCTTAAGTGAAGGAGATAAACTGGTTGGTTTATTCCTGAATTAACATCTCTTATAGTGAATTTCCTCCCTGGCTTGGTAGCCCCCAGAGTAGGTGTTGTTACACACTGAACTGGGTAAACAATTGACTGTGTTCTTTACTGCTTTTAGATTTACTGTCTTGAAGAGTGTCAGATACGATGTCATAACATTCACTGTGACATTAAGTATCTGCTGCCAGAATTTCAATTGGCATCAGAGCAGGCACCCTTCCTGTCTTACTGGGTGAGATCTAGGGATATTATTTTCTGGCGCTATGGACAAAGAAGGAGGATTTGGAAATAGACCACCCATTCTAGATGGATAAAATTATGACTAATGGAAACCTCGTATGATTGCCTTCTTAAAATCACTGGACAAAAAGGCTTGGAGAGCTGCTGACAAAGGATGGAACCATCCCACCATAACTGGGAAAGATGGGACGACCAGTCTGAAACCTGAGGAAGAATGGAGCAAAGAAGAAGATGAGTTAGCCCTGGGTAACTCCAAAGCATTAAATGCCTTGTTCAATGGAATTGATAGAAACATATTCAGACTATTACATCAATGTGAACTGGCCAAGGAGGTTTGGGACACTCTCAAAACTACCCATGAGGGCACATCCAAAGTAAAAATGTCAAGGCTTCAGAAGCTGACTACCAAATTTGAGAACCTAAGGATGATGGAAGATGAGACCATTCATGAGTTTCACATGAACATCTTGGAAATTGCCAACACCTCAGGAGCATTGGGAGAAAAGATGTCAGAAGAAAAGCTGGTGAGAAAGATTCTCAGATCCTTGCCTAAAAGATTTGCAATGAAGGTGACTGCTATAGAGGAAGCTCAGGATATCTGCAACTTGAAGGTGGATGAACTCATTGGGTCACTTCAGAGCTTTGAGATGGGGATCAGTGACAATGTCGATAAGAAAAACAAGAGCATAGCACTTGTATCTAATACTGAAGATGAAAACAAAGAGGATGAAGAAGAAAATATTTCAGAAGCTATAGCCATGCTTGGAAGACAGTTCAACAAACTCATCAAGAGAATGGACCCAAAGTCAAGGTCAAATGTTAAGAACATTCCTTCTGACATTAACAAATCCTATGACTCCAGCAGAAGACCAAAGTCTGAAGAGAAGGGAAATCAAAGCAAAGGAATTCAATGCCATGGATATGAAGGATATGGGCACATTCGAGCTGAATGTCCTACCTTTCTTAAGAAACAAAAGAAAGGAATGTTTGTTACTTGGTCTGACTGTGACTCAGAAAGTAATTCTGAAGAAGAATCTGCCAAACTAGTTACTGCGCTAACTGGTATTTGTAACTCTGATAGTGACACTAGTGATGAGGAAGTGACATTTGAAGAACTGGCTGACTCCTACAAGAAGTTATGTATCAGAAGTGCTGAAGTCTGTCAGCAAAATGAGAGACAAACAAAACTCATAGTAAAGTTGGAGGCTGAGAAGAAGGCAGGCATTGATACTATAAGTCATCTAGAAGGGGAAGTTCAAATGCTAAACTCAAAACTTGACCAGATGACCAAATCTGTCAAGATGCTGACAAATGGAACTGACAAATTAGAAGAAATCCTTCAGGTTGGACAAAATGTGGGAAACAAGTTTGGTCTAGGATTTGTGGCAGCAAAGAAATCTATTGTAGACAAGAAGAAGATCAGTCCTAATAAACAAATGTCAAAGCAGATGTCACAACATAGCGCTCAACATCGAGAACAGAGAAATATGAAGAAAAACTATCAAAGATGGAGATGTCATCATTGTGGGAGGTTTGGTCACATAAAGCCATTATGCTTCAGATTATATGGATATCCTAATCAGACCCCAATTGTCAAACCTAAGTCTAACAAGGCACCATATACTCAACAGTGGAAGAAAAAGGCTACTGCCCTGATAGCTCACACCTGCCTTAGAGTCTCTGCAAAGGAAGACTGGTACTTTGACAGTGGATGCTCTAAACACATGACTGGAATCAAGAATCTTCTCAATAATGTTAAACCTCACACTACTAGTTATGTGACTTTTGGAGATGATGCTAGAGGAGAAATCAAAGGAGTTGGAAACATGGACTGCCCTGGAGTTCCAAACCTAAATGAAGTATTGCTGGTAAAAGGCTTGACTGCTAGTCTCATAAGTATCAGTCAATTATGTGATCTAGGATTCAAGGTCGACTTCACCAAGTCTGAATGTCTTGTAACTAATGAGAAACAAGAAGTTGTAATGAGAGGAGTCAGATCTAAAGACAACTGCTACTTATGGGAGTCTGAGAACACTAATTATTCTTCTATGTGCTTTATTGCCAAAGAAGAAAAAGAAGTGAAATCGTGGCACCAAAAACTTGGTCATTTACATCTAAGAGGAATGAAAAGGATTATATCCATGGAAGCAGTCAGAGGGATTCCAAGGCTGCAAATTGATGAAGGGAGAGTCTGTGGTGAATGTCAGGTTGGAAAGCAGACTAGAATGTCACATCCAAAGTAAAGACATCTGACCACCTCAAAGGTGTTAGAACTTCTACATATGGATCTGATGGGACCAATGCAGGTGGAAAGTCTTGGTGGAAAAAGATATGCCTATGTTGTTGTGGATGATTTTTCCAGATTCACCTGGATTAACTTCATTAGAGAAAAGTCTGATGTATTTGAAGTATTTAAGGAACTGTGCAAAAGAATTCAAAGAGAAAAAGAAGGATGCATTGTCAGAATCAGAAGTGATCATGGCAAGGAATTTGAAAACAGTAAGTTTGTTGAGTTCTGCTCCTCAGAAGGAATTAATCATGAATTCTCTTCACCCATAACTCCTCAACAAAATGGAGTTGTGGAAAGGAAAAACAGGACTATACAGGAATCTGCCAGAACAATGATACATGCTAAAAGACTTCCTATTCATTTTTGGGTTGAAGCTATGAATACAGCCCGTTATGTCTATAACAGGGTCACCTTGAGAAAGGGAACATCATCCACCATTTATGAACTTTGGAAAGGAAGAAAGCCTACAGTGAAGTACTTCCATGTATTTGGAAGCAAATGCTATATTTTGACAGATCGTGAACAAAGGAGAAAGATGGACCCTAAAAGTGATGAAGGAATATTCCTAGGATACTCTACCAACAGAAGAGCTTATAGGATATTCAATTCCAGGACCAAAGTTATGATGGAATCTATAAATGTCATAGTTGATGATTACCATGAGGAAACAAATGTCCTATATGATGTTGAGACATTCTTTGAGACTTCAACTCAAAAGGATGATATTCCTAAAACTACTTCATCAGAATCTGAATCAAAGGAATCTAACAAAGACCCTTCCTTCAGAATTCAGAAAGATCATCCTAAGGAACTCATCATAGGAGATCCTAACAGTGGAATCATTACAAGATCTAGAGAAATCATCTCAAACTCTTGCTTTGTATCTAAGATTGAACCAAGAAATGTTAAGGAGGCTTTAACTGATGAATACTGGATTGGAGCAATGCAAGATGAATTGAACCAATTCAAGCAACATGAATTATGGGAGTTAGTTCCTAGACCAGGAGGAACAAACATCATTGGCACAAAATGGATCTACAAGAACAAATCAGATGCTGAAGGAGTTGTCACCAGGAATAAAGCAAGACTTGTTGCTCAAGGATACACTCAAGTTGAAGGGGTTGATTTTGATGAGACTTTTGCTCCTGTACCCAGACTGGAATCAATCAGACTCCTATTGTGAATTGCTTGTCTCCTTAAGATCAAGTTATTTCAGATGGATGTAAAGAGTGCCTTCCTAAATGGGTACTTAAATGAGGAAGTTTATGTGGAACAGCCTAAAGGATTTGTGGATCCAAACTGCCCTGATCATGTCTACAAATTGAGGAAAGCTTTATATGGCCTGAAACAAGCTCCTAGAGCATGGTATGACAGGTTGACAAAATTCCTCTCTGACAAAGGATACAGGAAACGAGGCTTGGATAAAACTCTTTTTGTCAAAAATGAAGGAGGAAAGATAATGGTAGCTCAAATCTATGTTGATGACATAGTGTTTGGGGGAATGTCAGATAAAATGGTTAAACATTTTGCTGACCAGATGCAAGATGAATTTGAAATAAGCCTCAAGGGAGAATTGACCTACTTTCTTGGACTGCAAGTCACACAGATGGAAGACTCAATTTTTCTGTCTCAAAGCAAGTATGCAAAGAACATTGTCAAGAAGTTTGGGATGGAGAATGCTAGTCACAAAAGGACTCCTGCACCTACTCACTTAAAGCTGTCCAAAGATTCAAGTGGGGTTAAGGTGGACCAAAGCTTGTACAGAAGCATGATAGGAAGTCTACTATACTTAACAGCCAGCAGACCTGACATTGCTTTTGCAGTTGGAGTATGTGCAAGATACCAGGCTGAACCCAAAGTAAGTCATATCAACCAAGTGAAGAGAATTCTGAAGTATGTGAGTGGAACCTACAACTATGGCTTGTTGTACTCTCATGGATGTGAACCAACTCCGACTGGTTACTGTGATGGTGATTGGGCTGGAAGTGCTGATGATAGAAAGAGCACCTCTGGAGGATGTTTCTTCTTAGGAAATAATCTTGTCTCCTGGTTCAACAAGAAATAGAACTGTGTGTCTCTATCTACTGCTGAAGTTGAATACATAGCAGCTGGTAGTAGCTATTCTCAAATGATCTGGATGAAACAGATGCTTACTGAGTATAATGTAACACAAGATGTTATGACATTGTACTGTGACAGTCTGAGTACTATCAACATTTCCAAGAATCCTATTCAGCACAGCAGGACCAAGCATATTAACATTAGACATCACTTCATCAGAGATCTTGTAGAGGAGAAGACGATTAAACTGGAACATGTTGCCACTGAACTACAACTGGCTGACATTTTTACCAAGGCACTTGATGCAAATCAATTTGAAAATTTGAGGGGCAAGCTAGGTATTTGCCAACATGAAGAAATGTAGCAATTAATTTTGCTTAAAACAAGGGATGAGAGAGATATTTTAGTTAAGTCTACTCTGATTGGGCTAATCATCTACTTCTCTATTTTTTTCCAAAATTTTAAGAAGTTGAATAGACATTCATATATCTCCCTCCTCTCGCGTTTCTGCAACAATCTTCAATCTCTCAAATGAAGACTTCACTATTACTGTTACCTGTTTTCTAAAACACTCAAAATGTCTCAACTATCCATGTCATCATCCTCTTCAAAGGCTACTGCTTCTTCCGCATCCTCTGATCGAGAACCTAGGGCAATCACAAACTGCATGGATTCTGATGTTCTGGAGATAACTCCTCTTCGTGAAATGGCAGCTGACCCCACTAAGGTCAAGAAGCTGCGAACCAGACATGCAAGAAGGTCACAAGCCTCTTCATCTGGTAAACCCTCTCAACCATCATCTTCTGTTCCTCCAGAAATAGAAAATAGGGAAGGTTCATTTTATGTTCATCAAGCTATAGCTAGACTTGTCACTAGGATTCTAAATGAGAATCACTCTGTACCTGGCATTTTTGTACCTTTGAATCAAGAATCTGCTAGTCCAAATGTTGAAATGAATCCATATGTCACTCAGAATGTTGAGACACCGAATGACAACATTAGGAAATCTCCTAAAAATCGTGATGATCACCAGAACCCTACTGAGAAGGATGTTGAACCCCCGGTTATTGATGTTGATGAAGAATACTCTGACAATGACTTAATTTCCAATATCAACCCTAGCATAGCTAGAAGGATGATGAACAGAAAAGGAAAGCAGGGTGCTGCCAAGAGCCTCTCCAAAGAGAAGACTGCTGATGTTGTTCATAAGAAAACCAGGTTTGAGAACAAGACTGGAGTAGAAACTGTGAAGGCTGGATTGTCAAAAGAAAAAGAGAAGGTGAAAACTCGAGTACCTACTGGTAGTCTATCAAAACCTTTGATACAACCAATAGCAAAGAAAAGGAAGGAGCCTGAACCCTCTGAATCTGATGAGGAATCAGAATTTGAGTTTGATGTTGAAGACATTCCTCTCAAAAGGAAACTCTCTTCAAGAAAAATGCCTAAAGTCCCTGAAGTCGCCACTGACAACATCTCCTTTCACCATCCTAAGAATTCAAACAGGTGGAGGTATGTATGTTTGAAAAGGATCGCCTTAGAAAGAGAACTGAACAACAGTGCCATGGAATGTAAGGAGATCATGGATCTAATCAAAATTGTTGGTCTAATAAATACTGTGGTAAAGTTTACCAACTGCTATGAAGTTCTTGTCAAAGAATTCATAGTGAATTTATCTGATGGGTGTGCTGATGGAAAGTCAGCTGATTTTAATTGTGTATATGTGAGAGGAAGGAAGGTAAATTTCTCTCCCTCTGAAATAAACAAATTCCTAGGAAGACCTGATGATGCTTTCCATGAGCTAGAGGTTACTGACAACCAAGTGTGCCAAACCATCACTGCAAATCAAGTCAAGAGCTGGCCCTTAAGAGGGAAGCTGAATGCAAGCAAGCTGAGCATGAAATTTGCCATTCTTCACAAAATTGGTGCAGCTAACTGGGTTCCCACCAACCATAAATCAACCATCTCCACAGGCTTGGGATATTTTATTTATGCTGTTGGAACCAGGACAAACCTTGACTATGGCAAGTATATCTTTGATCAAACATTAAAACATGCTGGAAGCTGTGCTATTAAAGGCCCTATTGCCTTTCCCTCTCTCCTATGTGGTATAGTCCTTGCCCAGTATCCTGACATTCTAGTTGAAAAAGATATTGTATGCAAAAGAGCCCCTCTCTCCTATGTGGTATAGTCCTTTCCCTCATTCCAAGAAAACTGCTGAAGACCAGCTTAATGCTGAAGATAGTGCCTCCTCTGAAGTTGACAGTGCTTGAAGATCAGTGCAGTTTAAAATTTTACTACTGGTACCTGATGCTGCAAATGACTTTTGATTTTTTTCTCTCTGTGTTTTTATTATTCCTTTTGGATGACTGTATAACCTAAAAGTACAAGTATCTTTGGCCTATTTATGGCTAAAGAGGGGGAGAAGATTTTGTGATAATTTTGGTAGAATTAGACTTGGTAGATATTATTAATTCTGCTGCTTTCTAATCTCTGATTGTTTAGGGCTTTTAGCCAAAAATTTTCCAAAGGGGGAGTTTGTAAGTGTTTAGTTGTTGGCATGTTTTTTGGTAAAACCAGTTGTGTGAATGTCATGAATGATGTCATAACATTCTGGGATACAAGGTACATTCTGCAGAAAAAGAATGTCATACAGGAGCTGCTCAATATGAGTGTTTAGCTGATCATTATGTAATGATCATATTTATTGCATTCTACCAAAATCAGTAAACAGGATTCTTGTTGTCATAACCAATGTTAAGACATCCTGTACTGAACTAACATTTGTGCAGATTTATTATTTCTGAGAATTTTCAGGAATCTGGTTTATTCAGTCCAGATCAGATTCTCACGTGGACTTAGGTTAACTTTGCTTAACCCTAATCTGGTTGTTAAAGTCCTATGACCAAGTCTTGAGGTTAATCCTAATTAACCCTAGCTATTTTTGTGGAAGACCTAACTGAAGAATAGCTGCCTATATATTCCTCATGAAGACTGTTGGTGAAAGATACTTTTTGACAGAAGATCAATAAGGGACTGTATAGTTGTAACTACTGTAATCCAAGCAATTATCATTGTGATAAGTGACTTGGAGTAGGATTTGATTGTAAGGGTTGTGTATCACTCAAAGCTTTGAAGCACGAGTGTTTGTGTCACTTGATTAAAGCTTTGAAGCAAAGTCAAGTTAGGGTTGTGTATCACTCAAAGCTTTGAAGCACAAGTGTTTGTGTTACTTGATTAAAAGTTGTGAAGCAAAATCAAGTGTATGTACTGAAGAGTGTCTTCATAATTTTATTAGTCAATTGTTTAGTATCATTGCTGTGATTGAGGGGGAGTGAGTAGGAACTCAGGTTTAAGTTGAACTTAGATTGAAGTTGCATTGGGTAGGTCTTAAGTGAAGGAGATAAAATGGTTGGTTTATTCCTGAATTAACATCTCTTATAGTGAATTTCCTCCCTGGCTTGGTAGCCCCCAGAGTAGGTGTTGTTACACACTGAACTGGGTAAACAATTGACTGTGTTCTTTACTGCTTTTAGATTTACTGTCTTGAAGAGTGTCAGATGCGGTGTCATAACATTCACTGTGACATTAAGTATCTGCTGCCAGAATTTCAACATTAATCCCATATTTCGAGCAAATTACCTTTGAGCATTTTCCACGAGAGGAAAATCATCTAGCAGACGCGCTAGCCACAATGTCGTCCCTGTTTAAACTCAAGTGGGGTAACTAGGCTCCCCAGATCACCATTGAACGGATGCATGAACTAGCTTACTATCACGAGATCGATACTGAAGACGTAGTGGACCATACTTGGTTCCATGAAGTCAAGAGGTATCTCGAGGCTCAAGAGTATCCAGAAGGAGCTTCAGTCAATGGTAAGAAGTTCTTGAGAAGATTCTCTGCTAAGTTCTTCATCAGTAATGGCATCCTTTACAAGCGCAACCACGACTCTGTATTGCTTCGTTGCATAGACAAGGTTGAGGTAGAAAAGATCATTGCTGATCTACATGAAGGCACTTTTGGCACCCATTCCAGTGGCCATACGATGGCTAAGAAGATCCTACGGGCAGGGTACTACTGGTCTACCATGGAAGCAGATTTCTATCAGCATTCACGAACCTGCCACAAGTGTCAGATCTATGCTGAGAAAGTGCATGTGCCTCCAGTTCTTTTAAACATCCTGACTTCTCCCTGGCCATTCGCAATGTGAGGCATCAATATGATTGGATAAATCAAACCTACAACTTCTAATGGACACCACTTCATCTTAGTGGCCATTGACTATTTCACGAAGTGGGTTGAGGAAGCTTCTTTCGCTTCTGTTACCAAGAATACTGTGGCCCGTTTCAACAAACAGAATCTCATATGTTGGTACAGTATCCCAGAGAGAATTATCACAGACAATGGTACGAATCTCAACAATACTATGATCACCGCACTATGCGCGCAATTCAATATCCAACACCATAATTCTTCCCCTTACCGGCCAAAGATGAATGGCGTTGTCGAAGCCGCAAATAAGAACATTAAGAAGATCATACAAAAAATGACAGTAAGCTAAAAGGACTGGCATGAGATACTACCATTCGCTCTCCACGGTTACCATACCACGGCGCGCACATCAAAAATGGCAAATCCCTTTTCCTTGGTATACGACATGGAAGTTGTTCTACCAATTGAAGTCCAAATACCTTTTCTGAAAATGATAAAGGATGCAGGGCTGAGTGAAGACGATTGGATCCAAACTCGGCTTGACCAGTTGAACTTAATTGATAAGAAGAGGCTTACGACTGTCTGTCATGGCCAGATGTACCAAAAATGCATGATCAAAGCTTTTAACAAGAAAGTCAGGCGTCAGGTATATCAGGATGGTGACTTGGTAATCAAGCGTATCATATTACCACAAGGTGATCCCAGGGTCAAATGGACTCCTACGTACGAAGGACCATTTGTGATCAAAAACTTATTCTCTGGTGGAGTAATGATCCTAACCACTATGGATGGTGACGACCTCCCACACCCTGTGAACACACACATAGTCAAAAGATACTACGCATAAGAGACCCGCTAGGTTGACACACCTAGGAAAGATAAGGGCATCTCGGTGAACCAAAAAGGTTCGGGAAAAAATTAGGGATAAAGTGAAAAAATATGTACACCTGGCAAGCTGAAAACCCGAAAGGGTGACTTGGGCAAAAAAGGGTATCCCGGTGGACTGAAAACCTGAAAGGGCCGTCCAGGAAAAAGTTAGGGAATTAAAGTGTATGACTATGTCCAATTGGATCACCTTATAGACAACCTTTAGCTTCGACTGATTAACTCAGTGGTTCTGATCAATCCAATCAACTTCGGACAAGGCAGCAAGTGGACAAGACGCTCAAAGACACGAAGGCTATAACAGAATAGGAACCCCATGGGATTATTTCACATAGCTATCTTTTCTTTGTATCAAATTTTCATCTTTCTTTGACGACATTCTCTTACTAGGATTTTCGTCTCATTGTACAAAAGTACTTATTCAAGTTAATACAAAGATATCCCTTTGAAAGTGAAAAACTATCTGTTTTTTTTCTTTTTTCGTGCTTTGTTTGCGAAAACGTCCAATGATTATTTTTGAACATATGCATTTGAACGTAACTAATGTTTACAAATGAACAAAAAAAGAACAGAAAATAGAAAGACAATCACTAATGGCTTTAATAAATAGGATAATACCTTTAGACTATTCCATAAAATCCCCCATAGTGTGCAACTTAATCATATCAAGCTCTCTCACATCCCTGGTGGAACAAAACTTCCAGTTATCACTCCCCAGTAAAAGTCGCCCAATTTCTCAAGATTCCCCAATAGGATTTCACAAGAAATATGTGGCATTTCCCTTACAACAGAGTTTATTTCTCTAACAAATGGAAGCTCATCAACTCATCAGCACTTCAAAACATGAAGACTTACACTCTTTGTACACAGCGATACTCGAGGATTTATCTTCCCCGGCAACATTGCGGCATAACAATTAATGCATCCATATATTACATCCATACGTCATAACATTGACAACACAGATACATACGGAACAATCTCATTTATTTTGAGAACATCATTACACCATGCATTTCATACATCATGACATTGCATACAACTAACCTTTCATCTTTTTCAGGAAAGATGAATCAACAGAAAAGTTTTGTCAAAATTTCAACAAGTCAATTACAAATCAATTCCCAAGAAAGGATTGGTCAACCATCTACACAACAGATGTTTCTTTCAGACTCCTGTCGGTTCAGTTTAAATATCTCAACAATTTATTCTGATTCTTTTCCCGAAATTGTCTTCTCTAGTTCAGATAAAACTCTCAACGATTTGTTTTTATTCTTCTCCAGATTCCTGAAGGTTCAGATAAATCTCTTAACGATTTATTTTGATTCTTTTCCCGCAGCTGTCTTCTCTGGTTCAGATAAATCTCTCAATAATTTGTTCTGATTCTTCTCCGGATCCTTGTCGGTTAAAATAAATCTCTCAATGATTTATTCTGATTCTGTCCTGCACACTTTCTCTAGTTCAGATAAATCGCACAAAGATTTACTCTTATTCTTTCCAGTTAAAGATTATTCAAGATCTCTTTTGGTTTATTTTAAACCCCTCAACGGTTTATCCTGATACTTTCTAAAGGAACACTTCGGGTTCAGATAAATCTTTCAACGATTTATTCTGATTCTTTCCCGCAAGCACTTTCTCTGGTTCAAATAAATCACTCAAAGATTTACTCTGATTCTTTCCAGTTAAAGAACATTCAAAATTTCTTTTCGTTCAGTTGAAACCCCTCAACGATTTATCCTGATACTATCCAAAAGGAACACTTCTGGTTCAGATAAATCACTCCAAGATTTACTCTAATTCTTTGCAGTTAAACAACATAAAGGACTTCTTTTGGTTCAGATGAGTCGCTCCAAAGATTTATTTTTATTCTTTTCCAGTTGAAATCAAGTTCAGACTTAGTACAGTCTCTGTCAACAGTAACCTTTGGATGGCATCTACAAGTCCATCTCCAGCAAATCTCCATCATCCCTCCAAATGGCATCTTTATAAGCCCATTCCCAATCCATCTTCGAGCGCAAATATCTAGGCACTTTAGTGTCCAATCATCTTCCACCTTCAAGTCACGAATGGCGGATCTGCCAATCTAACTCTTCAGGTTTAAGAAGATTGAACAGGGGCAGCTGTTGTAACCCAAAATTTTCCCTCTCATTTATTAAATAGTTTCTCACAAGATCTCCTTTGGTTCAAGACTCCACAAGGATTGATCAGCTCAAGATACCACCTTAAGCACTAATCACTAAAATTAGGGTTTGAGATTACACAAGGATATTTGAACTTTCAATGCCTCACATGACTTTCATGGATCATTATGGACCCCAAAGATTACTCATGTCAAGTTTCAAGCTTTGGTCAATTTACAATCAAACTTCATAATTTTTTATCCACATCAACATTATAAACTCATATGTATCATTTGATTAAGTTTTGACCACAATTCCTCAAGAAATTTGATTAAATCATCAAAAGGGCAAAATGGTCAAAATTAGGGTTTTGATTGAGAAAGGGCAATTTTTATTTTTGACCTAGAAAATGGTTAATTGGTTTGAGAAATGATCTCAAGAGTTCAATTGCATAATTTTTACCTAATGGCATGACTCAAAACATTGCTCAAGATCAATTGGATTGATAGTTGATTTTCAGTCAACTGATCAAAAGTCAACTGTACACTGAAAAGTCAAACTTTTACTTTTGGGTCAAAATCAAGTGTTAGAGATCACAATTCATCAAAACATGTCAAAATATGAAAATTGATCATCAAGAAATCAAAAATGTCAAGATTCCATTTTGAAAAGTCAATGTTTTTAAACTTAGAAATTTTTCTAAAAGTGTTGAAAACTTCATGTTTTTTCATAACTTTGAGCCAAATTTTCACCATGATGCAAGATGATTCAAAACAAACTTTAAAAATAAAAGTTGTAGATCTCCATGAGATATACAACATTTATTTACACAACTTCTCCTAGAAATGCTTGGATCTCAAGTTATTAATCCATGAAGTCATTGTCTTGAAACTAAACACTTAGTGAAAATTTTGCCCTAGTTTAGGCAGGATTTTGACCTAACTTCATGGCAATTTTTCATATAGTTCCAGGGGGAATTTTCAAATGTGATTCAAAGAGGGGTTGTATAGAAAATTGCAAGCTTTCTAAAATGTACAAGAACTCCTTGAGATCATTCTTGAGCAAGGAAAGTCGAAGAGAGGAAGTTAGAGTTTCAAACTAAAATTACAGGTCATTTTCATGATGAACAAAAATGCAATTTCAATGTTAGGCTGCATAATCTTGCTTTGAAGGCCTTCTAACTTGTGTATCTATCCATAATTAATGGATTACACATACTTTTGAGCTTTAATCCAAGTGGTTTAAGCTTTATCCAATTCACATTTCCATTAATGGCACAAAGTGAACACTACCATTTTGGAAAAGAAAGCTTTATGTACAAAGTCAATTCTTGAGCCTCTAACTTGTTCCCTCTGATTACACTCCCTCTAAAATGTCAGAAGCAAGTGTGTTTAAAGCATAACCACTCTATCTTGGCAAGTACACAAATCTTTGAAACTTGGATTTCTAAAAAATCACATGTTAAGCTTAACTTGTGATTTTGAATTCGGATCAACAACAAGCTTCCAAACTTGTTGCATATAAATAGAGGCACTATTTGTGAGCTAAAACACGAGCTGAAGCACCATGAAACACACCAAAACTCTCTCAAATCAGAAATTGGCCAAAAACTCCATTGTTGCACAGTTTCTGACCTTGAACACCAAACTCATATTTCCCTCGTGTGTTTCTTGGCCTTTTGGTTCCTAAAGCTTGCTTACATCAAATACTACACATACCCATCCTCATTCCAAAAATGTAACACCATTTACCATAACCTCCATAACCAAAAAACAGAGTCTGCACATTGACTTCTCCAAGCCATTCCAACCATCCATTTCTCAAGCAAACCATTGCATTAGCTTCCTGGGAACTTGAGAAAGCTAACATGATCATTGCAGCACCTTGAATCAAGCTCATTTGCATTTCACAATTTCCAGATTTGAGGTATTTTTCTTGAACTTCTATCTCATTACTTAGGCATTGTTAGACTTGCATTTGGGAAAATAAAATATAGATATCATTGCCCTGAAGCTGTACATGTCCATATATTTTATTTATATTGATTGAGCTAGGAGAATTTTAGGATTGAACCTCTGAAAATAATTAGGTCAGAATTTGGTACTTTCAAAAATTCTCATTCATCTTTGATTTATAGCGTATGATATTTATATAGTTGGATTCGTATGGAAAAATGGAGCAACTTTCATGTTTGCATCTTCCATTGTTTTTGAGAAATGGTGAAGTTACAGGTGGTCTGGCTGGAGGTTGAAGATGAAGTATGTTCAGGACTTGTTTTGCCTTATATATTAATCATTTCAGTTATATTAACGGATGTATAGCCACCCCAGTGGTAACGCAGCTCACTGGTAATCAAGAGGTCATGGGTTAGAACCTCAGCCCGCTGCCTTTTGCATTTTTTCCATTTTCTTGACACATTTCTATTATTTCAGCGCTTGGGCAAGCAGTTTGGGCCTGACTTTTTTTTTCTTACAATACTCCCTGTTTCACTTATCAACCTCCCTGACTTTATTTTTTATTTTAATTTTATTTTTACTTTTTTATCTTTTATCATTATTATTATTATTATTGTTATTATTATTATTATTATTATTATTATTATTATTTTCATTGATAAAAAAATCCAAAAATATTTATATTTTATTATTTATATTTATTTAGTTTTTTTTCTTCACAAAAACAAAAGAACAAAAACATTTCCTTTAAATAATTAAATTTACTTTTTTAATAACTTAGATAATTTAATTTTAATTATTATTATATTATATTATTTATTTTTCTTTAAAATTAAAATCAATTTAGAATTTAGGACTTTTATTTAACTATTTTAATTTACTAATTTAATTAAATTAAAAAAAACCCTAAAAAACTGGTTTTCTTAAAATTAAAATATTTTACTAACTTAAATATTAATTCTCTTATTCTTAGTTAATTATTTTATTAATTAATTCAAAAAACCCTTTTTATGAAAAAACAAACAAAAATCACATTTCTTTTTACATTTACTTTCTTGCATTTTTACTTAATTAATTTTGTACATTTATTCAAATTCAATATGGTTGTAATAATTATTTAGGTTTAATTTCTTGCAGTTCCCCATTTGTAATTTGTATACCCCCTCCCCTAAATGACTTAATAGCATAGTATTTTTAACTTCCGGAATTTATTACTTTATATACAAATGCTAGTAATTAGGGTTTTGTATGAAAGATTAAAACCAACAAATAGAAAACCCTAATCAAGACAAATCAAGCATGTAAACCAATACACTTGCACAAATACACCCTTAGGGTAAACCCACTTTGTTGCCTTACAAAAATGGCCATATTATGCATGTGAGGCATCTTAGCAAAAACAAGTAAAATACAAGATCATAGTCCCTCGATGACGCTATTCATGTTTCCTTTCAAAATGATCTTCGTCCCTAAAGAAAATTATAAGATATCTTACAACATCGCTAATCATGGTTATACGATGACCTACGCCCGTCACTTTTACATCCAAAGATAGGGTTACTTACCAAATCAATGGTAAGATAACAATGTCAAAGGAAAGAGGAAATGAACATGAAAGACTTTTGAGTAGGTAGAGTGTTCCTAGTTACTTGCTCAAAATCAAAACCAAAAACATCCTTGTTATTTTCAAAACAAGCACCAACATTTTCAAAAAAACATCTTTCAAACTTGAAAACATCTTTCAAACTTGAAAACATTTTCAAAAGATCAAACACTTTGTATACATTCTTACGAACGAGAATCATTACAAAGT
The DNA here is from genome assembly GCA_948472305.1 of Vicia faba. Classification (NCBI taxonomy): domain Eukaryota; kingdom Viridiplantae; phylum Streptophyta; class Magnoliopsida; order Fabales; family Fabaceae; genus Vicia; species Vicia faba. The sequence goes on along the minus strand of OX451738.1, from coordinate 51,002,572 downwards.
TTGCGTAAACGATGGCAACTTTTCAAACTACTTTCAAAAATCACACAAAGCTCATTTTCAAACAAAAGCAAGTGATCTAGAAAGTAAATAAGATCCCATGGAAAACCATGGATGAAAATGGTGCTAATACCCTCTGTTGTACCTCAAAAATTTCCCTCTCATTTATCTAGAATTTTCTCACAAGATCTCCTTAGGCTCAAAATTGCACTAGGGTTTGATCAGCTTAAGACACCTCCTTATGAACTGATGACCAAAATTAGGGTTTGAGATTGCACAAGGATTTTTGAACTTTCAATGCTTCATATAACTTTCATGGATCATTATTGTGATACGGTGGGAGAACTGACTTGAGTGTTTTGCATTTGATCGCAAATGTTGCGGTTAGCAAGAGTCGCCACTGACTTTTATTTTATCCAAAAGGAAAGGTGAAAAAGCACAGGAAAGACCTTTGAGATTGTTTCTTGAGTTCAGGGGGTAGATTATGAAAAGGGAAGGTATTAGCACCCTTTTGATCCATGGTTTTCCATGGGCTCTTAGTTACTTGCTAGATCACTTGCTTTTGTTTGAAATTGTGCTTAGTATGGTTTTTGGAAGTATTTTGTAAAGAGGCCTTTGTTTAGGCAATCTTTGTAATGATTCTTGCTCGTAAGAATGTATACAAAGATGTTGATCTTTTGAAAATGTTTTCAAGTTTGTAAGATGTTTTGAAAGTGTTGTTGTTTGTTTTTAAAAATAGCAAGGATGTTTGTTTTGAAATGGAGCAAGTAATTAGGAGCAATCTACCTACTCAAATGTCTTTATTGTTCATTTTCTTTTCATTTGACATTGTTGTATTACCATTGATTTGGTAAGCAACCCTATCTTTGGATGTAAATGGGACGGGCATGGGTCATCGTATAACCATGATTAGCAATATTGCAAGGTATCTTAGTATTCTTTTTGAGGGGCTAAGATCATTTGTAAGGAAACTTAGATAGCATCATCGAGGGACTATGATCTTGTATTTTGTTTATTTTGCTAAGATATCTCACATGCGTAATATGGCCATTTTTGTAAGGCAACAAAGTGGATTTTACCCTAAGGGTGTATGTGTGAAAATGTGTTAATTTACATGCATCGATTTGTCTTTGATTAGGGTTTGCTATTTGGTTAATTTTAATCTTTCCATACAAAACCCTAATTACTAGTATTTGTATATAAAGCGATAAATTGCGGAAGTTAAAGCTGCTACGCTATTACAATACTTGTGGGAGGGGGGTATACAAATTGAATGGGGATTGCAAGAATGTAAACCTAGTTAATCTATTACAACCAAATTGAATGGGTATCAATGTGCAAGGAATTAAAATAAGTAATGTACAAAATGAATAAGTGCACAAAAATGCAAAATATAAAGGAAATGGGTCTTTGTTTGATTTTCAAGAGAAAGAGGGAAATTGTTTTAACCTAATTAATTAAAAGAAAATAATTAATTAAAATAATAAAAGTAAACCTAATTTACTAAGAAAAGATTTTAAATAAAAACCCTAAATCTATTAATTGATTAAAAAGAAATTAAGTTTATAAGAAAAGCATTTTTTTTGTTATTTTTGTCTTGGAAATAAATTATAGTATTATAAAATATTTTTGCCCTTTTTTTTATATTATAATAATATATTTAAATAGGTATAAAAGAAAATAAATAATAACCTAGTTCTAATTAAATTTACAAGATAATTAGTAAAGATTAATAAAGTATGATGAATAAAATAATTTTTTGTGTGAGAAAAATATTTAAACTAAATTAAAATGAAGATCTAATTTTTTAAATATTTTTTATGATTTTTAATATTAGTGAAAAATAATTAAGAAAAAACAAATAAAATAAAAATAAAAAATAAAATAAATTGGGCCAGGGGTGTAAACAGCCTGCAGGGAGGTCAGCTAGCAAAAATAAAAACAATACCAGACCCAAAGGGCCCACGCTTGCAAAAAATTGTTAGAAAGTCACAAAATATGAAAAAATGGGCAAAAGGGTACCACTGGGGCTCGAACCCAGGTCCCATAGCTTAACAGGCGCGCGCTTTACCACTGGGGTGGCTATACATCTGTTAACTTGTATGAAATAATAAATACATAACATAAAACGCGCCCTAACTGTACTTCATCTTCAACCTCCAGCCAAAGGATCTTTAACTTGCTCATTTCTCAACCATTTGTAAAAATGTAAACATGAAAATTGCTCCATTTTGTCACACGAATCCAAACATATAAATATCATAAACTATAAATCAAAGATGAATGAGAATTTTTAACAGTACCAAATTCTGACCTAAATATTTCAGAAAGTTCAAACTCAAAATTCTCCTAGCTCAATCAAAATAAATGAAATCTATGGACATGTACAACTTCAGGGCAATGATGTCTACATTTTATCTTCACAAATGTAAGCCTAACAATGCCTAAGTAATGAGATACAAGTTTAAGAAAAATACCTCAAAACTGGAAATCATGAAATGGATTTGAGCTTGTTTCAGGCAGTACTGTTGATCAGGTTAGCTTCCTTGGACCTCTAGGAAGCTAATGCAATGGCTGGCTTGAGCTGAGGGTGGCTGGAATGGTATGGAGAAGTCCAACTGTGATTCTTTGTTTTTGGTTATGGAATACAAGGAAAATGGTGTTACAAAAGTGAAATAGGTACATGGATGAGTTACTCTTGATGCAAGGAAGCTTTAGAAACTAAAAGGCCAAATAATGCACGAGGGAAATGTGAGTTTGAGGTTCAAGGTCAGAAACTGTGCAACAATGAAGTTGTTGGGCAATTTCTGATTTGAGAGAGTTTTGGTGTATTTCAGGGTGTTCAAACTCGTGTTCTACCTCACAAATAGTGACTCTATTTATAAGCAACAAGTTTGGGATGCTCTAGTTGATCAGAATTCAAATTTGCATCCTTAAGCTAAACATGTGATTTTTTGACAAAACAAGTTTCAAAGTCTTGTGTGCTTGCTAAGGTAGAGTGGTTATGCTTTAAACAAGCTTGCTTCTGACTTTGTGGATGGAGTGTCATCAGAGGGAACAAGTTAGAGGCTCAATGTGAACTTTATGCAAAAAAGGTTGCTTTACAAGAATGTCATTGTTAACTTTCTTCCCAAAATGGCAATGTGAATTAGATAAAGCTTAAATCACTTGGATTATAGCTCAAAAGTTTGTGTAATCCATTAATTATGGAGTGACAAACAAGTTTGAGGTCTTCAAAGCAAAGATTATGCAGCCTAACATTGATTTGGTTCATGTGTTCATCCAAAATGGCTTGTAATTCAAGTGAAAAAACCCTAACTTCATCTCGTCGATTCTCCCCACTCAAGAATGATCTCAAGGAGTTCTTGGACATTTTGGAAAGCTTGCCCTGTGCTCTACAACCCATCTTTGAATTGCTTTTGAAGATTCCTCTTAGAACTATATGAAAAAGTTCCATGAAGAAGTTGTGTGAAGAAAATTTGTAGATTTCATGGAGATCTACAACTTTCATTTCGGAAGTTTCTCTTGAATCATCTTGCATCAGGGTGAAAATTTGGCTCAAAGTTATGAAAAAACATGAAATTTCTAACACTTAGAAAAATTTCTAAGTTTATAAATTTTGACTTTTCAAAATGAAATCTTGACTTTTTGATTTCTTGATGAATAAGTTTCATATTTTGACATGTTTTGATGAATTATGATCTTTGGTACTTAAATTTAACCAAAAAGTCAAAGTTTGACTTTTCAGTATATAGTTGACTTTTGATCAATTGACTACAAAATTCATCTGTCAATCCAATGGATTTGTAATGTTTTGAATCATGTCATTAGGTCAAAATGATGCAATTGGACTCTTGAGATCATGCCTTAAACCAATTGACCATTTTCTAGGTCAAAAATCAGAAATTGCCCTTTCCCAGTCAAAACCCTAATTTTGACCATTTTGACCTTTTGGAGATTTGATCAAATTTCTTGAGGAATTATGGTCCAAAATTGATCAAATAATACATATGAGTCTAAAATGTTGATGTGGATCAAAAATTATGAAGTTTGACTGTAAATTGGCCATAGTTGACTTTTTCCCCAATACAGTTGATTTTTTGGTCAATTATTCAATTGACTGATCAAAACTGTGATCCAAGGCTTGAAACTTGGCATGAGTAATCTTGGAGGTCCATAATGGTACATTAAAGTCATATGGGACATTGGAAGTTCAAAAATCCTTGTGCAAACTCAAACCCTAATTTTGGTCATCAATGCATAAGGAGGTGTCTTGAGCTGATCAAACCCTAGTGCAGTTTTGAGCCCAAGGAGATCTTATGATAAAATTCTTTATAAGTGAGAGGGCATATTTTGGGGTACAACAACTTCCCCTGTTAAATTTTCTTAAGCCTGAGGAGTTAGATTGGCAAGTTTTGTCATTCGTGACTCGGAGGTGGAAGATGATTGGACACTAGAGTTCCTAGAAATTTCACTTGGTGATGTGATGTTAGAGGGAATGGGCTTAAAGATTCCATTTGGAGAGGTGATAGAAAGTTGTAGGGGATGGGCTTAAATATGCCATCCAAAAGTTATTGTTTGTGTTGTAATTTGTAAGCTGAAAGAATGAGTATCAGAATGGCGTCCATGTCTAGAGCGTCTCTAAACTGTATCTGGGAGCTGATTTTAAATGATTATCAGAATGGAATCCGCGTCTGGAGCGTATCTGAATTATATCTGAAAGCTTGAATCTGAATGAGTATCAGAATGGCATCTGTATCTGGAGCGTATCTGAACTGTATCTGAAAACTTGAATCTGAATGAGTATCAGAATGGCATCCGTATCTGGAGCGTATCTGAACTGTATCTGAAAACTTGAATCTGAATGAGTATCAGAATGGTGTCCATATCTGGAGCGTATCTGAACTGTATCAAAAGTTTTCTTTGAATGACTATCAGGATGGCATCCGTGTCTGGAGCGTATCTGAATTGTATCTGAAGTTGAGTCTGAATGAGTATCAAAATGGCATCCGTTACTGGTGCGTATCTGAACTGTATCTGAGAAGTTGGATCTGAATGAGTATCAGAATGGAATCTGTGTCTGGAGCGTATCTGAACTGTATCAAAAGTTGTCTTTGAATGAGTATCAGGATGGCATCCGTGTCTGGAGTGTATCTGAACTGTATCTGAAGATGAGTATGAATGAGTATCAAAATGGCATCCGTGTCTGATGCGTATTTGAACTATATCTGAGAAGTTGGATCTGAATGAGTATCAAAATGGCATCCGTGTCTGGAGCGTATCTGACTTGTATCTAAAGACTTTGAACATTGTTAATGGTAGCTGTTTGATTAATCTTATCCTAAAAAAGATAAAATGTTAGCTAATATGCAATGTTATGTTGTATGAAATGCATAGTATAATGCATTCGCATTATCAATGTTTATGATATATGATGCGATGTATGCACATGTGATCTAACTGTGATACACTGCTATTGGATTGGGGAAACTAAATCCCTGTCCGCTGCTGAGGATATGGAGTGTAAGTCTTCATGTTGTGAAGTTGAAGTGTTGATGAATTTCCGCTTAGAGAAACAAACTCTGTTGTAAGGGAAATGTTATGTACTGCTTGTAAAATCTTGAGAAATTGAACGACTTCTACTGGGGATTGATAATTGGAAGCTTGTTCCACTAGGAATTAAACTGCAAACTATGGGGGATTTATAGAAATAGCTTGGACATATTTCCCTACCTCTTAAAGCCATTAGTAATTGTCTTTTATTTTGTTTATTTGTAAACAATAATTATGTTCAAATGCATATGTTCAACAATGAATCATTGGACGTCTTTGTAAACAAAACACAAGAGTAAAGAAAAATAGATAGTTATGCACTTTCAAAGGAATATCTTTTTATTGACTTTGAGTTAGTATTTTTGTACAGTGAGACAAACATTCTAGTATGAGAACGCCGTCGTAAGAAAAAATGAAAATTTTAATACAAAGAAAAGATAGCTATGTGCAATAATCCCATGGGGTTCCCATTCTTCTATAGCCTTTGTATCTCTGAGCATCTTGTCTATTTGTTTCTTCGTCCGAAGATGATTGAATTAATCAGAACCTGAGTTTGCAGGTTGTCCGTAAGGTGATCCAACGGGACATAGTCATATGCTTTAATTCCCTAACTTTTGCCTAGACCGCCCTTTCGGGTTTTCAGTCCACCGGGAAACCCCTATTTGCCCAAGTCGCCCTTTCTGGTTTTCAACTTGCCGGGCGTACATATTTTTTGTTTTATCCCTAATTTTTGCCCGAACCTTTTCGGTTCGCTAGGATGCCCTTGTTTTTACTAGGTATGTCAACCTAGCGAGTCTCTTATGCATAGTATCTTTTGACTATGTCTGCGTTCGCAGGGTGCAGCAGGTCGTCACCATCCATAGTGGTCAAGATCATTTCTCCACCAGAGAAAATGTTTTTGATTATAAATGGTCCTTCATAGGTAGGAGTCCATTTGCCCTTGGGATCACCTTGTGGCAGTATAATGCGTTTGATCACTAAATCCCCAACTTGATACACTTGGCATTTGACCTTCTTGTTGAAAGCCTTGATCATCCTTTTTTGATACATTTGACCATGGCAGACAGCAGTAAGTCTTTTCTCATCAATCAAGTTTAATTGATCAAGTCGAGTCTGGATCCAATCATCTTCGTTCAGCCCCGCATCCTTCATAATCCTTAGAGAGGGGATTTGGACCTTGATAGGCAAGACAACCTCCATGCCGTAAACCAGAGAATAGGGTGTTGCCCCGGTTGATCTGCGAGTTGTGGTATGATACCCGTGGAGAGCGAATGGTAGCATCTCATGCCAGTCTTTGTATGTGACTGTCATTTTCTGTATGATCTTTTTAATGTTCTTATTCGCAACTTTGACAACACCATTCATCTTTGGCCGGTAAGGGGAAGAATTGTGATGCTGGATCTTGAATTACTCGCACAAGGAGCTGATCATAATGTTGTTGAGATTTTTACCATTGTCAGTGATGATCCTCTCCGGGATACCATACCGGCAAATGAGATTTTGCTTGATAGAACGGGCAACAACATTCTTGGTAACAGAAGCGAAGGAAGCTGCCTCCACCCACTTGGTGAAATAATTAATGGCCACTAAGATGAAGAGGTGTCCATTAGAGGCTGTCGGCTTGAGTTCCCCAATCATATCAATTCCCCACATAGCAAAGGGCCAAGGAGCCGTCAAGACATTCAGAGGAACCGGAGGTACGTGCACCTTGTCAGCATAAATCTGACACTTGTGGCAGGTTCGAGAGTGTTGATAGAAATCTGCTTCCATGGTAGACCAGTAATAGCCTGCCCGTAGGATTTTCTTTTCCATCATATGCCCACTGGAATGGGTTCCAAAAGTGCCTTCATGAAATTCATCCATGATCCTTTTAGCTTTAACCTTTCCTACGCACCGAAGTAACACATAGTCATGATTGCGTTTGTACAGGATGCCATTACTAAGGAAGAATTTAGCAGAGAATCTCCTTAAGAACTTCTTATCATTAACTGAAGCTCCTTCCGAATATTCTTGATCCTCGAGATACCTCTTGACTTCGTGAAACCAAGGCTGGTCCACTACTTCTTCAGTATTAATCTCGTGACAGTGAGCTGGTTCATCCATTCGTTCGATGGTGATTTGGGGAGCCTCGTTATCCAATTTAAGTTTAAACATAGATGACATTGTGGCTAGAGAGTCAAAAAAATTTCTTTATAAGGGATAAGGTTAGGGTGTTTGGTGTCCCATTCCCCTTTGATCAGACTGATATCCAAAGCTAAATCTCTGAATACATCCAAGGATTTGATCCCCAAGTCTATGGCAGCTCTGAGACCAAAGATGCATGCTTCGTATTCCGCCATGTTGTTTGTACAATTGAAGCAGAGTCTTGCGGTAAAGGGAGTATGACACCCTTCCGGAGATATAATTACAACATCGATACCATTGCCAAGTGAATTGGATGCCCCATCAAAGAACAGGGTCCATCGGGATCCTTGTTTAGGTCCGTCATACGGTCTGAATTCTTCACAGTTATTTACCGTCATGATGTCTTCATCTGGGAATTTGAACTTCATGGATTGGTAGTCTTCTACAGCTTGGTGAGCAAGGTGATCAGCTAATACACTGCCCTTTATAGCTTTCTGGGTAGTATATTGTATGTCATATTCCATCAGGATCATCTGCCATCTCGCTATTCTCTCAGAAAGAGTAGGCTTCTCGAAGATGTATTTTATCGGATCCATTTTAGATATCAACAAAGTAGTATGAATCAACATATACTGTCTTAGCCGGCGAGCAGCCCATTCCAGAGCGCAACAAGTTTTCTCGAGCAGTGAATATATGGTCTCATAGTCGGTAAACTTTTTTCTCAGGTAATAAATAGCATGCTCTTTTTGGCCAGACTCGTCATGCTGCCCCAATACACACCCCATTGAGTTTTCTAAAACAGTCAGATACATGATCAATGGTATTCCCTCGACTGGTGGCATCAACATAGGAGGCTCTTGCATGTATTCTTTGATTTTTTCAAAATCAACTTGGCACTCGTCATTCAATTTGACTACTTGATCATTCTTCAACAATATGAAGATTGGTTCACAAGTAGCTGTCAGGTGAGAGATGAGTCTGGCAATGTAGTTCAAACGTCCCAAGAACACTCTGACTTCCTTCTCAGTACGAGGAGCAGGCATCTCTTGTATTTCTTTTACCTTGGCAGGATCTACTTCAATACCTTTATTGTTGACGATAAAGCCTAGGAGTTTACCAGACCGTACCCTAAATGTTCATTTGTTTGGATTCAACCTCAGCTTGTACTTCTTCAGTCTCTCATACAGTTTTTGTAAGTGATCAAGATGCTCTTCTTCTGTTTGAGATCTGGATATCATGTCGTCCATATAGACCTCTATTTCGTGATGTATCATGTCGTGAAATAGGGCTACCATGGAACGCTGATAGGTTTCCCCAAAATTCTTCAGTCCGAATGGAATTCCCTTTTGCAGAAAGTACCCCACTGTGTGACAAAGGTTGTCTTCTCCATGTCCTCAGGAACCATTTTGATTTGGTTATAACCTGAGAAACCGTCCATGAAGGAAAACACTTTGTGTTGTGCCATATTATCAACTAAAATATCAATGCGAGGGAGTGGAAAATCATCCTTAGGGCTTGCCCTATTCAAGTCTCTATAGTCCACACACATTCGCACTTTGCCGTCTTTTTTGGGCATGGGAACAACATTGGAAACCCATTGGGAATAAGAGGTTACAACCAAGAATCCAGCATTGAATTGCTTCATGACTTCTGCTTTAATCTTTTCTGACATATCATGCCTCATGCGGCGAACCTTTTGCTTTACTGGCGGACAATCCTCTTTTGTAGGCAGACGATGTACCACAATATCTGCATCAAGTCCTGGCATGTCTTCATACGACCAGGAAAAGACTTCAACATAATCGTGTAACAACTGAATCAGACGCTCCTTGATACTGGGTTCCAGATTGGCACCCACCTTGACCTCTTTTTTGTCTTCTTCGGTACCTACGTTAATTGTACCCACGGGTTCCTCGTGAGGCTGAATGGTTCTCTCTTCTTGTTGTAGTAGTTTGGCAAGTTCCCCTAGTACTTCATAATCTTTCTCACCTACGTTTTCGGCTTGGTAGATTAGATTCTCAGAGTCACAAAAGGCCATAGCAGTATCGTTACCCATGGGATCCCGAATGGATGTATACCTGCATTGTAAGTGTGAGTGTGTGTAAGGGTATAGCTATCCTTGAAAGAAATAAAAATGTAAAGAGAAAAACAATAAGCACAAAATTTTGTATGCGAAAACGTCCATGATTCATTAATGTCATATGAAAATGAGATAATAACCCTTACAAATGGACCATTGTGCCTCGGGTAAGACACAAGGTTTTAAGAGTGCAAATTGTTTTAATATTACAGATCCAACAAAATGTAAAGACAGATTACTGTGGGATAAAAGTGATTGGGACAAAATCTCTAGCCTCCCAGTTGCTGAGCCCTCCACTAACAGTTGGGAATATCCAGCCCTCCAAGTCACAACTATCTTCATCATCTTCTACGGTGTTGACCTCGCGGTTGCTGATCTTTAGGGGTGGTCCTCCGGCACGAGCGCGGCGCACAGCCTTCTGGGCACCTGAAGTGAAACCCAGGCCAAACTTGTCAGACTTATATGGGATATCTGGGAGTTGTATCTAGATAGTGCACCCACCTTCTTCTACCACTGCTTTGGCATCCTTTAGAGATGGCATCCATAGTGGAGGCCTTGTGATCTTGGGAACATCCTTGGTTACTACCACATCTTGCGGGACCTCTTCAAAGTGTTGGAATGGAGTTTCAATAAATTCACCATCTAATTCCACATATCTGAAGGAATTGAGATGGCTGATCATATACTCTTCTTCTCCATGAACGGTGATAATCTTTCCTTGAATCGTATATTTCAACATTTGGTGCAACGTAGAAGTGACAACGCCAGCATTGTGAATCCATGGTCGGCCTAGCAAGCAGGAGTATGAAGGACAGATATCCATTACATAAAAAGTTGAATCAAAAGTTAGGGTTCCAACCTTTATGGGAATGTCTACCTCCCCATGCACCATCCTTTTCGAGCCGTCAAAAGCCCTTACTACTATGTTACTCGGCTTCAATGTCAGTCCCTCACAGTCAAGCCTATCAAGAGATTTTTTAGGAAATACATTCAGAGATGAGCCAGTGTCCACCAAAACATGAGCCAGGGTTGTGCCCCTACATTCGACTGAGACATGCAATGCCTCATTATGCTTCCTTCCTGATGTCGGAGTTGACTTTCTTGGAACTTGAATCTTCGGTGGCTGGCCAATCCTGCTTGATACCGTGGTAGTAGATATCCCCTCCATAATTCCATGATATGGTTTTGTATGACGAATATGGGACTGGTCCAAGCATTGTGATTATTAAAGGAGTTTCTTTCCAAACTGATGTAATTCTAACGGGTCTTTTGGTGGAGACCCTGGAAGAATTGGCGGAAATGGTAATGATAGAAACATCTTTAAAAGGAAAAGGTGGGACAGAAGTCTTTTCAAACAAAATTTCTTTGTTATCTATTAGGCACTGAACGCCTGCTTTCAACAAAGGACAGCTGGTTGGTGAGGATAAACAGAAATGACAGCCTTCATCACAGCTCAGGAACACACCGGCATTCAACAAGTTCACTTTAATAGTCAAGAGTGGGGTCATAAGTTCATCAACTGAAGTAACAAACATTTATTCTTCAATGGCATTGGTATTATGGCCATGTTTGGGCATAGGGGCAGAAATGACATTTGGCTTTTCAGGCGCATCGAATTCAATCTCTTTTGCTTCAATGAGGTCTTGTATTTTGTTCTTTAGAGCCCAACAATTATTAGTGTCATGGCCGGGACTTTCAGAGTGATATGCGCAACGGTCATTGGGATGATAGTGAGAAGATGTTGTATTAGGGTTCTTTGGAGCTTCTTTCAAAGTTACCAAATTGGACCTTAGTAGATGCAATAATACTTGAGATAGGGTCATGTTAATTCTGGTGAAGTGCCTGACAAATCTTTCCATCCTCGGTTGGTTGTTTCTTTGCTGATCAGGCGCAGGTTTAGGAATCATAATATCCCCCACCATTGGACGGCATTCGGCCCTATCTTGATTTCTTTTCGGATATACAACAACCACCTCTTTCTTTCCGATGAAAGGCTTCCTTACAGCTACAGAAGAGGATGTATCTTTTTGAATCTTTCCACTCTTTATCCCGGCTTTTACCCTTTCTCCGGTCAATATCAGTTAAGTAAAACCCGTCGATGAACTCCCAATTAAATGATTGAAGAAGGGACCATAAAAGGTGCCCAAGAACATGTCTACCAACTCTCTCTCAGATAGAGGGGGTTGAACTATTTCATCCAAGTCTCTCCATTTTTGCGCATAGTCCTTGAAACCTTCATTTGAAACCATGGCCATACTCTGGAGTTGAGTATGGGTAGGCGCAAGATCAACATTGTATTGGTATTGTTTGTAAAAGGCTGCAGCAAGATCTTCCCAGTTATGAACATTGACTCTTTCTAACTGGTAAAACCAATCAAGTTGAGTTCCAGATAGGATGTCTTGGAAGAAGTGTACCCATAAGTCTTTGTCAGCGGTATGGGGATGGATTTTCCTCACATAGGACCGAAGATGCATTTTAGGGCATGATACTCCGTCATACTTGGCGAACACAGGTGATTTGAATTTGGGAGGAGTGACAATCCCCAATACTAGCCCCAATTCCTCAAAGTCCAAGCCAGGAACTTTTTGGATTTCCATCGCACTCAACCGCTCTTCGAGATGTTTATACTTGTCATCAACTGGATGGTATTGTTCTTCAGAATAGTCTTCTTATTCCTCTACCTCTTCTGATTCTGATATGACAACTGTTTCCTTACCTTTCCCATCTTGATTGTCTCTCTCACCGAATGTCGTTGCAAAGTCTAAGGTCCTTCTTGTCTGCCCATGAAATATTCTTCCCATGTTGAGGACTCTGGTTACCTTCTTTGTCTTCTTTTTCTTTTCCTCAGCCAGCAAAGTCTTCAACTCTTCTTGTCCTTTGGCTAGGGTCAAGAGCAACTGTTGAAACTGTGTATTCTGAGCTTGGAGGTCCTTCATTGTTTGCTCGAGATCCATCTTACTGAAATAAACAGTAGAGAGATGACGAGACTTATTTCAAAAGACCAGGTTATGTTATGATGAATGGTATATGCATATGTAATGATTTCAAGGATTTCAAAGATTCAAATTTGTTTTAGACAAAAAGAAAACACACGTTATATTAATAAGTTAAAGCTTGAGTACATCAATGTCGTTTCGGGAAAAATAATACAAAAACTCTAAGATAAAAAGGTAGTTCGCATCCTCCTTGGTGCGATGTAGTAATTCAGAGTCTGCTCCTGATGAAGTAGTCTAGTGAGTTCCAAAACCTTCTTCTCGCTTGCGTAGAATTGGGCTTCGAAAGTATCTCGCTCCCCTTGAGTTGTATCCAATCTCTTTGTAGGTCTTCAAGAGAGATGGGCATATCAGGATGTAGGATAACATATGGAACTTCTCCCTCCATGACAGGCTCCATGATCACCGGGAGAATGGAGGTGTAAGGCATCATAAGACTCTGAGCACGAGTTCTTACCCATTTGAGGTAAGGCTCAAGAGGGATGGAATTTGTATGCCCCAAATTCTTGCTATCCACCTTGTTTAACATCCTCCAAGCTCGGATAAATCTCTGGCGAATACCTTGATCGTCGTTGTCATAGTCAAATACCAAACCTTGAATAATCATCTCGTGCGGGCCATCCTTTCGGGCGTTACCAAATTGTCTTAAGGCTAAGCAGAGGTTGTAGGTGATACCTCCCCTAATGCCAAGTAAAGTGACATTAGGTAATTATCCATAACGGTCGACATGATAACATTCTCTTTGGATCAGGAGAACCAATGAATGTCTGAATGTTTGAGCGTCATCAACCTTTGTGACCACCTTGAACCTTGCTCGTTCTTTAATACAGATTGGGGAAGATGAAAAATAAACCATCTTTCCAAGAGAGGAGTGCAACACATAAATACACCTCTTTTCCTCATAGTGCGAGTGTGAAAAGAGTGTAGGATATCTCCTAGCAATGTAGGCACCGGGTTGCGAGATATGAAGATTTTGACGGCGTTGACATATATGAGTTGGTCAGGATTTGGAAACAAAACCATTCCATAGATGAGGAGAGCCACAATTTACTCAAAGGCTTGTAAGTCCAAGGAGTTCCAATAGATTTTGGTTTTCTCGAACAAGAACTTTTCTAAGAAACCTTCGACACCACTCCTTGTTTCCCAATGAGTTGTGATATCAGATGAGTGCAAGTATAGAGCATGAGCAATCTCTTATGGCTTTGGGTATCTTTATGTACCGTTGAAAGGTAGTTGATTGAGAACGGGAATCCTCAAGAGTTGGGAGAATTCTTCCAAAGTAGGCACAAGTTGATAGTCGGGAAATGTGAAGCAATGGTTTAATAGATCAAAGAAATGAAATAGCACCTTCATCATATCCTCATCTGTGTTGGAGGTGACCAAGTTGAGTAGGCGACCATGTCTCTCGGTAAATGGAGAGTTTTCAGGGATCCTTGAAGCTATCTCCTTTAGTTGTGGAGGGGTCCTTACAAGATTGACTTGAATAGTTTTCCTGTGAAGTGAATCCATATCCTACAAAACAAGAACAAAGATGAATCCAAAAATCCTTGAAATGGTTAGTGAATGCATATGATGTTCATGATGTTCATGATGTTATGTACAAGTATGGATATACAAACAAAACAAACAAATCCTTAGGTTTAGACTTGCATGTAGTTTTATAGGTAAGTACCCTCTTGAAGTTTAGTTGGCTTAAACCTATCCTAGTAATAGTAACCGGGTTCTAAGGATCTCAATATCACTGGTTTGTTTCCTTGGTCATTGTTTCAGCACAAGCCTCTTTAATGGTGACCGAAATATCCCAAGAAACCAAACCTCAATGAGTGTAGTATCGAGTATCTACCAATTTCGGACTGCACCAAAGTCGGTCATCTCACTACATCCTAAAGGCCAAGTTGGTCAAGTAAAGGTTCTAAAATCCCATCAATGCTTCATGACATCACTCAACGGCCCCGTATTATCTTTGATTAACTCAAAGACTACCGGTACCCACAAATATTTCGCACTAACGTAGCTATTGCTTAGACCATGTCGGTATGCCCCGCACAGTTTCTACAACGTATTGCTACTTACCTATAATGTATCCAAAATCCATGTAGAGGATTCAAACACAAACAAAGAACCATAATGTATAGCATACAATTCAAACAATGTAAGCAAATAAATGTGATATATCCCTAAGGTAACCCCACTATTAGAATTATCCCCAGCAGAGTCGCCATTTCTGCGATACGGTAGGAGAACTGACTAGAGGGTTTTGCGTTTGATCTCAAATCTCACGGCTAGCAAGAGTCTCCACCGACTTTTCTTTTATCCAAAAGGAAAGGTGAAAAAGCACAGGAAAGACCTTTGAGATTGTTTCTTGAGTTCGGGGGGTAGATTATGAAAAGGGAAGGTATTAGCACCCTTTTCATCCATGGTTTTCCATGGGCTCTTAGTTACTTGCTAGATAACTTGCTTTTGTTTGAAATTGTGCTCAGTATGGTTTTTGAAAGTATTTTGTAAAGAAGCCTTTGTTTAGGCAATCTTTGTAATGATTCGTGTTCGTAAGAATGTATACAAAGATGTTGATCTTTTTAAAATATTTTCAAGTTTGTAACATGTTTTGAAAGTGTTGGTGTTTGTTTTTGAAAATAGAAAGGATGTTTGTTTAGAAATGGAGCAAGTAATTAGGAGCAATCTATCTACTCAAATGTCTTTCTTGTTCATTTTCTTTTCCTTTGACATTGTTGTCTTACCATTGATTTGGTAAGCAACCCTATCTTTGGATGTAAACGGGACGAGCATTGGTCATCGTATAACCATGATTAGCAATATTGCAAGGTATCTTAGAATTCTTGTTGAGGGGCTAAGATCATTTATAAGACAACTTAGATAGCGTCATCGAGGGACTATGATCTTGTATTTTGTTTATTTTGCTAAGATATCTCATATGTGTAATATGACCATTTTTGTAAGGCAACAAAGTGGATTTTACCCTAAAGGTGTATGTGTGAAACTGTGTTGATTTACATGCATCGATTTGTCTTTGATTAGGGTTTGCTATTTGGTTGGTTTTAATCTTTCCATACAAAAACCTAATTACTAGTATTTGTATATAAAGCGATAAATTGCGGAAGTTAAAGTTGCTACGCTATTACAATAATTGTGGGAGGGGGGTATACAAATTGAATAGGGATTGCAAGAATGTAAACCTAGTTAATCTATTACAACCAAATTGAATGGGTATCAATGTGCAAAGAATTAAAATAAGTAATGTACAAAATGAATAAGTGCACAAAAATGCAAAATATAAAGGAAATGGGTCTTTGTTTGATTTTCATGAGAAAGAGGGAAATTGTTTTAGCCTAATTAATTAAAAGAAAATAATTAATTAAAATAATAAAAGTCAACCTAATTTACTAAGAAAATAATTTAAATAAAAATCCTAAATCTATAAATTGATTAAAAAAATTAAGTTTATAACAAAAGCATTTTTTTTTTGTTATTTTTGTCTTGGAAATAAATTATAGTATTATAAAATATTTTTGGCCTTTTTTTTATATTATAATAATATATTTAAATAGGTATAAAAGAAAATAAATAATAACCTAGTTCTAATTAAATTTATAAGATAATTAGTAAAGATAAATAAAGTATGATGAATAAAACAATTTTTTGTGTGAGAAAAATATTTAAACTAAATTAAAATGAAGATCTAAATTTTTTTTATATTTTTTATGATTTATAATATTAGTGAAAAATAATTAAGAAAAAAAAAATAAAAAATAAAAAATAAATTAAATTGGGCCAGGGGTGTAAACAGCCTGCAGGGAGGTCAGCTAGCAAAAATAAAAACAATACCAGGCCCAAAGGGCCCAGCGCCTGCAAAAAAATGTTAGAAAGTCACAAAATATGAAAAAATGGGCAAAAGGGTACCACTAGGACTAGAATCCAGGTCCAATAGGTTAACAGGCGCGCGCTTTACCACTGGGGTGGCTATACATTCGTTAACTTGTATGAAATAATAAATACAAAACACAAAACGCGCCCTGACTGTACTTCATCTTTAACCTCCAGCCAAAGGATCTGTAACTTGCTCATTTCTCAACCATTTGTAAAAATGTAAACATGAAAATTACTCCATTTTGTCACACGAATCCAAAATTTATAAATATCATAAACTATAAATCAAATATGAATGAGAATTTTTAACAGTACCAAATTCTGACCTAAATATTTCAGAAAGTTCAAACTCAAAATTCTCCTAGCTCAATCAAAATAAATGAAATCTATGGACAAGTACAGCTTCAGGGCAATGATGTTTACATTTTATCTTCAAAAATGCAAGCCTAACAATGCCTAAGTAATGAGATAGAATTTCAAGAAAAATACCTCAAAACTGGAAATCGTGAAATGGATTTGAGCTTGTTTCAGGCAGTGCTGATGATCAGGTTAGCTTCCTTGGACCTCTAGAAAGCTAATGCAATGGTTGGCTTGAGTTGAGGGTGGCTGGAATAGTCTAGAGAAGTCCAACTGTGATGCTCTGTTTTTGGTTATGGAAGACAGAGAAAATGGTGTTACAGAAGTGAAACAGGTACATGGATGAGTTACTCTTGATGCAAGGAATCTTTAGAAACTAAAAGGCTAAGAAACGCACGAGGGAAATGTGAGTTTGAGGTTCAAGGTCAAAAACTGTGCAACAATGGAGTTTTTGGGCAATTTCTGATTTGAGATAGTTTTGGTGTATTTCAGGGTGTTCAAACTCGTGTTCTAGCTCACAAATAGTGACTCTATTTATAAGCAACAAGTTTGGGATGCTCTAGTTGATCAGAATTCAAATTTGCATCCTAAGCTAAACATGTGATTTTTTGACAAAACAAGTTTCAAAGTCTTGTGTACTTGCTAAGATAGAGTGGTTATTATTTAAACAAGCTTGCTTCTAACTTTGTGGATGGAGTGTGATCAGAGGGAACAAGTTAGAGGCTCAATGTGAACTTTATGCAAAAAACTTGCTTTACAAGAATGGCATTGTTAACTTTCTTCCCAAAATGGCAATGTGAATTTGATAAAGCTTAAATCACTTGGATTATAGCTCAAAAGTTTTTGTAATCCATTAATTATGGAGTGACAAACAAGTTTGAGGCCTGCAAAGAAAAAATTATGCAGCCTAACATTGATTTGGTTCATGTGTTCATCCAAAATGGCTTGTAATTCAAGTGACAAAACCCTAACTTCATCTCTTCGATTCTCCCTACTCAAGAATGATCTCAAGGAGTTATTGGATATTTTGGAAAGTTTTAAATGTGATCTACAACCCATATTTGAATTTATTTTGAATATTTCCCTTGGAACTATATGAAAAAGTGCCATGAAGTTAGGTCAAAATCCTGACCAAATTAGGGCAAAATTTCACTAAGTGTTTAGTTTCATGACCATATGTTCATAAAATTATAACTTGAGATCCAAGCACTTTTGGAAGAAGTTGTGTGAATAAAAGTTGTAGATTTCATGGATATATATAACTTTCATGTTGGAAGTTTCTTTTTAATCATCTTGCATCATGGTGAAAATTTGGCTCAAAGTTATGAAAAAACATGAAATTTCTAACACTTAGAAAAATTTCTAAGTTTAGAAATTTTGACTTTTCAAAATGAAATCTTGACTTTTTTATTTATTGATGAATAAGTTTCATATTTTGACATTTTTTATGAATTATGATCTTTGGTATTTAAATTTGACCAAAAAGTCAAAGTTAGACGTTTCAGTATACCGTTAAATTTTGATCAGTTCACTACAAAATTCATCTCTCAATTCAATGGATTTGCAATGTTTTGAATCATGTCATTAGGTCAAAATTATGCAATTGGACTCTTGAGATCATGCCTTAAACTAATTGACCATTTGCTAGGTCAAAAATCAGAAATTGCCCTTTCCCAATCGAAACCCTAATTTTGACCATTTTGCCCTTTTGGAGATTTGATTAAATTTCTTGAGGAATTGTGGTCCAAACTTGATCAAATGATGCATATGAGTCTAAAGTGTTGATGTGGATAAAAAAATATGAATTTTTACTGTAAATTGGCCATAGTTGACTTTTCCCCAATATAGTTGATTTTTAGGTCAATTGTTCAATTGACTGATCAAAAGTGTGATCCAAGGCTTGAAACTTGGCATGAGTAATATTGGGGTTCCATAATGGTCCATGAAAGTCATATGGCATTAGTGCATAAGGAGGTGTCTTGAGCTGATCAAACCCTAGTGTAGTTTTGAGCCCAATGAGATCTTGTGAGCAAATTCTTGATAAGTGAGAGGGAAATTTTTTGGGTACAACAATTATGGACCCCCAAGATTACTCATGTCAAGTTGCAAGCTTTGAATCACATTTTTGATCAGTCAATTGAGCAGTTGACCTAAAAATCATTTTTAATGGGGAAAAAGTCAACTATGGCCAGTTTACAGTCAAACTTCATAATTTTTAATCCACATCAACATTTTAAACTCATATGTATCATTTTATCAAGTTTGTACCATAATTCCTCAAGAAATTTGATCAAATCTCCAAAAGGGCAAAATGGTCAAAATTAGGGTTTTGACTTGGAAAGGGCAATTTCTGATTTTTGACCTAGAAAATGGTCAATTGGTTTAAGTCATGATATAAAGAGTCCAATTACATCATTTTGACCTAATGACATGATTCAAAACATTGCAAATCCACTGGATGGACAGATGAATTTTGCAGTCAATTGATCAAAAGTCAACTGTATACTGAAAACTCAAACTTTGACTTTTTGGTCAAATTTAAGTACCAAAGATCACAATTCATCAAAACATGTCAAAATATGAAACTTATTCATCAAGAAATCAAAAAGTCAAGATTTCATTTTGAAAAGTCAAAATTTCTAAACTTAGAAATTTTTCTAAGTGTTGAAAATTCATGTTTTTTTCATAACTTTGAGCCAAATTTTCACCATGATCTAAGATGATTCAAGAGAAACTCCCAACATGAAAGTTGTAGATCTCCATGAAATATACAAATTTTATCACACAACTTCTTCCAAAAGTTCTTGGATCTCAAGTTATAATTTCAAGAACATAGGATCATGAAACTAAACACTTAGTGAAATTTTCCCCTAATTTAGTCAGGATTTTGACTCAACTTCATGGCACTTTTTCATATAGTTCCAAGGGGAATATTCAAAATCAATTCAAAGATGGGTTCTAGAGAACATTGCAATCTTTCCAAAATGTCAAATAACTCCTTGAGATCATCCTTGAGTAGGGAGAATCGAAGAGATGAAGTTGGTGTTTTATCACTTGAGTTACAAGGCATTTTGTGATGAACAAGAATCCAATTTCAAACCTATGTTGCACAATATTGTTTTGCAGGCTTCTAAACCTCAAGATCTCTCCATAATCAGAAGACACACTTGCTTTTGAGCTATTATCAAAGTGTTCCAAGCATTGTCCAAACCATTTTTCCATTTTTGGAAGAAAGCTACCATTCCATTCTTGAAAAGTTGCTTTAATCACAAAGTCAACTTGTCTTGAGCTTCTAACTTATTCTTTCTGCACACATAACTCCTATAAACCAAAAGCAATGTGTCTAAGACCTAAGAAAGCTCAGAACATGCTTGTACAATACTTGAGATTTCTCATTTCACTTTTCTTCAAAAGTAAGTTATAGATTCATAACCCTATAACTAAGAAACCTAGAGTGATTTTGTGCTCTAATCTTTTTCATACATATTAACAAGTTTATTGCAAGATAATGCACGAGGTCAAGCATCTTAAAACTCTCCCAAACACCCTTACTACACAAGACTGCTCAACTTGACAGTTTTGAGCCAAAACTCTCCATCTCCATTTCCACTCGTGCGTTTTGATCCTTAATCATTCAAACACCTTACATACATCATACACAAGTGATCCAGGCCCCTGTTTCAAGACTGTAACCCCTCCATCACTATTCACCATTTTTAAACATCAAGCTTGCAGGTTCACTTGATTAGGAAGATTCATGGACTTTCAAAGCAAAGTAGGAGTTGGAATACACTCAAGGAGGTCCAGGCAAGCTAAACAGATTCTTAGGACACTTAATAGCTTGCTCAAACTCCATACATGAATACTTCTGCAAGAGGTAAGTTTTCAAACTTCAATATCTTGATACAAGCATCCTATGTGCATACATTCTGAAGTAAAAATGTAGATATCATTGCTCTAAAGCTAACCATGTCCATAGTTTTCATTTATATTGACTGTGTGTAGAGAATTTCATATTTGAACTTTCTGAAAAAATTAGGTTTCAATTTAGGGCCAGCAAAATTAATCTTCATCTTTGACTTTTAGCTTACATAAGTTACATGGTTGGATTCGTGAGGAAAAATAGCACAACTTTCATGTTTTCATTTTCCATTTTTGTTGAGAAATGAATGAGATACAGGTGGTCTGGCTGGCTGAAGGTTGAAGATGAAGTACAGGTCATGGAGACGTTTTACCTTATGTATTTATTGTTTCATTTGTATTAACGGATGTATAGCCACCCCAGTGGTAAGGCAACACGCTGGTAATCAGGAGGTCATGGGTTCGAGCCTCAGCGCGCGCTGCCTTTTGCTTTTTTCACTCATTTTACATTTTTTGTTCCTTCTAGCGCATGGGCCTCCCCCCTCCTGGGTCTGACTTTTTTTCTAACCTTCCCCCCTATTTCATATTTACACCCTGGCCCAATTTAATTTTATTTCTTCATTTTTTTATTTTACTTATTTTCTCAAATATATTTTCTAAATACTAAAAAATGATAAAAATGCAAAAAATGGTAAATTCATTCATTTTTTATACCTTGTATTTAGGTAAATTCCTTGTATATTCATATCAATTAAATATGGTTGTAATAGACTAATTAGGGTTTTAATTTCTTTCAATCCCCATTTATATATTGTACACCCCCTTCCCACAAATCATGTAATAGCTCAGTATTTTTATTTTCCGCAATTTAAATGCTTTATATTCAGATGCTAGTAATTAGGGTTTGTATGTAAAGAATAAAATAAATCAAATAGAAAACCCTAATTCAAGACAAAATCAATCATGAAAACAATACACTTGACCCAAGCACCCCTAGGGTAAACTCCACTTGGTTGCCTTATACAAAATGTCCATATTACGCATGTAAGGTATCTTAGCAAAAACAAGCAAATACAAGATCGTAGTCCCTCGATGACGATATCTAAGTTGCGTTACAAATGATCTTAGTCCCTCAAAAAGAATGCTAAGATGCCTGCAACATTGCTAATCATGGCTACACGATGACCCACGCCCGTCCCGTTTACATCCAAAGATAGGGTGGCTTACCAAATCAATGGTAAGACAACAATGTCAAAGGAAAAGGAAATGAACAAGAAAGACATTTGAGTAGGTAGATTGCTCCTAATTACTTGCTCCATTTCAAAACAAACATCCTTCCTATTTTCAAAACAATCACATACACTTTCAAACATCTTACAAAATTGAAAACATTTTCAAAAGATCAAACATCTTTGTATACATTCTTACGAACGAGAATCATTACAAAGATTGCCTAAACAATGGCCTCTTTACAAAATACTTTCAAAAACCACACAAAGCACAATTTAAAACAAAAGCAAGTGATCTAGCAAGTAACTAAGAGCCCATGGAAAACCATGGATGAAAAGGGTGCTAATACCTTCCCTTTTCATAATCTACCCCCCGAACCCAAGAAATAATCTCAAAGGTCTTTCCTTTGCTTTTTCACCTTACCTTTAGGATAAAAGAAAAGTCGATGGTGACTCTTGCTAACCGCAACATTTGCGATCAAACGCAAAACACCCAAGTCAGTTCTCCCACCGTATCACAGAACTGGCGACTCTACTTGGGAGAATCTTAAAAGCGGGGTTACCTTAATGCTAGATGACATTTATTTGCTTCCATTGTTTGAATTGTATGTTTTACATTTTGTTTCTTTGTTTGGGTTTGAATCCTCTACCCGAATTTGGGATACCTTATAGGTAAGTAGCAATACATTGTGGAAACTGTGCGGGGTATACCGACTTGGTCTAAGAAATAGCTATGTTAGTGCGACATATTTGTGGGTACCGATAGCCTTTGAGTTAATCAAAGAAAATACGGGGCCTTTGAATGATGTCATAAAGCACTAATGAACTTTTAGAACCTTTACTTGACCAACTTGGCCTTTAGGATGTACTGAGACGACCGACTTTGGTGCAGTCCAAAGTTGGTAGATACTCGATACTACACTCATTGAGGTTTGGTTTCTTGGGATATTTCGATCGCTATTAAAGAGGCTTGTGCTGAAACAATGACCAAGGAAACAAACCAGTGATATTGAGCTCCTTAGAACCCAGTTACTATTACTAGGACAGGTTTAAGCCAGTTAAACTTCAAGAGGGTACTTACCTATAAAACTCCATGCAATCCTAAACCTAAGGATTTGTTTGTTTTGTTTATGCATACTTGTACATAACATCATGAACATCATGAACATCATATACATCCACTAACCATTTCAAGGATTTTGGGATTCATCTGTGTTCTTGTTTTGTAGGATATGGATTCACTTCACAGGAAAACTATTTAAGTCAATCTTGTAAGGATCCCTCCACAACTCAAGGAGCTAGCTTTAAGGATTCCTGAAAACTATCCATTTACCGAGAGACATGGTCGCCTACTCAACTTCTTCATCTCCAACACAAATGAGGATATGATGAAAGTGCTCTTTCAGTTCTTTGATCCTTTACACCATTGCTTCACATTTCCCGATTATTAACTTGTGCCAACTTTGGAAGAATTCTCCCAACTCTTGAGGATTCCCATTCTCAATTAACTACCTTTCAGCCGTACGGAAAGATACCCAAAGCCAGAAGAGATTGCTCAAGCTCTACACTTGCACTCATCTGATGTCACAACTCATTGGGAAACAAGGAGTGGCGTCAAGGGTTTCCTAGCAAAGTTCCTATTTGAGAAAGCCCAAAATTGTTGGAATTCCTTGGACTTGCAAACCTTTGAGGAAATTCTGGCTCTCCTCATATATGGGATGATTTTATTTCCAAATCATGACCAACTCATAGATGTCAACACCGTCAAAATCTTCATATCCCGCAACCCGGTGCCTACATTGCTAGGAGATATCCCACACTCTTTTCACACTCGCACAATGAGGAAAAGAGGTGTCCTTATGTGTTGCACTACTCTCTTGGAAATATGGTTTATTTTGCATCTTCCCCAATCTGTATTAAAAAATGAGCAAGGTTCAAGGTGGTCACAAAGGTTGATGACGCTCAAACATTCGGACATTCATTGGTGCTCTCGGTCTAAAGAGAATGTTATCATTGTCGACCGTTGTGGATAATTCCCTAATGTCCCTTTACTTGGCATTAGGGGTGGTATCACCTACAACCCCTGCTTAGCCTTAAGACAATTTGGTTACGCCCGAAGGGATGGCCCGCACGAGATGCTGATTCAAGGTTTGGTATTTGACTACGACAACGACGATCAAGGTCTTCGCCAAAGATTTATCCGAGCTTGGAGGATGTTAAACAAGGTGGATAATAAGACTTTTGGGCATAAAAATTCCATCCCTCTTGAGCCTTACCTCAAATGGGTACGAACTCGTGCTCAGAGTCTTATGATGCCTTACCCCTCCATTCTATTGGTAATCATTGAGCCTGTCATGGAAGGAGATGTTCCATACACTATCCTACATCTTGACATGCCTACCTCTCTTGAAGACCTACAAAGGGATTGGATACAACTCAAGGGAGAGCGAGATACCTTTGAAGCCCAATTCTACGCGAGCGAGAAGAAGGTTTTGGAACTCATTAGGCTACTTCATGAGGAGCATACTCTCAATGCCTACATCGCGCCAAAGAGGATGCGCACTACCTTTTTATCTTAGAGCTTTTGTATTTCCTTATAAGCCCAAGAGGCACTGATGTACTCAAGCTTTAACTTATTAATATAACGTATGTTTCCTTTTTTTCTAAAACAAATTTGAATCTTTGAAATCCTTGAAATCATTACATATGCATATACAATTCATTATAACATAAGCAGGTCTTTTGCAACAAGTCTCCTCATCTCTCTACTGTTTATTTCAGTAAGATGGATCTTGAGCAAACAGTGAAGGACCTCCAAGCTCAGAATACACAGTTTCAACTGTTGCTCTTGACCCTAGCCAAAGGACAAGAAGAGTTGAAGACTTTGCTGGCTGAGGAGAAGAAAAAGAAGACAAAGAAGGTAACCGGAGTCCTAAACATGGGAAGAAGATTTCATGGGCAGACAAGAAGGACCTTAGACTTTGCAATGACATCCGGTGAGAGAGACAATCAAGATGGGAAAGGCAAGGAAACAGTTGTCCTGTCAGAATCGGAAGAGGAAGAGGAAGAAGAAGAATATTATGAAGAACAATACCCTCTAGCTGATGACAAGTATAAACATCTCGAAGAACAGTTGAGTGCGATGGAAATCCAAAAAGTGCTTGCCTTGGACTTTGAGGAATTGGGGTTAGTGTTAGGGATTGTCATTCCTCCCAAATTCAAAGCACCTGTGTTCGCCAAGTATGACAAAGTCTCATGCCCTAAAATGCATCTTTGGTCCTATGTGAGGAAAATCCAGCCCCATACCACTGACAAAGACTTATGGGTACACTTCTTCCAAGACAGCCTGTTTGGAACTCAACTTGATTAGTTTTACCAGTTAGAAAGAGCCAATGTTCATAACTGGGAAGATCTTGCTGCAGCCTTTTACAAACAATACCAATACCATGATGATCTTGCGCCTACCCGTACTCTACTCCAGAGTATGGCCATGATTTCCAATGAAGGTTTCAAAGAATATTCACAAAAATGGAGAGATTTAGTCATAAGAGTTTAACCCCCTCTATCTGAGAGAGAGTTGGTAGACATTTTCTTGGGCACCTTGTCTGGTCCCTTCTTCAATCATTTAATTGCAAGTTCATCGGAAGGTTTTACTGAACTGATATTGATCGGAGAAAGGGTAGAAGCCGGGATAAAGAGTGGAAAGATTTAAAAAGATACATCCTCTTCTACCATAAGGAAGCCCTTTATCGGAAAGAAAGAAGTGGTTGCTGTTTATCCTCAGAGAAATCAAGATAAGGCCGAACTCCGACCAATGGTAGGGGCTGTTATGATTCCTAAGCATGCGCCTGATCAACAAAGAAATAACCAACCAAGGATGGAAAGGCCAGTCAGACAATTAACCAGAATTAACATGACCCTATCTCAAGTATTGCCTCATCTGTTAAGATCCAACCTGGCGACTTTGAAAGAAGCTCCAAAGAATCCTAATACAACATCTCCTCACTATCATCCCAATGCCCGTTGCGCGTATCACTCTGAAAGTCCCGGCCATGACCCTAATAACTGTTGGGCTCTAAAGAACAAAATATAAGACCTCATTGAAGCAAAAGAGATTGAATTCGATGCGCCCAAAAAGCCAAATGTCATTTCTGCCCATATGCCCAAACATGGCCATAATACCAATGCCATTGAAGATGAAATGTTTGTTACTTCAATTGATGAACTTATGACCCACTCTTGACTATTAAAGTGAACTTGTTAAATGTCGGTGTGTTCCCGGGCTGTGATGAAGGCTGTCATTTCTGTTTGTCTTCACCAACCAGATGTCCTTTATAAAAAATAGGCTCTCAATGCCTAATAGATAACAAATAAATTTTGTTTGAAAAGACTTTTGTTCCACCTGTTCCTTTTAAATATGTCTCTATCATTACCATTTCTGCCAATTGTTCCAGGGTCTCCACCAAAAGACCCGTTAGAATTACATCAGTTCCGAAAGCAATTCCTTTAATAATCACAATGCCTAGACCAGTCCCATATTCGTCAGACAAAACCATACCATGTAATTATGAAGGGGATGTCTACTACCACGGTATCAAGCAGGATTGGCCAGCCGCCGAAGATTCGAGTTCTGAGAAGTCAACTCCGACATCAGTAATATTGCAGGAACTAGCAAGATTACCCGAAGCAGAAGGATATTCTCTCCAGAAATATCTCCCCCAAAAGTAGTTTCTGGACCCGTAATCATTCCTGTTGTTGCTCCCCCCAAGTCTATTCCCAGTCCTACAACCATCTCCACTAATACTCCAACTAACAAAGATGTTACAACCCCTGTTATCATTCTTACTGTAACTCCTGCTTCCGAGTTAACCGAGACTCGAGGTAAAAGTATTCTGATAGAGCCTGTCCGGACGAAGGCTCAATCATTGGATATCCTTAAGACCTCCCGGAAAGAGATGGAGGAAATTCTGAAGATCATAAAAAGAAGCAACTATGATGTAGTTGAACATCTGGGGAAAACTCCCTCTAAAATTTCCATGCTGGCATTACTACTATGTTCAGAGGCGCATGCAAAAGCCTTGGTAAAATTCCTGAAAACTGCCCATGTACCCCAAGAGACATCTGTCGATCAGTTTCAAGACTGCGTAGCCAGCTTGACTGCAGATAATGGTCTAGGTTTTTCGGATGCTGATTTAATGCCAAGAGGAATGAAGCATAATTAAGCATTGCACGTCTCAGTTGAATGTAGGGGCACAACCATGGCTCATGTTTTTGGTGGACACTGGCACATCTCTGAATGTATTGCCTAAAAAAGCTCTTGATAGGCTTAAATGTGAGGGATTGACATTGAATCCAAGTAACATAGTAGTAAGGGCTTTTGACGGCTCGAAAAGGATGGTACATGGGGAAGTGGATATCCCCATAAAGGTTGGAACCCAAACATTTGATTCAACTTTTTATGTAATGGATATCCATCCCTCATATTCCTGCTTGCTAGGCTGACCATGGATTCACAATGCTGGCGCTGTCACTTATACGTTGCACCAAATGCTGAAATATCCGATTCAAGGGAAGATTATCACTGTTCATGGAGAAGAAGAGTATATGATCAGCCATCTCAATTCCTTTAGATATGTGGAATTAGATGGTGAATTTATTGAAACTCCATTCCAACACTTTGAAGAGGTCCCGCAAGATGTGGCAGTAACCAAGGTTGTTCCCAAGATCACAAGGCCTCCACTCCAGATGTCATCTCTGAAGGATGCTAAAGCTGTGGTAGAAGAAGGTGGGTGCACTTTCTGGGGACAACTCCTAGATATCCCATATAAGTCTGACAAGTTTCTCCTAGGTTTCACTTCAGGTGCCCAGAAGGCTGTACACCGCGCTCGTGCCGGAGGACCACCCCAGAAGATCAGAAACCACGAGGTCAACGCCGTAGAAGATGATGAAGATAGATGTGACTTGGAGGAATGAATATACCCAATTGTCAGTGGAGGGCTCATCAACTGGGAGGCTAGAGATTTTGTCCCAATCACTTTTCTCCCACAGTAATCTGTCTTTACATTTTGTTGGATCTGTAATATTAAAACAATTCGCACTCTTAAAACCTTGTGTCTTACCCGAGGCAAAATGGTCCATTTGTAAGGGTTATTATCTCATTTTCATATGACATCAATGAATCATGGACGTTTTCGCATACAAACTTTTGTGCTCATTGTTTTTCTTTTACATTTTCATTTCTTTCAAAGATAGCTATACCCTTACGCATACTCACGCTCACAATGCAGGTATACATCCATTTGGGATCCCATGGGTAACGATATTGGTATGGCATTTTGTGACTCTGAGAATCTAATCTACCAAGCTGAAGACGAAGGTGAGGAAGATTGTGAAGTACCAGGGGAGCTTTCAAGACTACTACAACAAGTAGAGAGAACCATTCAGCCTCACGAGGAACCCGTGGATACAATCTACCTAGGTACCAAAGTAGACAAAAAAGAGTTCAAGATGGGTGCCAATCTGGAACCCGGTGTCAAGGAGTGTCTGATTCAGTTGTTACACGATTATGTTGAAGTCTTTTCCTGGTCGTATGAAGACATGCCAGGACTTGATGCAGATATTGTGGTACATTGTCTGCCTACAAGAGAGGATTGTCCGTCAGTAAAGCAAAAGGTTCGCCGCATGAGGCATGATATGTTAGAAAAGATTAAAGTATAAGTCATGAAGCAATTCAATGCTGGATTCTTGGCTGTCACCTCTTATCCCCTATGAGTTTCCAATGTTGTTCCCGTGCCCAAAAAATACGGCAAAGTGCGAATGTGTGTGGACTACAGAGATTTGAATAGGGCAAGCCTTAAGGATGATTTTCCACTCCCCCACATTGATATTATAGTTGACAATACGGCACAACACAAAGTGTTTTCCTTCATGGACGGATTCTCAGGTTACAATCAAATCAAAATGGCGCATGAGGACATGGAGAAAACAACGTTTGTCACGCAGTGGGGCACTATCTGCTATAAGGTGATGCCATTCGGACTAAAGAATGTTTGGGCAACTTATCAGCGTGCCATGGTAGCTTTATTTCATGACATGATACATCACGAAATAAATGTCTACATAGACGATATGATAGGCAGATCTGAAACAAAAGAAGAGCATCTTGATCACTTACAAAAACTATTTGAGAGACTGAAGAAGTACAAGCTGAGGTTGAATCCAAACAAATGCACATTTGGGGTACGGTCTGGTAAACTCCTAGGATTTGTCATCAGCAATAAAGGTATTGAAGTAGATCCTGCCAAGGTAAAAGAGATACAAGAGATACCTGCTCCTCGTACTGAGAAGATAGTCAGAGGGTTCTTGGGACGTTTGAACTACATTGCCAGATTTATCTCTCACCTGACAGCTACTTGTGAACCAATCTTCAAATTGTTGAAGAAAGATCAAGTAGTCAAATGGAATGACGAGTGCCAAGTTGCTTTTGACAAAATCAAAGAATACTTACAAGAGCCTCCATTGTTGATGCCACCAGTCGAGGGAAAACCATTGATCATGTATCTGACTGTTTTAGAAAACTCAATGGGGTGTGTATTGGGGCAGCATGACGAGTCTGGCCGAAAAGAGCATCATGTTTACTACCTGAGCAAAAAGTTTACCGACTGTGAAACCAGATATTCACTGCTTGAGAAAACTTGCTGCGCTCTGGCATGGGATGCTCGCCGGCTAAGACAGTATATGCTGACTCATACTACCTTATTGATATCTAAAATGGATCTGATAAAATACATCTTCGAGAAACCTGCTCTCTCCGGGAGAATAACGAGATGGCAGATGATCCTAACAGAGTACGACATACAGTATACCACCCAGAAGGCAATAAAGGGCAGTGTATTAGCTGATCACCTTGCTCACCAAGCCATGGAAGACTACCAAACCATGAAGTTCGAATTTCCGGATGAAGACATCATGATGTTAGACAACTGTAAAGAATCCAGGCCATATGACAGACCTAAACAAGGATCCCGATGGACCATGTTATTTGATGGGGAATCCAATGCACTTTGCAATGGTATCGGTGTTGTACTCATATCTCCGGAAGGGTGTCATACTCCCTTTACAAAAAGACTCTTCTTCAATTGTACAAACAACATGGCAGAATACGAAGCATGCATCTTTGGTCTCAGAGCTGCCATAAACTCGGGGATCAAATCCTTGGATGTATTCGGAGATTCAGCTTTGGTTATCAGTCAGATTAAAGGGGAATGGGACACCAAACACCCTAACCTGATCCCTTACAATGAACATGTTTTGACATTGCTACCACATTTACAGAAGATTACCTTCGAGCATTTCCCGCGAGAAGAAAATCAGCTAGTAGACGCACCAGCCACAATGTCATCCATGTTTAAACTTAAATGGGATGACGAGGCTCCCCAAATCACCGTTGAACGAATGGATGAACCAGCACACTGTCACGAGATTAATACTGAAGAAGTTGTGGACCAGCCTTGGTTCCACAAAGTCAAGAGGTATCTTGAGGCTCAAGAATATCCAGAAGGAGCTTCAGTCAATGATAATAAGTTCTTAAGAAGATTCTCTGTTAAGTTCTTCCTTAGTATTGACATCCTGTACAAACGCAATCATGACTCTGTGTTACATCGATGCGTAGATAAGGTTGAAGCTGAAAGGATCATGGCTGAATTGCATGAAGGAACTTTTAGCACCCATTCCAGTGGGAATACGATGGCAAAGAAAATCCTACGGGCAGGCTATTACTGGTCTACCATGGAAGCAAATTGCTATCAACACTCTCGAACCTGCCATAAGTGTCATATTTATGCTGACAAGGTGCACGTACCTCCGGTTCCTCTGAATGTCTTAACGGCTACTTAGCCCTTTGCTATGTGGGGAATTGATATGATTGGGGAATTCAAGCCCACAACCTCTAATGGACACCGCTTCATCTTAGTGGCCATTAACTATTTTACCAAGTGGGTGGAGGAAGCTTCTTTCGCTTCCGTTACCAAGAATGTAGTTGCACGTTTCATCAAACAAAATCTCATTTGTCGGTACGGTATCCCAGAGAGGATCATCACTGACAATGGTACAAATATCAACAACACTATGATCACCGCCTTGTGCGAACAATTCAATATTCATCATCACAATTCTTCTCCTTACCGGCCGAAGATGAATGGTGCTGTCAAAGCTGCAAATAAGAACATTAAAAAGATCATACAGAAAATGACAGTCACATACAAAGACTTGCGTGAGATGCTACCATTCACTCTCCACAGGTATCCTACCACGGATCACACATCAACCGGGGCAACACTCTATTCTCTGGTTTACGGCATGGAGGTTGTCTTGCCTATCGAGGTCCAGATCCCCTCTCTAAGGATTATGAAGGATGCAGGGCTGAACGAAGATGATTGGATCTAGACTCGACTTAATCAACTGAACTTGATTGATGAGAAGAGACTTACTGTTGTTTGCCATGGTCAAATGTATCAAAAACGGATGATCAAGGCTTTCAACAAGAAGGTCAGACGCCAAGTGTATCAAGTTGGAGATCTGGTGATCAAACGTATCATATTTCCGCAAGGTGGTCCTAGGGGAAAATGGACTCCTACATACGAAGGACCATTTGTAATCAAAAACATATTCTCTGGCGGAGAAATGATCTTGGCCACCATGGATGGTGACGACCTGCCGCATCCTGCAAACGCAGACATAGTCAAAAGATACTACGCATAAGAGACCCGCTAGGTTGACACACCTAGGCAAAACAAGGGCATCCCGGCGAACCAAAAGAGGTTCGGGAAAAAATTAGGGACAAAAACAAAAAAATCTGTACACCCGGCAAGTTGAAAACCCGAAAGGGCGACTTGGGCAAAAAAGGGTATCCCGGTGGACTGAAACCCCGAAAGGGAGGTCCAGGAAAAAGTTAGGGAATTAAAGCGTATGACTATGTCCTGTTTGATCACCTTACAGACAACTTGCAAACTCGACATTTCTGACCAATTCAATCATCTTCGGACAAGGAAACAAATAGACAAGAGGTACAAAGGCTATAGCAGAACGGGAACCCCATGGGATTGTTACACATAGCTATCTTTTGTTTGTATTAAAATTTTCATTTTTTAGGACGTCGTTCTCTTACTAGAATGTTTGTCTCATTGTACAAAAATACTTACTCAAATTCAATACAAAGATATCTCATTGAAAGTGCAAAAACTATCAGTTTTTCGTTACGCTTGTGTTTTGTTTACAAAAACATCCAATGATTCATTGTTGAACATATGCATTTGAACATAATTACTGTTTACAAATAAAAAAAATAAAAGACAATTAATGATGGCTTTAAGAGATAGGGAAATCTCTCTAAGTTATTTTCCATAAAAATTCCCCGCAGTGTACAATTTAATCCCCAACAGAACAGAGCCTCCAGTTATCAGTCCCCAGTAGAAGTCGTTCAATTTTTCAATATTTCCCAACAGGATTTTACAACCGGTACATGGCATTTCCTTTACAATAGAGTTTATTTCTCTAAACAAAAATTCATCAACGTAAGACTTATGCTCCATATCCTCAGCAGTGGACAGGGATTTATTTCCCCCCACTCCAATAGCAGTACAACAGAATTAGCTCACATGCGCATACATCACATCCATATATCATAAACATTGATGACACGAACGCATTACACTATGCATCTCATACAACATGACTTTGCGTTTTAGCTAACATTTTACCCTTTTCAGGATAAGGTTAACAGCTACCATTAACAATGTTCAAAGTTTTCCGATACAGTACAGATACGCTCCAGACACGAAAGCCATTCTAATACTCATACAGAGCCTCTTCCAGATACAGTTCAGATGCGTTCCAGACACGGATGCCATTCTGATACTCATTCAGATTCTCTTTCAGATACAGTTCAAATAGGCTCCAGACACGGATTCCATTCTGATACTTATTCAGATTCAGCTTTCAGATACAGTTCAGATACGCTCCAGACATGGATTCCATTCTGATACTCATTCAGATTCTCTTTCAGATACAGTTCAGATACGCTCCAGACGCGGAAGCCATTATGATATTCATTCAGAGCCTCTTTCAGATACAGTTCAGATACGCTCCAGACACCGATGCCATTCTGATACTCATTCAGATTCAGCTTTCAGATACAGTTCAGATACGCTCCAAACACGGACGCCATTCTGATACTTATTCAGATTCAGCTTTCAGATACAATTCAGATACGCTCCAAACACGGACGCCATTCTAATACTTATTCAGATTCAACTCCCAGATATAGTTCAGATACGCTCCAGACACGAATTCCATTCTAACACTCGTTCAAATTCAACTCTCAGATACAGTTCAAATACGCTCTAGACACGGACGCCATTCTGATACTCATTCTTTCAATTTACAAATTACAATTCAACAATCACTCTTGGATGGCATCTATAAGCCCATCTCCAAAAACTTTATATCACCTCTCCAAATGGAATCTTTAAGCCCATTCCTTCTACCATCGCATGGTCGAGTGCAAATTTCTGGGTACTCTAGTGTCCACTCATCTTCCACCTTCGAGTCACGATTGACAAAACATGCCAATCTAACTCTTCAGGCTTAACAAAATTGAACAGGGGCAGCTGTTGTACCCTAAAATTTGCCCTCTCGTTTATCTAGAATTTTCTCACAAGATCTCCTTGGGCTCAAAATTGCACTAGGGTTTGATCAGTTCAAGACACCTCTTTATGCACTGATGACCAAAATTAGGGTTTGAGATTGCACAAGTATTTTTGAACTTCCAATGCTTCAAATAACTTTCATGGATCATTATGGACCCCCAATATTACTCATGTCAAGTTGCAAGCTTTGAATCACATTTTTGATCAGTCAATTGAGCAATTGACCTAAAAATCAGTTGTATTGGGGAAAAAGTCAATTATGGCCAATTTATAGTCAAACTTCATAATTTTTTATCCACATAAACATTTTAAACTCATATGTATCATTTGATCAAGTTTGGACCCCAATTCCTCAAGAAATTTGATCAAATCTCCAAAAGGGCATAATGGTCAAAATTAGGGTTTTGACCGGGAAAGGGCAATTTTTTTATTTTTGACCTAGAAAATGGTCAATTGGTTTAAGGAATGATCTCAAGAGTCCAATTGCATCATTTTGACCTAATGACTTGATTTAAAACATTGCAAATCCATTAGATTGACAGATGAATTTTGTAATCAATTGATCAAAAGTCAATTGTATACTGAAAAGTCAAACTTTGACTTTTTGGTCAAATTTAAGTACCAAAGATCACAATTCATCAAAACATGTCAAAATATTAAACTTATTCATCAAGAGATCAAAAAGTCAAGATTTCATTTTGAAAAGTCAAAATTTCTAAACTTAGAAATTTTTCTAAGTGTTGAAAATTCATGTTTTTTTCATAACTTTGAGCCAAATTTTCACCATGATACAAGATGATTCAAGAGAAACTCCAAACATGAAAGTTGTATATCTACATGAAATCTACAACTTTTCTTCACACAACTTCTTCCAAAAGTGCTTGGATCTCAAGGTATAATTTCAAGAACATAGGATCATGAAACTAAACAATTAGTGAAATTTTGCCATAATTTGTCAGGATTTTGACTCTACTTCATGGCACTTTTTCATATAGTTCCAAGGGGAGTCTTCAAAATCAATTCAAATATGGGTTGTAGATCACATAACAAGCTTTCCAAAATGTCAAAGAACTCCTTGAGATCATTTTTGATTAGGGAGAATCGAAGAGATGAAGTTGGTGTTTTATCACTTGAGTTACAAGGCATTTTGTGATGAACAAGAATCCAATTTCGAACCTATGCTACACAATCTTGTTTTGCAGGCTTCTAAACCTCAAGATCTCTCCATAATTAGAAGATTAAACTTGCTTTTGAGCTATTATCCAAGTGTTCCAAGCATTGTCCAAGCCAATTTGCCATTTTTGGAAGAAAGCTACCATTCCATTCTTGAAAAGTTGCTTTAATCACAAAGTCAAATTGTCTTGAGCTTCTAACTTATTCTTTCTGCACACATAACTCCTATAAATTAAAAGCAATGTGTTTAAGACCTAAGAAAGCTCAGAATATGCTTGTACAATACTTGAGATTAGTCATTTGACTTTTCTTCAAAAGCAAGTTATAGAGCTATAACCCTATAACTCAGAAACCTGAAGTGATTTTGTGCTCTAATCTTTTCCATACATATTAACATGTTTATTGCAAGCTAAGGCACGAGGTCAAGCATCCTAAATATTTACCAAACACCCTTGCTGCACAAGACTGCTCAACTTGACAGTTTTGATCCAAAACTCTCCATCTCCATTTCCACTCGTGTGTTTTGATTCTTAATCATTTAAACACCTTACATACATCATACACAAGTGATCCAGTTCCCTATTTCAAGACTGTAACCCCTCCATCACTATTCACCATTTTTAAACATCAAGCTTGCAGGTTGACTTGAGTAGGAAGATTCAGGGACTTTCAAAGCAAAGTAGGAGTTGGAATACACTCAAGGAGGTCCAGTCAAGCTAAACAGATGCTTAGGACACTTAAAAGCTTGCTCAAACTCCATACATGAATCCATCTTCAAGAGGTAAGTTTTCAAACTTCAATATCTTGATACAAACTCCATACATGAATCCTCTGTGCATACATTCTGAAGTAAAAATGTTGATACCGTTGCTCTAACCTAACCTTGTCCATAGTTTTGATTTATATTGACTGTGTGTAGAGAATTTCAGACTTGAACTTTCTGAAAAAATTATGTTTCAATTTAGGGCCAGCATAATTAATCTTCATCTTTGACTTTTAGCTTACATAAGTTATATGGTTGGATTCGTGAGGAAAAATAGCACAACTTTCATGTTTGTATTTTCCATTTTTGTTGAGAAATGAATGAGATACAGGTGGTCCGGCTGGCTGAAGGTTGAAGACGAAGTACAGGTCATGGAGACATTTTACCTTATGTATTTATTGTTTCATTTGTATTAACGGATGTATAGCCCTCCCAGTGGTAAGGCAGCGTGCTAGTAATCAGGAGGTCATGGGTTCGAGCCTCAGTGCGCGCTGCCTTTTGCTTTTTTCACTCACTTTACATTTTTTGTTCCTTGTAGCGCATGGGCCTCCCCCCTCCTGGGCTTGACTTTTTTTCTAACCTTCCCCCCTGATTCATATTTGCACCCTTGCCCAATTCAATTTTTTTTGTTCATTTTTTTTTTTTACTTATTTTCTCAAATATATTTTCTAAATACTTAAAAATGATAAAAATGCAAAAAATGATATTTTATATTTTGACTTAGTTTATTTTATTTTTCCATAAATAAAAATAATTTTTATTCTTCATACTTTATTTATTTATTTAAGTAAACCTTATAAAATTAATTAATATTGTATTATTCATTTATTTTTCTTCACACCATTGAAAAATATATTATTTAAATACCAAAAAAAAAGACTAAAAATATTTTTAATGCTATAAATATTTTTAATGCTATAAATATTTTCAAGATAAAAAAAATGCCAAAAAATACTTTCCTTAAATTATTCTCTTTTGATTGATTAATAGAACTAGGCTTTCTCTTAAAATCTTTTTTTTCTAAATAAATCCAAACTAAAAATTAACCATTTTCTTTAAATTAGGTTAAGACAAAATCTTTTTATGAAAACCAAACAAAAATTCATTTTCTTTACATTTTTCATCCTTGTACATTCATTCATTTTTTATACCTTGTATTTAGGTAAATTCCTTGTATATTCATATCAATTCAATATGGTTGTAATAGACTAATTAGGGTTTTAATTTCTTGTAATCCCCATTTATACTTTGTACACCCCCTTCCCACAAATCATGTAATAGCTCGATATTTTTATTTTCCGCAATTTAAATGCTTTATATTCACATGCTAGTAATTAGGGTTTGTATGGAAATAATAAAATCAATCAAATAGAAAACCCTAATTCAAGACAAAAACAAGCATGAAAACAATACACTTGCACCCAAGCACCCCTAGGGTAAACTCCACTTGGTTGCCTTATACAAAATGGCCATATTACGCATGTAAGGTATCTTAGTAAAAACAAGCAAATACAAGATCATAGTTCCTCGATGAAGCTATCTAAGTTTCCTTACAAATGATTTTACTCCCTCAAAAAGAATTCTAAGATGCCTTGCAACATTGCTAATCATGACTATACGATGACCCACACTTGTCCCGTTTACATCCAAAGATAGGGTTGCTTACCAAATCAATGGTAAGACAACAATGTCAAAGGAAAAGGAAATGAACAAGAAAGACATTTGAGTAGGTAGATTTCTCCTAATTACTTGCTCCATTTCAAAACAAACATCCTTTCTATTTTTAAAACAATCACATACACTTTCAAACATCTTACAAAATTGGAAATTTTTTCAAAAGATCAAACATCTTTGTATATATTCTTACGAACGAGAATCATTAAAAAGATTGCCTAAACAATGGCCTCTATACAAAATACTTTCAAAAACCACACAAAGCACATTTTCAAACAAAACAAAGTGATCTAGAAAGTAACTAAGGGCCCGTGGAAAACCATGGATGAAAAGGGTGCTAATACCTTCCCTTTTCATAATCTACCCCCCGAACCCAAGAAATAATCTCAAAGGTCTTTCCTGTGCTTTTTCACCTTTCCTTTAGGATAAAAGAAAAGTCGATGGCGACTCTTTCTAACCGCAACATTTGCGATCAAACGCAAAACACCCAAGTCAGTTCTCCCACCGTATCACACCTTCCCTTTTCATAATCTACCCCACGAACTCAAGAAACAATCTCAAAGGTCTTTCCTATTCTTTTTAGCATTTTTTTTTGGATAAAAGAAAAGTCAGTGGCGACTCTTGCTAACCGTAACATTTGCGATCAAACGCAAAACAACCAAGTCAGTTCTCCCACCGTGTTACACACTTACTTTGCATATTTATGGGTTTTATTTCGCACTTTTCTCGTTTCCCTTGGAAATAATAAAGCGTGATGGAGACTCTTGCTTTTGCAAGTCAAGTTAATAAATAGCTCGATCTCTGATTTTCACTGCTATAGATAAGAAATCTAGAGACACCACCTAGAGAACTAAAAACAAATAGGAAGGGTCGGGGCGAAGACAAGAGCCTTCTCGGCCCACTCCAAGAGGCCGACCACGGGAACAAACTACTCAAAGGCCAAGCCGACGACTTCTCGAGCCACACGAGGACCTAACACCATTGAACACAAGGAGAGGTAACATCTTGCTAGAAGTAGGTCATCTAAACCTAATGCCGGAAGCAGCCCTTCTAAAGAGGGTGAAATCCGTAATGGGAAAAGATGGCAGGGCTTGGTGTAGTTATCATCGGCTCCGGGGACACCACATCGACGACTATCACCAACAGAAAAAAGAAATTGAGGCGTTTGTTGTACACCAAAATTTTCCCTCCCATCTTTGAGACAAATTAATTGAAGACACATCCTCATGCTCATAGGAGTCTCAATTACTCAAGACTAATCAAGGGTTGACCAAATAAACCCTCATCCTAAGCAATTGACCTACAACTAGGGTTTTTCTTCTCTTAAAGGAAATTGAGTTTCTAATTCCTCAAGTGGACTTCATGGTTTTACATATGTATCAAGGTATCCTCATGTCAAGTTTCAAGCCTTACAAGTTTACTCATTCAATTGATCAGATGATTGAAAATCAACTGTATTGGACAAAAAGTCATCTTTGATCAATCTAAAGTCAAACTTCAATATTTTTGGTCAACATAAATATTTTAAAGTCACATTCATCATTTGATCAAGGATTGATCATGATTCATCAAGAAAGCTCGAGATTCATCAAAAGTCAAAGTTATTAAATTAGGGTTTTCTTAAGGAGAAGTCAACAGAACTTTGACCAAGCATAAATTTTACATACTTCATTATAAATTCCTCAACCAAAGCCTAACTTGAAGTAAATTTAATTCTCTACAATTTTTTATCTCTAAGCCTAAGGCCAAAAATGCTTCATTTGAGAGATATGAGCCAAAACTTTACAGGTCATTTTGAAAGTCAAGAAAAACACATCTTTTGTCAAAGTAATTTACAAAATGATAATGAATTCAAATGAAAAAATGATCAACATAAAAACTGTAGGATACATATGGAGGTTTCCAAAAAGTCAAAGATCACCTTCATATGACAAAAATTGAGAAATTTATGATTTGTGCAAGTTGGGCAATTTTTGAGAAATACATGAAAACTCATTTGAGCAATTTTGAATTTTTGAGCTAGTAGGCCTAATTTCCGAGGTTCAAACATGTTTATGACATGTTAAAGGACATATAAGTCATTTGGTTCATGGACATGTTTTTTTATTTTGTTTATTTTAATTTTTATGCAAATATTATAAAAATAAATCAAATCAAATAACAAACTAATGGATCAAGGCACATTGGACTTTGTTTGAATCAAGTTGGAGGCCAAAAAAACTTATGAAAAAACATGCCAAAACCGTGTATGGCATATTTGGAAGGCAAATCTTCAATTTTCGAAAGATTCTAAAAACAATATGGAAACAAATCATGCAAGCCTTAATTCCATGATATTTTGACCTAGAATGCTTGGCCTGTAAATACACAATACATTCAGACCTCAAGGGGACGCATGTTGCAGTTATAGATAAATCCTAAAGCTCACAAATTTTCTCAAAACTAGAGCACAGTAAAACCCTTATCTCCAGCCATTCTCAATCGATTTCAAGTATCAAATCACCCTCCTGAGACCTCCAGAAGTCGTTCCCAGTCCTTACTTAAGCTTGAAGCATGCTATAATAACACATCTCAACTGTACCGGTTTGGTAACCTTCTTTAGTTTCAAACTTTTAATATACACATTGTTGAATGATTTGATGCATACATTCATGTTCATATTAATGTTTGGAATTGTTTTGACGCATTATTTGTGAGGTTTGACGCAAGAATGGAGATCTGCCATTGTTAGGGAAGTTTGAAATATTTTCATTGAATCTCACGCTACATGCATTTTCAGGTCAAACCAATGCTGTCGATCGATTCACAAGGGTCGATTTATGGTAGCCTTAATCTTAGGTTTCAATTTTGTTTATTTCACAGGTTAGAAATTTCAAGTGGCCGGAGAAGACGGTTGCAGCCACAGTCTATGGTGATTTGACCGGCCAGAGAAAATGCATGGCTCAATGCTCCCTTTCATTCATTCAAAATCATAGGGGCCCGCCTGAAGGCACATATTATTTGATCGATAATTTTAATCGTTTTTTATTTTATATGGGTTGCTGATTGGATGTATAACACAAAATAATTGGTGACCTGATGGTAAGAAGTGTGACTGGTATTGCAAAGGGTGTGGGTTTGATCCCAACTTTTGCAATTTGCTTTTTTTATTTTGTGAATCGAACACAGGTTTGCATTATATGGACTGATTCTTGTTCCAATCACATAATAGAAAGCGTGGCCTGATGAAAAGAAAGTGAAGCAATGAGACAAAAGGGGTGGGTTCGATTCCCACCCCATGCAATTTCTTTTATTGTTTCTAACTCTATCAATTTTCCATTATTTCAAATGATTTCCTTTTTTACAATATAAATAAAAAATGCATAGAGATCAAAAATCATTAAAATGCAAAAACAATTTAGTTTTAGGCTTTCTTTTTCAAGATTAAATTAATTAGACTTAGTTTTTATAATTAATTAATTTTTTTCTTGTAAGTTAACTTAGAATTAGGATAATTAATTCATTTTAACATCTAATATTAAACAAAAAATATCAAAAATATTAACTTAGATTTTTGGTCATTAAAATGTTTTTCTAACATTCTTTTTTTTTAATCTTTTGCCATTTATTTTCTTAGACAAAATGTATAGGTTTTCACTCTCAAATGTAATAGCTTAGATTTACATTCCCGCATTTTTTTCTGATTATGTAACTGCTCACAAGATGTAATAGTGTAGGATTTTACATTCCACACTTTAATTTTCTGTATATATTTAATTTCTAGTAAAATAGGGTTTATATGGTAAGACTAAAATAAAATCTTGAAAACCCTAATTCAAGACTAAATAACTGAAATAATAAACTTTGCACACATCACCTCTAGGGTAACCTCTCTTGTTGCCTTACGAAACATTGGTCATGTCCCTCGAAAGCGAGGATACTTTAGCAAAAGACTCTCGATATACAATATCATCATGGTCCCTTTTAAATAAAGATCATAATCTCTCGATGACCCTTCGAGTTGCCTACAAAATGATATAGTCCCTTAATGACCATACGAGCAAAATGATGACAGTCCCTTCGATACAATTGCTAAAGTATCCTTACATGTTGCCTTTGATGACCATATGATGACCCTACGCCTGTCCCTCCACATCTAATAGATAGGATTACCTACCAACTAATGGTATGAAAAATACTATCTCCAAAGGAGAAGGAAAATATTAAGAAAGACCATACTTAGTGGGTAAGGTTTCTTAAATGCTTGCTCACAAACAAAACATTTTCCACACTACACTTTCAAACAAGATATTTAAAAAAACACTTTATATACATTCTTGATGATCGACACAAGGATTATTACAAAGTTAGCCTTACATTGGAATTTCAAAATATTTTCAAGCAAATCACACACATACAAAGCAAGTTTTAAAAGTAAGCTAAGAAATTAAAATCTCGTAGATAACTACGGATGAAAAGCATGCTAACACCTTCTCTTTTCATAACTTACCCCCAGAACTCAAAATATATCAAATGTCTTTCTTGTTCTTTTCACCTTTCCTAGTTGTTGGATAAAAGAAAATTCGGTGGTGACTCTTGCTAACCGCAACATTTGTGATAAAACCAAAAAAGTCAGTTCTCCCACGATATTATAGAATTGGCGACTCTTCTCAGGATAGATCTAAAAGAGGGGTTACGTTAAGAGTTAGATCAGTTTACTTGCTTTTATGGTATGCTTTGTCTGATATACTTTAAGGGTTCATGCTTGGGTATTATTGCTTGTGTAAAAGATCCTACACCCAGATCTAGAGATTCCTTAGGTAAGTAGCAATAGATCATAAAGACTGTAGGGTGTATACCGATATGGTTAACATGATAGCTACAATTAGTGTGACACTTTGGTTTATACTAATGTTCCTTGAGTCAGTCGAGGATAACATTAGGCTTCCGCGTGGTGTCGTTAACACTAACTTACTTTTAGAACCTTAATTGACCCATCTTGGCCATTAGAAAGTAGTGAGATAGTCGTCTTTGGTGCAGTCCAAAGTTAGTTAATACTAGAGGCTACACTCATTGAGATTCGAATTTCAGGATGGTTTGGTGGCAAGTCAGTTGTCGTGCTAAAATAAGCCTGCGAGAAAGATCTGTGATATGAGATTCTTAGAACCCGATTACTATTTTAGGATAGGTAGAGCCAACTTAACTTCAGTGGGGAAGGGTATTTACCTATGGACTTCATGCAAGTCTTTAAACCTAAAACTCTTGTATGACTTGTTTGTGTTAGCTACTTATTTAACATGAACATAACATCATATCATCATAACATA
This sequence comes from Vicia faba, assembly GCA_948472305.1. Classification (NCBI taxonomy): domain Eukaryota; kingdom Viridiplantae; phylum Streptophyta; class Magnoliopsida; order Fabales; family Fabaceae; genus Vicia; species Vicia faba. The sequence continues at coordinate 50,959,872 of OX451738.1, read as the reverse complement.
AAATTTTCACTAACCATTTCATGGACCTAGGGATTTATCTTTGTTCCTTGTTGTAGGTTATGGTCTTCTCTTGCAGATATACTATCTGAATCAACTTTGTAAGGGTACCTTCCATGCTTAAGGAGTTAATCTGAAAGGTTCCCAAAAACTCTCAATCCACCAAGATAGGGGTGTTCGCGGTTCGGTTTGGATCGGTTTTAAAGCAAAAACTCATTCGATCCAAAGATTAATTCACTTAAGGTTCGGTTCGGTTTTGGATGATATATTTAAAAAAATCCAATCTGATCCGATCCAATTTTATGCGGTTTAATTTGGATCGGTTTTTGGATATCCAAATTACACATTATATTTTTATTAATATTATAAAACTACTAATAAATCATAGATTTGATATAATATATAACATATAGTATATTAAAAGTTAATATTACAAAATGAGAGTGATTGATTATGCTTGAAATAATAAAAATAAATAGATTATACCAAACTAATAAATATTATTAAAAAAGTTATTATCATCTAATAATAAATTCACATAACATGTCATACTAATAAAAAGTAAATAAGTATCAAAATATATTTATGCGGTTCGGTTTGGTTTGGATCGGTTTTGAAAAATTCATCCGAAATCCAATCCGAACCGATTGGTTTTCATAAAATAACATCCAAACACAACTAATAACTTTCGGTTTTTTATGGTTTTCGGTTTTTTGGATCGGTTTTCGGTTTTTTATTTGGATTGGTTTGGATTTGAACACCCCTACACCAAGAGGCATGGTTATCTATTAAGTTTGGTTACCTCAGGTTTTGAAGAAGACATGATGAACGTTGTGTTCCAGTTCTTTGATCCTAAGCATCATTGTTTTACCTTCCTAGATTATCAGTTGGTACCTACAATGGAAGAGTTTTCTAAGCTACTTGGAGTACCTATTCTTGATCAGGCATCCCTCACCGGTTTAGAGAAAGTTCCAAAACCTGAAGTTATTGCAGTAGCCTTACATCTGAAGCGGTCAGATATGTGTCTGATCGGGAAACAAGAAGTGGAGTTAAAGGTCTTCTTGCTAAATATTTGATAGAGAAGGATAATTTGTTTCTTGATTCTATGCGTTTTCATGCTTTTAAAGAGATGTTTGCTCTATTGATCTATGGTTTCATACTATTCCCTAATCCAGACCAACTCATAGATGTGAATGCCATCAAATTATTTCTTACTCATAATCTTTTGCCTACTTTTCTTGGATATATTTTGCATTCTCTTCATACTCGTACTATGAGAGAGCAAGGGACTCTCATGTGTTGCATACCATTACTATCCAGGTAGTTTATTTCACACCTTCCCCGATTAGTGATGAAGAATGAACAATGTTTGAAGTGGTCTTAAAAGATGATGTCACTCTCTCATTCAGATGTCTATTGGTGTTCCCAGTCTTTGGAGGACATCACTATTATTGACCGCTATGGGGGAATTCCTAAAGTTCCACTCCTTGGTGTAAGGGGGGGTATTACTTACAACCCTTCTCTAGCTCTACACCAATTTGGTTATGCTCGAAGAAATGGTCCTCATGATATGGTTATCTAATGTATTATATTCTATTATGAGAATGATCCTCAAGGTTACCATCAAAAGTTTATACGTGCTTGAGGCATGGTGAATAATATTGATAGAAAGACTTTAGGACAGAATAACTCCATCCATTTGGAGCCCTACCTCAGATGGGTGTGATCTCATGCTCAAAATATTATAATTCCATATCCTGCTATCCTACCAATAATTATGGAGCCTATTGTTGAAGAAGATATTCCTCATACCATTTTTCATCCAGACATGCCTATTGACCTGGAAGAGCTACAAAAGTCTTAGATTCAATTGAAAGAAGAAAGGGACACCATTGAGACTCAATTCTATGCTAATGAGAAGAAAGTGTTGGAGCTGACAAAATGACTTCACAAAGACTCAGTTATACGCTACATAAGCCTTATTATACACCCGTCAAGTTTAAAAATTGAAAAGGCGGCTTGGGAAAAAAGGATATCCTGGTGGACTGAAAACTTGAAAGGGAGGTCTAGGAAAAAGTTAGGGATTAAAGCTTACAACTATGTCCCATTTGATCACCTATCTACTTACAGCCAGCATGATTACCAATGTGAAGTTCAAACAGTACAGATCAATTCATTCAACTTCTTCCAACAGCGAGGGATGAGATGCTTGAAGACATATGGGCAATAGCAGAGTTAAAACCTGATGGAATCATTTCCACATAGCTGTTTTTCTTTGTTTCTCCTTGTACACTTTTTTTATGACGATTTCCCCAGACTAGGATTTTTGTCTCTGTGTATAAAATTGTCTATTTATAGACAAACTTTCCAAATTAATACAATCAGTTTCAAATTCAAAAGCTATTTTTACTTTCTCTGTTTTGTTTGCAAAGACGTCCAATGATTATATTTAATGAACATATGCATTTGAATATGATTACCATTTACAAATATATGCATGAAAACATGATTATCATTTATGAAAGACTCTAGTAGTTGGAATAACGTTCAAATCTGACCATAAGTGCCCACACAGTAATTCCCCCAGATCTTTCTCCACAAGATTATTTCCCTAGGGAAATCTCTACAATCTGTAGAGTTTATTTACCTAACGGAGTTTAATTCTCCAGCATTGCAATTCCCCTACAATATTCTCTTCTCCGTCCAAATATCATTCAATGTTGTCCTTCCTAGATGAGCTAATATTCATATTCGAAGCCTGGTAAAGCGGTAGATCAGAATAATTTCATCTCTTTCATCTCCACTCAGAATATAAACCTTACAAAGAACGATGAATGACCGACTCGCATAGAATGCTTCTATCCCTAAGTAGAAGTCAAAGATCCCCGACTCGCCTAGAATGCTTCTATAAGAACTACTGTCTTCATCCCCAACAACAATCTAGGATTCTTTTTCCCCAGTCTGACGTTATTGTACAGAGCTACCGATACACACCAATAACATATTTCATCCATACATCATTTACAAAAAATCATAACATATGCATACGAAACACATGTGTTATTCTCATTTATTTTGAGAGCATCATTACACAATGCATTACATACATCATGAAATTGCGCAAAACTAACTTTATCTTTTCAGATTGAGTTTGAAAACGAAATATACTACCAGTAATTTACAGACAGGTTATAGATCGATTCCCGAAACAAGACGGGTTGACTATCTACATAACCAAGTGATTTCCTTCAGAGGAGTTTTGAAACACATTTCCCCTTCAACACTTTATTCTGAAAAACATCTCCTTCAAGGCTTCGTTCTGAAAAGCATTCCCACTTTAGAGACAGAATCCTGAAATGCATTCCCCCAGACACCGAGTTCTGGCGAGCATTTCCTTCAGAGGAGTTTTGAAATGCATTTCCCCTTCAACACTTTATTCAGAAAAGCATTTCCTTCAGCGCTTCGTTCTGAAAAGAATTTCCCATTCAGAGACGGAATCCTGAAGTGCATTTCACCAGAGACCAAGTTCTGGCGAGCATTTCCTTCAGGGGAGTTTTGAAACGTATTTCCCCTTCAACACTTTATTCTGAAAAGAATTTCCTTCAGTGCTTCATTTTAAAAATCATTTTCCCTTTAGAGGCGGAATCCTGAAGAGCATTCCCCAGAGACCGAGTTCTAGTGAGCATTTCCTTCAGAGGAGTTCTGAAACGCATTTCTACTTCAGCACTTTATTCTGAAAAGCATCTCCTTCAACGCTTCTTTCTAAAAAGCATTTCCCCTTCAGAGACGGAATCCTGAAAAGCATTATTCAAAATACAATCTAACGTAAGCTCGTTCTGATACTCCTATCAACAGTTACTTTTGATTGCATATGTAAGCCCATCTCTGACAACACTCAATCACTTCTCCAAATGGTATTTTTAAGCCCATTTAAGCAATACAATCAACCAACAAGTGTTACTCCGTGCACAGGTGTGATACGGTGGGAGAACTGACTTGAGGTTTTGCGTTTGTGTTCGCAAATGTTTCGGTTTAGCAAGAGTCGCCACCGACTTTTTATTTTATCCTAAGGAAAGGTTAAAAAGCACAGGAAAAAACCTTTGAGATGTTTCTTGGGTTCGGGGAGTAGATTATAGAAAGGGAAGGTATTAGCACCCTTTCTATCCATGGTTATCCATGGGCTCTTAGTTACTTGCTTAGATCACTTGCCTTTGCTTTTTCAATTGTTTGAAATGGTGCTTTGTGTGTGTGGTTTTGAAAATGTTTTGAAAAAGATGCCTTGTTTAGGCAACCTTTGTAACAATTCATGTTTGAATGTTTTACAAAGGTGTTTGTCTTTTTGAAAAGATGTTTCAATGTTTTTTGAAAGTTGTTTTTGAAGTTGTGTTGTGAGGTGTGTTTTTGAAAAGTAGCAAGGATGTTTTCTTTGCAAGTTTGATCAAGTAACTAAGAGTCATCTACCCTATTTTACTCAAAGATCTTTCCTTATGTTTTTAACCCTTTTAACAATGTTGTTTCACCATTGTATTTGGTGAAAAACCTTGCGTTAGGATGTTAACGGGACGGGCGCGGGTCATCGTATAGACCCTGAATGCAATAGTGTCAAGTGTCTTTGGCAATTTTCTTGAGGGACTATGATCATTTTTGTTTAGGCAACAAGATAGCGTCATCGAGGGACTATGATCATTTGATTTGTTTTTGTTTTGCCAAAGTACTTGACATGCAACCATGGCCCATTTTTGAAGGCAACAAGTGGAGTAACCCTAAGGGTGCAAGTGTGCATTGTGTTTGTTTTTCATGCATGTTTATCTTGGATTTAGGTCAAACTACTTGTTGATTTTATTTGCACACAAACCCTAAGTCTAAGCATGGCATAATTGAAAGCTTTTAAATGTGGAAATTTAAAGGCTAAGCTATTACAACATGATATAGGGAGGGGGGTACAAATTTGGATTTGGGGGATATTTGACAAGGAAATAAAATCTAAATTATTACAACCATATCGAATATACATATATTTAACATTTAAATAAATACATTTTAAATAAATATCAAAATGCAATGTATTATGCAAAAAAGGATTTTTTATGTATGTAAAAAGGTTTTCATGTTTGAAGTATAAAAAAATAAAAAAAAAGTCAATTATTGGTTATTTTTGTTATTTAGGGTTAAACCCTAATTTTGAATAAATAGTATTTATTTATTAATTATGTACAATGTATTATTGATTTATACAAAAATAATAATAAAAAAAAGTATATTGTAGAAAAAGTATTTTTGATGTCAAATATTAAATAAAAATAAAAAGTATTATTTTTGTATTTTTACCCTAAATATTTAATAAAATATGTATAAGTATATATTATATATATTTAATATGCTAAATATGTACAAAAATAAAATATTAATTATTTACAAAAAAATGTATTTTTTTTAGAAAAATGTTTTCAAAATGTAAATAAAAAAAATAACTAAAAAAATGAATATTTTTGTATTATTTTTTAGGGTTTTAAATAAAAAGGTTTTATATTATTTACATATATATGTTCAATAAAGTAAATAAATGCCAAATAAATGTAAAAAAATGTGGAAAAATATTTTTGGTGTTTTTTATGTTTGAACAAAAAATATTAAGTCAGAATCAAAAAGAAAAATGCAAAGATAACAAATATTTCACATAATGGGCTAGGGGGGTGCAAATGGAAAAGAGGGGTGCAAAAAGCAAATTGACTCAGGCCCAGCCCAAGTCAACTCTGTCTTCAACCTCCAGCACTTGTTTGAACAAGAAAACGCGCGTTTCCTTCTACACCTGCTATCTCTTGATTCCTTGATTTTTAGCCAAAACTCATAACACAAACATTGTAGAGCATCAAGCCACGATTTCAAATATGTAAAAAACTTGGATTAACTCTCAAAGGCCAGAGAGAATTTCTCTGGCCCTAAATTTTAACCTAATATTTTCCCTCATGTTCATGGCTAAAATTCTCACAGCACGTTTAACATAAATGAAAAGTGATCACATGTATGGCTTCAGGGCTATGAGTAGGACATGTTTCATTCACAAACCTAAGCTTAACTCTTCCTAGATTGAGAGATAGAAGTCCATGGATTACCTGTTTCAGCTTGGATCGTGTAGAGCAATGTGGCCACCTTCAATGGAGTTTGAGCTTCTGTATAGCTTGCCTGAGGTCCAAGGATGCTTCCCAAGTACCTAGCTTGTTTGAAACTGCCTGTATCGTGCTGTAGAAGTTCACCTACACAGCTTGAAAGTGAAAATGGAAAACATGGTTAGGGGTGTTACAGCTTGAGTTCAAGGCTTGGGATAGTTTCAGTGGATGGTATGGAATGTGTTTGAACAAGTTTTAGCCAAAGCGCACGAGTGGAATTGATTATGGAACTCAAGTTGCAGGGGATGCCCTGTTTCTGCAGCAAGGTGGTGTTTTGATGTATGAGGAGGTATGGGGGATGGTTGAGTCGTGTTTCAGGTTAGTTGGGATGTGTGGAAGATGTATACAAGGTTTGCTTAAGCTCTGGTTTGCAGGAAGTGAAAGTTGCATATGTTTTGCAAAGTTGCTTCTTTTTAAAGTAAGAGAGTTCAAGTTGCAATATAGGCCTGTACAATCCTCTCAAGCATGCTGCAGCATTTGCTCTTGGTAAATGGAATTTGTGTACTTAGCTTTGCCTCAAAGATCTGGCCTGTACCTCAAGGATTTGGAACTTGACATAAAGTGATATTTTATAAAAAAGGCAATTTTGCTTTTTCTATTTAAGGGTTAATTCTATGTGTAATGTCCAAATGGGTGAAATAATGCCTTAACACAATGGTTAGGAATTAAATTATTGAGTGTAAACTTGGTCTTGAGGCCTGCAAGCTAGCAATGCACAAACTGATTTGAAAATGCAAGTGTTATGAACAAGCCTTGGCCATGAACAAAAGTGTGTTTTGGCCAACTTTGCAAATTCGATTCTCTCTAACCACAAGGGTGTTTGGGAAGTTCTTGGACAATTTGGAAAGCTTGGAACATTTAATACAATCCATCTTTGTAATGCAAATTGAAACTCCAAGTGGAACCATGTGAAAAATGGCCAAGAAGTTGGACCAAAATCCTGCCTAGAATAGGGCAAATTTTGTCTAAGTTAAAAGTGTTTGGTACCCTTATTCCAAAAATTATAACTTGAGATACAAGATTCCTTTGAGAAAACTTTTTGAATCAAAGTGGTAGATTTTGCAATGGACTACAACTTTCATGTTTCAAGTTTTGTCTGAATCCATTTGCATCTTGGTGAAAAAATGGGACAAAGTTAGGAAAAAAATAAGAAAGTTTCATAACTTAGAAAATTTTCTAAGTTATGAAATTTTCCATTTTAAACCCTAATTTGTAATTTTTGGTTTCTTGATGAACAAGTTTCATAATTTGACACGTCTTGATGAAAAATGAATCTTGGCACTTGATTTTGACCAAAAAGTCAAAGTTTGACTTTTCAGTGTACAGTCAAATTTTGATCAGTTGACTGAAAAATTCATCTGTCAATCCTATGCATTTGAGATCTTTTTAACTTGTTTGAATGGGTCAAGACAATGCTATTGAGTCCTTGAGTCCATATGTGAGCTTGTTTTTGCCATTGGTTAGGTCAAACATTCAAAAATTACCCTTGTGCAATCAAAACCCTAAAAATGACCATTTTGCCCTTTTGGTGATCTGATCAAATTTCTTGTGGAATTGTGATCCAAAATTGACTAAATGGTTCATATGAGTTTATTATGTTGATGTGGGTCAAAAATCATGAAGTTTGACTGTCCATTGGCCACAATTGACTTTTTCCTCAATACAACTGATTTCTAGGTCAACTGTCCAATTGACTGGGCAAAGATTGGAATCAAGGCTTGAAACTTGGTATGGATAAACTTGTGAGTCCAAAATGAAGCATGAAAGTCACTTTGGGCATTTTAGGTCAAAACATCCATGTGCAAAGTCAAACCCTAATTTGGGTCAACAGTGCAAGGAGGGGTCTTGAGCAGAGCACATCCTAACTTGATCTTGAGATCCAAGAGCCTTGTGGTGAGAAATGTTGATGGAATGAGAGGGCAAATTTTGGGGTACAACAACAGGCAAGTGCGGATTTCTGGGCACTTGGGTGTTCAATCCTCCTCCACCTTCAGAACCCGAATGATGAGCACGCCAATCTAACACTTCAAGCTTAAGAAGATTGAACAGGGGCAGCTGTTATACCCCAAAATTTCCCCTCTCATTTTCAAAAGAATCTCTCATACTCCTAACCTTATCAAGTACTCAAGACTACTCATGATTTGATCAGATGAACCCTCCTCCTAAACAATGGCCTACAATTAGGGGTTTGGTTTTCTTAGAGGAAATTGGACTTCTAATGCCTCAAGTGGACTTCATGGTTTCTCACATGTATCAAGGTATCCTCGTGTCAAATTTCAAGCCTTACATCACAAATTTGCTCAGTCAATTGCTCAGATGATTGAAAATCAACGGTATTGGGTAAAAAGTCAATTGTGGTCAACATGCAGTCAAACTTCAAGATTTTTGGTCCATATCAAGATTTTGAAGTCACATTCATCATTTGATCAAGGGTTGATCATGATTCATCAAGAAAACTCTCAATTCATTAAAAGTTAAAAGTTACCAAATTAGGGTTTTCTTTAGGACAACTTTGACCAGGCACAACTTTCACATGCTTTATCTTATTTTTCTCAACCAAAGCTCATTTTGAAGGAAATTCAAATCTCTACATATTTGACTCTCTAAGCTTAAGTCCAAAAAATGCTTCATTTGAGAGATATGAGCCAAAACATTATAGGTAATTTCAAAAGTCAACAAAAAGACACTTTTTGTCAAGGCAACTTACATTAAGATATAGTCTTCAAATGAAAAAATGATTAACATAGAGATTGGAAGGGGATATCTTGATCTTTCCAAAAAGTCAAAGATCACCTTCATATGATAAAAAAATGAGTTAGTTACGATTAGTGCAAGTTGGGCTATTTTGAGAAAATGTATGAAAACCAAATTGATCGAACTTGAATTTTTGGGCTAGTGGGCTTATCTTTCAAGGTGCAAACGTGTCTTAGACCTCATAGTGAACCTCTGAATCAATTTATACACCCCTTTTATTTTTATTCAATTTTTTGATTTTATTTATTTAAATTCAAAATTAAATTAAATAAAATCAAAGGCTTTCATACAAAGGTCCAAACCCATATTTTTGACCTAATTCATAGCCTATATATTCTTATCATTCAGACAACAAGAAAACACACGAAACTTGCAAGAGAAATCACCTTCCAAAAACTTCAAAGAATATCAAAACTAGGGAAAACTTCAAAACCCTATTTACAACCTTCCTCAAAGCAAGCTAGTTGTCCCAACCAATTCCAGGATTCTCATAGAGTGAGTATGGATCGACCCTGTTGATCCAAAGTGCATGAAACAAACATCCCATGCATCTTTGATTGCCACATATTTTGTAAATTCGTATTTTAATTTCTATCATGCTTTGATCAAAACTAACATTGCTAATGTGCTTCTGAGATGTAAATATACAAGTTTGAACCATCACATGGCCCCCATGAGGACATAATCATGTATTACTATTCTTGCATTGATTGACCTTGTTTGCTTCGTATCTCATCATGCAGGGAGAATTAGCAAAAACCATGGCCATCATTAAACTCGCAAGGGTCAAATTAGGGGGGTAGGGTCCCTTTGGATCACTAACGTTTCTTATTTTGCAGGTTGACAAAACGTTCTCGCCGGAGAAGACGACCGGAGCTAAGGCTATGGCGCCTCTCCGGTCCAGTCAATTTGGTTTATTATATATATATATATATATATATATATATATATATATATATATATATATATATATATATATATATATATATATATATATATATATATATATATATATATATATATATATATATATATATATATATATATATATATATATATATATATATATATATATATATATATATATTGATTCATGCCATAATATCTGATGAAACAGCCACCTCAGTGGCAAAGCGCGCACATGTTAAGGCATTGATACAGGAGGGCGTGGGTTTGATCCATTCCTTTTGTTATTTTTTCATATTTTCCAATATTCTTGCAGGTTTAATATATTATGCGTTGCATCCATTGTCCTAACACCAGCACACGCTTGGCATAGTGGCAAGCTATGCAATAGAGAAGGAAAAGGGCGTGGGTTTAACACTCACCCCTGGCATTTTTCCTATTTTTGGTTTCTAACCCTTATTTCATTGATTTTTCTTTACCTATTTATTTTTTGGCTAACCCTAATTCTTTTTTATTCACCTTTTCGTTAACCCTAATTATTTAGGTTTAGGTTTTTTAATTAACCCTTTTTTTAATTAATTCATTAACCTTTTGTTTTAAAATTAATTCAATTTTAGGTTTTATTTAATTAATTATCATCAAAAACTATTTTCTTCATAAAAACTCCCCAAAAATATCTTTTCACAATCTTCCCTATTTTTATTTTTATTTTTCTTATTCTTAGATCAAGTGTTTAGGACGTCTCCTCAAATATAATTGTGTGGCTTTATATTTTTTGCATTTTTATAGCATATACCTGCTCCTAGTATGTAATAGTTGTAGGTTTTATTTCTCACACCTTTATTCTTATGTAACTGCTCCAAAGCCTTGTAGTAGTTTTAGGTTTACATTCCGCACTTTACACATCACACTTTCAAAATATTTTCTAAAACACTTTGTATGCATTCTTGAGGACTGATACATGAACCATTACAAAGATATCAGTACTTTGGATTTTCAAAATATTTTCAAACACTTAGGTAAAAAATCAATTTTCAAAAGTGAGCTAGTGATTAAGAGCCCGTAGATAACTACAGATGAAAAGAGTGCTAACACCTTCCCTTTTCATATCTTACCCCCCGAACTCAAAATCTTCAAGGTCTTTCTTGTTCTTTTCACCCTTTTCTTATTGGATAAAAGAAAAGCCAGTGGAGACTCTAGATATCCACACATTTGCGATAAAACGCAAAAGTCAGTTCTCCACCGTATTACACATTGCAACACATGTTGAAGATGGAGCTGATTACATTGAAAGAACCTCCTCAGAACCCCAATATTTCTTCTGCTAATTACAATCCTAATGCAATGTGTGCATATAACTCCAACAGTCCTAGACATAACATTAATCGCTGTTGGGCGTTAAAAAATAAGATTCAAGACTTGATTGAAGCTAAAGTAATTGATTTGGAAAGAGTTAAAGATGATGATAGCGACAACGACTCGGCCGCCAACAATGGAACTTTCTAGTTCATTGGATTTTTATTTGCAAATTCTCTTGTTTGTTCAAACACTTATCTTTATGTGAAACTTTGTTTTTTTTTCATTAATGCATTGCATATGTTTATCTTGTATTAATCTATTCGTTATCACTATATTTAAACTATGTTCTTACTTCTTTTTATGACATTTAACTCTCATTAGAGCTGTAAGCCTTTAGAGGGAGGATGACATAAACAATACCATAACCTCATACAGTATGCTTTTGAATAGACCTTGCTGATGATGTACATGCATTGCTTTAATTCCTAAACAGTGGAGATATAAGGAAGTTAATCCCTAGTCAACCCCTTTGAGCCTAAGAAGTAGGAGTTTTCTTTTTCATGCAAATTGAAACCCTTAAACGTAACATGGGGAAGGGTAGTTTCTCAGTCAAATCAATTGCGCATTCACAAGCTTTACCTTCGTACACGACGAGTAGTGTCAAAGACATTCTTATAAATTAAAAACTGATGATGGTTCCTTGTAATCATTGAGTCAGGCAGTTATTATCTTTCAAAAGAAAAGCCTGCTAAGTCAAAACCTATGAACCAGCCTTAGGGAAAAAATTGGGGCATCCCATTGACTGTAATCTCAAATGAAGCAGTTCAGGAAAAAGTTAGGGATAATAAAGTCAAATAGAGGTCACTACAAATCCTCAAAAAAGAAAGATGTCACAAGAAAAATGACTGTCTTCCCAAATAAACTTTCGATTTCGGAACCATCACCAAAATATTAGTTCTATAATCCCAAACTCTATTGGAACCTAAATGCATAGTTAACTGAGTATAGGACCGAAGAACAACAATGGATAATAGGTTGGGTACAAATAAACTTTGAGCCTTTACCCTTTTTTTCTTAAACCGTGAACCCAGGCCATGTTATAACCCTTAAAAGTCCTAACTGAAGCATGGGTTAGTTCGAAAGCATACTATTACAAAAATGTATCCTGACTCCTGTAAGGATTAAAATAAATCCTGAGTTGATATCACATTCTTACAAATTTTATTTTACTAAAAAATTCTTTTTTAAACTTCAAGACAAACATAAGCTTTGCATTTTAATACCACTGTTTGCATATGACTAAGTTGTTGACAACAGAGAAATTTGCATGACGAATATTCAAGGAATGAAAATCCTCCCAATGGATAAAATTACTTCAGATGACGTGTTAAAGAGAAAGACACTTCCATTAATAGGCCTTTCGTGGACCTAACTGGTTATAAATCAAGAGGCATGACATCTTATTATCAAACTCATCTGTGACAGTCAAGTCAAGATTCAAAGAATCTCTCAAAAGTGTTGAATAGCCATGGGAAGATCTCCATCTGAATCACTTGGTGAATATTACATTGATCATGAGTTTCAGAAAAAGCTACTATGAAAATTGAATCTTCGGTATCACCAAATTGCTTTTCAATGTCAGTTGTATCAGATGGTGTCATTCTGCCGTGACAGTTGTTAGAAAAATATTGAGGAAGGTCAAGACTATCAGAAAGTTGGTAATCAATGGTTTATCAATAACTTCAAGCATCAGGTGCACCATACTAATCCTAGGGGAAAATGGACTCCCGTATACGAAAGGCCACATATGATCAAGAAAGTATTTTATGGAAGTGCTACAACACTTACTACCATGGACAGTGGAAATTCTCCACACCTTATGAACGCGGACATAGTCAAAAATACTACACATGAAAAAGAGACCCGTTAGGTTGGTTTTCCTAGGTAATAATAAGGGCATCCCGACAAAGTAAAAGAGTTCAGGAAGAAATTAGGGATATATAAATAAAATTATACACCCGACAAGTCGAAAACATGAAAAGGCGGCTTACGCAAAAAAGGGTATCCCGGTGGACTGAAAATCTGAAAAGACGGTCCAGGCATAAGTTAGGGATTAAAACGTACGACTATGTCCCGTTATCTCATCACTTGTTTATTAGTAGAAGATTTATCACTCTAATCAGAATTTACTAAAGACTCTAGGAGTTGGGATAGTGTTCAAGTTATCCACAAATGCCCATAGAGTAATATCCATGGAACTATCTCTTCAGAGCTATCTTCACAAGCTCATCCTCAACATATATATATTCCCCAACAAATCAATTATGCCCTCAGACAGAAATTGGGGCATCTTCCAGCAGTTCACCTTCATACCCATGATGGATAGCTTGACATGTTCATCTTCCCCAATAGGTCCCCTAGCAGATAATAAAGTTTGATCATTTCCCCAGCATGCAGTGGAAACTTCTTCAGTGAAACCTATGAATTTCCAATCCCCATTAGAGATTATTTCATCAACGGAGTCTACAGAATTTAATTCCCCAATGGAGTTTAATTCTCCAATATTGCAAATTCCACGACAAAATTCTCTTCTCCAGCCAGATTTAATTCAATGTTGTCCTCCCCAGAAGAGTTGACATCCATACCTGAAACTTGGTCAGATAGTGTATCAGAGGATTATCCTTCTCATTTATCCCAGCCAGGGTACATAAGAATCAAATCCTTCAATAAAAAGAATGAAAAACGACTGATTCTCCTTGAATGCTTTTATCCCCAAGCAGAAGTCGAAAATCCCTAGCAGAGTGTCCTCAAACATAAAGTGGGAATCCCAATTAAAGTTATTCTAAATTAAATTAAAGAATTACTTTCTTCATTCCATGCAACGGTCAGAGATTTATTTTCCCCAGCTAGACGTTGTTACACGAAGCTACCATACGCTTTAGCAGCATTTACGTCAATACATCATTCACAAAATATTATAACATATGCATATGAAATGCATATACTATTCTCATTTATTTTGAGAGCATCACTACAAAGTACATTTCACGCATCATGACATTGCATTAAATTAACTTTGTCTTTTCAGGTTACTTCTCGAACAGATAGATATTATCAATAGTTTATCATTTTTCAGATACAATAAGACAATGATTCATTATGATAAACACGTCTTTCAAATATAATCAGTATAAGATTCACTCTAGATTCTCTTCTAGATACAATTCAAATACGATATAGATATAGATTCATTCTGACACTCATTCCATATTCTCTTCTACATACAGTTCAGATATGATCGAGATATAGATTCATTCTGATACTCATTCCAGTACATCTTATAGATACAGTTCAGATACGATGGAGATATAGATTGATTCTGATACTCATTCCAGTACATCTTTTAGAAATAGTTCAGATACGATCGAGATATAGATTCAGTCTGATACTCATTCTAGTACATATTCTAGATACAGTTCAGATACGATCGAGATATAGATTCATTCTGATAATCATTCCAGTACATCTTCTAGATACCTCTAAGATACGATCGAGATATAGATTCATTCTGATACTTATTCTAGTACATCTTCTAGATACAATTCAGATACGATCGAGATATAGATTCATTCTGATACTCATTGTAGTACATCTTTTAGATACAGTTCAGATATGATTGAGATATAGATTCATTTTGATACTCATTCCAATACATCTTCTAGATATAGTTTAGATACGATCGAGATATAGATTCATTATGGTAGTCATTCCAGTAAATCTTATAGATAAAATTTAGATATGATCGAGATATATATTCATTTTGATACTCATTCCAGTACATCTTCTAGATACAGTTCAGATACAATCAAGATATAGATTCATTTTGATACTCATTCTAGTATATCTTCTAGATACAGTTCAAATACGATCGAGATATAGATTCATTATGAAACTCATTCCGGTACATCTTCTAGATATACTTCAGATATGATCAAGATATATATTCATTATGATACTCATTCCAATAAATCTTCTAGATGCAGTACAGATACGATCAAGATATAGATTCATTCTGATACTCATTCCAGTACATCTTCTAGATACAATTCAGATATGATCGAGATATAGATTCATTCTGATACTCATTCTATTACATCATTGAGATACAATTGGGTGAAGATTCATTCTAATCCACTTTTAGGTACAGTAATGCGTAGACTTATTCTAATACATTTTTCAGATATAATCGAGCGTAGATTCATTCTGATACTCTTTTGGATAGAGTCGAGCGTAGTCTCATTCCAATACATTTTTCATATACAGTCGGGCGAAGACTCATTCTGATCCACTTCTGGATACAGTCGGGCATAAAATGATTCCAATACATTGTTCAGATACACTCTGGCGTAGACTCATTCCAATACATTATTCAGATACAGTCAGGAGAAGACTCATTCTGATCCACTTTTATATACAGTCGGGCGTAGACACATTCTAATATATTTTTCAGATACAGTCGGGCGAAGACTCATTCTGATCCACTTCTAGATACAGTCAGGAATAGACTCATTCCAATACATTTTTTAGATACAGTAGAACAAAGACTCATTCTAATCCAATTCTGGATACAGTCGGACATAAACTCATTCCAATACATTTTTCAGCTACAGTCGAGCGAAGACTCATTCTGATCCACTTCTGGAAATAGTCAGGTGTAACGCCCCAAATTTAATTAATTATTTAATTAAATTAATTAAGGATTTAATTATTGGAAATTTTCGAAGTTGAGAATTATCAATATTATTCTAAGAAGCATAATTGGATAAATATGTTGAGTTGAGCGGTAAGTTGATAGTCAGATAAATTAGACGGTTTAGTTGGAGAACTATTATTAGAATATTATTTGTAAGTTAGTATTATTGTTAAATGTGGATCGATCATAGTTGAAGAATATTATTGGAAATAACATTAGACTATATTATGTGCTATTTATTTAAATGGGCTTATGTTGTGATAGTAGTAATAATGGGGTGTGTATGTAGGCCCACTAAGAGAAACACTATTATTGGATTAATAGAATAATATATATTATTATTATTATTAAATAAGAGAGGAAGAGAGGATAGTGTATCAGGAAAAGAAGAGAAAGAGGAAAATAGGGTTTTTGGAGAAGAAGAGAGCTACGTGAACTTGAACCAAGAGGCCAAGAGAAGATTCAAATCGGAGACACATAGAGTTGTCATCAAACTAAACCAGGTAAGGGTGGGGTTTCTTATCCTATAATGGGGTATATGATATTTTGTATGTGGGAATTAGTTTGTGGGATTATTACTGTCTGTTGATTTGTGTTGGTTTATGTTGTTGTGATAAACATTATTAATAATTGATGTGATTAAAGAATTTTCAAGGAATTAGTGTATTACTGTGTTATATTCTTGCCTGGACTAGATTTGGAATAGTAGACAGTAGCAGAAAATCCATTAAAACAGTACCGAGTGGACGAAAGAAGAAGAAAATAGAGAAGGGAAATTGTTCCTGGAATGCTGCTGAACAACAGCTTATTGCTGGTTGGATGTTGCCAAACGGCAACTGATTATGGTGGGAGGTGCCGATCGACACTTTGAGGAAGTGGGAGGGTGTGCCGTGCGGTACACCTTTGGGCAGGGGCACTTGTTCTGTTTTGTGGAACTATGTTGTATAATCCTTTTTATATGGTATCAGAATAGAGTTTTATTAATAGAAAAAGCAGTCTGGGAACAAATTAACTATTCTTATCAGTAGCATGTTATAGCAGAAGGAACATTAAGAGAAGTAGTATATTTTGTAGAGTTGTTTTATGTGATAGAGGATAATAGCAGAAATAATAATAAGTGGTAAATTTAGAGGAACGGGAGAATAAAGTAGCAGAGTTAATAATTAGTAGAATTATGTTAGTAGTAGATGTGGAAATTAAAATAACAGTGATGGTTTTAGTTGTAGAGTTGGTAATAAATAATTTAACAGAGTAATATATTAGTGACAGATGTAATAATTTAGCAGAGAGTTATCGGTGGAAGTTGTGGATAGCGAACAAGTAGTTTTGGAAGAGACCAATAATGGCAGTGAGATAAATAGATGAGGTAGCATAATTTAGTAAAATAGATTGATTAGTAGCATTATAAATAAAAAGTAGTAATAATAATATATTAAGCAATATCGATTAGCCGAATTTGTAGATTTGGGTGGTAAAATTGGTTAATCGGAATTAGTTGAAATTGTCAGAATAAGTCATATGTACACGTGGGTATTTTTAGTTGATTGGTTTTATTAGAATTATGTAGAATCAAGTTGATTTGTAGGTGAAGTCGAATTAAGTTGAATGGTTCCGGTATATGGGATTATGTTGTTGGTTATTGATGTGAATAAGTTATTATAGAATAAATTGTGTTATTGTCACATTACTAATTGGTGATATGGTATTGTTGTGGTGACATACTAAATAGTAGGCTTATGCCAACGTTGTTGAATACATTGTTGTTGTTGAATATGTTGTGATTGATAAGTTTATCAAGTTATAGGCTTATGCCAACGTTGTTAAATACATTGTTGTAGGTTAATATGTTGTGATTGATAAGTTGATTAAGTTGTAGGCTATGCCAATGTTGTCGAATACATTGTTGTGTTGTATATGATTATTGCATTCATTAAGTCACATACATTTTTATTATTAAGTTGGCCTGGATTGACACCACGTTGGCCTAGATTGGCACCACGTTGGCCTGGATTGGCAAAATATTAAGTTGAAGGCTTATGCCATGTTGATGCCTCTATTTATTGGCACATTTTCTAAGTTGGGAGTTCTGCTCCTATGGTACCACATGCATTTGCATAATTGAGTCGCATTTGGAGTCGTTGATTTGTTACTTATTTGAAGTGTTGTTTACGCACGGTAATGTTATAAGTTGAATTGAGGTGTTGGTGAATGGTATTGTTTTATGTTTATTTGGTATGAAGTGGTGATTTTACAGAAACTGATTTCGATATATTATTTATCATATGTTTTATTATAGTATTCAATATCTCACCCCTTACTGTTTGAATGTTGCCCTCTGTTGGTAATGTGCAGGTATTAAAGAATGAAGATTTGCTTAGCCTTATTAGTTCAAATTCGGTTGGTCGCTATGATACGTAGCACTCGGGGGGAAATGAACAAATAGTTGTTTACTTGTTGAAATTGTTTTAGTTGTGGAATCCTAAGTTTAATTATATGAAATAATATTTTGCCTCTCAAGTTGTTTTAGTTGAATGAAACATATGATGCTACTTGAAGTAGTAATTATGATTCTGCTGCGTTATTAATAAAAGAAGTGGTTTTGTTTTAAAAGCTGATGCAAGCTGTTATATGTTCCTCCAAAAAATAAAGTGTTATGCATTTGTTTATATGTTGCAACATGTTGAATTTTGATATCCCAAATGTGTTGGAAATTTTTAAATACTCTGATTTTTCGTTATAACTACCGGGTAGAATTTAGGGTGTTACATCAGGGGTAGACTGATTCCCATACATTATTCAGATACAGTCGGGAGAAGACTCATTCTGATCTATTTCTAGATACAGTCGAGCGTAGACTTATTCTAGTACATGTTGCAGATACAGTTGGGAAAAGACTCATTCTGATCCACATCTGGATACAGTCAGGTGTTGACTCATTCTAATACATTGTTCAGATACAGTCGGGTGAAGACTCATTATGATCCATTTCTAGATATAGTCGGGCGTAGACTCATTCTAATATAGTTTTCATATACAGTCGGGAAAGGACTCATTTTGATCCACCTTTAGATACATTCCGGCATAGACTCATTCTAATACTTTTTGATACAGTCGGGCATAAACTATTTTTGATACTCCTGTCAACAGTTATCCATGAACACAATTACTTTGGATGGTATCTATAAGCCGATCTCCGACGTCATCCCTTCATCTTTTGCAAATGGAATCTTTAAGCCTATTCCCGATACAATCAACCCACATCGTTACTTCGTGCATCCACGAGTGAAAATTTCTGGGCACTTATAAGTATTCAATCTCTTCCACCTTCAGATCATGAAACACAGACATGCTAATCTAACTCTTCAGGTTTAAGAAGATTTAACATGGGCAGCTGTTTTACCTTAAAATTTTCCCTCCCATCTTTCAGATAAATTGATTCAAGACACATCCTCATGCTTATAGGAGTCCCAAGTACTCAAGACTACTCAAGGGTTGACCAGACAAACCCTCATCCTAAGCAATTGACCTACAACTAGGGATTTGCTTCTCTAAAAGGAAATTGAATTTCTAATGCCTCAAGTCAACTTAATGGTTTTACATATGTATCAAGGTATCCTCATGTCAAGTTTCAAGCCTTACAAGTTTTCTCATTCAATTGATCAGATGATTGAAAATCAACTGTATTGGACAAAAAGTCAACTTTGATCAATCTACAGTCAAACTTCAAGATTTTTGGTCAACATAAATATTTTGAAGTCACATTCATAATTTTATAAGGGTTGATCATGACTCATCAAGAAAACTCAAGATTAATCAAAAGTCAAAGTTACTAAATTAGGATTTTCTTAAGGAGAAGTCAACTGAACTTTGACCAAGCATAACTTTCACATACTTCATCAGAAATTCTTCAACCAAAGCCTATCTTGAAGGAAATTCAATTCTCTACAATTTTGTCTTTCTTATCCTAAGGCCAAAAATGCTTCATTTGAGATATATGAGCCAAAACATTACAGGTCATTTTGAAAGTCAACAAAAACACATCTTTTGTCAAAGCAATTTACAAAAAGATAAAGACTTCAAATGAAAAAAATGATTAACATGAAAGTTATAGGAGACATCTGGAGGTTTCCAAAAAGTCTAAGATCATCTTCACATGACAAAAATTTAGAAAGTTATGATTTGTGCAAGTTGGGAAATTTTCGAGAAATACATGAAACCTCATTTGAGCAATTTTGAATTTTTGAGCTAGTAGGCCTAATTTCTGAGGTTCAAACATGTTTATGACATGTTAAAGGACCTATAAGTAATTTGGTACATGGCCATGTTTTTTTATTTTTTATTTAATTTTTATGCAAATATTATTAAAATAAATCAAATAAAATAACAAACAAATGGATCAAGGCACATTGGACTTTGTTTGAATCAAGTTGGAGGCCCAAAAAATATATGACAAACTTGCAAAAACCGTGCATGGCATATTTGGAAGGAAAATCTTCAATTTTGGAAATATTTTAAACACAATATGGAAAAAAATCATGCAAGCCTTAATTCTATAAGATTTTGACCTAGAATGCTTGGTCTATAAATACACAACACATTCAGACCTCAAGGGGATGCATGTTGTAACTATAGATAAACCCTAAAGCTCACAAAGTTTCTCAAAACTAGGACACGGTAAAAACCTTATCTCTAACCATTCTCAATTAATTTCAAGTATCAAATCACCCTCTTGAGACCTCCAGGAGTCATTCCCAGTCCTTACTCGAGCTTGAAGCACGCCAGAATAACACATCTTAACTACACCAGTTCGGTAACCTTCTTTAATTTAAAACATTTATTATACACATTGTTGAATGATTTGATTCATACATTCATGTTCATATTGATGTTTGTAACGGTTTTGACGCATTATTTGTGAGGTTTGACGCGAGAATGGAGATCTTCCATTGTTAGGGCAGTTTGAAATATTTTTATCAAATCTCACGCTACAGGCATTTTCAGGTCAAATCAATGTTGCCGATCAATTCGCAGGGGCCGATTTAAGGGGGGTAGCCTTAATCTTATGTTTCAATTTTGTTTATTTCGTAGGTTAGCAATTTCAAGTGGCTGGAGAAGAAGGTTGCAGTCATCGTCCATGGTGGTTTGACCGACCAGAGAAAACACATGGCTCAATGCTCCTTTCTCATTAGTCCATTCAAAATCATAAGGGCCCACCTGAACGCGCATTTTATTTGATTGATAATTTTAATCATTTGTTTATTTTATATGGGTTTCTAATTGGATGTATAACGCAAAACAATTGGTGACATGATGGTAAGAAGTGTGACTAGTATTACAAAGGGCGTGGTTTCCATCCCAACTTTTGCAATTTGTTTTTTATTTATTTATGAATTGAACACATGTTTGTATTATATGGACTGATTCATGTTCCAATCACACAATAACAAGTGTGGCATGATGAAAAGAATATGCAACAATGAGACAAAGGGGGTGGGTTCAATTCCCACCCCCATACAATTTTCTTTTATTGTTTCTAACTCTTTCAATTTTCCGTTATTTCAATTAATTTTCATTTTTACAATATAAATAAAAAATGCATAGAGATCAAAAATCATTAAAATGCAATAGCAATTTTGTTTTAGGTTTTCTTTTTCAATTAACTTTTTTAAGATTAAATTAATTAGACTTAGTTTTTATAATTAATTAATATTTTTTGTAAATTAACTTAGAATTAAGATAATTAATTTATTTTAACATCTAAAATTAAACAAAAAATATCAAAAATATTAACTTAGATTTTAGGTCTTTAAAATATTTTTCTGACATTCTTTTATTTTGTAAAACAAAGCTTCTCAAATGCACTTTTGTTTTGATGAAGACAAACCATAATTGACAAATAAGGCAAATATTGTTGATCAAGCTAAAAGCATCTGTGGATAAAATTTTGGTTCGAGCACTTAGCAAAATTTTCAGGTATAACGATAATACTTACTTTGAACTTAAGACATATATTCTCAATGGTCAAAAGAAATATTTTATATTGTCCAAATCCTTAATCAAGTTTTTCTAAGCTAAAAATCAATTTTCACTTGAGTGCAATCAATTTGCATATTAGTGCAATTGATTGCATGCTTCAGTTTTTCAAAACATTTGATATTGTTTCTAAGTGCAATCGATTTGCATGTTTGTGCAGTCGATTGCACTCAATCAATTTTTGCTACTGACTTTAAATGCAATCAATTTACACTCTTGTGCAATCGATTGCACACTCAAAATATTTGAATTTCTAGTTGTTGAAACCCCGTGAAATCGATTTATATAAAGGGTGAATCGATTGCATGCTGCACGGTTTTGAAAAATAGCAGCTTTACACATGCCTGTTCATAACACAATTTCATGGAAACCTTTCACTTAATCTTGGCAATTGTTCATGATTCATTTACAGAACTTTATGATGTTTCAAAAGGGTGCTATTAAAATATAAATACTAATTTTCAAAATCATTTCAACAACTCTTCCAATCATATTTTCTGAATTTTCAAAAATCAAACTCAAGTTGTTATACATTTTCATACACAAGTTTTCTGCACACTTTCACATATTTTCAACCAGAAAACTTTGAGTATTATATATCTTGAGTCACTGTATACTATTATCATTGGAAGATAATATCAATTCATTGATAAAATCACTCAAGTGATCATTGCTACTCAAACTCACTCAAACCAAATATTGCTATACTTGCTTACTTTTCAGGATTGTTAAAAATAAGTTCAAGTGATTTTGAAATGTTGTTTTTCCAGGATTGTTGGATACAAATAAGGTCACCTTGAGAGGATTGTTCTGATTGTTGACATAGTGA
The DNA here is from genome assembly GCA_948472305.1 of Vicia faba. Classification (NCBI taxonomy): domain Eukaryota; kingdom Viridiplantae; phylum Streptophyta; class Magnoliopsida; order Fabales; family Fabaceae; genus Vicia; species Vicia faba. The sequence goes on along the minus strand of OX451738.1, from coordinate 50,937,134 downwards.
AAATCCAAGAGGATTGTTCTTGGTCCAAGAGGATTGTTCTTGGTCGTTTTATTGGTTAGAGTCTTGTATAGAAGGATTAGGGTGTCTTGTCTAGAGATCTAACAATAAGGAAATCTATTTCATGTTGAAAGGGGACTGGAGTACTCTTGGACTGTGAGGGGAACTAGGATACATCTTTGTGTTCTTTACTTTTCTGCATTTACCGCTTTCATCACTAGTCATAAACCAGAAAAGAAAGAAACACATTTGTAAACTCATGCACTAAACCAGAAAAATAATATCCATCATCACTAAAATGGTAAAACTTTTAAAGTAGCTAATTCACCCCCCTCTTAGGCGCGCTTTGTACTTACAATTGGTATCAGAGCAGGTTATAGGAAACCTGTTCCTAAAAGATCCAGAATGGCTTCCGCAAATCAAAATCCCCTTTTTAGAGATGGTGGTAGTAACAACAAGCCTCCTCTATTTTGTGGTGAATATTTTGACTTCTGGAAAATACGCATGAAGGCACATCTAGAAGCACAAGGAGAAGAAAAATGGGATGCCGTCGAGAAGGGTCCATTTATTCTTATAACTGTAATCAATGGTGCTGGCTCATCAAAGCCTAAAGCTGCATGGGACGAAGATAAGAAGAAGAAGAAGAATCTCTATGGTAAAAAGGCAATAAATCTTCTTCAAGGTGCACTTAGCATGGATGAATTCTTTCGTGTCTCTGCATGCAAAACGCGAAAGAAATATGGGATACCTTGGTAGAAACTCATGAAGGAACCATTGAAGTTAAAAGATCGAGATTAAATACATTAAGTCAAGAATACGAACTATTCAGAATGCAGCCCCGAGAATCAATCCTCGACTTGCAGAAAAGATTTATACACTTGACAAATCATTTGAAAGCACTCGGTAAGACTTTAACTAATGATGAAATAAATCTTAAAGTTCTTAGATCTTTATCCATGGAATGGCAACCAAAAGTGACAGCAATATCCGAGAAGAAGAATCTATCAACAATGACTTCCGCCACTTTATTCGGAAAACTTCAAGAATATGAGACAGAACTTGCAAAACTTGAAAAGCATGAAATCCAAGTAAAACATTCAAAAGACATTGCTTTAAATACAAGGATCAAAAATCATGATAGAAATCAAGAGGATGAATCCACTAGTAGTGAAGATGATGATCTCATCAGGAAGATTGAAAAGGTTCTACAAAAAGAAAGAAAAAGGGAAGCACCAACAAGGAAGGTTATATGCTTTGAATATGGAGAAAAGGGACATGTTAAAAGTGAATGTCCTACAGTTGAAAATAAGAAGAAACATTTCAAGAGAAATAAAGATAAGAAGTCAAAGAAAGCATATATAGCATGGGAAATTTCATCTTCTGATTTCGAAAACAATCAACGTGTTAATCTTGCATTGATGGCCTCATACAATTCCGATAGTGAAGATGACGAGGTTAGTAATGAATTTTCTCTTTTTAATAGTGATGCACAAGGTGCTATAGATGAACTATTAAATGAATTCAAAATTCTATAAAAAATTATTTCATCTCAAAAGAAACAAATGTCTTCTTTAGAATAAAAATGTGAGTCTATGGAAAAAGATCTCAAAGATGAAAAACAAAAATTTAGTGAGGAAAACAGAATTTTGTACGCAAAAATTGTGAATCACTCTCTTTCAAAATTGTCCAATTAAAAGGAGTTATTGAAAGATATGAAAAAGGTAAAATTTGATTGGAAGGCGTTCTTAGCCAACAAAGATATTCCAATGATAAAAGTGGACTTGGATATTCAAAGTTTTCAAAACCAAGTTCAAATAAAACTATCTTTGTTAAAGCTAGTGACCAATCATCCAAAGAGAAAGTTAACAAACCTAAAGTAGTTCATCAATATCCTAAAAAGAAAATATTTGTTAAGAAGAAATCTTACCCCTCTAGATATAGAAGTAACTTTGAACCTACTTATTTTTATTGTGGTATTGTTGGCCATACACCTAATTCTTTCTATGTTAAAAACTTTAGTGTAGAAAGTGGGCATTATGTGTGGGTTAAGAAGGGAACTAACTATGATGGACCCAAAGCACATTGGGCACCAAATCAAACTTAATTTGTTTTGTAGGTATGCGTGAAGACCACATGCAATCTTTGGTATCTTGATAGTGGTTGTTCAAAGCATATGACGGGAGATATACACTAACTTTCAAATCTAGTTCAAGTCCAAGGATTATTTCACATATGTGGAATACCTTAAGGGAAGAATTCTTGGCATTGGAAAAGTTGATACACTAACTTTCATATCCATTAAAGATGCACTTTATGTGGAAGAACAAAAGACAAATTCTAAGTAAAAGACAAATTTGTTGATAAGGCTTCAAATTCATCAAGGATGAATGGTTTATGAAGTCACTCTTGAGGTAAAACTCATAGGTAAAAATTGTTTTTATGTTTATAATTTCGTTATATATTTTAAGTCTTTCCCCATTCCTTTTTTGCTAAAGACAATTGGGGAGAAGATATATATATATATATATATATATATATATATATATATATATATATATATATATATATATATATATATATATATATATATATATATATATATATATATATATATATATATATATATATATATATATATATATATATATATATATATATATATATATATATATATATATATATATATATGTGTGTGTGTGTGTGTGTGTGTGTGTGTGTGTGTGTGTGTGTGTGTGTGTGTGTATGCTTGCCTCTAACTATTGCAGCCCAAAGAAAGATGAAAATTCTCTATGATTCAAGGGGGAACTTTGATCAAGAGGGAGCTATCAAAGATAGGGGGAGCATTCACATAAGAGTTTATCATTCTTTTGAAAAGAGTCAAGCATCTTAAACATTATGTTTTGATGAAGATAACTACTGCGTGCATTTATCAAAGAATGATAAAAAGCATCATGAAGCAATATGGCTATGGTTAAGCTTTCAATATTATTATATGTATTTTGTCCATTTTTTTATGCATCTTTCCCTTATTTTTGATAATGTCAAAGGGGGAGAAGGATGTTATACTTTATGCTTGTGTATTTCCTTGTCTTAATCTTTTAAGGTACAAATAATCTTTCAAGATGAGAAAATCCAAATGATTTCAAAGCTTCTCATACAAAGGGGGGTTATACATCTTAGGGGGAGAAGTCTCTTTCTGGAAATTACAACGCATCAAGCAAGATAGTTTGTCATCATCAAAAAGAGGGAGAATGTAAAATCAAGCTTCTCAAACGCACTTTTGTTTTGATGAAGACAAACCATGATTGACAAAGAAGGCAAAGATTATTGATCAAGCTAAAAGCATATGTGGATAAAATTTTGGTTCGAGCACTTAGCAAAATTTCAAGGTTTAATGATAATACTTACTTTGAACTTAAGACATAGATGCTCAATGGTCAAAAGAAATATTTTATATTGTCCAAATCCTTACTCAAGTTTTTCTAAGCTAAAAATGAATTTTCACTTGAGTGCAATCGATTTGCATATTAGTGCAATCGATTGCATGCTTCAATTTTTCAAATCATTTGCTACTATTTCTAAGTGCAATCGATTTGCGTGTTTGTGCAATCGATTGCACTCAATCAATTTTTGCTACTGACTTTAAATGCAATCGATTTACACTCTTGTGAAATCGATTGCACACTCAAAATATTTTAATTTCTAGCTGTTGAAACCCCGTGCAATCATTTACATAAAGGGTGCAATCGATTGCATGCTGCACGATTTTGAAAAACAACAGCTTTACACATGCCTGTTCATAACACCATTTCATGGAAACCTTTCACTCAATCTTGGAAATTGTTCATGATTCATTTACAGCACTTTATGCTGTTTCAAAAGGGTGCTATGAACATATAAATACTCTTTTTCAAAATCATTTCAACACCTCTTCCAATCATATTTTCTGAATTTTCAATAATCAAACTCAAGTTGTTATACATTTTCATACACAAGTTTTCTGCACACTTTCACATATTGTCAACCAAAAAACATTGAGCATTATATATCTTGAGTCATTGTATACTATTATCATTGGAAGAGAAGATCAATTCATTGATAAAATCACTCAAGTGATCATTGCTACTCAAACTCACTCAAATCAAATATTGATATACTTTCTTACTTTTCAAGATTGTTGAAAATAAGTTCAAGTGATTTTGAAATCTTGTTTTTCCAGGATTGTTGGATACAAGTAAGGTCACCTTGAGAGGATTGTTCTCATTGTTGACATAGTGAAAATACAAGAGGATTATTCTTGGTCCAAGAGGATTGTTCTTGGTGGTTTTATTGGTTAGAGTCTTGTATAGAAGGACTAGGGTGTCTTGTCTAGAGATCTAATAATAAGAAAATCTCTTTCATGTTGAAAGGGGACTAGAGTACTCTCAGACTGTGAGCGGAACTAGGATACATCTTTGTGTTCTTTACTTTTTCACATTTATTGCTTTCATCACTAGTCATAAACCAGAAAAGAAAGAAACACATTTGTAAACTCATGCACTAAACCAGAAAAATAATATCCATCATCACTAAAATGGTAAAACTTTTAAAGTAGCTAATTCACCCCCTCTTAGGCGCGCTTTGTACTTACAATTGGTATCAGAGCAGGTTATAGGTAACCTGTTCCTAAAAGATCCAGAATGGCTTCCGCAAATCAAAATCCCGTTTTTAGAGATGGTGGTAGTAACAACAAGCCTCCTCTATTTTGTGGTGAATATTTTGACTTCTGGAAAATACGCATGAAGGAACATCTAGAAGCACAAGGAGAAGAAAAATGGGATGTCGTCGAGAAGGGTCCATTTATTCTTATAACTGTAATCAATGGTGCTGGCTCATCAAATCCTAAAGCTGCATGGGACGAAGATAAGAAGAAGAAGAATCTCTATGGTAAAAAGGCAATAAATCTTCTTCAAGGTGCACTTAGCATGGATGAATTCTTTCGTGTCTCTGCATGCAAAACGCGAAAGAAATATGGGATACCTTGGTAGAAACTCATGAAGGAACCATTGAAGTTAAAAGATCGAGATTAAATACATTAAGTCAAGAATACAAACTATTTAGAATGCAACCCCGAGAATCAATCCTCGACTTGCAGAAAAGATTTGTACACTTGACAAATCATTTGAAAGCACTCAGTAAGACTTTAACTAATGATGAAATAAATCTTAAAGTGCTTAGATCTTTATCCAGGGAATGGAAACCAAAAGTGACAGCAATATCCGAGAAGAAGAATCTATCAACAATGACTTCCGCCACTTTGTTCGGAAAACTTCAAGAATATGAGACAAAACTTGCAAAACTTTAAAAGCATGAAATCCAAGTAAAACATTCAAAAGACATTGCTTTAAATACAAGGATAAAAAATCATGATAGAAATCAAGAGGATGAATCCACTAGTAGTGAAGATGATGATTTCATTAGGAATATTGAAAAGGTTCTACAAAAAGAAAGAAAAAGGGAAGCACCAACAAGGAAGGTTATATGCTTTGAATATGGAGAAAAGGGACATGTTAAAAGTGAATGTCCTATAGTTGAAAATAAGAAGAAACATTTCAAGAGAAATAAAGATATGAAGTCAAAGAAAGCATATATAGCATGGGAAATTTCATCTTCTAATTTCGAAAACAATCAACGTGTTAATCTTGCATTGATGGCCTCACACAATTCCGATAGTGAAGATGACGAGGTTAGTAATGAATTTTCTCTTTTTAATAGTGATGCACAAGGTGCTATAGATGAACTATTAAATGAATTCAAAATTCAATAAAAAACTATTTCATCTCAAAAGAAACAAATTTCTTCTTTATAATAAAAATGTGAGTCTATGGAAAAAGATCTCAAAGATGAAAAACTAAAATTTAGTGAGGAAAAACAGAATTTTGTATGCAAAAGTTGTGAATCACTCTCTTTCCAAATTGTCCAATTAAAAAGAGTTATTGAAAGATATGAAAAATGTAAAATTGGATTGGAAGGTGTTCTTAGCCAATAAAGATATTGCAATGATAAAAGTGGACTTGGATATTCAAAGTTTTCAAAACCAAGTTCAAATAAAACTATCTTTGTTAAAGCTAGTGACCAATCATCCAAAGAGAAAGTTAACAAACCTAAAGTAGTTCATCAATATCCTAAAAAGAAAATATTTGTTAAGAAGAAATCTTACCCTTCTAGATATAGAATTAAATTTGAACCTACTTGTTTTTATTGTGGTATTGCTGGCCATACACCTAATTCTTTCTATGTTAAAAACTTTAGTGTAGCAAGTGGGCATTATGTGTGGGTTAAGAAGGGAAGTATCTATGATGGACCCAAAGCACATTGGGCACCAAATCAAACTTAATTTGTTTTGTAGGTATGCTTGAAGACCACATGCAATCTTTGGTATCTTGATAGTGGTTTTTCAAAGCATATGACGGGAGACATACACTAACTTTCAAATCTAGTTCAAGTCCAAGGATTATTTCACATATGTGAAATACCTTAAGGGAAGAATTTTTGGCATTGGAAAAGTTGATACACTAACTTTCATATCCATTGAAGATGCACTTTATATGGAAGAAAAAAGACAAATTCTAAGTAAAAGACAATTTTGTTGATAAGGCTTCAAATTCATCAAGGATGAATGGTTTATGAAGTCACTCTTGAGGTAAACCTCATAGGTAAAAATTGTTTTTATGTTTATAATTTCGTTATATATTTTAAGTCTTTCCACGTTCCTTTTTTGATAAAGACTAATGGGGAGAAGATATATATATATATATATATATATATATATATATATATATATATATATATATATATATATATATATATATATATATATATATATATATATATATATATATATATATATATATATATATATATATATATATATATATATATATATATATATATATATATATATATATATATATATATATATGTGTGTGTATGCTTGCCTCTAACTATTGCAGCCCAAAGAAAGATGAAAATTCTCTATGATTCAAGGGAGAACTTTGATCAAGAGGGAGCTATCAAAGATAGGGGGAGCATTCACATAAGAGTTTATCATTCTTTTGAAAAGAGTCAAGCATCTTAAACATTATGTTTTGATGAAGATAACTACTGCGTGCATTTATCAAAGAATGATAAAAAGCATCATGAAGCAATATGGCTATGGTTAAGCTTTCAATATTATTATATGTATTTTGTCCATTTTTTTATGCATCTTTCCCTTATTTTTGATAATGTCAAAGGGGGAGAAGGATGTTATACTTTATGCTTGTGTATTTCCTTGTCTTAATCTTTTAAGGTACAAATAATCTTTCAAGATGAGAAAATCCAAATGATTTCAAAGCTTCTCATACAAAGGGGGGGTTATACATCTTAGGGGGAGAAGTCTCTTTCTGGAAATTACAACGCATCAAGAAAGATAGTTTGTCATCATCAAAAAGAGGGAGAATGTAAAATCAAGCTTCTCAAATGCACTTTTGTTTTGATGAAGACAAACCATGATTGACAAAGAAGGCAAAGATTATTGATCAAGCTAAAAGCATATGTGAATAAAATTTTGGTTCGAGCACTTAGCAAAATTTCAAGGTTTAATGATAATACTTACTTTGAACTTAAGACATAGATGCTCAATGGACAAAAGAAATATTTTATATTGTCCAAATCCTTACTCAAGTTTTTCTAAGCTAAAAATGAATTTTCACTTGAGTGCAATCGATTTGCATTTTAGTGCAATCGATTGCATGCTTCAATTTTTCAAATCATTTGCTACTATTTCTAAGTGCAATCGATTTGCGTGTTTGTGCAATCGATTGCACTCAATCAATTTTTGCTACTGACTTTAAATTCAATCGATTTACACTCTTGTGAAATCGATTGCACACTCAAAATATTTTAATTTCTAGCTGTTGAAACCCCGTGCAATCATTTACATAAAGGGTGCAATCGATTGCATGCTGCACGATTTTGAAAAACAACAACTTTACACATGCCTGTTCATAACACCATTTCATGGAAACCTTTCACTCAGTCTTGGTAATTGTTCATGATTCATTTACAGAACTTTATGCTGTTTCAAAAGGGTGCTATGAACATATAAATACTCATTTTCAAAATCATTTCAACACCTCTTCCAATCATATTTTCTGAATTTTCAAAAATCAAACTCAAGTTGTTATACATTTTCATACACAAGTTTTCTGCACACTTTCACATATTGTCAACCAAAAAACATTGAGAATTATATATCTTGAGTCATTGTATACTATTATCATTGGAAGAGAAGATCAATTCATTGATAAAATCACTCAAGTGATCATTGCTACTCAAACTCACTCAAATCAAATATTGATATACTTTCTTACTTTTCAAGATTGTTGAAAATAAGTTCAAGTGATTTTGAAATTTTATTTTTCCAGTATTATTGGATACAAGTAAGGTCACCTTGAGAGGATTGTTCTCATTGTTGACATAGTGAAAATACAAGAGGATTGTTCTTGGTCCAAGAGGATTGTTCTTGGTGGTTTTATTGGTTAGAGTCTTGTATAGAAGGACTAGGGTGTCTTGTCTAGAGATCTAACAATAAGAAAATCTCTTTCATGTTGAAAGGGGACTAGAGTACTCTCAGACTGTGAGCGGAACTAGGATACATCTTTGTGTTCTTTACTTTTCCACATTTATTGCTTTCATCACTAGTCATAAACCAGAAAAGAAAGAAACACATTTGTAAACTCATGCACTAAACCAGAAAAATAATATCTATAATCACTAAAATGGTAAAACTTTTAAAGTACCTAATTCACTCCTCCTCTCAGGCGCACTTCGTACTTACATATTTATCTTTTTCCATTTATTTTCTTAGATAAAATGTATAGGTTTCCACTCTCATATGTAATAGCTTGGACTTACATTTCCGCATTTTTTTCATATTATGTAACTGCTCACAAGATGTAATAGCGTAGGATTTTACATACCACACTTTAATTTTCTGTACATATTTAATTGCTAGTAAAATAGGGTTTGTATGGAAAGACTAAAAGAAAATATAGAAAACCATAATTCAAGACTAAATAATTGAAACTAATAAACTTTGCACACATCACCTCTAGGGTAACATCTCTTGTTGCTTTACGATACATTGGTGATGTCCCTCGAAATCGGGGATACTTTAGAAAATGACCCTTGTAATACGGTGGGAGAACTGAATTTTTGGATTTATCCAAATATGCGGATGGCAAGAGTCGCCACCGACTTTTCTTTTATCCAATAATTAGGAAAGGTGAAAAGAGCAGGAAAGACCATTGATAAATTTTGAGTTTGGAGGATAAGTTATGAAAAGGGGAGGTGTTAGCACCCTTTTCATCTGTAGTAATCTACGGGCTCTTAAACGCTAGCTCATTTTTTGAAAATTTTCTTTTATGTGTGTTTTGCTTGAAAATATTTTGAAGAAAAAGCCAAAGTACGACTAACTTTGTAATGATTCTTGTATCAGTCCTCAAGAACGCGTACAAAGTGTTTTTGAAAATTTTGTTTGAAAAGTTGTGTGAAAAATGTATTGTTTGTGAAAAAAGTTGTGAGCAAGCAATTAGGAGTTTCGGACCCACTAAAGTCTTTCTTATTTTTATTCTTCTCCTTTAGAGATAGTGTTATCCATACCATTAGTTGGTAGGTATTCCTATCCATTGAATGTGAAGGGACGTGCGAAGGGTCATCGTATGGTCATCGAAGGAAACAAATAGAGATACTTTAGCAATTGTATCAGAGGGACTATATCATTTTCCATAGGTAACATTGAAGAGTCATCGAGGGAATATGATCTTTGTTTGAGGATATTTTGCTAAAGTATCCCTATTTTTGAGGGACGTGACCATTATTTCCGAAGGCAACAAAGAGAGGTTACCCTAAAGGTGCAAGTGTGAAAAGTTTATTGTTTTCATTTATTTTATATTCAGAATTAGGGTTTTCTAGATTCTTTTTAGCCTTGCCATACAAACCCTAATTACTAGCAGTCAAATATATACAGAAAAATAAAGTGCAGAATGTAAAGTGCAGAAATTTAAACCTAAGCTATTACATCCTGTGAGCAATTACATAATAGAAAAATTGCGGAAAATAAGTCTACGCAATTACATTGGAGAATGCGTCATATACATTTGATCTAGGAAAATTAAATAAATGAAGAAAAACAAATAAGAAAATAGAAAAAAGAATGTTTGAAATATTCTTTGTGATATTTTATGAAAATAATTTAGGTGATAATAATTAAAAAAACCTAAATTCTAATTGATTTTAATGATTAAGGAAAAAGGTTAACTAATTAATTAATTATAAATCGTAAAACTAATTTATTAGTATTAAAGAACAAAAATTAGGTTAGTTTGATGATTAATTAAAATAAATTATGGTTAGTAAAGAGAAAAAGAAAAGAAAATTAGTTTAGAAAAAATAAGAAAGAGAAAGATTCATGGGGTGAGTGTTGAACCCACACCCTCTAGCCTTCTACGCTACCTTGCTTGCCACTGCGCTAGACACTTGTTCGTTTTAGAGAACAAGTGCTGCATATTATATAGGAACCCTGCATGTTAGATGGAAAAATAGCAAAAAAACATTGTGAAGTGCGAGGATCGAACCCACACCCTTACATGCACAAACCTTTGCCTATATAAGCGGTGTTACACTCTCATCTGTGTATCAAATAGAAATAAATAATAATATTATAAAAGTGGACTGGAGAGGCGTCAGAGCCCTAACTCTGGTTGTCTTCTCCGACGAGGCTATTTTTTCACCTGTAAAAATAAAAAACATTAGAGAATGAAAAGAATCCTCTTAAATAGACCCTTGCGAATCCAATGGTGGCCTTGGTTGTGCTAATTCGTTCTGTACAGAGATATGATGAAAATAATTCAAATTGGTTCAAACACGGTGATGGGTTATCCTGACATCATGGGCCTCATGCAAGGGATCAAACTTGTATTGTTTAGTCTCAGGAACACGTTAGCATCGTTAGTATGAATAAAAGCATCATAAAAATTAAAAATAGGAAATTCACGAAAACATGAAAAATGGTCATGCTTGGGATGCTTATTTCATGCACTTTTATTCATCAAGAATGATCCCAACTTACTCTATGGTACCTCAGGAGTTGATTTGAATGAATGATTTGCTTTGAGAAGGGTTGTTAGTTGAATTTCAAGTTGCCCAAGTTTTGACAAAAGTTGATATTTTTGAGAGAGTGTTCTCGAGGTCTTTTTTTCGTGTCCCCTTGTCTGAATATGATGAGCATATATGTAATACGGTGGGAGAAGTGACTTTACTAGTTTTTCATGTTATCGCAAATGTTGCGGTTAACAAGAGTCGCCATCGACTTTTCTTTTAAGCAACAAAGGAAAGGGTGAAAAGAACAGGAAAGACCTTTTTTTAAAGATTTTGAGTTCGGGGGGTAGGTTATGGAAAGGGAAGGTGTTAGCACCCTTTCCATCTGTAGTTATCTACGGGCTCTTAGTTTCCATGTCACTTTGAAAATGTTTTTTGGTGTAAGTGCATTTGAAAATATTTTTTTTTAAAAAGGCGCCTTGGTTTGGCGAACTTTATAATGATTCTCATATCGTTGAGAATGTATACAATGTTTTTTTTGTCTTTGAAAAATATTTAGAAAATGGAGTGTATGTATGAGAATTTTGTTTTGTTTTGTGAGGAAGAAACTACAAGTTGTCTACCTAATCGAATGGTCTTTGTTCTTTTCCTCTTTTTCTTTAGATAGTGCTATCCTACCATTAGTTATGAGGTAGCCCTATCATTAGATGTTATGAGGGACAGGAGAGGGTCATTGTAATGTTATGAAGGCAACTCGTTGGACACTTTACCAATTACCCTAAGGTAATAAGAGAATTTACCAAGGCAGCATCGAAGGGTCATCGAGGGACTATGATCTTTTAACCAAAGGGTATTTGCTAAAACATCCCACGCTCGAGAGAAGTGACTATTTTAAATTCGAGGCAACAAGTGAGGGTCACCCTAGAGGTGCATATGTGCGAAGTGTGTTATGTCTCAATTATTAGTCTTGAGATTAGGTTATATAATGTCTTGTTTTTATTTATGTCTTTCCATGCAGGCCTAATTAATCTAATAGTTAAATATATATACAAGTGCAGAAACTAAAAATGGGGAAAGTAATCTACGCTATTACATCGCTTCGGGGATGGTGGAATACAAACCAAAATGGGCAACTACATAAATTATGAAAAATAATAATGCGAAAATGTAAATAACACGTGAAGTATGGAAAATAGGAAATATCTAAAACCCAAAAAAATCTAAGTACAAAAAAAATATTTTTGTTGTTTTATAATTTTAATTAGAAAAAGACTTTGAACCTAATTCTAACCAATTTTAATTAACAAAATAATCTCAAAAATGATTTTAATTAATTAATTTTTTATTGTAAAAAAAGTTAATTAAATTAAATCCTAAATCTAATTTTTTATTTGATTTTATGATTTCTTTATAAAAAATTATTTATTAAAAGAAAAGAAAAGAAAAATGAAATAATAAAAAAAATTCAAATGGGTTGGGCTGTAAAACAAATATGGGGGGTGCAATCTAGAGTTTGCTAGGCCCAATTACAACTGAGCCCGGGAGATTTTTTCTGGATCCAGTGGGGGGTGCGCCTTGGAGAGAACCATGGTCACCATCGTTTTGGAGCGCTAGATTTATGATCTGATGATCTGATGGTGCTAATTGAGGGTACGCATCATGTGCGTGTTTGCCTTGTTCCCACTGGATCTGCAAGGATAATACAAGAAAAATAAAAAGGCCTTGCTCCTAGCTCGAACCCAGGACAAGGAGCATTAAGGCCTTAAGTGCATGTGTGTTGCCACTGGGTGGTGTGATTCATTCGTTAGTATAATCAAACCATAACAATATAAAATTAAATGCCAGTTATTTTCAAATTGTCAAACACACGCGCCCCAGTGGATCCCTGGGAAATTGAATGAACCAATCATCATACATATTTGATCCATGCAAGCCCTTGCCAGAGTCAACTCATCTCAGGGACGCCGGAATCAATCTCCAGTCATCCCTTCCGGCCATGCAAAATCTCCAACCTTGTTAAAAATGATGAAACAACAAAAATGAACAAGCCTAATCACATAATTAGGGTCCTGTGAATTTAACGGTGCAATTAGTTTGGCCTGAAACTCATTGTATCATTCAGCTTGAAGGTTAACAACTTTGGAACCCTAACAATGGTAACCCTCCATCTCTGTGTTAGGGCTCACATGTAATTCCTCCATCATGTCTTAAACTCCATCACAAACACACATGAATACATGAAATTAATCAATGATGCATGGTTTAAGAGATAAAGTTTAGAAATTTTACCAAAAACCGGTATGATCGGATGTGGGAGTTCTTAGACTGGTTGGGTGTGCTTTTGGGTTGGGGAAGCCTCCTTATCTCCTCAGGAATACGTTTGAATCAACGAACTGGATTGAAAATGCCTAGAGACAGGGTTTTGAGCTTGTCTCGGTTTGGAAAATTTTTTGAAACTTTGGTGTTCTCTTTGAGGCAGGCTATCATGTGTTGATGCATGCTAAGCTTGCAGTATTTATAGAGGGAGTATGAGGCTGACCAACATGGTAATGAATCAATCCATGAAGGATCTCATCAAATGACATCAAAAATTTTGAAATATTTCCATTTTTCTCATGCCTATTACCATTTGAAGCTTGCAATGAATTTAGTCACATTTTACAGGTCGTGACATGATGTAATGGGCTTGTAGAAGGGCTGGATTTAACAAGCCCAAACCTTACACATTATCTCTATTTTTCTTGGATTTTATTTATTTTTTAAATAAATATAATTCAAATGAAAATAATGAATGTCAACAAAATGTGTGAATACCTTTTATAGGTCCTAGTTAAAAATTGCAAGTTTGCTCAATGTGCATTTCATGAATTTCCTCGAAATTTCGCAACTTGTGAAACTCATAACTTGCTCAATTTTCATCTTTTGAAGATGATACTGGACTTTTTGGAAACCTCAAGATGTGATATACAATCTCTATGTTGATCGTTTTGGCTTTTGAAGCCATTATCTTGATGTAAGTTGCCTTGACAAAAAGTGTCTTTTGTTGACTTTTGAAAATGACCTATAATGTATTAGCTCATATCTTTCAAATGAATCATTTTTTGGACTTGAGCATAAAATCAAGGTTGTAAGGAATTTAATTTTATTCAAAATAAGCTTTGGTTTGGTATAATTTGATGAAGTATGTGAAAGTTATGCCTGGTCAAAGTTCAGTTGACTTTTCCTAAGGAAACCCTAATTTGACAATTCTTGACTTTTGATGATTTGAGAGCTTTCCTTGGGGAATCATGATCAACCCTTGATAAAATGATGAATATCACTTCAAAATGTTGATGTTGACCAAAAATCTTGAAGTTTGATTGTATGTTGACCATAGTTGACTTTTTCATCAATATAGTTGATTTTCAATCACCTGAGCCATTGACTGAGCAAACTTGTGATGTAGGACTTGAAACTTGACATGAACCTTATTGAGGACCTATGGAAAACAATGAAAGCAAATTGGGACCATTGCAACTCAAAATTCTTTGAGGAACTCACAACCCTAGTTGTAGACCCCTTGCTTAGGAAGAGTTTTGACTGGTCAACCCTTTAGTATCTTGAGAACCTTTGAAAGCATGTCTTGAGAATAATGGGAGGGAAAATTTTGGGGTACAACAACTTCCCCTTTTCAATCTTCTTAAACCTGAATAGTTAGGTTGGCATGTCTGCCATTCGTGACTTAAAGGTAGAAGATGATTGAACACTTAAGTGCCTAGAAATTTGCACTCGCCTGTGCAAGAGGTAACGTTGTTAGTTGATTATATTTGGAATGGGCTTATAGATGCCATTTAGAGAGGTGATGGAGAGTCATCGAATATGGGATTATAGATTCCATCCAAAGTAATTGTTTACTTCAAACTAGAAGAAGTATCATAATAAATCTCCGGTCGATTTAATATGAGCCAGAAGATGTCTAAGCTTGTCTACAACTAGAAGAAGCATCGGAATAAATATATGGTTGATCTAATCTGAGCCAGAAGCTATCTTCGACCGTCTTAAACTGGAAGAAGTATCAGAACAAATCTTTGGTCGATTTAATCTGAGCCAGAAAAGGTCTATATTTGTATTCAACTGGAAGAATTATCATAATGAATCCATGGTCGATTCACTCTGAGCCAGAAGAGGTCTTTACTTGTCTTTAACTTGAAGACGTATCAGAATAAATATTTGGTTGATTTAATCTGATCCATAAAAAGATCCACTAGAAGAAGTATCATAATAAATCTTTGTTCGATTTAATCTGAGCTAGAGTATGTTTTTGCCCGACTTCGACTGGAACAGGCATCTGAATAAATCTTTGGTCGATTTAATCTAAGCCAGAAGAGGTCTCTTTTTCTTTAACTGGAAGAAGTGTCAGAAGAAATCTTTGGTCGATTTAATGTGAGCCAGAAAAAGGTCCACTGGAAAAGTATCAGAATAAATCTTTGGTATATTTAATCTGAGCCAAAGGATGTTTGTGCCCGACTTCGACTAGAAGAAACATCAGAATAAATCTTTGGTTTATTTAATCTGAGCCAAAAGAGGTCTCTTTGTCTTTACCTAGAAGAGGTATCAGAATAAATCTTTAGTCGATTTAATCTGAGCTAGAAAAAGGTCCACTGGAAGAAGTATTAGAATAAATCTTTGGTTATATAATCTGAGCCAGAAGATGTTACTGTCCGACTTCAATGGGAAAAAGTATCAGAATAAACCCATGGTCGAATTAATCTAAGCCAAAAGAAGTATCTTTGTATTTAACTGGAAGAAGTATCAAAATAAATCTTTGGTCGATTTCATCTGAGCCAGAAAAAGGATCTGCCGGAAGAAGTATCAGAATAAATCTTTGGTCGATTTACCCTAAGCTAGAAGATATTTATGTCCGACTTCGACTGGAAGAATTATTAGAATAAATCTTTGGTTGATTTAATCTGAGCCAGAAGAGGTTTCTTTGTCTTCAACTGGAAGAAGTATCTGAATAAATCTTTGGTCAATTTAATCTGAGCCAGAAAAAGGATCTGCTGGAAGATGTATCAGAATAAGTCTTTGGTTGATTTACCCAGAACAAATATATATATTTATGTCCGAATTCGACTAGAAGAATGTCTGAATAAATCTTGGGTCGAATTGATCTGAGCCATAACAAGTATCTTTGCCTTTAACTGGAAGAAGTATCAGAATAAGGCTTTGGTCGATTTACCCTTAGCCAGAAGATATTTATGTACGACTTCGAGTGGAAGAAGAATAAGAATAAATCTTTGGTTGATTTAATCTAATCCAGAAAAGGTCTCTTTGTCTTTAACTGGAAGAAGTATATGAACAAATCTTTGGTAGATTTAATCAGAGCCAGAAAAAGGATCTGCTGGAAGAAGTATCAGAATAAATCTTTGGTCGATTTACCTTGAGCCAAAAGGTATTTATATCCAACTTCGATTGGAAGAAGTATCAGAATAAATCTTTGGTTGATTTAATCTGAGACAGAAGAGGTCTCTTTGTCTTTAACTAGCAAAAGTATTAGAATAAATCTTTGATAGATTTAATCTGAGCCAGAAAAAGGATCTGCTTGAAGAAGTATCAAAATAAGCCTTTGGTCGATTTACCCTAAGCCAGAGATTATATATAACCGTCTTCGGCTGAAAGAAGTATCAGAATAAATCTTTGGTCGATTTAATCTAAGCCAGAAGAGGTCTTTTTGTCTTTATTTGGAAGAAGTATCAGAATAAATCTTTGGTCGATTTAATCTGAGCTAGAAAAAGGATCTGTTGGAAGAAGTATAAGAATAAGTCTTTGGTTGATTTACCTTGAGCCAGAAGATATTTACATTCGATATCGACTGGAAGAAGTATCAAAATAATACTTTGGTTGATTTAATCTGAGCCAGAAGAGGTCTCTTTGTCTTTAACTGGAAGAAGTATCAAAATAAATCTTTGGTCGATTTAATTTGAGCCAGAAAAAAGGACCCGCTGGAAGAAGCATCAGAATAAATCTTTGGTCGATTTACCCTGAGCCAAAAGATATATTTGTCCAACTTCAACAGGAAGAAGTATCAGAATAAATCTTTGGTAGATTTAATCTGAGCCAGAAGTGGTCTCTTTGTATTAATTTGAAGAAGTATCAGAATAAATCTTTGGTAGATTTTATCTGAGCCATAAAAAGGATCTATTGGAAGAAGTGTTAGAATAAATCTTTTTTTTCGATTTACCCGTAGCCAGAAGATATTTATATCCAACTTCGACTGGAAGAAGTATCAGAATAAATCTTTGGTTGATTTAATCTGAGACAAAAGAGGTATCTTTGTATTTAATTGGAAGAAGTATTAGAATAAATCTTTGGTAGATTTAATCTGAGCCAGAAAAAGGATTTGCTTGAAATAGTATCAAAATAAGTCTATGGTCGATTTATGCTGAGCCAGAAGATATATATAACCGATTTCGATTGGAAGAAGTATCAGAATAAATATTTGGTTGATTTAATTAGAGCCATAAGAGGTATCTTTGACTTTAACTGGAAGAAGTATCAGAATAAATCTTTGGTCAATTTAATCTGAGCCAGAAAATAGGATCTGCTAGAAGAAGTATCAGAATAAATCTTTGGTCGATTTACCCTGAGCCAGAAGATATTTTTGTCCAATTTCAACAGGAAGAAGTATCAGAATAAATCTTTGGTCGATTTAATCTGAGCCAGAAGTGGTATCTTTGTATTTAACTGGAAGAAGTATCAGAATAAATCTTTGGTAGATTTAATTTGAGCCAGAAAACGGATATGCTGGAAGAAGTATCAAAATAAATCTTTGGTCGATTTACCCTGAGCCAGAGATATTTATGTCTGACTTCAACTGGAAGAATTATTAGAATAAATCTTCGGTTCATTTAATCTGAGCCAGAAGAGGTCTCTTTGTCTTTAACTAGAAGAAGTATCAGAATAAATCTTTCGTCAATTTAATCTGAGCCAGTAAAAGGATCTGCTGGAAGAAGTGTCAGAATAAGTCTTTGGTTGATTTACCATGAGCCAAAAGATATTTATGTCTGACTTCGACTAGAAGAAGTGTCAGAATAAATCTTGGGTCGAATTGATCTGAGCCAGAACAGGTATTTTTGTCTTTAACTGGAAGAAGTATCAGAATAAGGATTTGGTCAATTTACCCTTAGCCAGAAGATATTTATGTCCGACTTCGAGTGGAAGAAGAATAAGAATAAATCTTTGGTTGATTTAATCTAAGCCAAAAGAGGTCTCTTTGTCTTTAACTGGAAGAAGTATATGAATAAATCTTTGGTAGATTTAACCAGAGCCAGAAAAAGGATCGGTTGGAAGAAGTATCAGAATAAATCTTTGGTCGATTTACCCTGAGCCAAAAGATATTTATATCCAACTTCGACTGGAAGAAGTATCAGAATAAATCTTTGGTAGATTTAATCTGAGACAGAAGAGGTCTCTTTTTATTTAACTAGAAGAAGTATCAGAATAAATCTTTGGTCAATTTAATCTGAGCCAGAGAAAGGTACTGCTGGAAGAAGTGTCAGAATAAGTCTTTGGTTGATTTACCCTGAGCCAAAAGATATTTATGTCCGACTTCGACTAGAAGAAGTGTCATAATAAATCTTGCGACGAATTGATCTGAGCCAGAACAAGTATCTTTGTCTTTAACTGGAAGAAGTATCAGAATAAGGCTTTGGTCGATTTACCCTTAGCCAGAAGATATTTATGTCCGACTTCGAGTGGAAGAAGAATAAGAATAAATCCTTGGTTGATTTAATCTAAGCCAGAAGAGGTCTCTTTGTCTTTAACTGGAATAAGTATATGAATAAATCTTTGGTAGATTTAATCAGAGCCAGAAAAAGGATACGCGGGAAGAAGTAACAGAATAAATCTTTGGTCGATTTACCCTGAGCCAAAAGATATTTATATCCAACTTTGACTGGAAGAAGTATCAGAATAAATCTTTGGTAGATTTAATCTGAGACAGAAGAGGTCTCTTTTTCTTTAACTAGAAGAAGTATCAGAATAAATCTTTGGTCAAATTAATCTGAGCCAAAAAAAGGATCTGCTGGAAGAAGTGTCAGAATAAGTCTTTGGTTGATTTACCCTGAGCCAAAAGATATTTATGTCCGACTTCGACTAGAAGAAGTGTCAGAATAAATCTTGGGTCGAAATTATCTGAGCCAGAACAGGTATCATTGTCTTTAACTGGAAGAAGTATCAGAATAAGGCTTTGGTCGATTTACCCTTAGCCAGAAGATATTTATGTCCGACTTCGAGTGGAAGAAGAATAAGAATAAATCTTTGGTTGATTTAATCTACGCCAGAAGAGGTCTCTTTGTCTTTAACTGGAAGAAGTATATGAATAAATCTTTGGTAGATTTAATCAGAGCCAGAAAAAGGATCTGCTGGAAGAAGTATTAGAATAACTCTTTGGTCGAATTACCTTGAGCCAAAAGATATTTATATCTAACTTCGACTGGAAGAAGTATCAGAATAAATCTTTGGTAGATTTAATCTGAGACAAAAGAGGTCTCTTTTTCTTTAACTAGAATAAGTATTAGAATAAATCATTGGTAGATTTAATCAGAGCCAGAAAAAGGATATTCTTGAAGAAGTATCAAAATAAGTCTTTGGTCGATTTACCCTAAGCCAGAAGATATATATAACTGACTTCGACTGGAAGAAGTATCAGAATAAATCTTTGGTCGATTTAATCTGAGCTAGAAAAAGGATCTGTTGGAAGAAGTATAAGAATAAGTCTTTGGTTGATTTACCTTGAGCCAGAAGATATTAATGTTCGACTTCGACTGGAAGAAGTATCAGAATAAATCTTTGGTTGAATTAATCTGAGCCATAAGAGGTCTATTTGTATTTAGCTGGAAGAAGTATCAAAATTAATCTTTGGTCGATTTAATCTTAGCCAGAAAAAAGGATCCGCTGGAAGAAGTATCATAATAAATATTCGGTCGATTTACCCTGAGCCAAAAGATATTTTTGTCCAACTACAAAAGGAAGAAGTATTAGAATAAATCTTTGGTAGAATTAATCTGAGCCAGAAGTGGTCTCTTTGTATTAACTGGAAGAATAATCAGAATAAATCTCTGGTACATTTAATGTGAGCCATAAAAAGGATCTGCTGGAAGAAGTATCAGAATAAATCTTTTGTGGATTTACCCATATCCAGAAGATATTTATATCCAACTTCAACAGGAAGAAGTATTAGAATAAATCTTTGGTAGATTTAATCTTAGCCAGAAGTGGTCTCTTTGTATTAACTTGAAGAAGTATCAGAATAAATCTTTGGTAGATTTTATCTGAGCCATAAAAAGGATCTGCTGGAAGAAGTGTCAGAATAAATCTTTTTTTTCGATTTATCTGTAGCCAAAAGATATTTATATCCAACTTCGACTGGAAGAAGTATCAGAATAAATCTTTGGTTGATTTAATCTGAGACAAAAGAGGTATCTTTGTATTTAACTGGAAGAAGTATTAGAATAAATCTTTGGTAGATTTAATCTGAGCCAGAAAAAGGATTTGCTTGAAAAAGTATCAAAATAAGTCTTTGGTCGATTTATGCTGAGCCAGAAGTTATATATAACCGACTTCGATTGGAAGAAGTATCAGAATAAATATTTGGTTGATTTAATTAGAGCCATAAGAGGTCTCTTTGACTTTAACTGGAAGAAGTATCAGAATAAATCTTTGGTCAATTTAATCTAAGCCAGAAAATAGGATCTGCTAGAAGAAGTATCAGATTAAATCTTTGGTCGATTTACCCTGAGCCAGAAGATATTTTTGTCCAATTTCAACAGGAAGAAGTATCAGAATAAATCTTTGGTCGATTTAATCTGAGCCAGAAGTGGTATCTTTGTATTTAACTGGAAGAAGTATCAGAATAAATCTTTGGTAGATTTAATTTGAGCCAGAAAACGGATATGCTGGAAGAAGTATCAAAATAAATCTTTGGTCGATTTACCCTGAGCCAGAGATATTTATGTCTGACTTCAACTGGAAGAATTATTAGAATAAATCTTTGGTTCATTTAATCTGAGCCAGAAGAGGTCTCTTTGTCTTTAACTGGAAGAAGTATCAGAATAAATCTTTGGTCAATTTAATCTGAGCCAGTAAAAGGATCTGCTGGAAGAAGTGTCAGAATAAGTCTTTGGTTGATTTACCATGAGCCAAAAGATATTTATGTCTGACTTCGACTAGAAGAAGTGTCAGAATAAATCTTGGGTTGAATTGATCTGAGCCAGAACAGGTATCTTTGTCTTTAACTGGAAGAAGTATCAGAATAAGGATTTGGTCAATTTACCCTTAGCCAGAAGATATTTATGTCCGACTTCGAGTGGAAGAAGAATAAGAATAAATATTTGGTTGATTTAATCTAAGCCAGAAGAGGTCTCTTTGTCTTTAACTGGAATAAGTATACGAATAAATCTTTGGTAGATTTAACCAGAGCCAGAAAAAGGATCTGCTGGAAGAAGTATCAGAATAAATCTTTGGTCGATTTACCCTGAGCCAAAAGATATTTATATCCAACTTCGACTGGAAGAAGTATCAGAATAAATCTTTGGTAGATTTAATCTGAGAGAGAAGAGGTCTCTTTTTCTTTAACTAGAAGAAGTATCAGAATAAATCTTTGGTAGATTTAATCAGAGCCAGAAAAAGGATCTGCTTGAAGAAGTATCAAAATAAGTCTTTGGTCAATTTACCCTAAGCCAGAAGATATATATAACAGACTTCGACTGGAAGAAGTGTCATAATAAATCTTGCGTCGAATTGATCTGATCCAGAACAGGTATCTTTGTCTTTAACTGGAAGAATTATCAGAATAAGGCTTTGGTCGATTTACCCTTAGCCAGAAAATATTTATGTTCGACTTCGAGTGGAAGAAGAATAAGAATAAATCTTTGGTTGATTTAATCTAAGCCAGAAGAGGTCTCTTTGTCTTTAACTGGAAGAAGTATATGAATAAATCTTTGGTAGATTTAATCAGAGCCAGAAAAAGGATCTGCTGGAAGAAGTATTAGAAAAACTCTTTGGTCGAATTACCTTGAGCCAAAAGATATTTATATCTAACTTCGACTGGAAGAAGTATCAGAATAAATCTTTGGTAGATTTAATCTGAGACAAAAGAGCTCTCTTTTTCTTTAACTAGAATAAGTATTAGAATAAATCATTGGTAGATTTAATCAGAGCCAGAAAAAGGATATTCTTGAAGAAGTATCAAAATAAGTCTTTGGTCGATTTACCCTAAGCCAGAAGATATATATAACTGACTTCGACTGGAAGAAGTATCAGAATAAATCTTTGGTCGAATTGATTTGAGCCAAAACATGTATCTTTGTCTTTAACTTGAAGAAGTATCAGAATAAGGCTTTGGTCGATTTACCCTTAGCCAGAAGATATTTATGTCTGACTTTGAGTGGAAGAAGAATAAGAATAAATCTTTGGTTGATTTAATCTAAGCCATAAGAGGTCTCTTTCTCTCTAACAGGAAGAAGTATATGAATAAATCTTTGGTAGATTTAATCAGAGCCAAAAAAAGGATCTACTGGAAGAAGTATCAGAATAAATCTTTCATCGATTTACCCTGAGCCAAAAGATATTTATATCCAACTTCGACTGTAAGAAGTATCAGAAAAAATCTTTGGTTGATTTAATCTTACATAGAAGAGTTCTCTTTGTCTTTAATTGGAAGAAGTATTAGAATAAATCTTTGGTAGATTTAATCTGAGCCAGAAAAAGGATCTGCTGGAAGAAGTATCAGAATCAGTCGTTGGCTGATTTACCCTGAGCAAAAAGATATTTATGTCTGACTTTGACTAGAAGAAGTGTCAGAATAAATCTTGGGTCGAATTTATCTGAGCCAGAACAGGTATCTTTGTCTTTAACTGGAAGAAGTATCAGAATAAGGATTTTGTCTATTAACCTTAGCCAGAAGTTATTTATGTTCGACATCGAGTGGAAGAAGAATAAGAATAAATCTTTGGTTGATTTAATCTAATCCAGAAGAGGTCTCTTTGTCTTTAACTGGAAGAAGTATATGAATAAATCTTTGGTAGATTTAATCAGAGCCAGAAAAAGGATCTGATGGAAGAAGTATCAGAATAAATCTTTGGTCGATTTACCATGAGCCAGAAGATATTTATATCCAACTTTGACTGGAAGTAGTATCAGAATAAATCTTTGGTTGATTTAATCTTAGACAAAAGAGTTCTCTTTGTCTTTAACTGGAAGAAGTATTAGAATAAATCTTTGGTAGATTTAATCTGAGCCAGAAAAAGGATCTGCTGGAAGAAGTGTCAGCATAAGTCTTTGGTTGATTTACCCTGATCCAAAAGATATTTATGTCCGACTTCGACTAGAAGAAGTGTCAGAATAAATCTTGGGTCGAATTGATCTGATCCAGAACAGGTATCTTTGTCTTTAACTGGAAGAAGTATCAGAATAAGGCTTTGGTCAATTTACCCTTAGCCAGAAGATATTTATGTCCGACTTCGAGTGGAAAAAGAATAAGAATAAATCTTTGGTTGATTTAATCTAAGCCAGAAGAGGTCTCTTTGTCTTTAACTGGAAGAAGTATATGAATAAATCTTTGGTAGATTTAATCAGAGCCAGAAAAAGGCTCTGCTGGAAGAAGTATCAGAATAAATCTTTGGTCGATTTACCCTGAGCCAAAAGATATTTATATCCAACTTCGACTGGAAGAAGTATCAGAATAAATCTTTGGTTGATTTAATCTTAGACAGAAGAGTTCTCTTTGCCTTTAACTGGAAGAAGTATTAGAATAAATCTTTGGTAGATTTAATTCTATCCAGAAAAAGGATCTGCTGGAAGAAGTATCAGAATAAGTCTTAGGCTGATTTACACTGAGCCAAAAGATATTTATGTCCGACTTCGACTACAAGAAGTGTCAGAATAAAACTTGGGTTGAAATTGTCTGAGCCAGAACAGGTATCTTTGTCTTTAACTGGAAGAAGTATCAGAATAAGGCTTTGGTCGATTTACCCTTAGCCAGAAGATATTTATGTCCGACTTCGAGTGGAAGAAGAATAAGAATAAATCTTTGGTTGATTTAATCTACGCAAGAAGAGGTCTCTTTGTCTTTAACTGGAAGAAGTATATGAATAAATCTTTGGTAGATTTAATCAGAGCCAGAAAAAGGATCTGTTGGAAGAAGTATCAGAATAACTCTTTGGTCGATTTACCCTAAGCCAGAAGATATATATAACCGACTTCGACTGGAAGAAGTATCAGAATAAATCTTTGGTCGATTTAATCTAAGCCATAAGAGGTCTTTTTGTCTTTATTTGGAAAAAGTATCAGAATAATTCTTTGGTCGATTTACCCTGAGCCATAAGATATTTTTGTCTAACTTGAACAGGAAGAAGTATCAGAATAAATCTTTGGTCGATTTAATCTGAGCCAGAAGTGGTATCTTTGTATTTAACTGGAAGAAGTATCAGAATAAATCTTTGGTAGATTTAATCAGAGCCAAAAAAAGGATCTGTTGAAAGAAGTATCAGAATAAATCTTTTATCGATTTACCCTGAGCCAGAAGATATTTATATCCAACTTCGACTGGAAGAAGTATCAGAATAAATCTTTGGTTGATTTAATCTTAGACAGAAGAGTTCTCTTTGTCTTTAACTGGAAGAAGTATTAGAATAAATCTTTGGTAGATTTAATCTGAGCCAGAAAAAGGATCTGTTGGAAGAAGTGTCAGAATAAGTCTTTGGTTGATTTACCCTGAGCCAAAAGATATTTATGTCCGACTTCGACTAGAAGAAGTGTCAGAATAAACCTTGGGTCGAATTGATCTGAGACAGAAAAAGGATCCATTGGAAGAAATATAAGAATAAGTCTTTGGTTGATTTACCTTGAGCCAGAAAAGGGATCTGTTGGAAAAAGTATAAGAATAAGTCTTTGGTTGATTTACCTTGAGCCATAAGATATTTAGGTTCGAATTCAACTGAAAAAAGTATCAGAATAAATCTTTGGTTGATTTAATCTGAGCAAGAAGAGGTATCTTTGTCTTTAACTAGAAGAAGTATCCGAATAAATCTTTGGTCGATTTAATCTGAGCGAGAAAAAGGATATGCTGGAAGAAGTATCAGAATAAATCTTTGGTCGATTTACCCTGAGCCAGAAGATATTTTTGTCCAACTTCGACAGGAAGAAGTATCAGAATAAATCTTTGGTTGATTTAATCTGAGACAGAAGAGGTCTCATTGTTGTTAACTGGAAAAAGTATTAGAATAAATCTTTGGTAGAATTAATTTGATCCAGAAAAAGGATCTGCTTGGAGAAGTATTAAAATAAGTCTTTGGTCGATTTACCCTGAGCCAGAAGATATATATAACCGACTTCGATTGGAACAAGTATTAGAAATAATCTTTGGTCGATTTTATCTGAGACAGAAAAAGGATCTATTGGAAGAAGTATAAAGATAAGTCTTTGGTTGATTTACCTTGAGCCAGAAAAAGGATCTATTGGAAAAAGTATAAGAATAAGTCTTTGGTTGATTTACCTTGAGCCCGAAGATATTTAGGTTCGACTTCGACTGGAAGAAGTATCAGAATAAATCTTTGTTCGATTTAATCTGAGCTAGAAGATGTCTCTTTGTCTTTAACTAGAAGAAGTATTAGAATAAATCTTTGGTCGATTTAATATGATCCGGAAAAAAGGATCTGCTGGAAGAAGTATTAGAATAAATCTTTGGTCGATTTACCCTGAGCCAGAAGATATTTTTGTCCAACTTCGACAGGAAGAAGTATCAGAATAAATCTTTGGTCGATTTAATCTGAGCAAGAAGTGGTCTCTTTGTATTTAACTGGAAGAAGCGTCAGAATAAATCTTTGGTCGATTTAATATGAGCCTAAAAAAACATCTGTTGGAAAAGTATCAAATAAATCTTGGGTCGATTTACTCTAAGCCAGAAGGTATTTATGTCTGAATTCGACTGGAACAAGTATATGACTAAATCTTTGGTTGATTTAATTTGATCCAAAAGAGGTCTCTTTGTCTTTAACTAGAAGAAGTATTAGAATAAATCTTTGATCGGTTTAATCTGAGCCAGAAAAAGCATCTGCTGGAAGAAGTATCAGAATAAGTATTTAGTCCATTTACCCTGAGCCAGAAGATATTTATGTCTGACTTCGACTGGAAGAAGTATTAAAATAAATCTTTGGTCAATTTGATCTGAGCTAGAAGAGGTCTCTTTGTATTTAAATGGAATAAGTATCAGAATAAATCTTTGGTCGATTTAATCTGAGCCAGAAAAAGGATCTACTGGAAGAAGTATCAGAATAAGTCGTTGGTCGATTTAACCTGAGCTAGAAGATATTTATGTCCGACTTCGACTAGAAGAAGTATTAGAATAAATCTTTGGTTGGTTTAATTTAACATAAGAGGCCTCTTTTCCTTTAACTGGAAGAAGTATCAGAATAAATCTTTGGTTGATTTAATCTGAGCCAAAAAAGGATCTGCTGGAAGAAGTATCAGAATAAGTCTTTGGTCGATTTACCCTTGGCCTGAAGATATTTATTTCTGACTTCGACTGGAAGAAGTATTAGAATAAATATTGGGTTGATTTAATCTGAGCCAGAAGAGGTCTCTTTGTCTTTAACTGGAAGAAGTATTAGAATAAATCTTTGGTCAATTTAATTTGAGCCAGAAAAAAGATTTCCTGGAAGAATTTCAGAATAAGTAATTGGTCGATTTACCCTGAGCCGGAATATATTTATGTATGACTTCGACTGGAAGAAGTATCAGAATAAATCTTTGGTCGATTTGATCTGAGCCAGAAGAGGTCTCTTTGTCTTTAATTGGAAGAAGTATTATAATAAGTCTTTGGTCAATTTAATCATAGCCAGAAAAAGGATCTGCTTGAAGAATTATCAGAATAAGTCTTTGGTCGACTTACCCTGATTTAGAAGATATTTATGTCCGACTTCGGCTGGAAGAAGTATCAGAATAAATCTTTGGTTGATTTGATCTGAGCCAGAAGAGGTATCTTTGTCTTTAACTGGAATAAGTTTCAGAATAAATCTTTGGTTGATTTAATCTGAGCCTGAAAAAGGATCTGTTGGAAGAAGTATCAGAATAAGTATTTGGTTGATTTACCCTGAGCCAAAAGATATTTATGCTTGACTTCGACTAGAAAAAGTATCAGAATAAATATTTGGTCAATTTGTCTGAGCCGGAAGAGGTTGCTTTGTCTTTAAATGGAAGAAGTATCAGAATAAATCTTTGGTCGATTTATTCTGATCTAGAAAAATAATTTATTGGAAGAATTATCAGAATAAGTTGTTGGTCGATTTACCTTGAGCTTGAAGATATTTATGTCCGACTTCCAATGGAAGAAGTATCAGAATAAATCTTTGGTTGATTTTATTTAAGACATAAGAGGCCTCTTTTCCTTTAACTGGAAGAAGTATCATAATAAATCTTTGGTTGATTTAATCTGAGCCAGAAAAAGGATCTGCTGAAAGAAGTATCAGAATAAGTCTTTGGTCGATTTACCCTGGCCCAGAAGATATTTATGTCTGACTTTGATTGGAAGAAGTATTAGAATAAATATTGGGTTGATTTAATCTAAGCCAGAAGAGGTCTCTTTGTCTTTAACTGGAAGACGTATCAGAATAAATCTTTGGTCGATTTAATCTGAGCCAGAAAAGGATCTGTTGGAAGAAGTATCAGAATAAATATTTGGTCGATTTACCCTGAGCCATAAGATATTTATGTCTGACTTCGATTAGAAGAAGTATCAAAATAAATTTTTGACTAAATTAATCTGAGCCAGAAGAGGTCTCTTTGAGAATGACCTTCTGAGGAAATTGATGAAATAGGCCTTTGTCTGATGTAGCCTTTGAGAAGACTGTCAGTTCATATAAGTAGTTGATGATGTTTGTATGTTGATTGATCTTTCCTGAAGAGGTAAAGAGTTAGTTGTATGCAATTTCATGATGTATGAAATGTGTTTCATAATGATGTTCTCAAAATAAATGAGATTGTTCTATATGCGTATTGTATGTATATGCTATGATATTGCTAAATGATGTATGAATATGAAATGTTATTGAAGTGCATTTGTAAACTCGAGCAACATGTTTGTATGGGGAAAATAAATCTCTGACTGTTGCTGGGGATGAAGAGTATGTATATGTTCAATCTTCTAGGGATTATTTCCGCTGGGGGCTCTGGCTTGCTGTTTGAGGAGACTCCACTAGGGAACATTGATTTCTGCTTTATTCTTGAGGAAACTCTACTGAGGAATGTTAATTCCTGCTTGGGGAGAAGAGTTTAAGAACTTGGGTTGTTCATTGCTCTACTTGGGATTTTAGTTCTTATATACCCTAACTGAGGATAAAAGAGATGGATAACCTTTCGGCTTGTCTGGGGAGGATAAAGTTGACTGATATTTGGTTCAATTTTAGATTCAGTAGCAACTCTCTGGGGATAGTGGCAAATTTACTGGGGAGATGAATTTTGTCAGTGACTCGTGGCCATCTGAGTAACGGGCTCAAGCTGGGGAGACGATAATTTGCTGGGGAAATAAACCCTGTCGACGGAGTAATACTTTACTGAGAAACCACCTTCATTGAGGAAACAAACTATGTTGGAGAGTAAAGACCTGCGTGGGGTTTTTGAATCTCGGAGGAATAAACTCAGCTGGGGGAGAGAACTTCCATGAATTGTACTGGTCGGAACTCTGTAGGTTGGTGACATTGTCGGGAATAAGATCATACTCCTTTATCCGCCAAAGCGATATGTCAAGGAAATTGCAGGGAATGTATGAACTTGTGAAGATTACTCTATGGGGATAATCTTATGGAAGTAGATCTGTGGGGAATTGTGGATGGCTCGAACATTATCCCAACTCCTAGAGTTTGAGTAGATGCTTATTACTAATTTTATGCATTTGTTAATAGTCAAATATATTCATATGCATATGCTCATTCAATTTTAGTCATTGGACATTTTGCAAACAAAACAGAAAAAGTAAAACAAAATTTGGCTTTGAAATTGTATTTCATTGATAGTTTGCCTATAAACAGGCGATTTTTGTACAAAGAGACAAAAATCCTAGTAATAGGAAGTCGTTGAAGAAAAGATTTACAAAGTGAAAACATATAGCTATATGGGAATAATCTCTTCAGGTTCCAATTCTGCTATTTCCCCTATATCTTCAAGTATCTCATCCCTTGCCGTCGGAAGAAAGTGACTAAATTGATCTGTACCGTTTGAACTTTGACTTCGATAATAAGTTTGTTGTAAGTGATCCAATGGGGACATAGTCATACGCTTTTGTGATCGGTGGGAATGAGAACTGACTATTTTGAAATGCTGGTTCGCGTTTGCGTTTCGCAAAATGTCGGGGTAAGCAAGAGTCGCCACCGTATTTTATTTTCTCCAACAAGGAAAGGACAAAAGCACAACAAAATTCCTTTTCAAGATGTTTCTCGGGTTCGGGAGGTAGATTATAGAAATGGAAGGTGTTAGCACCCTTTCTATCCGTGGTTATCCACGGGCTCTTAGGTACTTGCTCACTATGTTTTCAAAAAAGTTTTGCTTTTCTTGTGTTCGTGGGTTTTGAAAAGAGTTTTGTTTGAAAACTTCGATTTAACTCTTGTATATGTCCTCAAGAGTGTATGAAGTGTTGTTGAAAACTTTGTTTGAAAAGTGTAAGTGCGAAAAGTTGTTTTTTTGTTTTGAAAGAGCAAGTACCTGAGAACCTCTACCTACTCAAAAGAAATTAAGCTGTGTAAATGTCCTTTAGACAGTACTATCCCACTATTGAGGAGTAGGTAGCACCGTCGTTGGAGTTGTCGGGTCAATTCGATTTTAGGGACATGTGGTCACTAAAGCAATGGTAGGACGCCTTAGCGGTAACCCTAATGTCTTGGATCATTTTTTATCGAGGCAACCGTTTCGAGGCAACTTTGATCTTTAGACAGGAGGGCGACCTCTAAAACACCATATACTCAATGACCACGTCGAGGCAACCAAGTGAGGCGTACCCTAAGAGTGGCATGTGCGAGTGTGTCAGGTTTCAGTTATGTTATCTTTGTACATGTTATGGTGAGCTACGATTAATTTTAATTTAAGATAAGTCTTGTCATGCATAGCCTAGTTAGCATACATCTAGCAGTTAATAGTTGCGGAAAATAAAACTAAGCTATTACAAGGCGTCGGGTATTTACATCGCAAAAAACAAACCCTTGAAAAAAGTAAATTGCGGAAAATAAATAAAAGCGATAAAAAGGTCCTAATTAAAGCTATTACATCCTCGGAGAAAATACATAATATGGACAAAAATAATAGGAATAAAAAATAACCATACGCGCGAGAAAAATTGAATCGGAGAGTTTTTCAGGGTTTTGACCCTTTTTTTTGAGAAAGAAAGAGATTTTTATGAATTTTGCATTTAATTAAATTAAACCTAGACTAATTAATTAATTAAATAAAAGAAATACATTTTTTTGAGTTTTTTATGTTTTTAAGGAAAATAAAAATGATTAAAAGTTATTAAAAACCCTAATTCTATGTTAATTTTGTTTATTGCAAAAAAGGTTAAAATCAATCTAATTAAAACTAAATTAATTAATTACTTATTTATTTACAAAATAATGAAAAGGGTGAAATTAATTTTAATAAATAATAGTAAAAAATATTATATTTTTAGTTTTCTGAATTTATTATGAAAATATTAATTTGTTAGTTAGTAATTAATTAAAAATAATAAAAATAAATCAAGCAAATAAATAATGAAAGAAAATTAAAAATGCAAACTCAGGGAGGTTTTGGGCCAATTTTGGAGGTGTCTTTGGCAATTTCCAGGCCCACTAGCATTTCATCCACATTGACTTTGGTGATTATCCACACGCCTGTTGACTGGGGAGTATGGTGATCTCCCACTCATGTCCATTGGATCTATGCCTGGAGACATCTGGCGCACTGAGTTTTGAGGTATATGGTGGACTTCCTTGTGAAATCTCCATGTGAATATATGAAGCAAAATAGAATAAATGTTTTGGGGGACCTGGGATTCGAACCCAGGCCCCAGTGCTCATTGGACATTCGCTCAACCACTCCACCAACCTGCCTTATTCGTTATTGGGATAACAAGCAATCAATATATTAGTAAACAAACAAATATGCTGGAATTAAAAAATAAAGCGCGCGAATTTTAAAAGGGCGAATGGGAGGGAGACGCGTCAGCGTCTTCTTCGTTGAGCACTGGTTTTTTACCTGTGGATTTTTATCTGCAGTAAGTTCCGTAGGTTCTTCCAAAAATCACTTCCAGGCAATATAAATGCAGACTAAAATCATCCCCATGCTCGTTTCGTCCTCCTGAGTCCATCTATGGTCATGGCTTGCTCCAATTTTCCCTGTAAACAAAATGCCTAAAAAGCACAAACCGAAACCCTAGGTTCGGACATCATGATACAGGGCATAAAAACGAAATTGAATATTGCAATTAGGTTAGAAATCAAACAAGAAACATGAATATGCCAATGTTTTGAAGAAAAAGCGCAAGAATTGAAAGTTTGGATTTCGTGTTCAGGGCCACATTCGCGAGGACTTACAATGAGCTGTAGGTGATGAAAAGGTCTGGTTCTTATGCCAATCACTTCTGGGGATGGTAGGCAAGCGCTCTACGTTGAGCTTTGGTCTTTAGAATGTCCCTAATGTGGATTTCGATCTCCACTTTTCCCAAGCTTTTTCAATTTTGGTTTCTTGATTTTTAGGCAGCTTCAGGTCGTCCATTAGGTTTAGGAGGCTTGCTTGCATATATGGCAATCAGTCTAGGTCAAAATTTGGGCTTTTATCCATGTATATGGGAGAATTAGGTTTGCACTTTTTCACCATTGACAAACTTTCCAAATATGGCCAAATCTGAGATTTTGTGCACAAATAAGCCCTAGCACGAATTGGTTAGTTGTCACATGATATATGAAAGCTGTACAAATCACAAAGATACTATTCCATTGATTTTTAGATTTTATTTGAATTATTATAGATTTAAAATGAATTAAATCAATAAAAATTAAATAAAAATAGTAAAATAAATGTTTGGTCATGAAATCAAGCATGGGACACGTGTGTGGCATGACAAGGCTGAATCAAGTGGAAGAAAGTGGGTCCTTTTGTCAAAAATTGGTGTTTTGAGGATAGTTGACTTTTGCAAATTCATGAAAATTTCCCAACTTCTCCAATGCACAACTTACTCAATTTTGATCATATGACCATGTTCTTGGACATTTTGGAAAGCTCTTGAAGTCCACTAACCAATGCCCTTGGTCCCATGTCATTTGGATTTACCAATCTGAAGTTATGGCCTTTGACTCAAAGTGTACTTTTGTTGACTTTTGAAATTGACCTATAATGTAAAAATTGGTAACTTTTTGTGAGAGCATTTTCTAATCTTGGAGTGTGAAGATGGATTGTAGGAAATTGCATCCTATTAAAAATGAGATTTGGATGGAATTTTTATGACAAACCATGAAAGAGTTATGCCCTGGTCAAGATACAGTTGACTTTTCTGCTGTCAAAAATAGTAACTTTTGCATCTTTGATGATTTTTGAGCTATTCTTGTGGAATCATGATCAAGACTTGAT
The DNA here is from genome assembly GCA_948472305.1 of Vicia faba. Taxonomy (NCBI): domain Eukaryota; kingdom Viridiplantae; phylum Streptophyta; class Magnoliopsida; order Fabales; family Fabaceae; genus Vicia; species Vicia faba. The sequence goes on along the minus strand of OX451738.1, from coordinate 50,904,389 downwards.
AAAATTATGATTGTGAACTCAAAATAAGATGTTGACCCAAAATTTTGACTTTTGACTGCAAAATGACCATTTTGCCCTTGCAGTTGACTATAAATCAAATGGAGCTTTTGACTATGCAAATTGGCACTGTGAGTCTTGAAACTTGGCATGTAGGTGCTTGAGAATGTATATAGGCCTATGAGACTTGATTGAACCATTGAGGACCCCAAATTCCTTGAAAGAACCAAAACCCTAATTTCAACTGTCTACTACTTAAGAGATGATTTGACTGTACAACCCTTGAGCCATTTTGAGCAATTTGAGGATCATTCTTGACAAATCTTGAGGGATATGGGAGGGCAAATTTTGGGGTATAACAGTTTCCCCTGTTCAATCTTCTTAAACCTGAGGATGTAGATTGGCTTGCGTGCCTTTCGTGATCCGAAGGTGGAAGATGATTGAACACTAAAGTGCCCAGAAATTTGCACTCGCATGGTGTAGTATCAGCAATGTAATGTCGGGAATGGGCTTACAGATGCCATTTGGAGAGATGATGGATAGGAGGATGGGCTTATAGATGCCACCTGGAGATTGTTGGTAGGTAGTTTTGTCTTTGTTGACAGGTTGTCTTCATTGACGGGTTATCTCTTTTGACGGGTTGTATCCATTGACGGGCTGTCTCTTTTGACGGGTTGTCTCTATTGACGGGTTATCTCTTTTGACGGGTTGTCTCCATTGACAGGTTGTCTTCATTGATAGGTCAAGTAGATAATTGTCCTGTCTGGTTTCAGGTATTAACCTACGATCAGTCGTCCACAGAATTTTCCTGGCTTGTTACAGGTATTAATCCGGAACTTGAAAAGGTTGATGGTAGAGTCTCTCTGGAGATGGGCTTAAAGATGCCATCCAGAAATGATTGCTGGACTGTATCTGAATGAGCGACAGAATTACATCCGAATCTGGATCATATTTGGACTGTTATTTGAAAGCCTCTGATTGCCTGTCATTAACTGGAAGAAATAAATCTAGCCAGAGGAGGTCTTTTGATAATGATGTGATGAAGGAATCTAAGACGATTGCTACTCCAAATAGATGATGAAGGAATCTGGGACGATTACTACCTCAGCAGGATAATGAAGGAATCTAGGATGATTACTACCTCAGCAAGATGATGAAGGAATCTAGGACGATTACTACCTCAGCAAGATGATGAAGGAATCTAGGACGATTACTACCTCAGCAGGATGATGAAGGAATCTTGGACGATTGATACTCCAAAAGGATGATGAAGGAATCTAGGACGATTACTACCTCAGCAGAATGATGAAGGAATCTAGGACAATTACTACCTCAGCGGGATGATGAAGGAATCTTGGACGATTACTACCTCAGCAGGATGATGAAGGAATCTAGGACGACTTCTACCTCAGCGGGATGATGAAGGAATCTTGGACGATTACTACCTCAACGGGATGATGAAGGAATCTTGAACGATTACTACCTCAACGGGATGACGAAGGAATCCTGGACGATTACTACCTCAACGGGATGATGAAGGAATCTTGGACGATTACTACCTCAACAGGATGATGAAGGAATCTTGGATGACTTCTACCTCAAAGGGATGATGAAGGAATCTTGGAAGATTACTACTCCAAAAGGATGACTTTTATCTGTCGATTGATCTTTCCTGAATAGGTAAAGAGTTAGTTGTATGCAATGTCGTGATGTATGCATTGTGTAATGATGTTCTCAAAATAAATGAGATTTATGTTATATGATGCGTATGCATGTCATAATGTATGGGGATGTGATGTTTTAGCTGGGGAAGATAAATCCCGGAGGTGCTGGAGAATAGTGTTGAATTCTTCGTTTCCGCTGGGGATGGTGAACGAAGATGGTTGTGAGAATAAACCTGTAGGAGAAAATAACTCCGTTGGGGAATAAACTTGATGAAGAGATTACTCTGCGGGGAATACTCTGGGAAGAGATGCTTTGCTGAGATTTTGACGATAACTCCGCTGGGGATTCCGTTGATAAGCTCTGTTGGGGATTTTGATGAACTCCGCTAGGGGATATCTGAACTTCGCTGGGGATGATCTTTTAGTTGCAACTTGCTGAGGATAACCCAGTTAGACTCTTGTGAGGATAGCCTCTGAATTTGGCTGAGGAGATGCATTTGTACCCTGCAGGGGACAAGCTTCCAGAATCTACTGGGGAAGATGATTCAACTCTGACGGGGAAGCCTTTTTAGACTGTACTGGGAAATGGCTCCACTGGGGGTATCTTGTATTCCGCCGGGGAACATTCTTATACTCCGTTGAGGAATATTGAGACTTCCAGGGATGCTCTTTACGCTTGCTGGAGAATATCCTTATACTCCGCTGGGGAATATTAAGACCTTCTGGGGATACCCGACCTTTTAAGGGCTGACGATAGACTAACTCTGCTTGGGGGAGAGCATTGCTGATTCGTCCATGGTTGCAGGTTTCAGTGGGGAGAGCTACCACTACTGTCTTACTCTGCGGGGATTGAAGGTATCTTGGTCGTACTCTTCAACTGAATCTACCTTGTACCTGGAGGACAGAGCAGCTTGTACATTTCAGACGATTCTTATTGCCCCAGTTTCTGTGGGAGAAGAAGGCCTATGAGGTGCCTGATAACTATCGTTGACAAATCTTCTTCTGGTAGGCAAGTGACGAGATGATGGAACATAGTCGTACGCTTTGATCCCTAATTTTTTCCTGGACCGCCCTTTCGGGTTTTCAGTCCATCGGGATACCCTTTTTTTCCCAAACCGCCTTTTCAGGTTTTCGACTTGCCGGGTGTACAGATTTTTTCATTTTTTATCCCTTATTTTTTCCTGAACCCTTTTGGTTCGCCGGGAAGCCCTTATTTTTGCCTAGGCCAGTCGACCTAGCGGGTCTTTGATTATGCGTAGTATTTTTTTTTTTACTATGTCCGTGCTCTCAGGATATAGAGAGGTGTCACTGTCGGTAGTGTTGTGTCGCCATGCTACCAGAAGATATTTGATCGTGCAAGATTCGTCGCTGGAATTCATGTCCAATGCCCCAAGTGACTCAGGCGGAGATTTGCCCCTGGCTATTTGGCATCTTGAGAGATTCCTTGAATCTTGACTTGACTTCCCCAGATGATGGACAATGATCATGCCGTGCCCCTTGATTGGAAGTGTTTTTCCACTTGAGGTGATCCTTTTTATTGAGAAGAGTTTTTTTTTGTTCACTAGATATTCGTCGTACGAATTTCTATGCTGTTCGAACAAATATCCATATGCAAACAATATTATTCTAAGAATGCAAAGCTTATGTTTATCTTGAAGTTTTTGAAAATGCATTTTTCAATAAAACGAGTGAATTTTTGTAAAACGTAATGTCAACTCAAGATTTTACAGCGAGCCCTACAGGAGTCAGGATACCTTTTGTAACAGTATGCTTTCAAACTAACCCATGCTTCAGCTAGGACTTTTAAGGGTTATAACGTGGCCTGGTTCACGGTTTAAGAAACAAAGGATAAAGGCTCAAATTTTATTTGTACCCACCCGCTCTTCGTGATGTTCTTCGACCCTAAGCTCAGCTAATCGTGCATTAGATCTTGTTTGAGTCTTTGCTCTGATATTCCAGTGATAGTTCGGATACTGATAGTTTATTTTGACCAGGAAGTCATTTCTTTTTGTTGAGGGTTTGTAGGACCCCTTCCTTTTTTATTTTGTTATCCCTGTCTCTTGCCTGAACTGTTTCTTTTGTGATTACAGTCAGCGGGATGCCCCCGTTTTTTGTAAGTCTCCTTCATAGGTTTTGACTTATTGGGCTTTTTTTTTGAAAGATAACGACTGCCTGTCTCGACGATTATAGGGAACCATCACTGTATTTTGTTTTGGAAGGACTCCTTTGATGCCATTCATTGTGCACCTGGATCCACTGAGAAGACTACCCTGCCCCAGGTCATAATTAAGGGTTTTAATTTTTTTGTGAAAAGAAAAACTCCAACTTCTTTGGCTCAAAGGGGTTGACTAGGGATTATCTTCCTTATAACTCCACTGTTTAGGATTTTAAACAATGCCTGTACCTCATCAGTGTGGTCTATTCAAAAGCATACTGTAAAGATCATGGTATCGTTTTCGTCATCCTCCCTCTAAAGGCTTAGAATTTGTTAATCGAGAGTTTGATGTCATAAAGTGAGTAAAAAGCATAGTTTAGATGTAATTAAAATGATTGGATCAAATTAAGACAAACATATGCAATGCATTAATGAAACAAAGTTTGGCACTAATAGAAAATTGTTTGAATAACAAAGATATTACAACTTGAAAATTCAAATGAACAAAAGACAATCTCAAATATTTTGTGTAGGATCAGTGATCAAACTTGATCTCCTTGGCATCAATCAAGTCTTGGATCTTGTTCTTCAAACTCCAACAGTCGTCGGTGTCATGTCCAAGACTGTCAGAATGGTAGGCACATCTCACACTCGGGTTATACTTGGAAGAGGAAGTATCAGGATTTTGATGAGGATCCTTTAGTGTGATCAGTTTCACCTTCAGCAATTGTTGTAACGCTTGAGACAAAGGCATGTTGATGTTAGTATACTGCCTTTCTTGATACCTTACCCTACGCCTACTGCTCTGTCTTTGTTGAACAGGCGTGGGATCGGAGATCTGGGTTGCCCCTACATGTTGATCATGACGACTCTTTTGACCATACACAGCATTGGACTCTTTTTTTCCATTGTAGGGCTTTTTATGGGTATCAGAAGGTGTGTCTTCTTGAATCTTCCCACTTTTGATGCCAGCTTCGACCCTTTCGCCGGTCAGTATTTGCTCGGTGAACCCGGATGAAGAGCTTCCGATCAAGTGTTTGAAATAAGGACCAGACAAAGTCCCAAGAAACATATCCACCAACTCCCTATCAGACAGAGGGGGTTGGACTCTTCCGGCAAGATCTCTCCACTTCTGAGCGTAGTCCTTAAAGCCTTCGCCTGTACCCATAGACATCCCCTGAAGCTGAGTGCGCATGGGAGCAAGGTCGGCATTATACTGGTATTGCTTGTAAAAGGAAGCAGCAAGGTCCTCCCAGTTGCGGATGTTGGCTCCTTCCAATTGACAGAACCATTCAAGTTGAGTCTCTGATAGACTATCTTGAAAGAAATGAACCCAGAGATCTCTATCAGCCGTATAGGGTTGGATCTTCCTCACATATGACCGGAGGTGGAGTTTTGGACAGGATACTCCGTCGTACTTGGCAAAGGCAGGTGCCTTGAATTTATGGGGAATCACCACCCTAGAGGATAGACCTAGATCCCCGAAGTCCAGACCGGGAACCTTCTGTATTTCCATGGCGCTCAAACGGTCTTCCAGCTGTTTGTACTTATCCTCAGCAGGAGGATATTGTTCTTCATCATAATCCGTCTCGTTGTCGGAGACCACAGGACTAGGAGCCCTCCTTTCTTGTGGGCTGTCTTTCCCTCCAGATGAGGTGGTCAGATCAACTTCATTCTGCAGTCCATTTCCAAACCTGCGTCCAGTGTTGAACAAGACAGTCCTCTTCTTCTTCTTCTTCCTCTCTTTCAGAATCAGGGTCTTCAGGTCCTGCTGACCCTTAGCTAGGCTCATGACTAACTCTTGAAACTGGGCATTCTGGGCCTGGAGGGCCTTGATAGCTTGCTCAGTGGAAGGTTCAGTAGACATGATGATTGCTGAAATAAACAGCGAAGAAGATAAGAGATCTGTAATGGTACCTGTAATGCAATGATATGTATGATATATGTATGCAATGTTTTCAAGGATCTCGTGGGGTAAACAAAGAAACTTGTTAGAATTTGAATCTGGTAGCTCGATTGAAGGAACTTCATGTTGCTGAGAGTCCTTCTTTAAGAGTCAAGCTCACCATATCGAGTGGGTCATAGCCCCTGACTCAAGTTATCGTGCTTGGATTTCTAGACAACCTTGGCTAGAGGAAAATAAATCCCTTTTGCCTCTTGCTAGACATTTGGTTCATCCTGACCTGTATCACAAACCCTTGAGATTCTTGAAATGGTTAAGGAAATGCTATGGTATGATGTTATGATGTGTATGCTATGCGTTGAAGCAAGGTGTGAGGTGATGTAAGTAAGCCCTGCAATGAATAGGGATTGTAAACAAGACCTGCAAGGAACTCATGTTGTCAGATAACAAGTATGTGCAAGTAGTTCAAGTTTGAAGGCACACAAGTCACACATATAGCCCTTAAGTTTTAGGCCGGCATGGAGTTTAGGTATTACCCTCTTTCAGTTTCAGTTAGTTAAGACCTGTCCTAAAAATAGTAACCGGGTTCTAGAGGATCTCAATATCACTGACTACCCTCACTCGATCATAATTCCAGTTTGGCAACCTTTTTTTGCGGCCGGAACCATCGCGAGAGTTTAGTCTCAATGAGCGTAGCATACTGCCACTGTTCTATGGCCAAGTTGGTCAATTTAAGGTTCTAAGGTCAGTTGGTGCTTAATGACTCCTTAGAAGACCCATATTCTCCTCGTTCCAACACAAGGGATATCGGTACAGACCAAGGTGTCACACCAACGTAGCTACTGCTTCATCTGTGTCGGTCTACGCCGGATAGATCCCTCACAGTTTATTGCTACTTACCTAAAAAAGGGTACCCCCAGATCCGGGTTAGGATCTAAAAAACTCCGATATAAGCCCATAAAATTAAAGCATACAAAGCACATAATTGAATACATAGTGATCTAATCCTAAGGTACACCTCACTTATATATCCCCAGCTGAGTCGCCAGTTCTGTGATCGGTGGGAATGAGAACTGACTGTTTTGAAATGCTGGTTCGCATTTGCGTTTCGCAAAATGTCGCGGTAAGAAAGCGTCGCCACCGTCTTTTATTTTCTCCAACAAGGAAAGGACAAAAGCACAGCAAAATTCCTTTTCGAGATGTTTCTCGGGTTCGGGAGGTAGATTATAGAAAGGGAAGGTGTTAGCACCCTTTCTATCTGTGGTTATCCACGGGCTCTTAGGTACTTGCTCACTATGTTTTCAAAAAAGTTTTGCTTTTCTTGTGTTCGTGGGTTTTGAAAAGAGTTTTGTTTGAAAACTTCGATTTAACTCTTGTATCTGTCCTCAAGAGTGTATGAAGTGTTGTTGAAAACTTTGTTTGAAAAGTGTAAGTGCGAAAAGTTGTTTTTTTGTTTTGAAAGAGCAAGTACCTGAGAACCTCTACCTACTCAAAAGAAATTAAGCTGTGTAAATGTCCTTTAGACAGCACTATCCCACTATTGAGGAGTAGGTAGCACCGTCGTTGGAGTTGTCGGGTCAATTCGATTTTAGGGACATGTGGTCACTAAAGCAATGGTAGGACGCCTTAGCGGTAACCCTAATGTCTTGGATCATTTTTTATCGAGGCAACCGTTTCGAGGCAACTTTGATCTTTAGACAGGAGGGAGACCTCTAAAACACCCTATACTCAATGACCACGTCGAGGCAACCAAGTGAGGCGTACCCTAAGAGTGGCATGTGTGAGTGTGTCAGGTTTCAGTTATGTTATCTTTGTACATGTTATGGTGAGCTACGATTAATTTTAATTTAAGATAAGTCTTGTCATGCATAGCCTAGTTAGCATACATCTAGCAGTTAATAGTTGCGGAAAATAAAACTAAGCTATTACAAGGCGTCGGGTATTTACATCGCCAAAAACAAACCCTTGAAAAAAGTAAATTGCGGAAAATAAATAAAAGCGATAAAAAGGTCCTAATTAAAGCTATTACATCCTCGGAGCAAATACATAATATGGACAAAAATAATAGGAATAAAAAATAACCATACACGCGAGAAAAATTATATCGGAGAGTTTTTTAGGGTTTTGACCCTTTTTTTTGAGAAAGAAAGAGATTTTTATGAATTTTGCATTTAATTAAATTAAACCTAGACTAATTAATTTATTAAATAAAAGAAAGATATTTTTTTGAGTTTTTTATGTTTTTAAGGAAAATAAAAATGATTAAAAGTTATTAAAAACCCTAATTCTATGTTAATTTTATTTATTGCAAAAAAGGTTAAAATCAATCTAATTAAAACTAAATTAATTAATCACTTATTTATTTACAAAATAATGAAAAGGGTGAAATTAATTTTAATAAATAATAGTAAAAAATATTATATTTTTAGTTTTCTGAATTTATTATGAAAATATTAATTTGTTAGTTATTAATTAATTAAAAATAATAAAAATAAATCAAGCAAATAAATAATGAAAGACAATAAAAAATGCAAACTCAGGGAGGTTTTGGGCCAATTTTGGAGGTGTCTTTGGCAATTTCCAGGCCCACTAGCATTTCATCCACGTTGACTTTGGTGATTATCCACACGCCTGTTGACTGGGGAGTATGGTGATCTCCCACTCATGTCCATTGGATCTATGCCTGGAGACATCTGGCGCACTAAGATTTGAGGTATATGGTGGACTTCCTTGTGAAATCTGCATGTGAATATATGTAGCAAAATAGAATAAATGTTTTGGGGGACCTGGGATTCGAACCCAGGCCCCAGTGCTCATTGGACATTCGCTCAACCACTTCACCAACCTGCCTTATTAGTTATTGGGATAACAAGCAATCAATATATTAGTAAACAAACAAATATACTGGAATTATAAAATAAAGCGCGCGAATTTTAAAAGGGCGAATGGGAGGGAGACGCGTCAGCGTCTTCTTCGTTGAGCACTGGTTTTTTACTTGCGGATTTTTATCCGCAGGAAGTTTCGTAGGTTCTTTCTAAAATCACTTCCAGGGAATATAAATGCAGACTAAAATCATCCCCATGCTCGTTTCGTCCTCCTGAGTCCATCTATGGTCATGGCTTGCTCCAATTTTCCCTGTAAACAAAATGCCTAAAAAGCACAAACAGAAACCCTAGGTTCGGACATCATGATACAGGGCATAAAAACGAAATTGAATATTGCAATTAGGTTAGAAATCAAACAAGAAACATGAATATGCCAATGTTTTGAAGAAAAAGCGCAAGAATTGGAAGTTTGGGTGTTCAGGGCCACATTCGCGAGGACTTACAGTGAGCTGTAGGTGATGAAAAGGTATGGTTCTTATGCCAATCGCTTCAGGGGATGGTAGGCAAGCGCTCTACGTTGAGCTTTGGTCTTGAGAATGTCCCTAATGTGGATTTCGATCTCCACTTTTCCCAAGCTTTTTCAGTTTTGGTTTCTTGATTTTTAGGTAGCTTCAGGTCGTCCATTAGGTTTAGGAGGCTTGCTTGCATATATGGCAATCAGCCTAGGTCAAAATTTGGGCTTTTATCCATGTATATGGGAGAATTAGGTTTGCACTTTTTCACCATTGACAAACTTTCCAAATATGGCCAAATCTGAGATTTTGTGAACAAATAAGCCCTAGCACGAATTGGTTAGTTGTCACATGATATATGAAAGCTGTACAAATCACAAAGATACTATTCCATTGATTTTTAGATTTTATTTGAATTATTATAGATTTAAAATGAATTAAATCAATAAAAATTAAATAAAATAGAAAAATAAATGTTTGGTCATGAAATCAAGCATGGGACACGTGTGTGGCATGACAAGGCTGAATCAAGTGGAAGAAAGTGGGCCCTTTTGTCAAAAATTGGAGTTTTGAGGATAGTTGACTTTTGCAAATTCATGAAAATTTCCCAACTTCTCCAATGCACAACTTACTAAATTTTGATAATATGACCATGTTCTTGGACATTTTGGAAGTCTCTTGAAGTCCTCTAACCAATTCCCTTGGTCCCATGTCATTTGGATTTACCAATCTCAAGTTATGGCCTTTGACTCAAAGTGTACTTTTGTTGACTTTTGAAATTGACCTATAATGTAAAAATTGGTAACTTTTTGTGAGAGCATTTTCTAATCTTGGAGTGTGAAGATGGATTGTAGGAAATTGCATCCTATTAAAAATGAGATTTGGATGGAATTTTTATGACAAACCATGAAAGAGTTATGCCCTGGTCAAGATACAGTTGACTTTTCTGCTGTCAAAAATAGTAACTTTTGCATCTTTGATGATTTTTGAGCTATTCTTGTGGAATCATGATCAAGACTTGATCAAATGATGATTTTGAACTCAAAATAAGATGTTGACCCAAAATTCTGACTTTTGACTGCAAAATGACCATTTTGCCCTTGTAGTTGACTGTAAATCAAATGGAGCTTTTGACTGTGCAAATTGGAACTGTGATCTTGAAACTTGGTATGTAGGTGCTTGAGAATGTATATAGGCCTATGAGACTTGATTGAACCATTGAGGACCCCAAATTCCTTGAAAGAACCAAAACCCTAATTTCAGCTATCTACTACTTAGGAGATGATTTGACTGTACAACCCTTGAGCCATTTTGAGCAATTTGAGGATCATTCTTGACAAATCTTGATGGATATGGGAGGGAAAATTTTGGGGTATAACAGCTTTAATCCCTAATTTTTTCCTGGACCACCCTTTTGGGATTTTAGTCCACCAAGATAACCTTTTTTGCCCAAGCCGCCCTTTCAATTTTTCGACTTGACAAGTGTACAGTCTTTTCATATATATCCTTACTTTTTGCCCGAACCTTTTTAGTTTGCCGAGATGCCCTTATTTTTTCCTAGGCCAGTCAACCTAGCGGGTGATTTTTAGGCGTAGTATGTTTTGACTATGTCCACATTCACAAGGTGCGGGAATTATTCACCGTCCATGGTGGTCAGTATCATGGCTCTACCAGAAAATATCTTCTTGATTACAAATGATCCTTCATAGGTAGGAGTCCATTTACCCCTAGGATCACCTTGTGGGAGGATAATGTGCTTTATTACCAAGTCACCAACCTTATATACCTAATGCTTGATCTTCTTATTGAACGCCTTGATCATGCGTTTCTGATACATTTGTCTGTGACAGACAACCGCCGGCCTCTTCTCGTTAATTAAATTTAACTGATCCAACCTGGTCTAAATCCACTCATCTTCTCCCAATTCTGCATCTTTCATGATTCTCAAAGGAATTTGTAGTTTGACAGGTAGGACAACTTCCATACCATATACCAGAAAAAAATGGGTTTCCCCAGATGATGTTCTAGCCGAAGTACGGTAGACGTGAAGAGAAAACGGTAACATCTCGTGCCAATATTTGTATGTCACAACCATTTTCTACATGATCTTCTTTATATTCTTATTGGCATCTTCCATTGTGCCATTCATCTTAGGTCGATACAGAGAAGAGTTGTGATGCTCGATCTTGAACTACGTGCAGAGCTCAGTGATCATCGTGTTGTTGAGATTGGTACTGTTATCTATGATGATCCTCTCGGGGATGCCATACCGACAGATCAACTTATGTTTAATGAACCAGGTGACTACATTATTGCTAATAGAGGCAAATGAAGTTGCTTCAACCCATTTCGTAAAGTAATTAATGGCGATGAGGATGAAGAGATGTCGGTTAGAGCCTGTGGGCTTAATTTCTCCAATCATATCAATGCCCCATATCGCTAATGGCCAAGGAGCAGTCAAGACATTCAGTGGTACTGGAGGCACGTGGACTTTATCAACATAGATTTGGAACTTATGACAAGTTCTTGAGTGGTGGTGACTGTTAGTTTCCATAGTCGACCAATAGTAAACGGCTTTAAAAATATTTTTAGCTATAGTATGCTCACTGGAGTGAGTACCGAAGACACCTTCGTGCATATCTTGAATAATCTCTTCTGCTTCCTTCTTGTCCACATAATTAAGCAAAGCCTAATCATGATTGCGCCTATATAGAATTCCATTGCTTAAGAAGAATTTAGCTGAGAACCTTCGCAAGAATTTCTTGTCATTGATGGATTCCCCCTAAGGGTATTCTTGAGCCTCAAGGTACCTTTTCACCTCATGAAACCAAGGTTTGTCCTCTACTGCATCAGTGTCAATTTCACAGCAGTGCGCAGGTTCGTCGAATTTTTCAATGGTAATTCTAGGGGCCTCATTGTCCCATATGACCTTGAACATGGAGGACATGGTAGCCAGATCATCCACCAGATGATTCTCTTCTCTTAGTATGTGCTCAAATGTAATCTCCTCGAAATATGGGATCAGGGTCAATACATGCTCTTTATAAGGAATGAGATTCGGGTGCTTCATATCCCAATCCCCCTTAACCTGACTGATTACCAAGGCTGAGTCCCCATACACACTTAAGAATTTGATTCTTAAGTTAATAGCAGCCCTAAAACCCATGATGCACGCTTCATATTCTGTCATATTATTGGTGCAGTCAAAACATAGTCTGGCAGTGAAGGGCGTATGGAAACCTATGGGAGATTTGATCACAACACCGATTCCATGTCCAAGTGCATTGGAAGCTCCATTAAAAACCATGGTCCATCGGGATCCCGGCTCAGGTCCTTCATACGGTCCAGGTTCTTCGCAATCTGTTACTAGCATAATGTTCTCTTCCTGGAATTCAAAGTTCATAGACTGATAGTCGTCTACAGCTTGATGCCCCAAATGATCGGCCAATGCACTTCCTTTGATTTCCTTTTGAGTGGTGTAATGGATATCATATTTTGTTAAGACCATCTGCCATCGGGTAATCCTTCTGGACAGAGTTGGCTTCTCGAATATGTACTTGATAGGATCCATTTTAGAGATCAACAAATTAGTATGGGTCAACATATACTATCTTAGTCAGCGAGCAACCCATGCCAAAGTGCAGCAAGTTTTCTCGAGCAGTGAATATCTTGTTTCACAGTCGGTAAATTTTTTTCTAAGGTAGTATATTGCATGCTCTTTACGACCAGACTTGTCATACTTCCCTAGTACACACCCCATTGAGTTCTCTGGCACTATTAAGTACATGATTAGAGGTCGTCCTTCAACTGGTGCATCAGAATAGGCGGTTCTTGTAGGTACTTCTTAATCTTATCAAAGGCTATTTGACTAACGTCGTTCCTTTTTACTACTCGGTATTTCTTCAGCAGCTTGAAGATTGGCTCACAAGTAGCAGTCAAATGAGAAATGAAACGGGCAATGTAATTCAACCTTCCTAAGAAACCTATAACTTATTTCTCGGTACAAGGAGCTGGAATCTCTTGAATGGCTTTAACTTTTGTAGGATCTACCTCAATACCCTTACCACTGACAATGAAACCTAGGAGTTTACCGGTTCTCACCCCAAAGGTGCACTTGTTCGGGTTTAGCTTTGGCTTGTACTTCCTTAGTATTTCAAACAGTTTGTGCAGGTGATTAAGATGCTCTTCTTCAGTTTGCGACCGTGCTATCATGTCATCAACATAGACCTCTGTTTCATGGTGAATCATGTCATGTAAGAAGGCTACCATAGCACGCTGATAGATTTCCCCGACATTCTTCAACCCAAAAGGCATAACCTTGTAACATAAAGTGCCCCACTCTATGACGAAGGTAGTTTTCTCTATGTATTCAGGCGCCATCTTGATCTGATTGTAACCTGAGAAGCCATCCATGAAGGAGCATACCTTATGGTAGGCGGTGTTGTTGACTAAAATATCAATATGTGGTAGTGGGAAGTCATCTTTGGGGATTTCCCTATTAAGATCCTTATAGTCTACGCACATACGCACCTTACTATCTTTCTTTGGTACCGGAACAACATTATCCACCCATTAAGCATATTACGTAACTGTTAAGAACCCTGCGTTGAACTGTTTCATATCCTCAGCCTTGATATTTTCTGACATTTCAGGATGCATGCAGCGAACCTTCTATTTTATTAGAGCACAACCCTCTTTCATAGGAAGACAATGAACCATAATATCGGTATCGAGCCCTGGCATGTCTTCGTATGACCAAGAAAATATTTCAACATATTCATGCAACATGCTCATTAACCTACTCTTGACGCTTCTTTCTAAATTGGAACCTATCTTGACCTCTTTCTTGTCTGTCTCAGTACCCAAGTTTACAACTTTGATTGGTTCATCATGTGGTTTGATAGTCTTATGTTCCTGTATTAAGAGTCTGGCGAGTTCTCCAGGTATTTCACAATCTTCCTCACCTTCGTCCTCGGCTTGGTAGATTGGACTTTCAAAGTTATATGCGACAATAGCAGAATTGTTATCGACGAGATCCAGAGTGGACGAGGATCTGCAATGTAGTGTGTGGGTGTGTGTAAGAACACATAGCTATTTGAAAATGCAATAAGATAAAGGAAAGACAGAGATCACAAAATTTATATGCAAAACGTCCAATGTTTTTATTGAATGAAAAAATGTTTATGATTTATCAACCCTTTAACAAAAGAACCATTGTGCCCCGGGTAAGACACAAGGTTTTAAAGTCACTGTTTATTACATAGCAAAAAACTTTTGAAAACAAAAAGACAAGAATATAGCTATTACTCCTGACTAAAGGAGATGGTAAAGATGTCTTCTGTCTTCCAGTTTTCCAGTCCATCATCCACGATCGGGAATATCCATCTATTGAAGTCAGAATCACTGTCTGCATCCTCTATAGCATTGACCCCATTGTTGCTGATGCAGAACAGAGGTCTCCCAGCACGAGCTCAACGAACATCCCTCTGACCTTCTGTTGTAAATCATAGATCAAACTTGTTAGATTTGTAAGGGATATCAGGAAGCTGACCCCAAATTGTATTACCACCTTCTTCAATAGCAGCCTTAGCATCTTTCAAGGAGGCCATCTTGTGCGGAATTTTGGTGATCTTCGGAATGGATGAAACATCTTCAACAACAGCAAGAATAATTACCTCAAATTCTCCATCCATCTCAACTTATCAGAATGAGTTGAGGTGGCTGACCATATATTCCTCCTCTCCACAAACAGTAACAACTTTCCCTTTCAACGGAAATTTCAGTTTCTGGTGCAAGGTTGAAGTGATAGCACCTTCCCCATGGATCCAAGGGCTTCCCAATAAACAAGAGTAAGCCGAGCGAATGTCCATGAAAAAGAAATTAGACTAAAAAATTTGTGAACCCTACTTTATTGGGAGGTCCACCTCTCCATGCACCATTCTTTTCGATCCGTCGAAGGCTAGAACTATGATATTGTTGGATTTAAACACCACCCCTTCACAATATAATCGGTCAAGAACGCCCTTTGGCAGAACATTCAGAGATGATCCTGTGTCAATCAATACATGGGCCAATATAGTGCCCATGCATTCAATGGAGACATATAAGGCCCTATTGTGATTCCTTCCCTCCAGAGTCAAGTCAGCATCAAAGAAACCCAAACTATTGTCAGTTGTCAGACTAGCCACGTAGCTTCCAAATTGATCTGTCAAAATTTCTTGCGTTACATGGGCAATCTTCAGGAATTTCACTAAATCCTTCACATGGGCCTCAGAACACAGCAGTAGTGACAACATAGATAATTTGGATGGGGTCTTCCCTATATGCTCAACAATTTTATAATCACTTTAGCGAATGATCTTTAACACCTCTTCCAAATCCTGTCCAGAAGCATATTTGTCCGGAGCTTCTTTTGGCGCCTCCGTCTGGGCATGCTCTATCACCGACTCTTTACTTCGAGCCCCAACAGTCGTCTTGGTAGCTGTAATATGAGAAAGTGGAGATATTTCCGAGGAGAAAATCCTTCCACTTCATGTAATTTTACTGGTCCCCGTGATATTGTCAATTCTAGGATCAACTTCTTCATTCTGTTCATCGGACAACTCTTGCTTCAGGCCATATTAATAGATGTCAGACCCATAATGCCACGGAATAGCCTTCTCTGAGGAATATGGAATTGGAACGGGTGTTGTAATAACCAGCGGAGCAGTGTTTGGATTGGTGGTAATCCTTATAGGACCTTTGGAAGGGATCCTAAATGGAGTACCATAGATGATAGACGAGTCTTGGCATAGATTCAGAGTCTTCTCAATCAAAATCCCGTGTTCATCCATCAACCATTGAACACCTCCTTTCAGCAACCCACATTCGTTGGGTTGGACCGCACAACAGTAACATCCTTTAACACAGCCCGAAAATAAACCGGCATGCAACAAATTATTCTTGATTGTAGAAAGGGGAGTAAACACATCATCCACATAAGTAACATATAGCACATCTTCAACAACATTTATACCCTTGTCATGCTTGGGCATATGTGCGGTGATCACATTTGGAGTCTCTAGAGGGTCAAACTCGATTTATTTGTTATTGATCATGTCCTGGATCTTGCTTTTCAGAGCCCAACAATTATTAGTGTCATGACCAGGACTATTTGAATGATAAAAACACCTCACATTTAGATTATATTTTGGAGAAGAGGTGTTGGGATTCTGAGGAGGATCCCGTAGTGAAATGAGTTCGGCCTTCAGTAGATATTGTAGTGCTTGAGATAAAGGTGTGCCAATTTTAGTAAACTTCCTAGGCGGAGCATCTGGTCTTTGTCGGTTAACTTGTTGTTGTTGTTGTTAAGCAGGCACCGAATTGGAAATTTACACTGCTCCCACGGATTGGTGACTACTACTTTTACTACGGCTCCTCTGGCCATAGACAACATTGACTTCCTTTTTTCCTCCAAATGGATTCTTCATAGCATTTGAAGATTTAGCCATCGAAATCTTCCCGCTCTTTATACCACTTTCTATTATTTCCCCTGTCAGAATCATCTCTGTGAAGCCATACGAAGAGCTTTCGATCAACAAATTAAAGAACGTGCCTTTCAGGGTGCCCATAAACATATCCACCATTTCCCGATCATTCAAAGGAGGTTTCCTCCTTCAAGCTATGTCCCTCCATTTCTGAGCATATTCGTTGAACCCTTCATTAGAGCCCATGGACATATTCTGCAGTTGCACTCGAGTTGGTGCCAGGTCAGCATTGTATTGGTACTTCTTGTAGAAATCAGTAGCCAAGTCCTCCCATGTATGAATATTGGTTCCTTCCAGTTGATAGAACCATTCCATTTGAGTTCCAGCCAAACTTTCTTGGAAGAAATGGACCCATAACTTCCAGTCAGCAGTGTGAGGCTGTATCCTCTGAAAGTACGACCTCAAGAAGAGCTTAGGATGAAAGACCCCATCGTACTTAGAAAAGATAGAGACCTTGAACTTAGGTGGGATGACCATCCCTGGAACCAGACCTAATTCATCAAAATCCAGTCCCGACACCTATTGGATTTCCATTACCTTGAGCCTGTCCTCCAACTGCTTATATTTGTCATCTACAGGAGGATATTATTCGTCTCAAAAGTGTTTGTCTTCGGGAGTATTCTCATAACCCTGATTGTTCTTGCCATCTTCATCATGGTGATAATATTCTTCAGAGGAGTCATCTTCCACCTGGATTGGTTGAGTGGGACCCTTGAACCTCCTCCCCATGATGAGGACAACAACAAGCTTTTTGGTCTTCTTTTTCTTGGCGACGAGCGCCAACATATCTTTTTCCCTTGGGCCAGATTCATCAGAGTTTCTTGGAACTAGGCGTGTTGAGCCTTGAGATCCTTAACAGTTTGTTCGAGGGCCATTTTTCTGCTGAAATAAACAGTGATAAAATGAGAAACCTGTACGAAAAACTTGTTATGAAATGATGCATTATATGTAAATGCGATGATTTCAAGGACCTTAGGAAATTTAAATTTTCTACCCAAGAGGAAAAAAAATTATTAGCAAAGTTCAAATTAAAACTGCCTTTTAGACTTATAATGATATCAAAAGTGTTAAAAGATAAAATTAACTCCTAAAATCTAATAATCAAATCTCCCATGGACGCTTCCTCTTTGTACTGATGTATGCTTTAACTCCCTGTTCCTCTTGGAGTTGCCTTGTGAACTCCAATACTTTCTTCTCACTTGCATAGAATTGAGTCTCAAAGATGTCCCATTCTTCCTTCAGTTAAATCCAAGACTTATGCAACTCTTCAAGGTAAGTAGGAATATTAGGATGGATAATGGTATAAGGAACACCCCCCCTCAATGACAGGATCCACAACTATTGGCAGGATGGCTGGATACACCATCATGAGATTTTGAGCCTGAGCTCGCACCCATTTGAGATAAGGCTCTAGAGGAATAGAGGTTCTTATTCCCCAAAGTCTTGCTATCAGCCTTGTTTACCATGCCTCAAGCTCGTTCAAACCTTTGACGATAACATTGGACATTGTTCTCGTAGTCAAATATAAGTCCTTGGATGAGTGTGTCATGAGGGCCATCTCTCCTAGCATAGCCATATTGTCGTAGTTCCAAAGAAGGGTTATAAGTAATGCCTCCCCTAATGCCCAAGAGTGGGACGTTATGGAACTCCCCACAATGATCAATGGTAGTAATATCCTCCAGAGATCGGGAACACCAATAAATATCTGAATGAGAGAGAAACATCATCCTTTGAGACCACGTTAATTCTTGTTCATTCTTCAATATTGATCAAGGAAGGTGCGAAATAAGCCACCTAGACAGCAGCATAATTCAACACATAAGAGTCCCTCTCTTCCTCATGGTACGAGTGTGAAAACAATGTAGAATGTCTGTAAGCAAAGTAGGCACTGGGTTACGAGAAATAAAAATCTTGACAGCATTCACATCTATGAATTGGTCCGGATTAGGGAACAAAACCAAACCATATATTAAAAGAGCCAAAACATCTTCAAATGCTCGAAAATCCATATCTTACCAAAGCAGTTGAGCCTTCTCAAACAGAAACTTGGCTAGAAAACCCTCGACTACACTCCTTGTTTCCCAATTAGCTACAATGTTGGATCTTTTCAAATCTAAGGCCTTGGCAAAACTTCAGGCTTTGGAGTTTCCTCTAAACCATTGAATGGAATTTGATCAAGCACATGCACTCCTAATAGTTGATAAAACTCTTCCAATGTAGGCACCAATTGATAGTTGAGAAAGGTGAAACAATGATGTATATGATCAAAGAACTAAAAGAGAACACACATCATGTCTTCTTGAAAGCTTGAGGTAGCCAAATTAAGAAGTCAGCCATATCTTTTGGTGAAGGGGGCATCTTTAGGAACCCTTGATGCTAACTCTTTGAGTTGAGGAAGCACTTTTATGAAGCTGATTCAGATGGTATTTTTGCGAGTGGGAGCCATAGTCTGCAAAACAGAACAAAGATAAATCCCTAGATCCTTGAAATGGTTAATAAAAATGATATGGCATGATGTTATGATTTTTATGATGTTATGAATAATTAACCACAAACAAAACACACAAAGACCTTTGGTTTAGGCTTGCATGGGGTTTATAGGTAAGTACTCTCTTGAAGTTTAGTTGGTTTAACCTGTCCTAAAAGAAGTAACCGGATTCCAAGGAATCTCAATATCAATGATCTTTCTTCGTCGGGCATTGTTTCAGCACAAGCAATCTGTTTTCGCGATCGAAATATCCCGAAATTCCAATCTTAGTGAGTGTAGTATTGAGTATCAACCAACTTCAGTCTACACCAAAGTCGGCTATCTCACTACTTTCTAATGGCCAAGTTGTTCAACTAAGGTTCTACGATCAGTTAGTGCTTCATGACACCACTCAGCGGCCCCATATTATCCTTGATTTAACTCAAGGGACACATGTACCCACATATTTGTCGCACTAACGTAGCTATCGCTTCAACCATATCGGTCTACACCGTATAATTTCCATGTTTTATTGCTACTTACATAAAATGCCCCAGATCTGGGTATATGATCTTTTACAAGAATACCCAAATAACCTTTCAAGAATAAATCAAATAAGTCAAACAAGGAAAGCATTTAAAATATGAACTATCTCTAAGGTAACCCCACTTTTATTTCTCCCCAGCAGAGTCACCAGTTATGTAATATAGTGGGAGAGCTGACTTTACTGGTTTTGCATTTTATCATAAAACTTGTGGTTAGCAAGAGTCGCCACCGACTTTTCTTTTATTCAACAAAGGAAAGGGTGAAAAGAATAGGAAAGAACTTTTTTAATGATTTTAAGTTTGGGGGGTAGGTTATGGAAATGGAAGGTGTTAGTACCCTTTCCATCCGTAGTTATCTACGGGCTCTTATTGCTAGCTCACTTTGAAAATGCTTTTTGGTGTAAGTGCATTTGAAAATATTAAAAAAAAAGGTGCTTATTATGGAGAACTGTATAATGATTCTCGTATCATTGGGAATGCATACAAAGTGTTTTTTGTCTTTGAAAAATATTTAGAAAAGGGAGTGTATGTGTGAGAATTTTGTTTTGTTTTGTGAGCAAGAAACTACAAGCTGTCTACCTACTAGAATGGTCTTTGTTCTTTTCCTCTTTTACTTTAGATAGTGCTATCCTACCATTAGTTAGGAGGTAGCCCTATCATTGGATGTTTTGAGGGACAAGTGAGGGTCATCGTACAGTCACGAAGGCAACTCGTAGGACATTTTAGCAATTATCTTAAGGTACTAAGATCATTTACCGAGGCATTATCGAAGGGTCTTCGCGGGAATATTATCTTTTAACCAAAGGGTATTTACTAAAACATCCCACGTTTGAGAGAAGTGGTTGTTTTAAATCTGAGGCAACAAGTGAGGGTCACCCTAGAGGTGCATGTGTGTAAAGTGTGTTATGTTTCAATTATTAATCTTGAGATTAGGTTATCTAATGTCTTGTTTTTTTATTTCTTTCCACGCACGCCTAATTATTATAACAGTTAAATATATATACAAGTGCGGAATGTAAAAATGCGAAAAGTAATCTACACTATTACATCGCTTCGGGGATGGGGGAGTACAAACCAATCTGGGGGAAAAATGTAAATGAAACCTAATTTTAACTATTACAACTTCTGGGCAATTACACAAATCATGAAAAATAATAATGCAAAAATGTAAGTATCGCGCTAAGAATGGAAAAGAGGAAATATCTAAAACCCTAAAAAATCTAAGTACAAAAAACTATTTTTGTTGTTTTTTAATTTTAATTAGAAAAAGACTTTGAACCTAATTCTAACCAATTTTAATTAACAAAATAATCTCAAAAATGATTTTAATTAATTAATTTTTTATTGTAAAAAAGTTAATTAAATTAAATCCTAAGTCTAATTTTTTATTTGATTTTATGATTTATTTATTAAAAATTATTTATTAAAAGAAAAGAAAAGAAAAATGAAATAATAAAAAAAATTCAAATGGGCTGGGCTGTAAAACAAATATGGGGGTGCAATCCAGAGTTTGCTAGGCCCTATTACAACTTAGCCCATGAGCTTTGTTCTGGATCTAGTGGGGGGAACGCCTTGGAGAGCACCATGGTCACCATCGTTTTAGAGCGCTGGATTTATGATCTGATGATCTGATGGTGCTAATTGAGGGTACGTATCATGTGCTTGTTTGCCTTGTTCCCACTAGATCTGCAAGGATAATACAAGAAAAATAAAAAAAGGCCTTGCTCCTTGCTCGAACCCAGGACAATGAGAATGAAGGCCTTAAGTGCGCGTGTGTTGACACTAGGGTGGCGTGATTCATCTGTTAGTATAATCAAACCATAACAATATGAAATTAAATGCCAGCTATTTTCAAATCGTCAAACACACGCGCCACAATGGGTCCCTGGGAAATTGAATGAACCAATCAACATATGGCTTTAATCCATGCAAGACCTGGCCGGAGTCAACTTATCTCAGGGACTCCAGAGTCAATCTCAGTCATCCCCTCCAGCCATGCAAAATCTCCAACCTGTAAAAAACGATAAAACAACAAAAAAGAACAACCATAATCACATAATCAGGGGCCTGCAATTTCAACGGTGCGATTAGTTTGGCTTGAAACTCATTTTATCATTCAGCTTAAAGCTTAACAACTTTGGAACCATAACAATGGTAACCCTCCCTCTTTGCGTTAGGGCTCACATGTAAGGCCTCCATCCTGTCTTAAACTTCCTCACAAACACACATGAATACATGAAATTAATCAAAGATGCATGGTTTAAGAGATAAACTTTAGAAATTTTACAAAAAATCGGTACAATCGGATATGGGAGTTCTAAGACTGGTTGGGTGTGCTTCTGGGTTGGGGAAGGTTCCTTATCTCCTCAGGAATACGTTTAAATCAACGGATTGGATTGAAAAAGCCTAGATATAGGGTTTTGTGCTTGTCTCGGTTTGGAAAAAATTTGGAAACTTTGGTTTTCTCTTTTAGGCAGGCTATCATTTGTTGATGCATGCTGAGCTTGCAGTATTTATAGAGGGAGTATGAGGCTAACCAACATGGTAATGAATCAAGCCATGAAGGCTCTCATCAAATTTTTTGAATTATTTCCATTTTGTCATGTCTATTAACATTTCAAGCTTGCAATGAATCTGGTCACATTTTACAGGCCGTGCCATGATGTAATGGGCTTGCAAAAGGGCTGAATTTAACAAGCCCAAACCTTACACATTATTTCAATTTTATTGGATTTTATTTATTTTTTAAATAAATAAAATTCAAATAAAAATAATTAATATCAACAAAATGTGTGAATGACTTTTATAGGTCCTATAAGGTGCTATGAGTGTGCTTGAACATCAAAAACTAAGCCCACTAGTTCAAAATTTCAAGTTTGCCCAATGTGCATTTCATGAATTTGCTTGAAATTTCCCAACTTGTGCAACACATAACTTGCTAAATTTTCATCTTTTAAAGAT
Source organism: Vicia faba (assembly GCA_948472305.1). NCBI lineage: Eukaryota > Viridiplantae > Streptophyta > Magnoliopsida > Fabales > Fabaceae > Vicia > Vicia faba. Next base: position 50,881,834 of record OX451738.1, on the reverse strand, counting down.
GATCTTGGTATTTTTGGAAATATCAAGATGTCCACTACAATATCTATGTTTATCATTTTTTATTTTGAAGCCATTATCTTGATGTAAGTTGCCTTGAAAAAAAGTGTTTTATTTTTAATTTTGAAAATGACCTATAATGTATTAGCTCATATTTTTCAAATGAAACATTTTTTGGACTTGAGCATAAGAGCAAGGTTTTAGGGAATTGAAATTTCTTCAAAATGATATTTGGTTGGGTAAAAGTTGATGAAGTATGTGAAAGTTATGTCTGGTCAAAGTTCAGTTGACTTCTCCTAAGGAAACCCTAGTTTGACAATTCTTGACTTTTGATGATTTGAGAGCTATCCTTGAGGAATCATGATCAACCCTTGATCAAATGATGAATATCACTTTAAAATATTTATGTTGACAAAAAATATTGAAGGTTGACTGTATGTTGACCACAGTTGACTTTTTGATCAATACAATTGATTTTCTATCATCTGAGCCATTGATTGAGAAAACTTGTGATGTGGGACATGAAACTTGACATGAACCTTATTGAGATCATATGGAGAACCGTGAAAGCCACTTGAGACCTTTGTAACTCAAACTTCTTTGAGGAACTAAAAACCCTAGTTGTAAACCCCTTGCTTAGGAGGAGGTTTGACTGGTCAACCGTTGAGTATCTTGAGGACCTTTGAAAGCATGTCTTGAGAAAAATGGGAAGGAAAATTTTGGGGTACAACAATATATATAGGAAGATATTAGGTCAAAAGATGAGCTTGGACATCTTGGAAAACCTATCTTTGATTTTGTTTGAAAAATAGATTGGAATAAGAAAAAACCATGAAGACTTGTTTTACAAATAGGCTCACACGGTTTGCAATGTGACCTTCGGCCTCCAAAAGATTTGAATCAAAAGCCTTTTATGATTTATACCTCCACTTAATATTTATTTGATTTAACTTTGAACTTAAATGAATAAAAATCAAAATAAATGAAATAAAAATTAAAATGGTGCATGAATGGACTTAGAGGTCCCTTATAAGGTCAAGAACATGTTTGGACTTTAAAAGATAAGCCCATTAGCCCAAAAATTCAAGTTTTCTCAATTTGGAATTCATGCATTTTCTCAAAATTTCCCAACTTGAACAAATCATAAATCTCTCAATTTTTGCCAAATGAAGGTGACCTTGGACTTTTTGGAAACCTCAAATGTCCCCTACAACCTTGTTGTTGGTCATTTTATCATTTGAAGACTTTATCTTGATATAAATTGCTTTGTTAAAAAATGTCTTTTTATTGACTTTTAAAATGACCTGTAAAGCTTTGGCCCACATCTCTCAAATGAAGCATTGTTTGACCTTGAGATTAGAGAGACAAAGTTGGAGAGAATGTAATTTCTATCAAAATTGGCTTTGGTTGGGAATTTTCTGGTGAAGCATGTGAAAGTTATACGTGGTCAAAGTTCAGTTGAAGTCACCTAAATAAAACCCTAATTTAGCAACTTGTAACTTTTGATGAATCTTGAGTTTTCTTAATGAGTCGTGATCAACCCTTGATCAAATGTTGAATGTGATTTTAAAATGTTGATATTGACCAAAAATCTTAAAGTTTGACTGTAAATTAGTCAAAGTTGACTTTTTATCCAATATACTTGATTTTTAATCATCTTAGTAGTTGACTTAGCAAACTTGTGCTGCAAGGCTTGAAACTTGGTATGAGGATACTTTGAAGCATATAAGAAACCATGAAATACACTTGAGGCATTAGAAGTCCAATTTCCCTTGGGAAAAACAAAACCCTAGTTTAGGTCAATGCTTAGGAGGATGGTTTATCTGGTCAATCTTTTAGTAGTCTTGAGCAATTGAGACCTTCATGAGCATTAGGAGGTAACTTAAATAAATTTATCTTGAATAATGGGAGGGAAAGTTTTGGGTACAACAGCTGCCCCTGTTCAATCTTCTTAAACCTGAAGAGTTAGATTGGCAATGCCTGTCATTCGTGATCTGAAGGTGGGAGAGGATTGAACATTTAAGTGCCCAGAAATATGCAGTCACATGTGCACGAAGTAACACTGTTGGTTTATTATATCGGGAATGGGCTTAAAGACGCCATTTGGAAAAGGTGATAAGACGCCGCCGGAGATGAGATTAAAGATGCCATCCAAAGTAACTATTTATAGCAGTATTAGAATGAGTCTACACCTGACTGTATCTGAAGAATGATTTTCAAAAAATATCTGAAGGAAAATGCTTTTCAGAGCGGAGACTTGAAGGAGATGCTTTTCAGAATGAAGCTCTGAAGGAGATTTCTTTTCAGAACGAAGGCCCTGAAGGAGATACTCGCCAGAATTCAGTCTCTAGGGTGAATGCTATTCAGAATAAACTTCTGAAGGAGAATGCTTTTCAGAACTCGATCTCTGAAGGGAAATTATTTTCAAAACGGAGGCCCTGAAGGGAAAATGCTTTTCAGAATAAACCTCTGAAGGAAATTCTCACTAGAATTTGGTCTCTAGGGGGAATGCTTTTCAGAATAAACCTCTGAAGGAAATGCTCGTCAGAATTTGGTATCTGGGGGGAATCCTTTTCAGAATGGAGGCCCTGAAGGGAAAATGATTTTCAGAATAAACCTTTAAAGGAATTGCTCGCTAGAATTCGGTCTCTGGGGGGAATGCTTTTCAGAATAAACTTCTGAAGGAAATGATCGCCATAATTCGGTCTCTAGGGGGAATGCTTTTCAGAATAGACTTCTAAAGGAGAATGCTTTTCAGAACTAGGTCTATGAAGGGGAAATGCTTTTCAGAATGAAGGCCCTGATGGAAAAATGCTTTTTAGAATAAACTTCTGAAGGGGGATGCTTTTTAGAATTCAGTGTCTGAAGGAGTTGCTTTTCAGAATAAACTTTTGAAGGGAGATGCTTTTCAGAATTCAGTCTTTGAAGGAGTTGCTTTTCAGAATAAACATTTGAAGGGAGATGCTTTTCAGAATTCAGTCTATGAAGGAGTTGCTTTTCAGAATAAACTTCTGAAGGGAGATGCTTTTCAGAATTCAGTCTCTAAAGGAGTTGCTTTTCAGAATAAACTTCTGAAGAAAATGCCGATTATGTAGATAGACGCCCCTTCGTGTTTCGGGAATTGATCCATAACCTGTTTATAAGTTGCTGGTAATATTTGTCTATTTTTGAACTTAACCTGAAAAGACAAAGTTAGTTCTATGCAATGTCATGATGTATGTAATGTGTTGCGTAATGATTCTCTCAAAATAAATGAGAATGTTATATGTGTTTCGTATGTATATGTTATGATATTGTGTAAATGATGATGGATTAATATGTTATTGGAGCGTATCGGTAGTCTCCATATAATAATGTCTGGCTGAGGAAAATAAATTCTTGACTGTTGCGGGGGATGAAAATAGTAATTCTTCAATTTGTTTAGAATGCCTTTATTGGGGATTTCCACTTTCTGTTTGAGGATATTCTGCTAGGGGTCTTTAACTTCTGCCTGGGGATAAGGGCTCCCAAGGAGAGTCTGTCATTCTTCGTTCTTTGGAGGATTTGATTCCTGATTGGGGATAAAAGAGATGTATAATCCTCTGATGTGTTGTCTGACCCGGTTTCGGATATTAGTATTAATTCTTATAGGGAGGACAACGTTGGATGATATCTGGTCATAGAAGAGAATCTTGTCGGGGAACTCGCAATATTAGAGAAATAAACTCCATTGGGGAAATAAACCCTATAGACCGTGTCGAGGAGATAAACTCTGACGGGGATTAGATTGTGGAAAAAGATCTGAGGAAATTTATCTTTGGTAGTTTATGGTCAATTTCAAATGTTATCCTAACTCCTAGAGTCTTTCATAAATTCTAATCTTATTTTCATGCATATATTTGTAAACAATAATCATATTCAAATGCATATGTTCATTCAATGTAACCATTGGACGTTTTTGCAAACAAAACAGAGACGGTAAAGAAAAGAGTTTTGAATTTGAAATTTATTGTATTGATTTTAGAAGGCTTGCCTATAAACAGATAGTTTTATACAAAGAGACAGAAATCCTAGTAAGAGGAAGTCATCGTAAAAGAAAAAAAGTGTACAAAGAGAAACAAATAAAAACAGCTATATGTAAATGACCCCGTCGAGTTCCAACTCTTCTATTGCCCCTATGTCTTCAAGCACCCCATCCCTCGTTGTTGGAAGAAGTTAATTGAATTGATTTGTAACATTTGAACTCGACGTCAGTAATTATGTTGGCTGTAAGTAGACGGGTGATCCAACGGGACATAGTCGTACGCTTTAATCCCTAACTTTTTCCTTGACCGCCCTTTCGGGTTTTCAGTCCACCGGGATATCCTTTTTTGCCCAATCCGCTTTTTCAGGTTTTCGACTTGCCGGATGTACATTATATATATATATATATATATATATATATATATATATATATATATATATATATATATATATATATATATATATATATATATATATATATATATATATATATATATATATATATATATATATATATATATATATATATATATATATATATATATATATATACATCCCTAATTTTTCCCGAACTCTTTTGGTTCGCCGAGATGCCCTTATTTTTGCCTAGGCCAGTCAACCTAGCGGGTCTCTTTTATGCATAATATTTTTTGACTATGTCTTCATTCATAGGGTGCTGAAAATCTTCACCGTCCATTATGGTATGTATCATAGCACCGCCAGAAAATATCTTTTTGATTACAAATGGACTTTCATATGTGGGAGTCCATTTTCCCCTAAGATCACCTTATGGTAGAATGATGCGCTTTATGACCAAATCATCGGCATGGTACACCTGTTGTTTGACTTTCTTATTAAAGGCCTTGATCATGCGCTTTTGATACATATGACCATGACAAACAGCCGCAAGCCTTTTCTTGTCAATCAAATTTATCTGGTCAAGCCTAGTCTAAATCCACTCGTCTTCATCTAAACCTGTGCCTTTCATAATCCTTAGGGAAGGTTTTGTACCCCAAAATTTTCCCTCCTATATTCTTCAAGATTTGTCAAGCATCATCTCAATTTGCTCAAGTCTACTCAAGGGTTGCACAGTCAAACCATCCTCCTAAGCCAGTCAAAATTAGGGTTTTGGTTCCTTCAGTGAATTTGAGGTTTTCAATGGTCCAATCAAGTCTCATGTGCCTATATACATTTCCAAGCATCCACATGTCAAGTTTCAAGACTCACAGCATCAAGTTGCACAGTCAAAAGCCTCATTTGCTTCACAATCAACTGTAGGGGTAAAATGGTCATTTGGCAGTCAAAAGTCAAAATTTTTGGTCAACATCTTATTTTGAAGCCACAATCATCATTTGATCAAGTCTTGATCATGATTCCACAAGAATGGCTCAGAAATCATCAAGATGTCAAAAGTTTCTATTTTGGGACAGTTGAAAAGTCAACTGTAACTTGACCAGGGCATAACTTTTTCATGGTTCATCATAAAAATCCCATCCAATGCTCATTTTGAAGTGGATGACACTTCCTACAACTCATCTTCACATTCCAAGTCCAAGAAATGCTCTCACAAAAAGTTATCAATTTCAACATTATAGGTCATTTTCAAAAGTCAACAAAAAGGCACTTTAAGTCAAAGACCATAACTTTAGATTGGTAAATCAAAATGACATGGTACCAAAGGCATTGGTTAGAGGACTTCAAGACCTTTCCAAAATGTCCAAGAACATGTTCATAGCTTAAAAATTGAGCAAGATATGCATTGGAGAAGTTGGGAAATTTTTGGGAATTTGCAAAAGTCAACTTTGCCTAAAACACCTTATTTTTGCTAATGGGCCTCGAATTCTTTCTTGAAACATTGTCCAAGGCCTATGCACGACCCATTAAGCTTAAATTGATTTATTTTCTTATTTTTAATTAATTAATTGAATTTTTATAAATATTAATTCATTTAATTGATTTTAATTGTAGGAAAATTCAAAAGATATGGTTTAAAATCTTTTTGTGATGCAAATACACTTAGAACAAGCTGGCAATTCAGGTACACATCAAGGACATCAAAATCTCCATGATTGGCAAGGTTTCTCAATCAAAAAGATGCTAAAAGATTTGATTGAAAATCAAAGATGCAAAACATGAATACAATGGATTCTTGACCAAGATTTACCCTAGTTTTCATTCTACTACATATGCTGAAGCTAAACCTAAAATCATTCACGTGCAAACTGTTGTGAAACCCCATAAACCAAATTCCAAAAATTGAAGAAAAGTTGAAAACTGAATTCAACCTTCCAGGCCAATTCAAAGCCCTTTCTTGATTCCAATACCTTGCTGGGACATTCAGGGACGATTTGCAATCAAGAAAAAGCTCTAACACTCAAAGAATCACTCACTTCAGTCACACGGTTTGCATAATTCTTCTAGAATCGAAACTCATAATTCTTTCACATTTAACATGATATAATTGTTGCTTTGCATTGCTATGACCTTTCTGAAGCTGATGGTATAGGTGAATTGAGTTATAGAGCCATGAATCAAAAGACACCATTGAAGAAATCTTGGGTTTTCGAAGCTCTCAATTGGGGCTTTACAGCATGGGAAAAATTGGACCACATAACGCCTATGGTTGAATTCGTCAAGGCCATACGAATTCAACCCAACCATCGCGCCCTTTTTATATAACACGTACTGCTAATCGCTATTTTTTGCATTTGCAGTTTGTGGGGGTTAAAAACCCCCGCTATCTGCTTTAATTTTTTACAGGCCAGCGAAGAAGATGACGTGCTGGCAATATGTGATTGGAGCATTCAAATATAATGCGCGCTTTTTTGGTTTCCAGCATAATTGAGTTTTTTTATATATTATTTTCATTGTCTATCATGATAACAAACGCAGCACAATGGCTTAGTGGAAGGGGACATGTCTGGCAATCGCTGGGACCTGGGTTCGATTCCCAGGTCCCCCAAACCTTGTTTCATATTTTTCTAACAAATTCCTATGCAGGCTAGTCAATGTACTCCACCATATGTCCTCACGCATCAGCTTGCCAAGTGGCCACAAGGCTCAATCCAATGGTCAGGATGAAAGAACACCATACTCCTGGTCAATCCACGCTCTAGGCCATCCAGAAAGTCAACAAGGGCTTTGTGTTAATGGGCCAACAATTCCAGATTAACCTCCCCTGGGCCCAGAATACCCCCTGGTTAATTACTTCTTTTCTTCTTATTTTTATTTTGTTTTCTTTTAGTTATTTCTTAACTAATTATTATTATTATTTATTAACTAACAAATTAATTTTCATAATAAATTCAGAGATCACAAAATTGTAAATATTTTTATTATTTATTAAATTCACTAATAATTATTTTTGTAAATAAAATACTAACCAATTAATTAGTTTAATAGGTCAAATTTTAATCTTTTTTTCATAAATAAATAAAAACATGTAGAATTAGGGTTTGACAATTTTCAATCATATTTTCTTTTTATTCATTATTTTACTAATTATTATTATTTTTGTAAATAAAATGTAAATTAGTTAAATTAGGTTAACTTTAACTTTTTTTACAATAAATAAAATAAACTTAGAATTAGGTTTCACTAACTTTTAATTTTAATTCCTTTTCCTTTTATTTTCATAAAACATAAAAAACACATAAAAAACATTCTTCTTGTAAATAATTAATTAACTAATTAGGTTTAGGTTTAATTTCAATTTAATTACAAAATGGGACTAAAACTTTCTTTATTTCTCAAAAGGGGTCAAAAACCCTAGGACGTCCTGATTTAATTTTCTTTCGCATTTTAATTCTTATTTTTGATTATTTATGTATATGCTCAAAGGATGTAATAGTAATTAGGATTTACCGCTTTCTTTATTTTCCGTGCTTTATTTTCCAAAACGGGTTATGTTTTTGGCGATGTATAGACCCGCGCCTTGTAATAGCGTAGCTTTACATTTCCGCATTTTATTTTCCGCACTCTTAACTGTTAATTATGCCTGCAAGACTGTATGACAATTAAAAACCACTCGTAGCTCACAAATGCATGATCCAAGATAAACATTAACTGAAACACAACACACATGAACATGCCACTCTTAGGGTACGCCTCGCTCGGTTGCCTTCGAACGTGGTCGTCAAGTATAGGGTGTTTTAGAGGTCGCCCTCCTGTCTAAGATCCAGTTGCCTCGAAACGGTTGCCTCGGATAAAAAGGATCTAGGACATTAGGGTTACTTCTAAGGTGTCCTACTATTGCTTCGGTGACCACACTGTCCCTTAATCGAATTGACCCGAATACCTCCAACGACGGTGCTACCTACCTCTCAATGGTGGGATAGCACTGTTTAAAGGACTCTTACACAGCCTAATTCCTTAGGGTAGGTAGATCTCATGGGTAATTGCTCTTTTCAAAAAAAACAAAAAAACATCTTTTCACACTGACACTTTCAAAAGTTTTCAAACAAATTTTTCATACACTCTTGAGGACAGATACAAGAGTTACTTAGAAATTTTTCAAACGGAACTTTTTTCAAAACCCACACACATTTGAAAAGCAAACAAATTTTGAAAACATAGTGAGCAAGTACCTAAGAGCCCGTGGATAACCACGGATAGAAAGGGTGATAACACCTTCCCTTTCTATAAATCTACCTCCCGAACCGAGAAACATCTCGAAAAGGAATTTTTCTGTGCTTTTGTCCTTTCCTTGTTGGAGAACATAAAAGAAAGTGGCGACTCCTGCTTACCGCGACATTTCGCGAACCAGCTTTAAAACAGTCAATTCTGGCCGCAAGAAAACAGTCAATTTTGTCGCGGTAAGCAGGAGTCGCCACTTTCTTTTATGTTCTCCAACAAGGAAAGGACAAAAGCACAGCAAAATTCCTTTTCGAGATGTTTCTCGGTTCGGGAGGTAGATTTATAGAAAGGGAAGGTGTTAGCACCCTTTCTATCCGTGGTTATCCACGGGCTCTTAGGTACTTGCTCACTATGTTTTCAAAATTTGTTTGCTTTTCAAATGTGTGTGGGTTTTGAAAAAAGTTCCGTTTGAAAAATTTCTAAGTAACTCTTGTATCTGTCCTCAAGAGTGTATGAAAAATTTGTTTGAAAACTTTTGAAAGTGTCAGTGTGAAAAGATGTTTTTTTGTTTTTTTTGAAAAGAGCAATTACCCATGAGATCTACCTACCCTAAGGAATTAGGCTGTGTAAGAGTCCTTTAAACAGTGCTATCCCACCATTGAGAGGTAGGTAGCACCGTCGTTGGAGGTATTCGGGTCAATTCGATTAAGGGACAGTGTGGTCGTCGAAGCAATAGTAGGACACCTTAGAAGTAACCCTAATGTCCTAGATCCTTTTTATCCGAGGCAACCGTTTCGAGGCAACTGGATCTTAGACAGGAGGGCGACCTCTAAAACACCCTATACTTGACGACCACGTTCGAAGGCAACCGAGCGAGGCGTACCCTAAGAGTGGCATGTTCATGTGTGTTGTGTTTCAGTTAATGTTTATCTTGGATCATGCATTTGTGAGCTACGGGTGGTTTTTAATTGTCATACAGTCTTGCAGGCATAATTAACAGTTAAGAGTGCGGAAAATAAAATGCGGAAATGTAAAGCTACGCTATTACAAGGCGCGGGTCTATACATCGCCAAAAACATAACCCGTTTTGGAAAATAAAGCACGGAAAATAAAGAAAGCGGTAAATCCTAATTACTATTACATCCTTTGAGCATATACATAAATAATCAAAAATAAGAATTAAAATGCGAAAGAAAATTAAATCAGGACGTCCTAGGGTTTTTGACCCCTTTTGAGAACTAAAGAAAGTTTTAGTCCCTTTTTGTAATTAAATTGAAATTAAACCTAAACCTAATTAGTTAATTAATTATTTACAAGAAGAATGTTTTTTATGTGTTTTTTATGTTTTATGAAAATAAAAGGAAAAGGAATTAAAATTAAAAGTTAGTGAAACCTAATTCTAAGTTTATTTTATTTATTGTAAAAAAAGTTAAAGTTAACCTAATTTAACTAATTTACATTTTATTTACAAAAATAATAATAATTAGTAAAATAATGAATAAAAAGAAAATATGATTGAAAATTGTCAAACCCTAATTCTACATGTTTTTATTTATTTATGAAAAAAAGATTAAAATTTGACCTATTAAACTAATTAATTGGTTAGTATTTTATTTACAAAAATAATTATTAGTGAATTTAATAAATAATAAAAATATTTACAATTTTGTGATCTCTGAATTTATTATGAAAATTAATTTGTTAGTTAATAAATAATAATAATAATTAGTTATGAAATAACTAAAAGAAAACAAAATAAAAATAAGAAGAAAAGAAGTAATTAACCAGGGGGGTATTCTGGGCCCAGGGGAGGTTAATCTGGAATTGTTGGCCCATTAACACAAAGCCCTTGTTGACTTTCTGGATGGCCTAGAGCGTGGATTGACCAGGAGTATGGTGTTCTTTCATCCTGACCATTGGATTGAGCCTTGTGGCCACTTGGCAAGCTGATGCGTGAGGACATATGGTGGAGTACATTGACTAGCCTGCATAGGAATTTGTTAGAAAAATATGAAACAAGGTTTGGGGGACCTGGGAATCGAACCCAGGTCCCAGTGATTTCCAGACACGTCCCCTTCCACTAAGCCATTGTGTTGCGTTTGTTATCATGATAGACAATGAAAATAATATATAAAAAATTTCAATTATGCTGGAAACCAAAAAAGCGCGCATTATATTTGAATGCTCCAATCACATATTGCCAGCACGTCATCTTCTTCGCTGGCCTGTAAAAAAATAAAGCAGATAGCGGGGGTTTTTAACCCCCATAAACTGCAAATGCAAAAAATAGCAATTAGCAGTACGTGTTATATAAAAAGGGCGCGATGGTTGGGTTGAATTCGTCTGGCCTTGACGAATTCAACCATAGGCATTATGTGGTCCAATTTTTCTCATGCTGTAAAGCCCCAATTGAGAGCTTCGAAAACCCTAGATTTCTTCAATTGTGTCTTTTGATTCATGGCTCTATAACTCAATTCACCTATACCATCAACTTCAGAAAGGTCATAGAAATGCAAAGCAACAATTATATCATGTTAAATGTGCAAGAATTATGAGTTTCGATTCTAGAAGAATTATGCAAACCGTGTGACTGAAGTGAGTGATTCTTTGAGTGTTAGAGCTTGTTCTTGATTGCAAATCGTCCCTGAATGTCCCAGCAAGGTATTGGAATCAAGAAAGGGCTTTGAATTGGCCTGGAAGGTTGAATTCAGTTTTCAACTTTTCTTCAATTTTTGGAATTTGGTTTATGGGGTTTCACAACAGTTTGCACGTGAATGATTTTAGGTTTAGCTTCAGCATATGTAGTAGAATGAAAACTAGGGTAAATCTTGGTCAAGAATCCATTGTATTCATGTTTTGCATCTTTGATTTTTAATCAAATCTTTTAGCATCTTTTAGATTGAGAAACCTTGCCAATCATGGACATTTTGATGTCCTTGATGTGTACACGAATTGCCAGCTTGCCCTAAGTGTATTTGCATCACAAAAAGATTTTAAACCATATCTTTTGAATTTTCCTACAATTAAAATCAATTAAATGAATTAATATTAATAAAAATTCAATTAATTAATTAAAAATAAGAAAATAAATCAATTTAAGCTTAATGGGTCGTGCATAGGCCTTGGACAATGTTTCAAGAAAGAATTTGAGGCCCATTAGCAAAAATAAGGTGTTTTAGGCAAAGTTGACTTTTGCAAATTCCCAAAAATTTCCCAACTTCTCCAATGCATATCTTGCTCAATTTTGAATCTATGAACATGTTCTTTGACATTTTGGAAAGGTCTTGAAGTCCTATAACCAATGCCTTTGGGCCCATGTCATTTTGATTTACCAATCTCAAGTTATGGTCTTTGACTTAAAGTGCCTTTTTGTTGACTTTTGAAAATGACCTATAATGTTGAAATTGATAACTTTTTGTGAGAGCATTTCTTGGACTTGGAATGTGAAGATGAGTTGTAGTAAGTGTAATCCCTTTCAAAATGAGCATTGGATGGGATTTTTCTAATGAACCATGAAAAAGTTATGCCCTGGTCAAGTTACAATTGACTTTTCAACTGTCCCAAAATAGAAACTTTTGACATCTTGATGATTTCTGAGCCATTCTTCTGGAATCATGATCAAGACTTGATCAAATGATGATTGTGGCTTCAAAATAAGATGTTGACCAAAATTTTTGACTTTTGACTGCCAAATGACCATTTTACCCCTATAGTTGATTGTGAGGCAAATGAGGCTTTTGACTGTGCAACTTGATGTTGTGAGTCTTGAAACTTGACATGTGGATGCTTGGCAATGTATATAGGCACATGAGACTTGATTGGACCATTGAAAACCTCAAATTCACTGAAGGAACCAAAACCCTAATTTTGACTGGCTTAGGAGGATGGTTTGACTGTGCAACCCTTGAGTAGACTTGAGCAAATTAAGATGATGCTTCACAAATCTTGAAGAATATGGGAGGGAAAATTTTGGGGTACAACAGTTGCCCCTATTCAATCTTCTTATACCTGAGGAGTTAGATTGGCGGGCGTGCCTTTCGTGATCTGAAGGTGGAAGATGATTGAACACTAGAGTGCCCAGAAATTTGCACTTCATAGTAGAATATCAGCAACGTGATGTCGGGAATGGGCTTACAGATGCCATTTGGAAAGATGGTGGATAGGAGGATGGGCTTATAGATGCCATCTAGAGATGTGACAGAACCTTGTCGGGAATGGGCTTATAGATGCCATTTGGAAGTGTCGATCGCGTAAGAGATTCCTTAGCGAGAACTTGTGTACCTGAGAAAGAAAGATAATTACCTGGCCTGTTACAGGGGTTGATCTTCAAACTCTTCATGCAGATATGCCCTGGCTAGATACAGGTATCGAATCCACAATCAATCGCTCACAGATATGCCCTGGCTAGATACAGGTGTCGAATCTCTAAACTCTTCATGCAGACATGCCCTGGCTAGATACATGAATCGAATCTACAATCAGTTACTCACATATATGCCCTGGCTAGATACAGGAATCGAATCTGGAATTGGTCGTCTACAGATATACCCTGGCTGGATACAGGAATCGAATCTCTAAACTCTTCATGCAGATATGCCCTGGCCAGATACAAGAATCGAATCTACAATCAATCGCTCACAGATATGCCCTGGCTAGATACAGGAATCGAATCTGGAACTTCAAAAGGTTGCTTACAGACGTGCCCTGGCTAGATACAGGTATCAAATCTCTAAACTCTTCATGCAGATATGCCCTGGCTAGATACAGGTGTCGAATCCACAATCAGTTACTCACAGATATGCCCTGGCTAGATACAGGAATCGAATCTGGAATTGGTCGTCTACAGATATGCCCTGGCTGGATACAGGAATCAAATCTCTAAACTCTTCATGCAGACATGCCCTGGCTGGATACAGGAAACGAATCTACAATCAGTCACTCACATATATGCCCTGGCTGGATACAAGTATCGAATCTGGAATTAGTCGTCTACAGATATGCCCTGGCTGGATACAGGAATCGAATCTCTAAACTCTTGATGCAGACATGCCCTGGCCGGATACAAGTGTCGAATCTACAATCAGTTACTCACAGATATGCCCTGGCTAGATTCAGGTATCGAATCTGGAATTCTTCGTCTACAGATATGCCCTGGTTGGATACAGGAATCGAATCTCTAAACTCTTCATGCAGACATGCCCTGGCCGGATACAGGTGTCGAATCTACAATCAGTTACTCACAGATATGCCCTGGTTGGATACAGGTATCGAATATGGAATTCTTCGTCTACAGATATGCCCTGGCTTGATACAGGAATCGAATCTCTAATCTCTTCATGCAGACATGCCCTGGCCGGATACAGGTGCCGAATCTACAATCAGTTACTCACAGATATGCCCTGGCTGGATACAGGTATCGAATCTGGAATTAGTCGTCTACAGATATGCCCTGGCCGGATACAAGAATCGAATCTCTAAACTCTTCATGCAGACATGCCCTGGCTGGATACAGGTATCGAATCTACAATCAGTTACTCACAGATATGCCCTGGCTAGATACATGTATTGAATCTGGAATTAGTCGTCTACAGATATGCCCTGGCTGGATACAGGTATCGAATCTCTAAACTCTTCATGCAGATATGCCCTGGATGGATACAGGTGTCGAATCTACAATCAATCACTCACAGATATGCCCTGGCTAGATACAGGTATTGAATCTGGAATTAATCATCTACAGATATGCCCTGGCTGGATATAGGTATCGAATCTCTAAACTCTTCATGCAGATATGCCCTGGCTGGATACAGGTGTCGAATCTACAATCAATCACTCACAGATATGCCCTGGCTAGATACAGGAATCGAATCAGGAATTGCGACAGTTGATAGTAATCATCTTTGTATTGACCTTTTTCCTGAAAAGGCCAAACGTCAGTTGTATGCAATGTCATGATGTATGAAATGCATGATGTCATGATGTTCTCAAAAATAAATGAGATTGTGTGATGTGATGCGTATATGCATGCATTATGTATGTATGATAATGTAATGTTTTCGTCTTGGAAAATAAATCCTTGACGAATGTCAGGAAGTTGAATCCTGGACTAACGTTGAAGAGTAGAGTTCTTCGTTTCCGCTGGGGATGATGGTTGCGAGAATAAACCCGTAGGAGAAGATGACTCCGTTGGGGAATAAACTTTGTTGGAGAGATTACTCTGCGGGGAATTACTCGGTGGGGAGAGATACTTTGCTGAGGTTTGATGATAACTCCGCTGGGGATACCATTGATAAGTTATGTTGGGGAATTAGATGAACTCCGCTGGGGGTAGGAAGAACTTCGCTGAGGACGATCTTTCCGTGGTAATTAGCTGAGGATAACCCAGTTATAAGCTCTGGTGGGGAATAACCTTTGAATATGGTCGGGGAGAGACGCGTTGATACTCTGCAGGTGGTAAGCTTCCAGAATCTACTGGGGATTAGCTTCCAGAATCTACTGGGGATTAGCTTCCAGAATCTACTGGGGAGATTGATTCAACTCTCCTGGGAAACTTTGGACTGTACTGGGGAATGGCTCCACTAGATGTCTTGTATTCCGCCGGGGAACAATCTTATTAAGACTGCCGGGGATGCTTGCTTAGGAACATCTGTATACTCCGCTGGGGAATATTGAGATCTTCTGGGGATACCCAACTTCCTTAAGGATGACAGTAGACTAACTCTACTTGGGGAGAGTGATGCTGACTTGCTAGGGATATTGTGCCTTTTCGGGGCTGAGGGGAGACCAACTCTGTTCGGAGGAGAGTATTGCTGAAACCTGTCTTACTTTGCGGGGAGTGGAGATATCTTGGTTACATTCTTCAGCCGAACTTACCTTGGTACCTTGGTGGACAGAGCAACTAGATCGCTTAGACAAATCATTATTGCCCCTGTTTCTGATATCACCTGTAATTACTCCTTTGTTTCGCATGCAAATATTTACGAGTTAGCAATTAATGTCAAATGCATATATCAAAAAATGAACATTGGACGTTCTTTGCAAGACAAAACAGAAAAAGGAAAAACAATTGGCAATTTGTATGGAAAAGTGGATTTGTATTGATTTTGAATTTGCCTGTAAATAGGCGTTTTGCGTACAAGAGGCTGACGTCCTAGTAAGAGAACACCGCCGAACAACATAGAGTTTATACAATTTTGTGAAAAGGAAAACAAAACAGCTATGTGAAAGGAATAATCCCACTGGGTTTCAACTCTGCTATCGCCTTTATATCTTCAAGCATCTCATCACTTGGTTGCTTAGTTGAAGATGAAGCTGATTGATCGATGCCGTCTGAACCTGATGGTTGATATCGAATTCTGGATGCAAGGTGATCCAATGAGACATAGTATTACGCTTTATCCCTAACTTTTTCCTGGACCGCCCTTTCGGGTTTTCAGTCCACTGGGATACCCATTTTTGCCCAAGCCGCCTTTTCAGGGTTTCGACTTGCCGGGTGTACAGATTTTTTTTCATTTCATCCCTTATTTTTGCCCGAACCCTTTTGGTTCGCCGGAAAGCCCTTATTTTTGCCTAGGTGTGTCAACCTAGCGGGTCTTTTATTCATGCATAGTATCTTTTTACTATGTCTGCATTGGCGGGGTGAGGAAGGTCGTCACCATCCATGGTGGTTAGAATCATGGCTCCTCCTGAGAAGACATGTTTAACCACAAATGGCCCTTCGTACGTTGGGGTCCATTTGCCCCTGGGATCACTTTGAGGAAGAATGATGCGCTTGATTACCAGGTCTCCGACTTGATACTCTTGTGGTCTGACTTTCTTGTTAAATGCCCTGATCATCCGTTTTTGGTACGTTTGACCGTGACAAATAGCAGTGAGTCTCTTTTTGTTAATTAGGTTTAATTGATCAAGTCGGGTCTGAATCCAGTCATCTTCGCTCAAACCTGCATCCTTCATTATCCAGAGAGAGGGTATCTGGACTTCAATAGGCAAGACTGCCTCCATGCCATAGACCAAGGAAAAGGGAGTTGCCCATGTTGACGTCCTTGCTGAGGTACGATACCCATGAAGAGAAAACGGTAACATCTCGTGCCAATCTTTGTAATTCACTGTCATCTTCTGCACAATCTTCTTGATATTCTTATTCGCCGCTTCTACAACCCCATTCATCTTCGGCCGGTAAGGAGAAGAGTTGTGGTGCTGTATCTTGAATTGCTCGCAGAGCTCAGTGATCATCTTGTTATTAAGATTGGTACCATTGTCCGTAATGATCCTTTCCGGGAAACCGTAGCGACAGATCAGGTTATGCTGAATGAACCGTACCACGACATTCTTGGTTACGGTAGCATAGGAATCCGCTTCAACCCACTTTGTGAAGTAATCAATCGCCACCAGGATGAAGCGATGCCCGTTGGATGTCGTAGGTCTGATTTCGCCGATCATATCAATGCCCCACATTGCAAAAGGCCATGGTGCTGTCAAGACGTTCAGAGGAACTGGAGGAATGTGCACCTTATCAGCGTAGATATGGCATTTGTGACACGTCCGAGAATGTTGGTAACAGTCGGCTTCCATTATGGACCAGAAATATCCTGCCCGGAGGATTTTCTTTGCCATAGTATGTCCACTGGAATGCATTCCGAAGGTACCTTCATGTAGCTCTGCCATGATCCTTTCTGCTTCAGTCTTATCCACACAACGCAGTAAGGTTGAATCATGGTTTCGCTTGTACAGAATGCCGTTGCTGAGGAAGAACTTTGCCGCGAACCTTCTCAGAAACTTCTTGTCGTTAACGGATTCACCCTCGGGGTATTCTTGAGCTTCCAAGTACCTCTTCACTTCATGATACCAAGGTTTTTCAGTTACCTCTTCAGCCTCAAGATCACAGTAATATGCAGGTTCATCCAACTTCCAGATAATGATCCGGGGAGCTTCGTTGTCCCACTTGACTTTGAACATAGAAGACATCGTAGCTAGTGTGTCCGCTAACTGATTCTCCTCTCTTGGGAAGTGTTCAAAAGTTATTTCCTCGAAGTGGGGAAGCAACGCCAACACATACTCCTTGTAAGGAATAAGATTTGGGTGTTTCGTATCCCACTCGCCTTTGATCTGGCTGATCACGAGAGCGGAATCTCCGAAGACCCTCAGAAACTTGATCCTTAAGTCAATTGCAGCTTGAAGACCCATGATGCACGCCTCGTACTCCGCCATGTTGTTAGTGCAGTTGAAATATAGTCGGGCGGTAAGTGGAGTATGAGTGCCTTTTAGGGATATGATCACGGCGCCAATATCGTTACCCAAAGCGTTTGAGGCTCCGTCAAAGTGCATAGACCATCGGGATCCTTCCTCAGGTCCTTCATCCGGTCCAGGTACTTCACAATCAGTCACTACCATGATATTCTCGTCTGGAAATTCGAAGTTCATGGATTGGTAGTCGTCCACTGCTTGATGTGCCAAATGGTCTGCCAATACACTTCCATTGATTGCTTTCTGAGTCGTGTACTGGATGTCATATTCTGTCAAAGATTATCTGCCATCTTGCTATTCTTCCGGACAGAGCAGGCTTTTCAAATATGTACTTTATTGGATCCATTTTTGAAATCAACAGAGTAGTGTGAGTCAACATATACTGTCTCAGCCGGCGAGCAGCCCATACCAAAGCGCAGCAAGTTTTCTCGAGCAGTGAGTATCGGGTCTCACAGTCGGTAAACTTTTTGCTAAGGTAATAAATAGCATGCTCTTTTCGGCCAGACTCGTCATGCTGCCCCACCACACACCCCATTGAGCTGTCAAGTACTGTCAAGTATAAGATTAGAGGTATCCCTTCAACCGGTGGCATAAGAATGGGTGGTTCTCGGAGATACTCTTTGATTCTTTCGAAAGTGGCCTGACATTCATCGTTCCAACGTACTACTTGATCTTTCTTCAGCAGCTTGAAGATTAGTTCACAGGTAGCAGTTAGATGCGAGATGAATCAGGCAATGTAGTTCAGCCGTCCTAGAAAGCCTCTGACTTCTTTCTCTTTCTTGGGAGCTGGCATCTCTTGTATGGCTTTCACCTTGGCAGGGTCCACTTGAATACCTTTGTCGCTCACGACGAAGCCTAGCAATTTTCCAGATCTCACCCCAAAGGTGCACTTGTTTGGGTTCAACCTCAGCTTGTACAACTTCAGACGGTCAAACAATTTCTGCAGATGGTCAAGGTGTTCCTCCTCAGTTTGGGACCTTGCAATCATATCATCGACATATACTTCGATCTCATGGTGGATCATGTCATGAAACAGAGCAACCATGGCACATTGGTAAGGTGCCCCAGCATTCTTCAACCCGAATGGCATGACCTCGTAGCAAAAGGTGCCCCACTGAGTAACGAAAGTGGTCTTCTCCATGTCTTCAGGAGCCATCTTGATCTGATTATAACCGGAGAACCCGTGCATGAAGGAGAATACCTTATGTTGAGCAGTGTTGTCAACCAAAACGTCGATATGAGGCAGAGGGAAATCATCTTTAGGGCTGGCCCTGTTCAAATCCCTGTAATCAACACACATTCGGACCTTACCATCTTTCTTCGGCACTGGAACCACGTTGGAAACCCACTGAGGGTAAGAAGTCACTGCTAGAAACCCGACATCAAATTTTTTCATAACCTCAACTTTGATTTTCTCGGACATCTCTGGACGCATACGGCGGACCTTCTGTTTTACCGGAGGGCATTCTTCCTTGGTAGGCAGGTGATGAACCACAATGTCAGTATCCAACCCAGGCATGTCTTCGTAAGACCAGGCAAAGATTTCCACATAATCATGCAACATCTGAATCAGCCGTTGTTTCACACTGAGCTCTAGATTGGCACCAATTTTGACTTCCTTCTTGTCTGTCTCAGTATCCAGATTTACCGTTTCCACTGGCTCTTCATGTGGCTGAATGGCCTTCTCTTCCTGGAGTAACAGTCTTGCAAGCTCACCAGGCACTTCACAATCATCTTCACCTTCGTCTTCAGCTAAGTTGATCGGATTTTCGAAGTCAGAACTGGCAGTAGCAGAGTCGTTACCAGTGAGATCCAGAGTGGATTAGAACCTGTATAGGTGAGTGTGTGTAAATATAGCTGTTTTGCAATATATAAAGAAAGAAAGGGAGCGCAAGATTTGAAATGCAAAAAACGTCCAATGTTTTTATTCATGATATATGAAAATGACAAATAATAAGCCCTCACAAATGAAGCCACGGTGCCCTGGGTAGGACACCGAGCCATAAAGTTTCAAATTATTGTTCATTACAAATTTAAAACAAAGGAGTTCATTACTGAGTGACAAAAGTAACAGGTATGAAGTCTTTGGCAGTCCAGTTGCTTGGTCCACCGTTGGTCGTTGGGTAGATCCAGCTGTCGAATTTAGATTCCTCCACATCGTCTTCAATAGCATTCACTCCCGGGTTGGTGATGAGTACAGGAGGTCTTCCAATCCTTTCCTTACGCACAGCCCTCTGAGCTTCTGCAGTGAAACCCAAGCCAAACTTGTCAGTCTTCAGAGTAAAATCAGGAAGTCGGCCCCAGTTTGCACACTCACCCTTCTCAACCACAGCCCTGACATCCTTCAAGGAAGCCATCTTCAAAGGAGAGTCTTCTTCAGCCACAGTCTCTGCTGACGCCAATGTCTGAGGCACCTCTTCAAAATGTTGAAAGGGGGTCTCAATGAACTCCCCATCCATCTCTATGTACCGGAAGGAATTAAGATGGCTGACCATATATTCTTCTTCCCCCTGAACTGTCACGATCTTCCCTCTGACCGGGTACTTAAGCTTCTGATGTAATGTGGAGGTCACAGCTCCGGCCTTGTGGATCCATGGACGTCCCAGCAAACAAGAATAGGATGGACGAATGTCCATCACATAGAAAGTAGAGTCAAAAACTTGAGAGCCAACCCTGATTGGAATGTCAACTTCACCATGTACCATCCTCTTCGACCCGTC
The DNA here is from genome assembly GCA_948472305.1 of Vicia faba. NCBI lineage: Eukaryota > Viridiplantae > Streptophyta > Magnoliopsida > Fabales > Fabaceae > Vicia > Vicia faba. The sequence continues at coordinate 50,861,297 of OX451738.1, read as the reverse complement.
AAAGGCCCGAACAACAATGTTACTAGGCTTGAGCTCTAAGCCCTCACAATCCAGCCTGTTTAAAGCTTTCTTGGGCAATACATTTAACGAGGAACCAGTGTCTACCAACACATGAACAAGAGTAGTGCCCCTACATTCAATGGAGACATGCAGGGCATCGTTATGGTTCTTTCCCTTGGAAGTCAGGTCGGCATCAGAGAAACCCAACCCATTATCAGCGGTCAAGTTGGCCACACAATCGGTAAATTGATCAGCAGACGTTTCTTGTGGCACATGGGCCGTCTTCAGGAAGGAAATCAGGGTCTTGGCATGGGCCTCTGAACACAATAACAGTGATAGCATAGAAATCTTAGATGGGGTGTGCCTCCATTGAAATCACTTTTCTTGATAATTTTAAGAATCTCTTCCATCTCTTGCTGGGAAGCTTCAACATTGGTTGTCTTCGGTGCCTCCATCCGGGCAGGCAGATCAGTAGCAATCCCTTTGCCCCGAGCGTCAGATGACTCGGCAGCAGGGGTAGAAACTTGATCAGGAGGGGAAACAGGCACACTGGCAGGTGTGATGACAAGAGGTCTTTGAATAGTTGGTGGCGCAATATCAGGTGAGAAGAGCCTACCACTACGAGTGACTTTAGTAGGCCCAGTGATGTTGGTGATGCTGGTACTGGTATCAAGCTCTTGTTTTACTCCGAGCACATAAACATCTGCCCCATAGTGCCATGGGACAGCTTTGTCAGACTTATAGGGGATGGGCCCCAGAACTGTGATGATGATAGGTGCAATCTTGTGAACAGGAATGATTTGGACAGGCTTCTTTGAGGGAGCCTTAGGAGAGTAAATAGTAACAATAGAAACTTCTTCAGCAGGGGTAATAGGAACATTAACCTTCTCGAACAAGATCTCTTTGTTATCCATCAGGTTTTGGATGCCTGACCTCAACAAAGGACAACCAGCGGGTGAAACAGAACATAGAAGGCAACCTTTACTACATCCCGGAAATAAACCGGCTAGCAACAGGTTCCTTTTAACAGTCAATAACGGAGTATCAATATCATCCATAGAGACTACATATCGGTCTTCTTCCACAGCATTCGCTCTATGCTGGGGCATGGGAGCAGTCACAACATTGGGTCTTTCGGGCGCCTCGAACTGTATTTCCTTAGCATCAATAAGGTCCTGAACCTTATTCCTCAGAGCCCAACAATCATCAGTAGAATGCCCCAGGCTATCAGAGTGATAAGCGCAGCGGGCGTTGGGGTTATATTTTGGAGATGTGGTGTTCACTACCTTCGGAGCTTCTTTGACAGTTACCAGATTGGTTGACAGCAGTTGCGGCAATATCTGGGAGAGGGTCATACTGAGCCGAGTGTACTGCCTTTTGGGTCTCTCGCCCCTTGGTTGGTTATATTGCTGAGGAGCAGCAGCAAGCTTTGAAATTACCACCGCGTTGATAGCTTGGTGGCGTTCTGGTTTGTTCTGTTTCCTTGACCCATAAACAACACTAGATTCCTTCTTGAAGGGCTTCTTTTCAGAACTTGAGGATGCACCTTTCTGTATCTTCCTCGACTTAATACCAGCTTCTATCCTTTCTCCAGTTAAAATCAAATTTGTGAACCCAGCAGAAGAATTACCAATCAGGTGGTTAAAGAATGGACCAGACAGGGTCCCCAAGAACATGTCCACGAGTTCACAGTCAGTCAACGGTGGTTGCACCCTGCCAGCCAGGTCTCTCCATTTCTGCACGTACTCCTTAAAACCTTCTCCCGACCCTAGCGACATACCCTGGAGTTGGATACGTGTAGGAGCGAGGTCGGCATTATACTGATACTGCTTATAAAATGCAGTAGCCAAGTCCTCCCAGTTTCGAATACTGGCTCCATCCAGCAGATAGAACCACTCGAGTTGAGCCCCTGAAAGGCTATTCTGGAAGAAATGGATCCAAAGATTCTTGTCTGCAGTATATGGTTGTATCTTCCTCACATAAGAACGGAGGTGCAGCTTAGAGCAGGAAGCCCCGTCGTACTTCGCAAAAGAAGGTGCCTTGAACTTGTGTGGGATCACCACCCCAGAAGATAAACCTAAATCTCCAAAATCCATCCCGGGCACCTGTTGAATTTCCATGGCACTCAGACGGTCCTATAGTTGCTTGTACCTGTCTTCAGCAGGAGGGTACTGTTCGTCATTGAAATCCATCTCGTTGTCGGAGACCACAGGACTAGGAACTCTTCCCCCTTGGGGACTGTCTTTCCCTACAGAGGAAGCAGCTTGATCAGTCTCATTTTGCAATGTATTACCAAACCTCCGTCCAGTGTTGAACAACACAGTCCTCTTCTTCTTCTTTTTCACCAGCAGAGCCTTCAATTCCTCTTGACCTTGGGCTAAGCTCATGACCAGCTCTTGAAACTGGGCGCTCTGGGCCTGGAGGGCCTTGATAGCTTGTTCGTTGGATGATTCAGGATTCATGATGAGACTGCTGAAATAAACAGCGAAGAAGATTAAGCAACCTGTATAAAAGATACCTGTTATGCATATGATGAATGAAATGCGTATGATTTATGTTTTCAAAGACAATCGTGGTTCAACTTTGTAAACAAAAAAAGAAACACACTTCATTAGATTTAACTTTGAATTGTTCAAGAAATGGCCCTTAGGCGTTACATAAATGAAAATACTGAAAAGGAAATGAAAGCTGTAAAAGAAACATCCAAAGCCCAATCAGTTCTCCCATGGCCTCCTCTTCTCAGTACGGATATAATCATTCAGGACCTGCTCGTTCTCCAACTGCTTAGTCAGCTTCTGGATTTTCTGTTCTTGTTCATTGAACTTTTCCCGATAAGAATCCCATTCTTCCTGTAGTTGCGCCCAAGACCTATTTAGTGTATCAACATCAGTGGGTATCTGAGGAGGGAGGACAGTTGGAGGAACCCCGTCTATATCAGGGAATTCAAGAATGATAGGCCTGACAGCTTCGTATGGCATACCTAACCTATGAGCACGGATGCGGACCCATATGTAGTAAGATTCCATAGGTAGAGAAGTCTTTGGTCCTAACTCATGTGGGTCAGCTTTGTGAATTCTGTCCCAAGCCTTGATGAATCTACGGCGCAGTTCGTCACTATCTACCTGAAACTCAAAACTGATGTGAGGTACCAACATCTCATGAGGCCCTGCTCTTCTGGCTCTTCCAAACTGACGGAGAGCTAAACAGGGATTGTAAGAGATTCCTCCCTGGGTACCGATCAAAGGAACATTAGGATATTCTCCGCAACGATCAATAACAGCTACCTCATCCAAACCTCTGAGAGTCCAAATGATGTCACTATCAGTGAGAGACATTAACCTATGAGCCCAGCCTCTTCCTTCTTTGTTCTTCAGCACGAACTTAGGGAGGTGCGAAATAAACCACCTCACTAACAAAGGAGCACAACACCACAGAGTTCCCCGTCTTCGAGCAGTACAATCATAGAGTTGTTGCAGGATATCACCCAAGAGAGTGGGCACAGGGTTCCGAGACATGAAGATCCTTATGGCGTTGACATTGACAAAGTTATCAGGATTTGGAAACAGAACCAGACCATAGATTAAGAGAGCCAGAATGTCTTCGTACACCCTGAAGTCTAACTCATTCCAGAAACTATTAGCTTTACCAATCAGAAATTTAGCCAAAAAGCCCTTAGCTCCGCTTCTAGTCACCCAGTTATCCATTACCTCTTTGTTGGTCAAAGGGAGGGCTGCAACAATCTCCTCAAGCCTAAGAGTCATTTCCCAACCAGTGAAGGGAGTCTGATCCAAAACAGGGATACCAAGCAAATCAGAGAATTCTTCCAGGGTAGGGACCAGCTGGAAGTCTTGAAAGGTGAAACAGTGGTATAACGGATCATAAAACTGGGTCAGGACACTCATCAGTTGTTGGTCCCACTTTGAAGTGACTAAACCGAGAAGAGAACCATGCCTCTGAATGAAGGAAGTAGTATTTGGAATTCTGTCAACCAACTCTTTAAGCAAATCAGGTGGGTGAACAAAGTTGAGCCGGGTAGTATTCCTTCGCATAGGCATCATAATGTCCTACAAAATAGAGAAAAGATGAAACCCTCTTGTCTTTGAAATGGGTCAGTCCTTATGCAGGATGCATGCAATGGTATGATGGCATGATGTTATGATAAAGCACACCACAAATATTCACAAAGGCAAACATGATAAGGCACACAAGTCACATAAGACAGCCCTTAGAGTTTAGGCCAGCATGAAAGTTTAGGTATTACCCTCTTTCAGTTTCGTTGGTTAAGACCTGTCCTATCAAAAGTAACCGGGTTCTAGAGGATCCCAATATCACTGACTACCCTCAATTGGTCATAACTCCAGCGTCGCAATCTTTTCTTGCGGCCAGAACCATCGCGAGAGTTTAGCCTCAATGGGTGTAGCATACTGCTACTGTTCTATGGCCAGGTTGGGTCAAATTAGGGTTCTAAGGTCGGTTGGTGCTTAATGACTCCTCAGAAGACCCATATTCTCCTCGTTGCAACACAAGGGATATCGGTACAGACCAAGGTGTCACACCAACGTAGCCACTGCTTCACCCGTGTCGGTCTACGCCGGACAGGTCCCTCACAGCTTATGCTACCTAAAAGGGTATCCCCAGATCCGGGTTAGGATCTATGAAACTCCGATGCAATGCCCACAAAAATTAAAGCAATCAAAGCAAGCAATTGAAAACATAAGTATGATCTAATCCTAAGGTACACCTCACTTATTAACTCCCCAGTAGAGTCGCCAGTTCTGTGATCGATGGGAATAGAACTGACTGTTTTAAAGCTGGTTCGCAAAATGTCGCGGTAAGCAAGAGTCACCACCGTCTTTTATGTTCTCCAACAAGGGAAGGACAAAAGCACAGCAAAATTCCTTTTCGAGATGTTTCTCGGTTCGGGAGGTAGATTTATAGAAAGGGAAGGTGTTAGCACCCTTTCTATCAGTGGTTATCCACGGGCTCTTAGGTACTTGCTCACTATGTTTTCAAAATTTGTTTGCTTTTCAAATGTGTGTGGGTTTTGAAAAAAGTTTCGTTTGAAAAATTTCTAAGTAACTCTTATATCTGTCCTCAAGAGTGTATGAAAAATTTGTTTGAAAACTTTTGAAAGTGTCAGTGTGAAAAGATGTTTTTTTGTTTGTTTTGAAAAGAGCAAGTACCCATGAGATCTACCTACTCTAAGGAATTAGGCTGTGTAAGAGTCCTTAAGATAATGCTATCCCACCATTGAGAGGTAGGTAGCACCATCGTTGGAGTTGTTCGGGTCAATTCGATTAAGGGACATGTGTGGTCACCGAAGCAATAGTAGGACACCTTAGAAGTAACCCTAATGTCCTAGATCCTTTTTATCTGAGGCAATCGTTTCGAGGCAACTGGATCTTAGACAGGAGGGCGACCTCTAAAACACCCTATACTTGACGACCACGTTCGAGGCAACCAGTGAGGCGTACCCTAGGAGTGGCATGTGCATGTGTGTTGTTTTCAGTTTATGTTATCTTGTACATGTATTTGTGAGCTACAGATTGGTTTTATTATTCATACAAGTCTTTCATGCATTTTTAACAGTTAAGAGTGCGGAAAATAAATTGCGGAAATATGAATCTACGCTATTACAAGGCACGGGTCTATACATCGCCAAAAACATAACCCGTTTTGGAAAATAAATGCAGAAAGTAAAGAAAGCGGTAAAAACCTAATTAACTATTACATCCTCGGAAACAGATACATAAATAATGATCAAAAGGAATTAATGAATAATAAAAATATTATAAATATTATAAATATTTAAGTTTCTGAATTTAATATGAAAAATAATTTTTTTATGAATTAATAATAATAATAATTTGCAAAAAGGACAAACTACTTTCTTTATTTCTCAAAAGGGTAAAAACCCTAAGGACGTCCCGATTCGATTCTTTCGCGCTTTAATTCCTTTTGATCATTATTTATGTATCTGTTTCCGAGGATGTAATAGTTAATTAGGTTTTTGCCGTTTTCTTTACTTTCCGCATTTATTTTCCAAAACGGGTTATGTTTTTGGCGATGTATAGACCCGCGCCTTGTAATAGCGTAGATTCATATTTCCGCAATTTATTTTCCGCACTCTTAACTGTTAAAAATGAATGAAAGACTTGTATGAATAATAAAACCAATCCGTAGCTCACAAATACATGTACAAGATAACATAAACTGAAAACAACACACATGCACATGCCACTCCTAGGGTACGCCTCACTGGTTGCCTCGAACGTGGTCGTCAAGTATAGGGTGTTTTAGAGGTCGCCCTCCTGTCTAAGATCCAGTTGCCTCGAAATGGTTGCCTCAGATAAAAAGGATCTAGGACATTAGGGTTACTTCTAAGGTGTCCTACTATTGCTTCGGTGACCACACATGTCCCTTAATCGAATTGACCCGAACAACTCCAACGATGGTGCTACCTACCTCTCAATGGTGGGATAGCATTATCTTAAGGACTCTTACACAGCCTAATTCCTTAGAGTAGGTAGATCTCATGGGTACTTGCTCTTTTCAAAACAAACAAAAAAACATCTTTCACACTGACACTTTTAAAAGTTTTCAAACAAATTTTTCATACACTCTTAAGGACAAATACAAGAGTTACTTAGAAATTTTTCAAATGAAACTTTTTTCAAAACCCACACACATTTGAAAAGCAAACAAATTTTGAAAACATAGTGAGCAAGTACCTAAGAGCCCGTGGATAACCACAGATAGAAAGGGTGCTAACACCTTCCCTTTCTATAAATCTACCTCCTGAACCGAGAAACATCTCGAAAAGGAATTTTGCTGTGCTTTTGTCCTTTCCTTGTTGGAGAACATAAAAGACGGTGGCGACTCTTGCTTACCGCCACATTTCGCGAACCAACTTTAAAACAATCAGTTCTATTCCCACCGATCACAGAAGGAATATGGACTTCGACAGGTAAGACAACCTCCATACCATAGACTAGAGAGAACGGGGTTTCCCCAGTTGATGTACATGCTGAAGTGCGGTAACCATGAAGAGAAAATGGTAACACTTCATGCCAGTCTTTGTACGTCACTGTCATTTTCTGCAAGATCTTCTTGATAATCTTGTTGGTTGCTTCCACTACGCCAATCATCTTTGGTCAATACAGAGAAGAATTATGGTGCTTAATCTTAAACTAAGTGCAAAGTTTTGTGATCAAAGTATTGTTTAGATTGGTACCATTGTTTGTGATGATCCTTTCAGGTATGCCATACCCACAAATGAGGTTATACTTAATGAATCGGTCCATAACATTCTTGGTAACAGAAGTAAACGAGGCTTCTTGAACCCTTTTCGTGAAATAATCAATAGCGACCAGAATGAAATGATGTCCATTAGAAGTTATAGGCTCAATCTCTCCAATGATATCAATGCCTCACATTACAAACGGCCAAGGAGCAGTCAAGACATTCAAACGAACCAGAGGAACATGTACTTTATTAGCATAAATCTGACATTTGTGGCAAGTTCTTGAATGATGATAACAATCAGTTTCCATAGTAGACCAATAATAACCCGATCTCAGAATCTTATTAGCCATTATATTCCCACTGGAGTGAGTACTAAAGACTCCTTCGTGCATATCTTCCATAATTTTCTCAACTTCCTTCTTGTTTACACAACGAAGCAAAGTCGAATTGTTGTTGCGCTTGTACAGGATTCTGTTACTCAGAAAAAACTTGGAAGAGAACCTCCTTAGAAATTTTGTTATCTTGATAGATGCTCCTTCTGGATATTCTCGAGTTTCAAGGTATCTTTTTACTTCATGGTACCAAGGCTTTTCCTCTACTCCATCAGTATAAACTTCGTATCAATACGCCGATTCGTCTAGTCTCTCAATAGTAATTTGAAGAGCTTCATTATCCCATCTGAATTTGAACATAGATGACATGGTAGCTAATACATCTGCCAATTGATTCTCTTCTCGTGGAATATGTTCAAAAGTGATTTCTTCAAAGTACAAAATTAATGTCAACACATGCTCTCGATAAGGAATGAGATTTGGATGTTTTGTATCCCGTTATCTTTTAATATGACTAATTACTAGGATTGAGTCCCCATATACATTCAAGAATTTAATTCTCATATCGGTAGCAGCCTTGATACTCGTGATGCATGCTGCGTACTCTGCCATGTTGTTGGTACAGTCAAAACATGATTTGATGGTGAAGGGCGTATGGAAACCCTTAGGAGAGACAATCACAACACCATTCCCATTGCCAAGCGTGTTAGAAGCTCCACCAAAAACCATAGTCCATCAGGATCCCGGTTTAGGTTCTTCATAATCGGTAATTAGAATGATATTCTCATCTGGGAATTCAAAATTCATAGATTGATAGTCATCTACAGTCTGATGAGCCAAATGATCTGCCAATACACTTTCTTTGATTGCCTTCTGAGTAGTGTACTAAATGTCATATTCTGTCAAGACCATTTTCAGTCTTGATATTCTTCCTGAAAGAGCAGGTTTCTCGAATATGTATTTTATTGGATCCATCTTAGAGATCAACAAGGTAGTATGAGTCAACATCTATTGTCTTAGTCGGCGAGCAGCCCATGCCAAAGTGTAACAAGTTTTCTCAAGCAGCGAGTATCTTGTTTCACAGTCGGTAAACTTTTTCTAAGGTAGTATATTGCATGCTCTTTTCGGCCAGACTCTACACGTTGCCCCAATACACACCCCATTGAATTCTCTAATACTGTCAGGTACATGATCAAAGGTCTTCCTTCAACTGGTGGATCATAATTGGAGGTTCCTAAAGATATTATTTGATTTTGTTGAAGGCTATCTGACAATCTTCCTTATTAACTTGAAGATCAGCTCACAAGTAGCGGTTAAATGGGAAATAAATCTGGAAATGTAGTTCAATCATCCCAGGAAACCTCTGAATTCCTTCTCAGTATGGGGACCTGGAATTTCTTAAATAGCCTTAACCTTGGCGGGATCAACTTCAATACATTTACCACTAATGATGAAACCTAGGAGTTTACCGGATCATACCCTAAAGGTGCACTTGTTCGGATTCAACCTCATCTTGTATTTCTTCAATCTCTTAAACAATTTGTGTAGATGGTCAAGGTGTTCTTCTCCAGTGTGAGGCCTGGCTATCATGTCATCAACATAAACTTCTATCTCGTGATGGATCATATCATGGAATAAAGCTACCATAACACACTGATATGTTGCACCAATGTTCTTCAAACCAGAAGGAATAACTTTGTAACAGAAAGTGCCCCACTGTGTGGAAAAATTAGTCTTCTCCATGTCCTCAGATGCCATCTTGATTTGATTATACCCAGAGAAACCATCCATGAAAGGAAATACTTTGTGTTGAGCGATGTTATCATCCAGAGCGTTAATATATGGAAGCGGAAAGTCATCTTTGGGGCTTTCCCTATTTAGATCCCGGTAGTCTATACACATACACACCTTACCATCCTTCTTAGGTACTGGCACCACATTTGCAACACACTGCGGATAGGATGTAACATCTAAGAAACCTGTGTTAAACTGTTTCATAATCTCAGCTTTAATCTTTTCAGACATCTCAGGACGCATACGACGAACCTTATGCTTTATAGAGGGACAACCTTCCTTCATCGGTAAACGGTGAACCACAATATTAGTTTCAAGCTCTGGCATGTCTTCATACGACCAAGCAAAGATCTCAATATAGTCACGCAACATCCCGATTAACCTCTTTTTGACACTGCCTTCTAGGTTGGCACTTGTCTTGATTTCTTTCTTGTCTTCTTCAGTACCTAAGTTCACAACCTTGTCTGGCTCTTCATTTGGCCGTATGGCTCTTTTTTCTTGCATTAAGAGCCTAGTGTTGTACCCCAAAAATTTCCCTCCCATTTTCTTTAAAACATGCTTACAAAGGTCTCAAATACTCAAAGTCACTCAAGAGTTGACTGGTTAAACCTCCTCCTAAGCAAGGGTCTTAAATAAGGTTTGGTGCTTCTCAAAGAATATTGATTTGCAAAGGTCTAAAATGACTTTCATGGTTCATCATAGGTCCTCAGTAATGCTTATGTCAAGCTTCAAGTCTTGCATCACATAATTGCTCAGTCAATGGCTCAGATGATTGAAAGGAAATTGTATTAGGTAAAAAGTCAACTATGGTCTACATACAGTCAAACTTCAATATTCTTCGTCAACATCACCATTTTGAGGTGATATTCATCATTTGATCAAGGCTTGATCATGATTCCTCAAGGAAAGCCCTAAAATCATCAAAGGTCAAAATTTCCAAATTAGGGTTTTTATTGAAGATAACTAATCATTGACTTTTGGCCTAGTGCATGACCTAATGGCTTAAAGCATGATCTCAAGGGCTCAAATACAACATCTTGACCTAATTACATGGCTCAAGACATTTCCAAAGATACAAGTGATTGATATTTGAAGAATGGAATCAATTGATAAAAATTCAACAGTCACACAAAAGTCAAACATTGACTCTTTGGTCAACATTGGAATTCAAAACAATCAAGAATCGTCAAAATATTAAAAATTATCAAGTTTGATCATCAAGAATCAAATAAAGTCAACAAAAGTCAAATTTTGGAAAATTTTCTAACACTTGGAAAAATTTCTAAGTTTTTGTTCTTAACAAAGTCACTACTTTATGACCATTTTTCACTAAGATCCAAACTGATTCAAGGAAAACTTTCAACATAAACTGTAGGGATTAATGAATTCTACAACTTTTTTAATGTGGGATGATCCTTAAAAAGTACATGGATTAAGAGATATGGGCCCATGAAGTTCTGATACTTTTTATCTAACACATAAAAATATTTTTGATCAGTTTTTCATATCAACTTCTTGGCCAATTTTCACCAATTTCCTTGTTGATTCAATAAAAGTGTTAAACATGAAAGTTGTAGACAATGTTTCAAGCTTTCCAAAATGTCAAAGAGCATTAATTTCTCATACTTGAGCCAAAAGTTTCGAAGAGATGAAGTTGGGCATCCATACTTGAATTATAGGTCATCTCTTTTGAAAACCTTATCGCCAAATCTCAAACCTAAGCTACATGATCTCACTTTTCAGGCCCTTTAACTTCTAAATCTCACCCTGATAAGATATTTTCACGAATCCTAAGTGTATTAAACAAGGATTAGAAGCATTGTCCAAGTATTGATACCATTTATGGTTAAAATTGCAAAAGTAACATTTCTACTTTGATAAAGATCACCTTTTGCTAACCAGTCTCTTCTTTCAAGCTTGAAATTTGTTCTAAAGATCACAAAAAATCTCTCAATATCAAAACTAATCTACAAAGTCTAAAAAGCTTTCAAGAATCCCTTGATTCACTCCTTTTTCATCATGAAGCAAATTTGCATTTTTTGCAATTTGAAACCAAATGGCCAAACCAGCCTTCCATATGAACTAAACCTGATTTCTGCAAGTTACATAGACAGAACTCAACCTCTATAAATAGTCTTCACAACTCTTAACTCAGGGACACAAAAATTTGCTCAAAAAACACCATTGTTTCACATTTGAATCTTCCAACACCCAACTTCAAATCCACTCATGTGTTTTCCTTCTTTTATCATTCAAACACTTCATATACATCATGTATAAGTGATTCAAACACCTGTTTTGCCACTATAACTCCATTATCAACATCCACCATTTTCAAAATCCAACTTTGCAACTTGACTTGAGTAGAACAATTGTTGTACCCCAAAATTTTCCCTCTCATTTATCAAATATTTTCTCACAAAGATCTCTCTTGGTTCAAGACTGCACTATGGATGATCAGCTCAAGACACCTCCTTAAGCACTGATGACCAAAATTAGGGTTTGAGATTCCACAAGGATAATTGAACTTTCAATGCTTCATATGACTTTAGTGGATCATTATGGATCCCCAAGATTACTCATGTCAAGTTTCAAGCCTTTGATCACACTTTTGCCCAGTCAATTGAGCAGTTGACCTAAAAATCAGTTGTATTGGGGAAAAATCAACTATGGAAAATTTATAGCCAAACTTCATAATTTTTGATCCACATTAATATTATAAACTCATATGTATCATTTTATCAAGTTTGTACCATAATCCCTCAAGAAATTTTATCCAATCATCAAAAGGGCAAAATGATCAAAATTAGGGTTTTGACTAAGAAAGGGCAATTTCTGATTTTTGACCTAGCAAATGCTCAAATGGTTTGAATTGTGATTTCAAGAGTTCAATTGAATAATTTTGTCCTAGTGGCATGACCTAAAACATTGCTCAAGATCAATTAGATTGATAGTGATTTTTCAGTCAAATAATCAAAGGTCAATTGTACACTGAAAAGGTAAACTTTGACTTTTTGGTCAAAATCCAATGTCAAAGATCACAATTCATCAAAAAATGTCAAAACCTGAAACTTATTCATCAAGAAATCAAAAAAGTCAATATTTCATTTTGAAAAGTCAAAGTTTTCTAACTTCGAAATTTTTCTAAGTGTTTAAAACTTCATGTTTTTTCATAACTTTGAGCCAATTTTTCACCATAATGCAAGAGGATTCAAAAGAAACTTTCAACATGAAAGTTTTAGATCTCCATGATATCTATAACATTTCTGTATACAACTTCTTCTAAAAATTCTTGGATATCAAGTTGTTAATTCCTAAAGTCATGGTCCTGAAATTGAACACTTAGTGAAATTTTGCCCTAGTTTTGGTCAGGATTTTGACCTAACTTCATGAAACTTTTTTTATATAGTTCCAAATGGAATTTTCAAAAGTGATTCCAAGAGGGGTTGTAGAGCATATTTCAAGCTTTCCAAAATTTCCAAGAACTCCTTGAGATCATTTGTGATCAAAGAGAATCCAAGAGATGAAGTTAGGGTTTTCAAACTTGAATTACAAGCCATTTCATGATGAACAAGAATTCAAATCCAAGCCCATGCTGCATAATGTTCACTTTGCAGGCCTCAAACTTGTTTATCACTCCATAATTAAATGTTTACACAACATATGGAGCCATTGTCCAAGCATTTGAATCATTATCCAAGTTGCATTTCCATTTTTGGAAGAAAGTAACCATTCCATTCTTGTAAAGAAGCTTTAATCACAAAGTCAACTTGTATGGAGCTTTACACTTGTTCTTTCTGCACAAGCATGCTCTATAAACTCAGAACAAACATGTTTAAAGTTGCTAGCCACCTTGCAAGACATGTACCTTGTATTGAAACCATGTTTGTCAAGTTAACTTAAAAAACAAGTCAAAAACTCATAACATGTGATTCTTTGTTTCTGACTATATTAAACCTCAAAACCTTTCCTCTATAAATAGAGATACTATTTGCAAGAGAACACACGAATACACAAGCCCTGAAAACTCCCAAACTCCCTGAAAACTCAGATTGCACAAAACCTCATTTTTGTGTCATTTCTGACTTTGAACTTCAATCTTCAAAACCACTCGTGCATTTCTTGGATTTTAGTTTAAAAATATTCCTCATATCAAATACAAACCATCTTTGTCCCTGTTTGTAGACTGTAACATCATCTTCATCAACTTCCATAGCCAAAAACAAAGCATTGCAGTTGGACTTCTCCAGGCCATTTCAGCCACTCTCAACTCAAGTTAAGCATTGCATTAGCTTCCTAGAGGTCCAAAGGTTGATTACGCTCAAACATTCAGACATCCATTGGTTCTACCGATCCATAGAGAATGTTACTATTGTCGACCGTTTTTGCGAATTTCCTAATGTCCATTTACTTGGAATTAGGGGAGGTATCACCTACAACCCTTGCTTAGCTTTAAGACAGATTGGTTATGCCCGAAGGGATGGCCCGCATGAGATGCTGATTCAAGGTTTGGTATTCGACTACGACAACGACGATCATGCCTTCGTCAGAGATTTACCCGAGCTTGGAGGATTTTAAACAAGGTAGATAGCAAGACATTGGGGCACAAGAATTCCATCCATCTTGAGCCTTACCTCAAATAGGTATGAACTCGTGCTCAGAGTCTTATGATGCCTTACCCCTCCACTCTCCCGGTAATCATTGAGCCTATCATGGAAGGAGATGTTCCATACACTATCCTACATCCTGACATGCCCAACCCTCTTGAAGACCTAAAAAGGGATTGGGTATAACTCAAGGGGTAGCGAGATACTTTCGAAGCCCAATTATACACAAGCGAGAAGAAGGTTTTAGAACTCACTAGGCTACTTCATGAGGAGCAGACTCTGAATGCCTACATTGCACCAAAGAGGATGCGAACTACCTTTTTATCTTAGAGTTCTTGTATTTTTTCCCAAGAAGGCATTTATGTACTCAAGCTTTAATCTATTAATATAACGTGTGTTTCCTTTTTATCTAAAATAAATTTGAATCCTAAGATCCTTGGAATCATTGCATACTCATTTATCATTCATCATAACATAAACAGGTTTCTTGCAACAAGTCTCCTCATCTCTCTACTGTTTATTTCAGTAAGATGGATCTCGAGCAAACGGTGAAAGACCTCCAAGCTCAAAATGCACAGTTTCATCAGTTGTTCTTAACTATGGCCAAAGGAAAAGAAGAGTTGAAGACCTTGCTGGTTGAAGAGAAGAAAAAGAAGACGAAGAAGATAACCGGAATTCTGAAAATGGGAAGAAGATTCCAAGGGCAGACAAGAAGGGCCTTAAACTTTGCAACGACATACGTGAGAAAGACAACCAAGATGGGAAGGGTAAGGAAACAGTTGTTCAGTCTGATTCAGAAGAGGAAGAGGAAGAAGAAGACTATTCAGAAGAACAATACCCTCCATCCGACGACAAGTATAAGCATCTAGAAGAGCGGTTGAGCGCAATGGAAATCCAAAAAGTTCCCGGCTTGGACTTTGAGGAATTGGGTTTAGTGTCGGTGATTGTCATTCCTCAAAAATTCAAAGCACTTGTGTTCGCCAAATATGATGGAGTTTCATGCCCTAAAGTGCATCTCCGGTCCTATGTGAGGAAAATCCAGCCCCACATCACCGACAAAGATTTATGGGTACATTTCTTCCAAGACAGTCTTTCTGGAACTCAACTTGATTGGTTTTATCAGTTAGAAAGAGCCAATGTCCATAACTGGGAAGATATTGCTGCAGCCTTTTACGAAAAATACCAATACAACACTGATCTTGCGCCTACCCGTACTCAGCTTCAAAGTATGGCCATGGTTTCAAGTGAAAGCTTCAAGGACTATGCACAGAAATGGAGAGACTTGGCCGGAAGAGTTCAACCTCCTCTATCTGAAAGAGAATTAGTAGACATGTTTTTGGGCACCTCGTCTGGTCCCTTCTTCAATCACGTAATTGGGAGTTCATCGGCAGGTTTTACTGAACTAATATTGACCGGAGAAAGGGTAGAAGCCGGAATAAAAAGTTGAAAGATTCAAAAAGATGCATCCTCTGCTGCTGTAAGGAAACCATTCATCAGAAAGAAGGAAGTGATTTCTCTTTATCCTCAGAGAAATCAAGATAGGACCGAACGCCGTCCAGTGGTGGGCGCTGCTATGATTCCTAAACTTGCGCCTGATCAGCAAAGAAACAACCAACCAAGGATGGAAAGACCAGTCAGACAATTCACCAGAATTAACATGACCCTATCTCAAGTATTGCCACATCTGTTAAGATCCAATCTAGTGACCTTGAAACAAGCTCCAAAGAACCCTAACACAACCTCTCCTCACTATCATTCTAATGCCCACTGTGCATACCACTCTGAGAGTACCGACCATGACACTAATAATTGTTGGGCTCTAAAGAACAAAGTACAAAACTTCCTCGAAGCCAAAGAGATTGAATTTTATGCGCTAGAAAATCCCAATGTCATTTCTGCTCCTATGCCCAAACATGGCCATAATGCCCATGCTATTGCGGAAGATATGTTTGTTACTTCAGTTGATGAACTTATGACCCCACTACTGACTATCAAAAAGAACTTATTAAATGCCAGTGTTTTCCCGGGCTATGATGAAAGTTGTCATTTCTGTGTGTCCTCACCAACCAGCTGTCATTTGTTGAAAGCAGGCGTTCAATGCCTAATGGATAACAATGAGATTTTATTAGAAAAGACTTTTGTTTCACCTGTTTCTTATAATGATGTTTCCATTGTGACCATTTCCGACAATTCTTCCAGGGTCTCCACCAAAAGACCGGTTAGAATTACACCAGTTCCAAAAGTATCTCCTTTGATAATTACAATGCCTGGACCAGTCCCGTATTTGTCAGACAAAACCGTACCATGGAATTATGGAGGGGATGTCTACTACCACGGTATCAAGCAAGATTGGCCGCTGCCAAAGGTTCAAGTTCCGAGAAAGATAACTCTGATATCAGTAACATTGTCGGGACTAACAAGATTACCCGAAGCGAAAGGATATTCTCTCCATAAATTGCTCCCCTAAAAGCAGTTTTTAGACCCATAATCATTCCTGTTGTTGTTGCTCCTCCGAAGGCTATTCCCAGTCCTAAAATCATCTCCACCAATGCTCCAAACGACAAAGCTGTTACAATCCCTTCTATCACTCCTACTGACATTCCTGTTGCCGAGTTAACTGATACTCGAGGTAAAAGTATTCTGATTGAGCCTCTCTAGACGAAGGCACAAACATTGGCTATCCCTGAGACCTCCGGAAAGAGATGGAGGAAATTATAAAGATCATAAAAAGAAGCGACTACAAT
Organism: Vicia faba; assembly: GCA_948472305.1. Classification (NCBI taxonomy): domain Eukaryota; kingdom Viridiplantae; phylum Streptophyta; class Magnoliopsida; order Fabales; family Fabaceae; genus Vicia; species Vicia faba. Next base: position 50,844,575 of record OX451738.1, on the reverse strand, counting down.
ATAGTCGAGCAACTGGGGAAAATTCCATCTAAAATTTCCATGTTGGCTTTACTACTATGTTCCGAGGCGCATGAAAAGGCCTTGGTGAAATTCTTGAAAACTGCTCATGTGCCTCAAGAGACATCTGCCGATCAGTTCCAAGACTGCATAGCCAGGTTGACTGCAGATAATGGTCTAGGTTTTTCGGATGCTGATTTAACACCGAGAGGAAGGAAGTATAATGAGGCATTGCATGTATCAGTTGAATGTAGGAGCACAACCTTGGCTCACGTTTTGGTGGACACTGGATCATCTCTGAGTGTGTTGCCTAAAAAGGCTCTTGATAGGCTTGACTGCGAGGGATTGACATTGAAGCCAAGTAACATAGTAGTGAGGGCCTTTGACGGCTCAAAAAGGATGGTGCATGGGGAAGTGGATATCCCCATAAAGGTTGGAACCCAAACATTTGATTCAAATTTTTATGGAATGGATATCCGCCCTTCATATTCCTGCTTGCTAGGCAGACCGTGGATTCACAATGTTGGCGCTGTCACTTCTACGTTGCATCAAATGCTGAAGTATCCGATTCAAGGGAAGATTATCACCGTTCATGGAGAAGAAGATTATATGATCAGTGTTGTACCCCAAAATTTTCCCTCTCATTTTACTCAATACATGTCCATTGAGATCTCCAATTTGCTCAAGGTTTCCCAAGAGTGGACCAGACAAACTCTCTCCTAAGGCAGTATACCTCAAATTAGGGTTTCCATTTTCATCAAGATGGGTGAACCACAAAGGCCTAATATTCTCTCCATGGTCTTAATATGTTCTCAAGACCATACATGTCAATTCTCATGCCTTTCACAAGAAGTTTGCTCAGTCAACTGCTCAGATGCTTGAGAATCGACTATATTAGGTCAAAAGTCAATTGTGACCCACATACAGTCAAACTTCAAATTTTTTTTGTCAAAATTAACATTTTGAAGTTACTTTAATCATTTGATCAAGGGTTGATCATGATTCCTCAAGGAATGCTCCAAATTCATCAAAATGCAAAAGTTACTAAATTAGGGTTTCTTAGTAAAAGTCAACCAAACTTTGACCAAGCATAACTTCCACATGCTTTATTATAAACTTTCCATCCAAAGCTCATTTTGAAGAGGATGCAATTCCCTAAAATTCATATTCATACCACAAGTTCAAAATATGCACTCATAAAAAGATATGAATTTCTACATTATGGGTCCTTTTGAAAAGTCAACAAAACACCTTTTGAGTCAAAGCTTCTTACATGAACATGGAAGACTAAATTGAGATGATACCAAAAGGGTTGCTTATAGGACATCCTAATCTTTCTAAAAAGTCAAAGAACACCTCTCTAGGGTTAAAATTGGAGGAGATATGTCTTGTCAAAGTTGACCCTTTTTGCAAAGCTGCCAAAAGTCAAATGTGCTCAAAAATGCATTTTTTTGCTAAATGGGCCTAACGTTTTATGCTTGCACCTCACTTATAATGTGGTCCACGACTCAAATATTCACCCACACATTATTTGCTTCATTTTTCAATTTATGTTGATTTTTTTATTAATTAAATATTAAATTAAATCAAATAATTGATGAGTAATAGTAAATATATGATTTGATTTGGTTTTTGGACATGTTGGCAATCAAAATATGTTGAATTATCAAGGCCAAAACGAATCAAGCATAATTGGTACAAGAAAGGGATGATTTGGCTCAAATTAGAAAGGTTACATGTAGCATGAAAATCAAATCAAATCTCTTATAATTGCAAAGATTCAATCCAATTTTGCAACCCTAATTCATTCCTAGATATATAATGGACACGAAAAAAGCATGGGACAAGGTTTTGCAGTCGTGAAAGTGAGAGAACAAAAAGCTCAAAATTGGACAAAAGTGGTGAATCAGTTTCAATCATACAGGCCATCTCAAGCCATCCCCGTGTTGCCAATCAATTGTTGAACGTCTCAGGAAGCTTTTCCAATCAATCACAAGCCCTTTCACACCCAGAAATAACTTGTATGAACATTACGGTTTGCCTTATTTTTTGAAAACGATTACATCAGTTCCTGCATTATTAATACATTTTATTGGCATATTTGTGATCCTCATCATGTTTTCAAGCTAACTGAATAATTTAATTGCATTTTTAAAGCTTGTATCTGCACTTGTCATTGTTAGGGTTTCCATATGCGTTTTGGGGTTTTTGGCTATAGGCAAAATTAGACCACAAGCTGGATACTGGGATGACCGGGACATCATGACCGGTTGAACCATGGTCTTCAATTCCATTTATATTACGTTTTGTGAATTTTTGAATTGCACAGGTTTTTAGCCATGGAAGTTGTCCGTATGTATAAGTTATATGCCTAAAACGACGGATGAGGAAGAAGAAGATAATGTGTTCAATCATCATTGTGCAATTTGAAAGTTGGCGCGCGTTTTTCTTTTATTCATTAATCCACATATTTTTTATATAATATTAATTGCTCTTGTTATACTAACAAAACAAAGCAGATGGCTCAGTCGTAAAGAGCGCTTGGTATTGGGTGGGAGGACCTAGGTTCGATCCCAGGTCCCAGCAAATTTTATTTTCCAACTTCGTGCTTGCAGATTCTATACACCACCTTGCCAAGTGTCTTCCATGCACCTCACTGATCCAACCATTGGATCCATTGCTAGCCAAATCTAGCGCTCAAATCCACGAGGGACTATGATGCACCCTCAAGTCAACGCTACAAGGAATCAAATGCTGATCGGGCTTGAAGGGTTATTGGGCTTGGGGAATTCAGAATCATACCCCCAGATTACTCATTATACATGCCCAGTTTGTAGTTTCTTTCTATTTATTTATTTTTTAATTTCTTAAATTAATTTCTTTAATTGTTTTAATTAATTAACACAAAATTATTAATTTTCTACAAAATCAAAAAATCACAACAATATAGAAATATTAAATATTTATTCAAATTAATATTTTTTGAAAAAAAAAATTATTTTAATTAGTTCATTTGATTATTTTGTTTCAATTAAAATTAAATAGAAACTAGGTTTTAAATTTTGTAATTAAATTTTTTTTCTCAAATAAGAAACCACCAAAAATACACAAAATCTTTTTTTGTAAAATATTTTATTTTCTTGAAATTATTCAATTTGGTTTAGATTAGGTTAATTTCAATTTCTTTTTTATAATTAAAATAGTTAGGATTAGGGTTTTAGTCGTACATAACTTAATTGATTCTTTTCTCAAAAAATAACTTAAATATTTCCTAGTCAGTTTTTTAGGGTTTTCAATTTCTCCTCGCATTAAATTTGTTGCGCACATTTTAATTTGTTTTATTATTATTGTAACTGTTTCGAGTTTGTAATAGTTTTAATTAGAGTTTTAAATTCTGCACTTTTATTTCCCGTCAAGACAATTATGTAACTGTCAAAGCCTTGTAATAGCTAAGTTTATTTTTCGCATTTTAAATTCTTGCAAATATTTAACTGTCTAGATGTATACTAATAGGATTGTATGGGAAGATTACTTGAAATTAAAATAGTAGATCACCTAATCTTCAAAGATTAAATAACTGAAACAATTCATATGCACATATTCACTCCTAGGGTTTACCTAACTTTGGTTGCCTTCGGTAAACAATCATTAAGCATAGGAGATTTTAGTGGTTGCCCTCCAGTCTAAAGATCAAAATGTTCCATTCGAATGGTGCCTCGGAAATATTTCCTCGGAAATGTTGCCTCAGAAATGTTGCCTCGGAAAGATCTTAAGACTCTAGGGTTACTACTAAAGTTTTCTAAGTATTGCTTTAGTGATTGTACTTGTCCCTTTCGAATGTCCCTTACAAACTCCAACGATGGTGCTACCTACTCCTTAATAGTAGGATAGCGCTGTCTAAAGGAAACGAGATCAAACAATCTTTTTTCGAGTAGGTAGATTAGTTCCTAGGTACTTGCTCAAACAAACAAATCTTTTTCACACCAACACTTTCGCAAACAAAGTTTTCAAAAACAACTTCGTAACACTCTTGAGGAAAGAAACAAGGGTTAAAACGACGTAAAACAAAACTTTTCAAAACACGCACACACAAGTAATTTTAAAAAGATGAGAAAGTACCTAAGAGCCCATGGGAAACCATGGATAGAAAGGGTGCTAACACCTTCCCTGTCTATAATCTACCCCCCGTACTCAGCAATTTCGAAAAAAGGTTTTTTCTGTTCTTTTTCCTTTTCCATGATTGGATAAAATAAAAGTCGGTGGCAACTCTTGCTTACCGCGACATTTTGCGAACAAAAATGCAAAATGCAAACCAGTATTAACAGTCGATTCTTCCACCGTATCACAATCAGCCATCTCAAATCCTTCAGATATGTGGAATTAGATGGTGAATTTATTGAAACTCCATTTCAACACTTTGAAGAAGTCCTGTAAGATATGGCAGTGACCAGGGCTGTTCCCAAGATCACAAGGCCTCCACTCACGATGTCATATTTTAAGGATGTTGTTGTACCCCAAAATTTTCCCTCTCATATTTCTCAATACATTTCAAGTGAGGTCCTCAAATTGCTCAAGGAAGTCCAAGGGTTGACCAGACAAACTCTCTCCTAAGGCAGTCTACCTCAAATTAGGGTTTCAGTTTGCATCAAGATGTTTGAGTCCAAAGGATCCCAAATTCTCGCCATTGTCCTAATATGTTCTCAAGATCATCCATGTCAAGTTTCAAGCCTTGCAGAGGAAGTTTTCTCAATCAATTGCTCAAAGGCCTGAAAATCGACTTTGCTAGGGCCAAAGTCAACTTTGGCCCACATACAGTCAAACTTCAAGATTTTTGGTCAACATTCTCATTTTGAAGTATTATTCATCATTTTATCAAGGGTTGATCATGATTCCTCAAGGATTTCTCACAACTCATCAAAACCCAAAAGTTTCTAAATTAGGGTTTTGTAGGAAAAGTCAACTCAACGTTGACCAAGCATAACTTTCTCATACTTTATCAAAAATGACCCATCCAAATCTCATTTTGAAGAGGATGTAATTCCATACAATCCATCTTCAGATCCCAAGTTCAAAATATGCACTCACAAGAAGATATGAATTTGGACATTATAGGTCATTTTGAAAGTCAACAAAAACACCATTTGGGTAAAAGCTTCATACATGAACATGGAAGACTCAATTGAGATGAGACCAAAAAGGGTGATTAAAGGACATCTTAAGCTTTATAAAAAGTCCAAGAACACCTCTCTAGGGTCAAAATTGTGAGAGTTATGCATTGGTAAAGTTGACCCTTTTTGCAAAATTGCCAAAAGTCAAATGTGGCCAAAATTGCATTTTTTGCTAAATGGGCCCAACTTTTTATGCTTGTATTGAGTTTGTAACATGACCCACGACTCATGAGCCCTTCTATTTGTCATTCTTTTATTTTTTTCATTTATTTTGATTTTATTTCATTTAAATCAAATAAAATTAAAATAAAATAATGAAAATATCAAAAACTAATCAAAGCTTGAGATTTTGTGCATGTTTAGGTCTATTATACAGCTGGAGATGGAATCAAATCGTGGAAGGCTAATATGGTTACAAAAAGATTGCATTTTGCTTGATTTGGAAATATTTGCACAAGGATCAAATCATGAATCAATGATCATAATTGGAGAAGATTTGAAACAAGTTTGCAACCCTAATTCATTCTAGGGTACATAAGGAAGGATTGCAGACCAAAAACAAAGAGATTGGAGACGGGCAAGAGGGAAAGCAAAGTTGCAAAAATTCAAGAAAAGTAGAAAACTGATTTCCACGTTTCAGTCAATTTCAAAGCATTATAAGCATCCCAATCGCTTGCTGGATATCCCAGGATCACATTGCAACCATTAGCGAGCTTCCTCAAGCCTTGAAACACGTTGTAAGTAGAACACAAATTTCATATTTTCTTGAAATCGAATACCATCATTCTAGCATCTTTAACGTGATTTATTAGCATATTTTTAATCCATGAGTTATTTGCAAGCTAATGGTTATACTTAATTGTGTTTTCATTGACTATACAGCAAGTTGCCATAGTTAGGGTTCTTGCTTCGTTTTTAGGGTTTTTCTGTACAGGAACAATTGGCCATGGATAATGGTACCATGATGCTCGTGAGGTTGCAACGAGTTGATTGGTACCATTGGTTGGGATTTATCATGCCTGTATGAAATTTTGGAGAAGCACAGGGTTGTACCGACACCCAGGTGACCGTAGGTAAAAGTCAATAAACTTTTAGCAACTGTGGGAGGAAGAAGAAGGATAACGTGGCGTCCCATGACTCGTCCATTTGAATTTAGCGCATTTCAGAACGTGGCTTTTTGTTTTATCATATAATATTCTTTTGTTATTTTTTATACAACTAATACAACCAGCTCAGCTGGCAAGCCTGCAGTGGATGAATGCTGAAGGACCTGGGTTCGATCCCTAGGTCCCCATATTGCTGCATATTATTTTTTCTTGCATAATCAGATGCCCATGTATCCAACAAAGTCTACCATGCATCATCAATATCCCACCATCAGATCATCAAGGATGCAGATCCAATGCCTTCTCTTATGAGGGCCTACCATACGCCCAGTCAACCATTGCCCATGGGATTGGAAAAGTCAAACAGGTCATCAGCATTTGGGCCCAGATTTTCCATCAACACCCCCCTCATTTGCTATTCAACACCATGCCAATTCTATTTCTTTTCTATTTTTTTATTTAATTTAATTTGTTTAAATTGTTTCTAACACAAATAAAAATTTTTTTTTCATTAAAAATCATAAATTCAATTTTCACAAATTTAGAATTTAGGTTTTATTTTATTTTACCAAATTTAATTTAATATTAGTCTAATTTAATTTAGGATTAATTCTAACTTTTTCATATATTTAAAATCAATTAAAAAATTAGGGTTAGCATGTGATTTAATTTTTATTTCTTTTCTCAAAAATACAAAAATACAAAAATAGGTTGATTTAATTATTTTTCTTAAATTTTAAATTAATTAGTAATTAGGTTCTTATTTATTCAATTAAACTTTATTTTCTCAAATAATCAAATACAACAAAAAATGATTTTTCTTTAAATAACAATTAGGTAGTTGGGGTCAAAACCCTAAATCATTCATTTTCGATTCATCACGCGCGTTTATTATTATTTTTGCAAATATTAATGTAACTGCTTATGATATGTAATAGCTTAATTAGGATGTTCTTTTATCGTTTTACGGGTTTTTGGCTATGTAATTAATCCCTACCCCGAAGCCTTGTAATATCGTAGGTTTTATTTCTCGCATTTTAATTCTCGCAAATATTAACTGTTTAGATGTATGTTAATAGGATTGTATGACAAGATTGCATGCTAATTTTAAAATGGTTAGAAAAACCCTAATGTGCAAAGATAATAACTGAAATCAAATCACTCGCATATGCGCACTCTTAGGATATACTCTCACTTCGGTTGCCTTCGGTAAATGATCATTAAGTATAGGGTGTCTTAGTGGTTGCCCTCCTGTCTAAACAAAGATCAAATGTCCCGTTCGGAAATGTTGCCTCGGAAATGTTGCCTCAAATATGATCTTAAGACATTATGGTTATTACTAAGACGTCCTACCATTGCTTTGGTGATCGTACGTCCCTTTCGAATTGACCCTTACAACTCCAACGATGGTGCTTCCTATTTCTCAATAGTAAGATAGAACTATCTAAAGGAAACAAGAATATAAACAATTCTTTTTCGAGTAGGTAGATGCTAGTAGGTACTTGCTCAAAATCAAACTTTTCACACTTACACTTTTTAAATAAAGTTTTCAAAACAACTTCGTAACACTCTTGAGGACAAAAACAAGGGTTAAAACGAAGTAAAACAAAACTTTTCAAAACAAACACACATAAGAAATTTTAAAAGATGAGCAAGTACCTAAGAGCCCATGGAAAACCATGGATAGAAAGGGTGCTAATACCTTCCCTTTCTATAATCTACCCCATGTACTCAAAATCTCGAAAAAGGAATTTTTCTATGCTTTTTTCCTTTCCAGTTGGATAAAATAAAAGTCGGTGGCGACTCTTGCTTACCGCGACATTTTGTGAACACAAACGCAAAATGCAAACCAGTATTTTCCAAAAAAGTCGGTTCTGCCACCGTATCACAGAACTGGCGACTCTGCTGGGGATCTGTATAAGTGGGGTATACCTTAGGATATAGTTCATCATAAAATTGCTTCTCTTGTTTGTTTTGGTTGCTTTACTTTTAAGGGTTTTTGTATTGGGAGTTACTATAGATCCTAACCCGGATCTGGGGACACCTTTTAGGTAAGTAGCAATAAACTGTGAGGGAACTGTACGGCGTAGACCGATACGGTTGAAGCATTAGCTACATTGATGTGGCACATTGGTTGGTACCGATATCCCTTGTGGAGAAACGAGGAGAATACGGGGCTGCTATGTGTGTCGTTAAGCATCAACTGACCTTAGAACCCTTAATCGACCGACTTGGCCATTAGAAAGTAGCGAGATAGCCGGCCTCGGTGTAAAGCTGAGAACTGGTTGATATTCGATGCTACACTCATTGAGACCATACTCTCGAGATAGTTTCGGCCGCAAGAAAAGATTGCGTGAGCTGAAACCATGACCGATGGAGGATGGTCAGTGATATTGAGAATCTCTAGAACCCGATTACTTTTGCTAGGACAAGTTGAAACCAACTGAACTTCAAGAGGGTAATACCTTTAACCTCATGCAAGCCTTAAACTTAAGGGCTTTTGTGTGACTTGTTTGCCTTTGTTATGCCTGTTATCTGCTATACCTGTTGTTTGATTTCATCATGACATCATGCATCATAACATAGCATGCATACTTCATTATACTAAGAATTTCAAAGACCAAGGGGATTTATCTTTATCCTGTTTTACAGGTTATGGCTTTCGTGCGTAGAAACACCATCCGAGTTAACTTTGTGCAAATACCTGCTCAACTCAAAGAGTTAGCCTCAAGAGTGTCTGAGACTTCTATGTTCATTAAGAGGCATGGTCAACTTCTTAGCCTAGTTACCTCAAAGTTTGATGAGCAAATGATGAGTGTGCTTTACCAGTTCTTCGATCCTGTGCATCATTGTTTCACTTTTCCAGATTACCAGTTAGTTCCCACTTTGGAAGAGTTCTCTCACTTATTGGGTATATCCATCCTAGAGCAGGTGCCTTTCACAGGTATGGAAGAGACTCCTAGACCGGAAGACATTGCCTCAGCACTACATCTGAAATGGGCTGATGTAGTATCCAATTGGGAGACGCGAAGCGGGGTCAAAGGTTTATTAGCCAAATTTATGATGGATCAGGCTCAGCTATTCTGGGATAATTTGGATTTTCAGGCTTTCTAAGATATCTTGGCTCTCCTTATCTATGGTTTGGTTATTTTCCCGAATTCGGATTCCTTCATGGATGTGAATGCGGTCAAGATATTCCTCTCTCGCAATCATGTGCCTACTTTGTTGGGTGATATCTTGCATGCCCTCTACACTCGTACTGTGCAAAGAAGGGGGACTCTCATGTGTTGCATGCCGCTGCTGTCGAGGTGGTTTATTTCGCACCTCCCCAAGTCTGTGTTGAAGAATGAAGAGGGTTTGGGATGGTCTTACAGGATAATGTCACTTGCCCATACAGACATTCTTTGGAGTTCCCGGGCTATGGAAGATATTGATGTCATTGATCATTGCGGGGGATACCCTAATGTCCCATTGCTTGGAATCATAGGGGGTATAACCTACAGTCCTTGTCTAGCTCTACGATAATTTGGTCGTGCTCAGAGAGATGGTCCTCATGAGCTACTTCTTGAGGATATTGCATTCGACTACAAGGAGGACGTTGACGAGCATCGCCGGAGGTTTATACGAGCTTGGGGAATGGTGAACAGATCTTACCCCCAAGAGATGGGACCAATGACTTCCCTTCCTATGCAGCCTTATCTCCAGTGGGTCCGAGCTCGTGCCCAGAAGCTTGGGATGCCTTATGAAGCTGTGTTGTCAGTGATTGTCTAGCCCACCAATGAAGAGGGTGTTACTTACACAGTCCTTTATCCTTACATGCCCACTAATCATGGGGCATTGTAGAGATCCTGGATTCAGCTGAAAGAGGAGAGGGATACTTACCGGGAGAAATACCATGAGCAAGAAAGGAAGATCTTGAAGCTCACCAGGCAGCTCGAGGAAGAAAGAACAAGCAATGACTATGTCAGCACCAAGGGGAAGCGTCCATGGGATTTTTGATTTTGCTTTTTTCTAGCTTTAGATTTGTTTTTCATTTACTTCTTTGTAACGCCTTAAAGGCATTGTTAGACCTTTTTACAAGTTAATCTAATAAAGTTTGTTTATTTTTGGTTTGAAAATTTAAATCTCCCAAAGTATTTGAAATCATTACATACGCATCTCATTATCATGCACACCATTACATGTACCATTACAGGTTTCTTATCTTCTTCGCTGTTTATTTCAGCACGAAATGTCTTCTGATCAAGCCATCAAAGATCTTCAGGCACAAAACGCCCAATTCCAAGAAATGTTCTTGAGCTTGGCTAAAGGGCAAGAGGATCTGAAGACTCTCATTCTGAAAAAGAAGAAAAAAAAAAGAAGGTCGTTCTTCTGAATATGGGTAAAAGGTTTGGGGATAGGTTGAAACAGCAAGTTGATCTGACCTTTTCATCCAAAGAAGGGGAGAACCAAGAAGAAGAAAAGGGCCCTAGTCCTGCCATCTCTGATGATAATACAAATTATGATGAGGAGCAATATCCTCCTGCCGAGGATAGGTACAAGCAGTTAGAAAACCGTCTGAGTGCCATGGAGATTCAGAAGATCCCTGGGTTGGATTTCGGAGAACTGGGATTGGTATCTGGAGTGGTGATCCCTCATAAGTTCAAAGCTCCGGTTTTTGCCAAATATGATGGAGTATCCTGTCCAAAACTCCATCTCCGCTCGTACGTAAGGAAAATCCAACCCCACACTACTGATAAAAATTTGTGGGTACATTCTTTCAAGATAGTCTGTCAGGGACTCAACTTGAATGGTTTTATCAGCTGGAAGGAGCCAATGTCTGAAACTGGGAAGACCTTGCTGCTGCCTTTTACAGACAGTATCAGTATAACGCCGACCTTGCTCTCACTCGTACTCAGCTTCAGGATATGTCAATGGGTGCAAGTGAAGGTTTTAAGGACTATGCTCAAAAGTGGATAGATTTGGATGGAATAGTCCAACCCCCTTTGTCTGATAGGGAGTTGGTCGACATGTTTCTAGGGACGCTATGTGGTCCATTTTTCAATAATCTGATATGTAGTTCATCGTCTGGGCTTACTGAGTTGATATTGACTGGAGAGAGAGAGTAGAAGTTGGCATCCGAAGTGGTAAGATACAGAAGGACACTTCATCAAATGCAGTAAAGAAGCCTTTCACCGGTAAGAAGGAAGCTAGTGCAGTCTACGGCCCGAGAGGCCAAAGCAGACCTGAACACCGTCAAGAAGTAAATGCGGTAGTGATATCAAGACCCACAGTTACTCCACAATGCAACAATCAATAAAGGGCGGAAAGACCACAGAGGCAGTACACTCGGCTCAATATGACCTTTTCTTAAATTCTGCCACAATTATTAAAGACCAATCTGGTAACTCTGAGGGAAGCCCCGAAGAACCCCAACACCACATCTCCTAAATATAACCCGAAGGCCCGCTGTGCCTATCACTCCGAAAGTCCAGGTCATGATACAAATAACTGTTGGGCTTTGAAGAACAACGTGCAATACTTGATCGAAGCCAAAGAAATTGGGTTTGACGCTCCGGAGAAACCCAACGTTATAACTGCTCCCATGCCCAAGCATGGCTTGGGAATCAATGTTATTGAGGTTATCTCCGCCACAGAAGATGCTGATGATGAGAACCCCGACATTGACAGCTAGATCTACCCTACAACCAATGGTGGATTGAAAAACTAGACAACGAAGGACTTCATACTTGTTTCTTTTATTTCACAGTAATTGACTTTTGTTTTGAAGTTTGTAATAAACACTTTAAAACATTACGTCCCGGTGCCTTGCCCGAGGCATATTGGCTTTGCTTGTGAGGGCTTATTATTTGTCATTTCATATATCATCAATAAAACATTGGACGTTTCTTGCATTACAAATTTTGCGCTCCTTGTTTTTCTTTTCTATCTCGCACTTTATCAAAACAGCTATTCTCTTACACACACTCACGTATCATAATGTAGATCCATATCCACTTTGGATCCCATTGATAACGACTCTTCTACTGCTAGTTATGACTCCGAAAATCTGATCAACCAAGCCGAGGACGAAGGTGAGGATGATTGTGAGGTTCCCGGAGAACTTGTTAGACTATTACCGCAAGAAGAAAGGACCATACAGCCTCATGAAGATCCAGTTGAATCAGTGAATCTGGGCACGGAGGAAGACAGGAAAGAAGTTAAGATAGGTGCGAATTTGGAGCCTAGTGTGAAGCAACGGTTGATACAGATGCTACGCGACTATGTTGAGATCTTCTCTTGGTCTTATGAAGATATGCCTGGTTTGGACACTGATATTGTAGTTCATCGCCTGCCAACTAAAGAAGACTGTCCTCCGGTAAAGCAGAAGGTTCGCCGTATGCACCCTGAGATGTCTGAGAAAATTAAAGCTGAAGTCATGAAACAGTTTGACGCATGATTTTTAGCCGTCACCTCTTACCCACAGTGGGTTGCCAACGTTGTTCTGGTGCCTAATAAAGATGGTAAGGTACGGATGTGTGTGGACTATAGAGATCTGAACAGGGCAAGCCCCAAGGATGACTTCCCACTTCCTCACATCGATGTTCTGGTCGACAACACCGTGCAACATAAGATCTTCTCCTTTATGGATTGTTTTTCTGGTTACAATCAGATTAAGATGGCTCCTGAGGACATGGAGAAGACAACCTTCGTTACACAGTGGGGCACCTTTTGCTATAAGGTCATGCCGTTCGGATTGAAGAATGTCGGGGCCACTTATCAGCGCGCCATGGTCGCTTTGTTCCATGACATGATTCACCATGAGATTGAGGTTTATGTTGATGACATGATTGCAAGGTCCCGGACTGAGGAAGAACACTTTGACCATCTCCAGAAACTGTTTGACAGGTTGAAGACGTGCAAATTGAGGTTAAACCCGAACAAGTGCACCTTCGGGGTAAGGTCTGGTAAGCTGTTGGGATTTATCGTCAGTGATAAAGGTATTCAGGTGGATCCTGCAAAGGTGAAAGTTATACAAGAGATGCCAGTTCCCCGCACAAAAAAGGAAGTTAGAGGTTTTTTGGGACGTCTGAACTACATCGCCCGATTCATTTCACATATGACCGCTACTTGTGAGCCAATCTTCAAGCTGCTAAAGAAAGATCAAGTGGTAAAATGGAATGATGAATGTCAGACCGCTTTTGAAAGAATCAAGGAATACCTCCAAGAGCCACCAATTTTGATGCCTCCAGTTGAAGGAAGACCTTTGATCTTATACTTAACAGTGCTGGATAATTCAATGGGGTGCATGCTGGGACAACATGACGAGTCTGGCCAAAAAGAGCATGCTATTTACTACCTTAGCAAAAAGTTTACCGACTGTGAGACCCGATACTCATTGCTCGAGAAAACTTTCTGCGCTTTGGCATGGGCTGCTCACCGGATGAGATAGTATATGCTGACTCACACTACCCTATTGATATGAAAGATGGATCCAATCAAGTATATCTTCGAAAAGCCCGCCTTGTTCGGAAGAATAGTAAGATGGCAAATGATCTTAACTGAATATGACATCCAATACACAACCCAAAAAGCAATCAAAGGGAGTGTTTTGGTGGATCATTTGGCGCATCAGGCTGTGGATGACTACCAATCCATGAATTTCGAGTTCCCGGACGAGAACATCATGTTGGTGACCGACCGTGAGAAACCTGGACTGGATGAAGGACCTGAGGAAGGATCCCGATGGTTTATGTATTTTGATGGAGCCTCAAACTCGTTGGGTAATGGCATCGGCGCTGTAATTATATCTCCTGAAGGCTGTCATACTCCATTCACCGCCCGACTATGTTTTAACTACACCAACAATATGGCGGAGTATGAAGCATGTATCCTAGGTCTTCAAGCTGCTATTGACCTGAGGACTAAGTTCTTGAGTGTATTCGGAGATTCTTCTCTGGTGATCAGTCAGATCAAAGACGAGTTGGATACGAAGCACCCAAATCTTATTCCTTACAAAGAATATGTACTGACATTGCTCCCACACTTCGAGGAGATAACCTTTGAACACTTCCCAAGAGAGGAGAATCAGCTAGCGGATGCGCTAGCTACCATGTCCTCTATGTTCAAGGTCAGGTGGGACAATGAAGCTCCCCAGATTACCATTGAGAGGTTGGACGAACCCGCACATTGCTGTGACATTGAGACTGGAGAGATAGCAGATAAACCCTGGTTTCACGAAGTAAAGAGGTATCTTGAGGCTCAAGAATACCCCGAGGGTGCATCTGTTAATGATAATAAGTTATTGAGAAGGCTCGCTGCGAAGTTCTTTATCAGCAATTGGGTCCTTTATAAGCGTAACCATTATTCAACCTTACTGCGATGTGTGGATAAAAGCGAGGCAGAAAGGATCATGGCAGAGTTACATGAAGGTACCTTTGGAACCCATCCCAGTTGACATACCATGGCAAAGAAAATCCTACGGGCAGGATATTATTGGTCCACCATGGAAGCTGATTGTTATCAGCATTCTCGGACCTGTCATAAGTGCCAAGTCTATGCTGATAAAGTGCATGTACCTCCAGTTCCTCTGAATTTTTTGACAGCTCCTTGGCCTTTCGCAATGTAGGGCATCAATATGATAGGAGAAATCAGACCTACTGCGTCCAACGAGCATCGCTTCATTCTGGTAGCTATTGATTACTTTACGAAGTGGGTCGAGGCAGCTTCCTTTGCTACAGTAACCAAGAACGTCATGGAGCAGTTTATCCGACACAATTTGATTTGTCGATACGGTGTACCAGAGAGGATAATTACTGACAATAGTACAAATCTCAACAAACGATGATCACCGAGCTCTGCAAACAATTCAAGATACACATCACAACTCTTCTCCCTACCGGCCAAAGATAAATGGGGCTGTTGAAGCGGCTAACAAGAACATCAAGAAGATTGTGCAGAAGATGACAGTGACATACAAAGACTGGCATGAGATGTTACCATTCGCTCTTCATCGGTATCGTACCTCAGCACGGACTTCGATAGGGGAAACACCCTACTCTTTGGTATATGGTATGGAGGCAGTCCTACCCATCAAAGTCCATATACCCTCTCTTCGGATTATGAAGGATGCAGGTTTGAGTGAAGACGATTGGATCCAGACCCGGCTTGATCAGCTGAATCTAATTGATGAAAAGAGGCTTACTGCTATTTTTCATGGTCAGACATATCAAAAGCGAATGATCAAGGCATTTAATAAGAAAGTCAAACGACAAGAATATCAAGTTGGGGATCTGGTGATCAAACGCATCATACTATGGCAAGGTGATCCCAGGGGCAAATGGACCCCCACGTACGAAGGTCCATTTGTGGTTAAGATCATTTTCTCGGGAGGAGCTATGATTCTAACCACCATGGATGGTGACGACCTTCCCCACCCCGTCAATGCAGATATCGTGAAAAAATACTACGCATAATCAAAGACCCGCTAGGTTGACTGGCCTAGGCAAAAATAAGGGCTTCCCGGCGAACCAAAAGGGTTCGGGTAAAAGTAAGGGATGAAAATGAAAAAATAACTATACACCCGGCAAGTCGAAAACCTGAAAAGGCGGCTTGGGCAAAAAAGGGTATCCCGGTGAACTAAAAACCCAAAAGGGCGGTTCAGGCAAAAACTAGGGATCGAAGCGTAACACTATGTCTCATTGGATCATCTTGCGACCAGACTTCGGTATCAAGTATCAAGCTCGGACGGCGCCAATCAATCTGATCCACCTTCGACCAAGTAGAAAAGTGATGAGACGCTTGAAGATATAAAGGCAATAGCAGAGTTGGAACCCAATGGGATTGTTTCACATAGTTGTTTTTCTTTCTTTTTCACAAATTGTATAATTTCTATCTTTCGGCGGCATCCTCTTACTAGGACGTCAGCCTCTTGTACAAAAAACGCCTATTACAAGCCAACTTTAAAAAAATAAATATAATTCATTTTCACAAGAAATTTCAACTTGTTTTTCTTTTTCTGTTTTGTTTTACAAGAACGTCCAATGATTTATTTTTGATATATGCATTTGAAAATGATCGCTGCTCGTAAATATTTACATATGAAACAAAAGACAATTACTCGTAATTCCAGGAACAGGGGCAAACAAGAAGTGTCCAAACCTTACAGTTGCTCTACCCACCAGGTACAGGGATAGAGCCAGCTGGAGAATATGACTGAAGATACATATACTCCCCGCAGAGTAGGAAGTATCCGAAGACAGTGGTGTTAATTCTCCCCAAGCAGAGTTATCTATCACCAGCAATAGAAGTTCACCATCAGCTGAGTTTATTTCTTCCACAAGCAGAAATTCAATCCCCGACAGGGTTCATTATCACCAACAACGGTAATTCATCCCCAATGGAGTTGTTTCTACAAGTCAGCAGATCGTCCAACAAGGTGTTTCTCTTCCCCGCAGAGTCATTCCCTTACAGGATTATTCTCAAACAGGGCCTCTCCCAGTGATTTGTCCTCAAACAAAACGGACGCAAGTCTCCAGCTAATCATCTTCGGTCATTATCCCTTGTACTCTCCAATAGCAGTCCAGGATTTATTCTTCCCAGCTGAAGGATACCACAAGAGCATTGCATATCCATACATCATGGCATACGCATATGCATCATACAACATAATCTCATTTATTTTTAGAACATCATTACTCATTTCATACATCATGACATTACATACGACTAACTCTTTACCTTTCAGGGAAAGATGCAATAGAGTTCTGTCAAGTATTCCATGGTTCAATTAAATCAATACTATGATTTCTACTCCATTCAAGCTATGAAGCCTGAAAATCGACTGGATAATATCTTGATATCTCAAAAATACTACAAAGCCTGGAAGCGACCAGATAGTTGTATATCTCAAATTCAAGCTATGAAGCCCGGAAATCGACCGAATAATATCTTGATTTCTACAAGATACCATGAAGCCTAGAATCAACCAGATAGTGGTACATCTTGAATACAAGCTATGAAACCCGGAAATCGACCGGAAAACAGCTTAACCCTCAGCAAGTTATTGTGAAGCCTGGAAATCGACCAGATAGCAATACAAGACACCGCGAAGACTGGATCACGACCAGATGGAAGCAAAAGGATACTGAAGCCGAGGACACGACCAGATAACAGTATCAGGTACTGCGAAGCTTGGAATTCGACAAAATATCAGTTTACTCGGCCGATTACTATGAAGCCTGGAAATCGACCGGATATTAGTAAGCCTTAAATTCAAGTTGAAGCCCGGATGCGACCGGATAACCACTTGATTCCTTCTGAAGCCTGGAGCACGACCAGATAAGAATTGAGAAATTGCAAAGCCTGGAGAATGACCAGATAGCAAGTTTAATCTCATCTCCCCAGTAAGTCACTGTAAAGCCTGGAGCACGACCAGATAACAGTCGGTCTTATTTTCCTCAGCAAATCACTGTGAAGCCTGTAGTACGACCAGATAACAGTTCATTTTCACCTCCTCGACTAAGAGATGATTCCCCAGTAGAGTAAAGGACAACTGAAGTTCCTAAAAATCTATTTCTCTCAAGACAGAGACCAGCATTCCCCAGCGAAATCCTCCTCAACAACAGGTATACGGGTTCCCGCAAAGGAATCTCTTATGCGATCAACACTTCTTCTGATGGCAACTTTAAGCCCATATTTCTTCATTGACCTCCAAATGGCATCTATAATCCCATTCCCGACATTGCAATACCGGTATCACTTCATGCGAGTGCAAATTCCGGGGCACTCTAGTGTTCAATCATCTTCCACCTTTGGATTACGAAAGGCAGACAAGCCAATCTACATCCTCAGGTTTAAGAAGATTGAACAGGGGCAGCTGTTGTACCCCAAAATTTACCCTCTCATATTTCTCAAGACATTTCAAGTGAGGTCCTCAAATTTCTCAAGGAAGTCCAAGGGTTGACTAGACAAACTCTCTCCTAAGGCATTCTACCTCAAATTAGGGTTTCAGTTTGCATCAAGATGTTTGAGTCCAAAGGATCCAAAATTCTCACCATTGTCCTAATATGTTCTCAAGATCATCTATTTCAAGTTTCAAGCCTTGCAGAGGAAGTTTGCTCAGTAAATTGCTCAAAGGCCTAAAAATCGATTGTGCTAGGGCAAAAGTCAATTGTGGCCCACATACAGTCAAACTTCAAGATTTTTGGTCAACATTCTCATTTTTAAGTATTATTCATCATTTGATCAAGGGTTGATCATGATTCCTCAAGATTTGCTCACAACTCATCAAAACCCAAAAGTTGCTAAATTAGGGTTTTGTAGGGAAAGTCAACTCAACTTTGACCAAGCATAACTTTCTCATACTTTATCAAAAATGACCCATCCAAAGCTCATTTTGAAGAGGATGTAATTACCTACAATCCATCTTCATCTCCCATGTTAAAAATATGCACTCACAAGAAGATATGAATTTGGACATTATATGTCATTTTAAAAAGTCAACAAAGACACCTTTTGGGTCAAAGCTTCATCCATGAACATGGAAGACTCAATTGAGATGCGACAAAAACGGTTGCTTAGAGGACATCTTAAGCTTTCTAAAAAGTCCAAGAACACCTCTCTAGGGTCAAAATTGAGAGAGTTATGCATTGGTAAAGTTGACCCTTTTTGCAAAATTGCCAAAAGTCAAATGTGGCCAAAATTGCATTTTTTGCTAAATGGGCCCAACTTTTTATGCTTGCATTGAGTTTGTAACATGACCCACGACCCATAAGCCCTTCCATTTGTCATTCTTTTATTTTTTTCATTTATTTTGATTTTATTTTATTTAAATCATATAAAATCAAAATAAAATAATGAAAATATCAAAAACTAATCAAAGCTTGAGATTTTGTGCATGCTTAGGTCTAGGCGAAGAAGTTATTTTGCCAGTGGAAGTTCAAATTCCCTCATTGAGAATTATGAATGAGGCAGGCCTAGGCGAAGACGAGTGGATTCAAACGAGATTGGATCAGCTGAACTTGATTGACGAAAAACGATTAGTTGTTGTTTTCCATGGTCAGACGTACCAAAAACGGATGATCAAAGCTTTGAACAAAAAGATCAAGCCTCGAGTATATCAGGTTGGTGACTTGGTGATAAAACGCATCATTCTACCACAAGGCGACCCCAGAGGCAAATGGACTCCCACCTATGAATGGCCATTTGTTGTCAAGAGAGTTTTCTTTGGCGGTGCCATGATGCTGACTACCATGGATGGTGAAGATTTCCCACATCCTATAAACGCGGACACAGTTAAAAGATACTGCGCATAAGAGACCTGCTAGGTTGACACACGTAGGAAAAATAAGGGCATCCCGGCAAACCAAAAGGTTTGGGAAAAAATTAGGGATATATGCAAAAGATTGTACACCCGACAAGTTGAAAACCTGAAAGGGCGACTTGGGCAAAAAAGGGTATCCCAGTGGGCTGAAAACCCAAAAGGGCGGTCTAGGCAAAAGTTAAGGATTAAAAGTGTATGACTATGTCCCGTGGAATCAACACAGTCAATTTTATCACCAAGGTCCAAGTTCAAATGGTCTAAGATCAATCCAATCAACTTCTATCAATGGCAAGGGACATTCGAAGACATTGGAGCAATAGTAGAGTTGGAAGGCAATGAGATCATTTCACATGGCCATTTGTTTTCATTCTCAATTTTGTTTTCCTTTCGATGGTTTTATCTTACTAGGATCTCCGTCTCTCTTTATAAGAACGCCTATTCATAGGCAAAATATCAATACAAATATACTTTGAAGTGCAAAATTTCTGTCTTTGTTTTGAATGCAAATTTGTCCAATGACTAAAATTGAATGAACATATGCATATGAACATAATTAAAACTATTTGGCACATGTGTCCTGCTAAGAAGCAACAAGCATCTCTTTAATGTATATGAAATATTCCCACAAATTTATCTCATTATCATTATCCCCACAAGGACAGCTACAATAAACCTTTCCCCAACGGAATTGCCCACAAAGTCTCTTTGCATAGGATAATCCCCGACCAGAGTCTCAATCTCTTGGCAGCTCTCTCTCCAGCTAAGTCAATTTTTACAAGTTGAAGCCTCGTGGATCTCTTTCTAAAAGAAACTCACTTCCCCAACAGGGTTTATTTCCCCAACAGGGTTTATTTCCCCAACAGGGTTTATTACCCCAACAGGGTTTATTTCCCCAACAACAATCGAGGAACTACAAAATTCCCCAGCCGAGTACATCCTCCCCAATCGAGTCTGTATTCCCCCGGCATAGTCCATCCTCCCCAGCTGAGCCCGCTATTCCCCAGCTGTGTATATCCTCCCAGTTGAGTGTACATCCTCCCCAAGCCGAGTCTGTCCTACCCGACTAAGTCTACACTCTCCAGTTTGAATTTTCCATTCAGAATATTGCAAATCATAGGGCCACAAACCCTGATCCCCGGTAAAGCCTTCAGCAAAGCCTTTACTATTTCCAAAAACATACTATGAATCCTGGACCCGACCATATATTAGCATAATTTTCAAGTTATTATTGAAGTCTGGACCCGACCAGATAATAGTTTGACTTCTTCAATTGCCGAAGCCTGGACCCGACCGGATAGCAGTTTAATTCCTACAAAATCATTAGCAAAACTCATCTTCTCCAATAGAGTTTGCCACTATCCCTAATGAATTACTAAAACCTGGACCCGACCATATAACAGTTTGAGTATCTGAAACCTGGACCCGACCAGATAACAGTTGATCTCAATTTCAAAATACTATGAAACCTGGACCCGACCAGATGTTAGTCTAACTCTTCAAAGATAGAGGAGAACCAGGACTCAACCCAAACCAAGGTTTAACTTCTTTTCCCCAGTAGAGTTTGCCTCTGCCCCAACAAATTACTGTGAAAACCGGATCCGACCAGATATCAGTTTTTCACTTTCATCTTTTCAAGCAAGTTGTTGTGAAGCCTGGATCCGACCAGATAACAGTTACCCTTAGAGATTCATTGTGAAACTTGGAAACTGACCAGATAACAACTAAATCCCCAAACAGTTTATTGTGAAACCTGGACCCGACCAGATAGAAATTGACCTCATCAACCTCAGAAATCTGCAAAGCCTGGACCCGACCAGATAACAGTTTTTCAAATAGTTTATTGTGAAACCTGGAATCGACTAGATAACAACTAACTATGATCCCGAAGAGACACTATGAAGGCTAGACTCGACCAGATAATAGTACAAATTTCCAAAAACCATGAAACTTGGACCCGACCAGATAGTAGTTACCACTTCAAGTTACTGCGAAGCCTAGATCCGACCAGATAACAATTAACTTCCGTATCCCCAACAAGTTGTTGTGAAGCTTGGATCCGTCTAGATAACTATTCAATTTCAAGAAATTTTTTTGCAAAGCCTGAAATCCGACCAGATAATAGTTAATTCGTCTCTTTCCCCAGTAAGTTACCGTGAAGCCTGGATCCGACCAGATAGCAGTTGACTACTTCATCCTCAGCAAATTGTAAAGCCTGGATTTGATCAGATATAAGCTGACATTCAAGAGATATTCTCCAGCAAAAGCATCCTTTCAACAAAGTTTGAAGATATGCATATTCTTCATCCCCAACGGCAATCAGGGATTCAACCCCCCAGAATTTCCTCAGTAGCAGTCACGGATTTATTTTCCCGGACAAAAACATACATCTCACATTCATACATCATAGCATGAACATACCATATGCATTTAACATAATACCACATTTGGTGAACATCATGTAGGCATCTGCATTTTACTAACTCTTTTTCTCACAGGTAAAACATCAAGTTTTAGTATAAACCAACAAGATTTTTGTGCTGATACTTCATCCAATTTTTACCAACATTCCTCCAAATGGCGTCTATAAGCCCATTCACCATCCATCTTCGAGTGCAAATTTTTGGGCACTCTAGTGTTCAATCATCTTTCACCTTCAAGTCACGAATGGCGGATCCTCCAATCTAACTCTTCAGGTTTAAGAAGATTGAACAGGGGAAGCTGTTGTATCCCAAAATTTGCCCTCTCATCTATCAAATATTTTCTCACAAAGATCTCTCTTGGTTCATGACTGCACTAGGGATGATCAGCTCAAGACACCTCTTGAAGCACTGATGACCAAAATTAGGGTTTGACATTACACAAGGATAATTGAACTTTCAATGCTTCATATGACTTTAATGGATCATTATGGACCCCCAAGATTACTCATGTCAAGTGTCAAGCCTTGGATCACACTTTTGCTCAGTCAATTGAGCAGTTGACCTAAAAATCAACTGTATTAGGGAAAAAGTTAACCATGGCCAATTTACAGTCAAACTTCATAATTTTTTATCACATCAATATTATAAACTCATGTATCATTTGATCAAGTTTGGACCATAATCCCTCAAGAAATTTGATCAAATCATCAAAAGGGCAAATGGTCAAAATTAGGGTTTTGACTGAGAAAGGGCAATTTCTGATTTTTGACCTAGCAAATGGTCAAATGGTTTGAAGCATGATTTTAAAGACTTAAATTGCATCATTTTGACCTAATGGAATGACCTAAAACATTGCTGAAGATCAATTGGATTGATAGTGAATTTTTAGTCAACTGATCAAAAGTCAATTGTACACTGAAAAGTCACACTTTGACTTTTTGGTCAAAATCCAATGTCAAAGATCACAATTCATCAAGACATGTCAAAACATGAAAAATTTTCATCAAGAAATCAAAAAAAGTCAATATTTCATTTTGAAAAGTCAAAGTTTTCTAACTTAGAAATTTTTCTAAGTGTTTTAAACTTCATGTTTTTTCATAACTTTGAGCCAATTTTTCACCATAATGCAAGA
Organism: Vicia faba; assembly: GCA_948472305.1. Classification (NCBI taxonomy): domain Eukaryota; kingdom Viridiplantae; phylum Streptophyta; class Magnoliopsida; order Fabales; family Fabaceae; genus Vicia; species Vicia faba. The sequence goes on along the minus strand of OX451738.1, from coordinate 50,821,449 downwards.
GGATTCAAAAGAAACTTTCAACATAAAAGTTGTAGATCTCCATGATATCTACAACATTGCTTTACACAACATCTTCTAAAAATGCTTGGATCTCAAGTTATTAATTCCTAAAGTCATGGTCCTGAAATTGAACACTTAGTCAAATTTTGCCCTAGTTTTGGTCAGGATATTGACCTAACTTCATGGCACTTTTTCATATAGTTCCAAAGGGAATTTTCAAAATTGATTCAAAGAGGGGTTGTATAGAACATTTCAAGCTTTCCAAAATGTCAAATAACTCCTTGATATCATTTGTGAGAAAGGAGAATCGAAGAGATGAAGTTAGGCTTTTCAAACTTGAATTACAAGCCATTTCATGATGAACAATAATTCAAATCCAAGCATATGCTGCATAATCTTCACTTTGCAGGCCTCAAACTTGTTTATCACTCCATAATTAAATGTTTACACAACATATGGAGCCATTGTCCAAGCATTTGAATCATATCCAAGTTGCATTTCCATTTTTGGAAGAAAGTAACCATTCCATTCTTGTAAAGAAGCTTTAATCACAAAGTCAACATGTATGGAGCTTTGCACTTGTTATTTATGCACAAGCATGCTCTATAAACTCAGAACAAATATGTTTAAAGTTGCTATCCACCCTACAAGACATGTACCTTGCATTAAAACCATGTTTGTTAAGATAACTTCAAAAACAAGTCAAAAACTCATAACATGTGATTCTTTGTTTCTGACCATTTCAAACCTCAAAACCTTTCCTTTATAAATAGAGATACTATTTGTAAGAGAACACACGAATACACAAGCCCTGAAAACTCCCAAACTCCCTGAAAACTCAAATTGCACAAAACCTCCATTTTTGTGTCATTTCTGACTTTAAACTTCAATCTTCAAAACCACTCGTGCATTTCTTGGCCTTTTAGTTTCAAAAGCTTCCTCATATAAAATATAAACCATCCTTGTCCCTGTTTGCAGACTGTAACATCATCTTCATCAACTTCCATAGCCAAAAATAGAGCATTGCAGTTGGACTTCTCTAGGCCATTTCAGCTACTCTCAATTCAAGTTAAGCATTGCATTAGCTTCCTATAGGTCCAAGGAAGCTAACCTGATCATCACCATTTCCTGAAACAAGTTCAAATCCATTTCACGATTTCCGGTTTTTAGGTATTTTTCTTGAACTTCTATCTTCATATTTAGACATTGTTAGGCTTGCATTTGTGAAGATAAAATGTAGATACCATTGCCACGAAGCTATACATATCAATAGTTTGCATTTATATGGCCTGAGCTTAGAGAATTTAAGAGTTGAAGTTTTCTGAAATTTTTAGGTTTTAAATTAGGGCCATAAAAATTCTCATTCATCTTTGACTATTAGCTTAAGTTATTTACATGGTTGCATTCGTGGGAAGAAATGCCACAACTTTCATGTTTGAACTTTTCATTTTTGTTGAGAGATGAAAAAGATACAGGTCCTTTGGGTGGAGGTTGAAGATAAAATGTAATCAGGGCGCGTTTTGTATTATATATTTATCGTTTCAGTTATATTAACGGATGTACAGTCACTCCAGTGGTAAGGCAGCGCGCTGGTAACCTCAAGGTCACGGGTTAAAGACACAGCGCTGCCTTTTGCTTTTTTTCTTTTTCACATTTTTATAGTTTTTAGATTTTTGCAGCGCTGGGCTTCCCTTTTGCTATGCCTACACTTTTTTGCTTATTTTACTCCATGTTTCATTTTCTAACCCCCCTGACTTTTCTTTATATTTTTATTTTTATTTTTCTTCATTATTATTATTATTATTATTATTATTATTATTATTATTATTATTATTATTATTATTATTATTAATAATAATATTATTATTATTATTACTACTATTATTTTCATATAATCAAAAAAAAAATCCAAATTTATTTTTATTTATTATTTATACTTATGTATTTTATTTTTTTCCATAAAATAAAAAGACTAAAAAAACATTTTCTTAAAATAAATAATTTTCTTTTCTTTTTCTTAAATAAGTATTTTTTAGACTTAGGTTAAATTAAATTAGTATATTGTTTTCTTAGTTAAAATTAATTTAGAACTTAGGTTTATTTTTAATTAATTAGTCTTCATTTTATTTTCATTAATTTAAAACCTTTTCATAAAAAACCCTAAAAATCCTTTTCAAATAAATTACTTTTTTAATTAATTAGTTTAAGTTAATATTATTTAATTTTAATTAATCATTCTTTAATTAGGTCAAGACAAAACCCTTTCATAAAAACAACAAAAATCACTTCTTTTTCCATTTATATTCTTGCATTTTATTTTCAATTTTGTACAATATTCAATACGGTTGTAATAGATAATTAGGTTTAATTTTTTTGCAATCCCCGTTTATAAATTTGTACACCCCCTCCCCTAATGATGTAATAGTGTAGTAATTTTACTTTTCGCAATTTATTGCTTTATATAAATGCTAGTAATTAGGGATTGTATGAGAAGATAAAATCAACAAGCAGTAAATCTTAATCAAAGACTAAACAAAGCATGAAAATCAATACACTTGAACACTAGCACCCCTAGGGTAAAATCCACTTGGCTGCCTTATAAAAATGGCCATATTAGGCATGTGAGGTATCTTAGAAAAAACAAGCAAAATACAAGATCATAGTCCCTCGATGATGCTACCTATGTTGCCTTTTCAAAATGATCTTAGTCCCTAAAGAAAGATGCTAAGATACCTTGCAACATTGCTAATCATGTTTATACGAAGACCCATGCCCGTCCCGTTTACATCCAAAGATAGGGTTACTTACCAAATCAATGGTAAGATAACAATGTCAAAGGAAAAAGGAAATGAACATGAAAGACTTTTGAGTAGGTAGAATATTCCTAGTTACTTGCTCAATTTCAAAACAAAAACATCCTTGCTATTTTCAAAAACAAACACCAACACTTTCAAAAACACCTTTCAAACTTGAAAACATTTTCAAAAGATCAACACTTTGTATACATTCTTACGAACAAGAATCATTACAAAGTTTGCCTAAACGATGGCGCCTTTTCAAAAATACTTTCAAAAACCACACAAAGCACAATTTCAAACAAAAGCAAGTGATCTAGCAAGTAACTAAGAGCCCATGGAAAACTATGGATGAAAAGGGTGCTAATACCTTCCCTTTTCATAATCTACCCCCCGAACTCAAGAAATAATCTCAAAGGTCTTTCCTGTGCTTTTTCACCTTTCCTTTTGGATAAAATAAAAGTCGGTGGCGAGTCATGCTAACCGCAACATTTGCGATAAAATGCAAAACAACCAAGTCAGTTCTCCCACCGTACCACACCAATCCATACGTTTTCAAGGAAAAGTAAAGGTTACAACACACTTACCAAGGTTAAGGAAGCTTTTGGCATAATTTATTTACACATGGAAGCATCCATACGCGTTATGAGTTTTCATTTCAAGAGGTAAGTTTTCTAAACTGTGATATCTTTATTTAAGCATCATTTGCATTTACATTCTAAAGGAAAAATGAAGATATCATGACTATGAAGCTAACCATGTCCTTAAATCTCATTTTAATTGACTGTGTGATGTGAATTTTGGAACTGAGTTTTCTGAAATGTTAGGGTTTCAGTTTGGTGCCAAACAAAATTCGTTTCAATCTTTAATATATAGCTTTTGAAAATTATATCATTGAATTCGTGGTTAAAATTCAAGCAACTTTACTGTTTGCACCTTTTAAAATGGTTGAGAAATGAAGATTTTACAAAATTTGAAAATGATGTTGATGTTGCTGGCGTGAAGAAGAAGATGAAGTTCATCTTCAAATTTTTGAAAACTTGATTTATTATATATTTGTTAGTTGTTGTGTTACTAACGGATGAAATCGTTGTCCCAACAGTAAGAGGAATCGTGCCAAGGCTTTGGTGTTCTAGGGCAAGGGTTTTATCCCTACCTTTGGTATTTTATTTTCTAACATTTTCATTGCAGATCTAGTATAAACCAGGCATACGCGCTCATCATGCGCCTCGTGTTACAACCTTCAGATCTCAATCAATCCAAATTTGATGTTGCTAGCTATTCCCCCACTGTGTATCCCATTGAGCCAGCCACACATATGCCTCCATCTAGCTCCTAGGCTAACGGCTTGGATATTTCTGATTCCATACCCCCCCAATTTTCTTACACTGCAAGCCCATTTTCTTTTTTTTTCTTCTTTTACTTTAATTATTTACTTTTCTTTTTTTAATCAATTTCATTTTTTTTATTTAATCAACAAAAATCACAAAAATCATCTTAAAAAAACTAGACTTAGTTTTTGTGATTAATTAATTTAATTTCTGATAAAATAAAATTAATTCAACTTAATCACATTTTAGTTGTATTTTTAATAATTAATTAGTAGATTAATTAAAATTAGGTTTTTACTATTATTTCACATTATAAATTATTTTTCTAAACAAAAACACCAAAAATATTTTTTTCTAAACACTTTGAACTTTTTTAGGTTTTAACATCTTTCCCTTTCTTTTTTCAATCTCCACGCACTTATTTATTTTTACACCATTATTATAATATTGTAACTGCTAATGATATGTAATAGGTAAACTAGAATTTCTTTACATTTCCCCCCATTTTATGGTTTGTAACTCCTCATCCCCGAAGCGATGTAATAGCGTAGATTATTTTCCGCATTTTTATTTTCCTCACTTGTATATATTTAATTGCTAGATTAATTAGGTGTGCATGGCAAGACGAAAAAAACCAACGTTAGATAACCTAATCTCAAGACTAATAATTGAAACATAAAAAACCTCGCATGTGCGCACCTCTAGGGTTACCCTCACTTGTTGCCTCGAATTTAAACAGTCTTGTCCCTCGAACATGGGATGCTTTAGCAAAGACCCTCGGTAAAAAGAACGTAGTCCCTCGGTGACCCTTCGATGCTGCCTTCAGTAAACGATCTAAGTCCCTTATGAAAATTTCTAAAGCATCTTACAAGTTACCTTCTATGGCTGTACGATGACCCGCGTCGGTCTCTAACATCCAATGATAGGGATTCCTACTAACTAATATTAGGGTAGCACTATCTAAAGGAGGAGGAAAAGAACAAAGACTTTTTTTGAGAAGGTAGAGCACTCATAGTCGCTTCCTCACAAACTTTTCAAAACAAAACATCTTTTCACAAAACAACACTTTCTTTCACAAATATTTTCAAAAAACATATTTTGTATACATTCTCAACGATATGAGAATCATTACAAACTTGCCGCACTTACGCATTTTCAAAATATTTTCAAGCATACACAAACACAAAACATTTCCAAAAAAGTGAGCTAGCGATTAAGAGCCTGTAAATAACTACGGATGAAAAGGGTGCTAACACCTTCCCTTTTCATAACCTACCCCCCTTACTCAGAAAATTCTCAAAAGGTTTTTCTTGTTCTTTTCATCGTTCCTTTATTGGATAAAAGAAAAGTTGGTGGCGACTCTTGCTTTCCGCAAAATTTGCGATAAAATGAAAAACCCTAAAGTCGACTCTCCCACTGTATTACGGAACTTGCGACTCTACTGGGGACAAAACTAAAAGTGGGGTTACCTTTTAGAGCTAGTTCATCTTTATTGCTTTATTTTCTTGTTTTGTATGCTTTATATTTCAGGATATGCTTGGGTTTATTTCTTATATAGATCATATACCTGGATCTAGGGGCATTTTAGATAAGTAGCAATAGATCGTGAAAACTGTACGGTGTAGAACAATATGGTTGAAACAATGGCTATGTTAGTGCGACACATTAGTTGGTGTCGGTGTCCCTTGAGTCAGTCAAGGAGAATGCTAGGCTCCCGCCTGGTGTCATAAGTACTAACTGACCTTAGAACCTTAGTTGACACAAATTAGCCATTAGAAAGTAGTGAGATGGCCAACTTTGGTGCACACTGAAGTTGGTTTATAATCGATGCTATACTCATTGAGATTGGACTCTCGGGATATTTTGGATGAAATTTAGATGCTTGTGCTGAAACAATGCCTGAGAGAAAAATCAGTGATATTGAGATTCCTAGAACCCGGTTAGTTCTTTTAGGACAGGTTGGGCCAACTAAACTCAAGAGCGTACTTACCTATAAACTCCATGCAAGCCTAAACCTAAGGCCTTGTGTGTCTTGTTTGTGTCTGATTAAATTTTTGCGAACATGACATCATGACATCATTACACATGTCATTTTCACTAACCATTTTAGGACCTAGAGATGTATCTTCGTTCTTTATTGTAGGTTCTGGCCTCTACTCACAGAAATACTATCCGGATCAGTTTTGTGAGGATACCTTCTCAACTTAAGGATTTAGTCTCAAAAGTTCTTGAAAGCTCCCAATTCACCAAAAGGCATGATCATCTACTCAGTTTGGTTACCTCGGGTTTTGAAGAAGACATGATGAGTATTTTATTCCAGTTTGTTGATCCTGCACACCACTATTTCATCTTTCCAGATTATCAGTTGGTACCCACAATGGAAGAATTCTCTAAGCTATTGGGAATACATGTTCTTTATCGGATACCTTTCACTGGTTTAGAGAAAGATCCACAACCTAAAGAAATTGCAACAGCCGTACATCTGAAGCAGTCCGACATTGTACCTAATTAGGAAACAAGAAGTGGAGTCAAGGGTTTTCTTGCTAAACTTATGTGCATACCTTTGTCGGAGACATTTTGCATTCTCTTCACACTCGTACTATGAGAAAGAGAGGGACTCTTATGTGTTGCATACCTTTGTATCTAGGTGGTTTATTTCGCACCTTCCCAGATAAGTATTGAATAATGAACAAAGTTTGAGGTGGTCTCAAAGGATGTTGTCGCTCTCTCATTCAGATATTTGTTGGTGTTCCCAATATATGGAAGATGTTACTATCATTGATCAATGTGGGGAATTCCCTAATGTTCCACTCCTTGGCATTAGGGGAGGTATTACCTACAACCCTTCTCTAGCTTTACGCCAATTTGGTTATGCTCGAAGAGATGGTCCTCATGACATGCTTATCCAAGGTATTGTATTCTATTGTGAGAATGATTTTCAACGTTATCGTCAAAGGTTTATACGTGCTTCGGGCATGGTAAACAAGATTGATAGCAACACTTTAGGATAAAAGAATTCCATCCCTTTGGAGCCCTACCTAAAATGGGTACGAGCTCGCGCTCAAAACCTCATAATGCCATATCCAGTTGTTCTTCCAGTGATCATAGAGCCTGTTGTTGAAGGATACGTTTCTCGCACCATCCTCCATCCAGACATGCCCACTAACCTCGAAGAATTGCAGAAGTTCTTGATTCAACTCAGGGAAGAATGGGACACCTTTGAAACTCAATTCTATACAAGTGAAAAGAAAGTGTTGGAGCTCACAAAGCAACTTCACGAGGAGCAAAGCCTTAATGCATACATCGACATGAAGAGGAAGCGTCCATGGGAGACTTGAGTCTTAGGTTTTAGAAGTTCATATTGTTGTCTCGTTGAGACCCTTTTGTTTTCATTGTAAGCCTAAGAGGAAGTTGTAATCTTGAACTTACTAATAAAAATCTTTGTTTTTGTTTCCTCTCGGTTAGCAAATTTAAATCTCCTAAGGTCCTTGAAAACATTGCATTTACATATCATGCATAATTTCATAAATAGGTTTTCCAATACGAATATTATCATCTATTTACTGTTTATTTCAATATAAGATGGCCCTCAAACAAACTGTCAAGGATCTCCAGACTCAGCATGCATAATTTCAAGAGACTCTTTTGAATCTGGCCAAAGGGCAACAAGAGATGATGGCACTCCTCACCAATAAAAATAAGACTAAGAAGCCGGCTATTATCCTAAATATGGGAAGAAGATTCAAAGGTCTTGCTCAACCAGTTCAAGTGGATGTTGTTTCCTCTGAGGAAGACGACAACCAAGAGGAGGATGGCAAAAGTGTCAGGTGAAGGTAAAAATAACCAGGGTTCTGAGGATATTCCTGGAGATGAAGAGTATTTCGATGAACAGTACCCTCCTGTAGATAACAAATACAAGAAATTGGAAGACCGACTCAAAGGTATGGAAACCCAGAAAGTGCTTGGATTGGATTTTGGAGAGCTAGGTCTTATCCCAGGGGTGGTCATCCATCATAAATTCAAGGTCCCTATCTTTGATAAATATGATGGGGTCTCCAATCCCAAAAATCATCTAAGGTCTTATGTTCGAAAAATCCAACCTCATACTGTTGACAGGAAATTATGGGTCCACTTCTGTCAAGAAAGTTTGTCTGGTACTCAATTTGAATGGTTCTACCAGCTGGAAGGAACCAACATTCACACGTGGGAAGACTTGGCTGCTACTTTTTACAAGCAATATCAATATAATGCTGACCTTGCACTGACTCGTGTACAATTGCAAAACATGTCCACGGGCTCGATTAAAGGATTCAAGGAATGCCCATAAGTGGAGAGACTAGCTGGAAGGGTCCAACCTCCCTTGTCTGACTGGGAATTAGTTGATATGTTCATGGGTACTCTGACGAGCCCATTCTTTAACCATCTGATTGGGAGTTCTTCATATGGCTTTACTGAGCTAACTCTGACAAGAGAAAGAGTTGACAGTGGTATTAAGAGTGGGAATTCCAATGGCTGCAACATCTAATGCTGTGAAGAAGTCGTTTGGTGGTAAAAAAGAAACCAATGTTGTTTATGGACAAAAGGGTCGTAGTAAAAATGACTGCCATCGGTCTGTGGGGGTGGTATTGATCTCCAATCCAGCATCTGCTCAACAATCACAACAGGGAAACCATCAAAGTCCAGACGCTTTGTCAAGGTAGTTTACCAAGATCGGCATGCCTTTATCTCAGGCATTACAACATTTGTTAAAGGCTGAACTCATTTCACCGCGGGATCCTCCTCAGAATCCCAACACATCCTCTCCAAAGTACAATCCAAATGCGAGGTGTACCTATTATTCGAACAGTCCTGGGCACGACACCAACAACTTTTGGCCCCTGAAAAGCAAGATTCAAGACATGATCGATAATAAGGAAATTGAGTTTGATCCTCCGGAGATTCCGAACGTGATTACTGCACCTATGCCTAAGAATGACAAAGGAATAAGTGCTATTGAAGATGTTTTGTATGTTGCCTTCGTAAGTGATGTGCTTACTCCTCTCTCAATAGTCAAGGAGAATTTGCTACAAGCCGGTTTATTTCCGGGTTGTGTTAAAGAATGTTATTGCTGTACAGTTCAACCCAATGGTTGTAGGTTACTGAAGAAAGGCGTTCAACGCCTGATGGATGAACATGTAATTTTGATTGAGAGTTCCGTATGCTGAGAATTTGTGTCGACATTTATCTGTCATATATTGTACTCCTTTCAGGATCACTTCCAAGGGTCCTGTAAGGATTACTGTCAATCCAAAAGTTTCTCCTTTAATCATTCCAAAACCTGGGCCCATCCCATATTCCTCGGAGAAGGCTATTCCATAGAATTATAGGTCTGACGTCTATTACCATAGCATCAAACAAGAGTTGTATGACAAAGATGATGAAGAGATCGATCCCAATATTGACAATATTGCGGGGACCAGCAAAATTACTAGACGCAGAAGGATTTTCTCCCCGGAAATATCTCCACCTATTTAAGTCACGATTACCAAGATAACTGTCGAGGCTCGGGGTAAAGAGCCAATGATAGAGCCTGCCCAGATAGAGGCGCCAAAAGAAGTTGCAATCAAGGACACCTCTGGACAAGAGTTGGAAGAGGTTTTGAAAATCATCCGCAAAAGCGACCATAAAATTGTTGAACAGTTGGGGCAGACCCCGTCCAAAATCTCCATGCTATCTTTACTACTGTGTTATGAAGCCCGTGCGCAGCCTTTAATAAAATTCTTGAAGACTGCTCATGTGCCACAATAAATTTCAGCTGATCAACATGGAAGTTACGTAGCAAGTTTAACAACTGATAATGGATTAGGCTTCTCTGGTGCTAACCTGACTCCAAAGGGGAGAAATAATAATAGGTTCCTGCATGTCTCCATTGAATGCAGGGGCACTACATTGGCTCATGTGTTAGTTGATATTGGATCTTCTCTGAATGTTCTGTCAAAGGGCGCTCTTGACATACTGGATTATGAAGGGGTTGTGCTGAAATACAATAACATTATAGTTCGAGCCTTTGACGGGTCCAAAAGAATGGTACGTGCAGAGGTGGATCTTCCTATCAAAGTGGGTTCATAGATCTTTGAATCCACCTTCTATGTAATGGACATCCGTCCAGCTTATTCTTGTCTATTGGGACACCTCTGGATCCATGGGGTAGGTACTGTTACCTCAACTTTGCACCAGAGATTAAAGTATCCTTTGAAAGGGAACATTGTTACTGTCTGCGAAGAAGAGGAGTACATGGTCAGCCATCTAAATTCATTTTGATACATGGAGATGGATGGGGAATTCATTGAGACTCCCTGTCAAACTTTTGAAGTGATTTCCCCTGCTGCTATTAAAGATGTTTCTTCCATTCCAAAGACTACCAAGGTTCCGCACAAGATGGCTTTCTTAAAAGATGCCAAAGGAACTATAGAAGAAAGTGGTTGCACTATTTGGGGTCAGCTTCCTAATATCCCTTACAAATATGACAAGTTTGGTTTGGGCTTTACTGTAGAAGGTCAAAGGGTTGTTCATCGCGGTCGACTTGGAAGACCTCAATTCTGTATAAGCAATAATGGAGTCAACACAATAGAAGATGCTTACAGTGATTGTGACCTTGACAACTGGATCTTTCCTACCAGGGGCAACAGACTCAACAATTGGAAGGCGGAAGAAATCATCTCAATCTCCTTTAGTCAGGAATCCAAATCCACTCTGGATCTCATTCATAATGATTATTCTATTACCGCTTATGACTTTGAAAAATCGATCTTCCAAGCCGAGGACGAAGGTGAGGAAGATTTTGAAATACCTGAAGAACTTGCCTGACTCTTAATACAAGAAGAAAATGTTATCCAACCGCACGAAGAGCCAATCGAAGTGGTAAACTTGGGTTTTGAGATAGACAAAAAAGAGGTCAAGATAGGCACCAACTTAGAGGGAAGTGTCAAGAACATATTGATTCAGATGTTACACAACTATGTTGAGATCTTTGCTTGGTCGTACAAAGATATGCCAGGGATTGACATTAATATTATGGTTCATCGTCTGCCGATGAAAGAGGGTTATTCTCCGGTTAAATAGAAGGTTCGTCACATGCATCCTGAAATGTCAGAAAAGATCAAAGCCAAGGTTATGAAACAATTCAATGCAGGGTTCTTAGAAGTGACGTCATATCCTCAATGAGTTTCTAATGTTGTTCCGGTACCAAAGAAAGATGGCAAGGTACGTATGTGTGTATATTATAGGGATCTGAATAGGGCGAGCCCCAAAGATGACTTCCCACTACCACATATTGACGTCTTGGTCGACAAAACCGCTCAACACAAGGTATTCTCCTTCATGTATGGTTTCTTGAGTTATAATCAGATCAAGATGGCGCCTGAAGACATGGAGAAAATAACCTTCATCACACAGTGGGGCACTTTCTGCTATAAAGTTATGCCTTTTGGGTTAAAGAACGTTGGGGAAACTTATCAGCATACCATGGTAGCTTTATTTCATGACATGATTTATCATAGATAGAGGCATACATCGACTATATGATAGCTAGATCACAGACTGAAGAAGAACATCTTGATCATTTGCATAAATTATTTGAAAGATTGAAGAAATACAAGTTGAGGTTGAATCCAAACAAATGCACCTTTGGGGTGAGGTGTGGAAAACTCCTAGGTTTCGTCGTCAGTGGTAAAGGTATTGAAGTTGATCTCGCAAAAGTTAAAGCTATTCAAGAAATGTTGGTTCCCCGTACTGAGAAGGAAGTCAGAGGTTTCTTAGATCGAATGAATTACATTGTCTGATTCATTTCTCATTTGACTGCTACCTATGAGCCAATATTCAAGCTGCCGAAGAAAGATCAAGTAGTAAAATGGAACGACGACTGTCAAATAGACTTTGATAAAATCATGGAGTACTTACAAGAACCTCTGATTCTGATTATACTAGTTGAAGGAAGACCTTTAATCATGTACCTAACAGTGTTAGAGAACTCAATGGGGTGTGTACTGGGGAATCATGACGAGTCTGGTCCAAAAGAGCATGCAACATAGTACCTTAGAAAAAAGTTTACCGACTGTGAAACAAGATATTCACTGCTCGAGAAAACTTGCTACGCTTTGGCATGGGCTTCTCGCCGACTAAGACAGTATATGTTGATCCATACTATTTTATTGATATCTAAGATGGATCCCATCAAATGAATATTTGAGAGGCCAGCTCTCTCCAAAAGAGTAGGCCGATGGAAAATGATCTTAACAGAATATGACATTCAGTACACAACTCAAAAAGCAATTAAAGGAAGTGTACTGGCAGATCATTTGGCACATCAAGCTGTAGATGACTATTAGTCTATGAATTTTGAATTCCCAGATGAGAACATTATGCTAGTTATGGATTATGAAGAGCTTGGACCGTATGAAGGACCTGAGCTAGGATCACAATGGACTATGGTTTTTAATGGAGCTTATAATGCACTTGGCAACAGGATCGGTGTTGTAATTATCTCTCCCCATGGTTTCCATACACCCTTCACCTCCAGACTTTGCTTTGACTGCACCAACAATATGGATGAGTACGAAGCGTGCATCATGGGTATTAAAGCTGCTATTAACGTGAGAATCAAATTCCTGAGCATATATGGGGATTCGGCCTTGGTAATCAGTCAGGTCAAGGGAGAATGGGATATGATCTAAATCTTATCCCTTACCGAGAACATGTGCTAACCTTGACTCTGTACTTTGAAGAGATTACTTTTAAGCATATCCCAAGAGAAGAGAATCAGTTGGTGGACACATTAGCTACCATGTTATCCATGTTGAAAGTCAGATGGAACAATGAGGCTGCCAGAATTACCATTGAAAGATTCAACGAACTGACACATTGCTACAAAATTGATACTGACGGAGTAGAAGAAAAACCTTGATTTCATGAAGTGAACAGGTACCTTGATGCTCAACAATACCCTGAAGGGGCATCGATAAATGACGAGAAATTCCTACAGAGGTTCTCAGCAAAGTTCTGTTTGAGCAATGGAATTTTATACAAGCGTATCATGATTTAACTTTGCTTCGTTGTGTGGACATAAAGGAAGTAGAGAAAATTATGGAGGATATGCATGAATGCATCTTTGGTACTCACTCCAACGAGCATAATATGGATAAAATTATTCTAAGACCGGGTTACTATTGGTCGACTATGGAAACTGATTGTCACCACCACTGAGAACTTGTCATAAGTGCCAAATTTATGCTGATAAAGTTCATGTGCCTCTAGTACCTTTGAACATCATGACTGCTCCTTGGCCATTAGCAATATGGGGTATTGATATGATCTGAGAAATCAAGCCTAATGCTTCTAACATACATCACTTCATTCTCTTCACCATTGACTACTTCACAAAATGGGTTGAAGCAGACTCGTTTGCCTCTGTTACTAAGAATGTGGTCGCCTGGTTCATAAAACATAACCTTATCTGCCAGTATGGCATCCCCGAGAGAATCATCCCGTACAATGGTGCCAACCTCACGAACACTATCATCACTAATATCTACACGCAGTTCAAGATCAAGCACCACAACTCTTCTCCGTATCGACCAAAGATGAACGGCGCAGTAGAAGCCGCCAATAAGAATATTAAGAATATTATACAAAAGATGTAGCAGTAGAAATGTTTAAGACTAAGCCATTGGATTGACTAGACTTTTACAAATAAAAATAAAAAATGCCACTGTGCTTTATTGTTTCCAAAGGAATGGGAAAAGAGCGAATAACCCAAAAAAAGGGGGAAAGATTCAAGGTAAAGGGGTTGGTTATGCAAAGGGAAGGTATTATCACCCTAAACATCTATGGTACTCCGCAGGAACCGCTTTGTAAAATTTGTATATTTTGGATATAAAATGTTGTATAAAAATAGATGGTGGAGGTGAGAAAAGAAATATTTTTTTATGATTTTTGCATCCGCCGCGGTTGCGAACATTTAGCGCCTACGTACCACCTTCTATTCAATAGGGGATCAGGGTACACATAGTTCACCTTTAAAAATTTAAAACACATGTGTGTTGGTTAATTTTATGAGATAAGACACCATCGTCATTGTCCGTGTGGAAAACATACTTATTACCCACAATCATGAGAAATGAGAATTTGAAATCAACAATGCCTCACTCAACACCCAAGTGGAAAATATCTCACTTCACTACATATTGTAGAAGTATAATTGTTTAAATAACTACAAGGATTGACAAGAGTCTAATCTTTTGAGAAAATTTTAAAGATAAGAGCCAAAATGGCAAAATGGTTTGAATAAGATTGATTGACTTTTAGTATTCTCACAAAAATGTCAAGGTATTATTAAGTTGATTGAAATTTATTTAAGAAAATGTTTTTAAAAATGCATGGACCTAAGTCCAAGTTTATTATTAAAGTGGTTCAAGTTTATAAACAAGAAGAGTTTTCAAAAGGAGGGAGAAGATTTTTGAAATTAAAGAAGATGGGAGGAGATGAAGGGACTATCCTAAAGCATAAGGTAAAAGCATGGGAGAAGAACCATATAACTAATAAGAAGGCAATAATTGACATTATGAGTCAAGATAGAATTCCCATTATTTGGATTGAAACCAAGCAAGCAAAGATACTAGACCTCTTGAGAAGACCAAACTTCAAATGTAATAAATCTTCACAAAAATTGGGCAGAGTAACGGCTGTATACGTGTGAATTCCAGATTACAAACAAAGTAGGTAATCACAATAACCCGCACAGAAAATAAACAAGCAACCCAATGTCTTGAGGTAAACCCTAAGAACTCCGGACAAAATATTAATTAAGGTCACAAGGTCTCCAACATAGGCCAAGGTCTCTAATCATAAGTCCAAGAAGTCCAATACTCCATAATGCCAAGGATAGTAACCAAATAGTCCAAGTAAAATTAAAGTTTTTTTATGGTTCATGTTGATTATTAAGTATCTTCAAAAAGAAAAGAAAGGCTCAAGTGAGCAAAATAAAAAAAGACATAAACGTAAATGCTCAAGTGAGCAAAGATGAAAATAGCATGAAATGTAAATGCTAAAATAAATGGGGCATAAAGTAAAAGCATAAAAATAAAAGCATAAAATAAAGTCAATTGTTAGAAGTTAATGGTTAGTTGGATGACCATATTGAAACTTGCATTTAGAACTCATTAGAGGATTGGTAGAACCAAAGGCTCTCAATAACAAGTTGCATGTGCTTTATGTCAAGTATATCATCCATTTAAGAATCCTCAAGGCAACATTTAATGACCAATGATGTTTAAGTGATCCGCATTGATCAAAATTGATGAAGATCCATTGGAGGAATGGTAGAACCAAAGCCTCCTAACAATGAATCTCAAGGTTATTGGATCAAAGGGTTCAAATTAACATACTTGGGCTTGAAAACATAGGTTTGGGCCACAAATGGTTATTTTCTCGAATCGGGACAAAATTTAGCGCTATGTTAAGCAATCGTAAGTGGACTTATGTAGAAGTCGCACCTATTTTAAGGTCGGTCAATAGCAATCTATATACTTCATGTTTGGATAAATTATATAGAGATCATCATCCCATAACATGTAGCACAAATAAAAAAGAAAGGGATAATATGAAGAGGGAGGGGAATGATAAGCTAATTTGTATCACTACCTTAAATTTCTTTCATCTTTAAATTCAATCACTCATCTCAATGGATTAAAGTACTAAACATATCATTAATCCAAAGTACCAAAAATGATATGAATAATTCACTCTTTGGTAGATTTGAATTAATGAACATTTATCAAACTTCATCTACACCCAAAGTCCATTGAATTTAAAGATAAATTAGACATTTAAAATTGCAATCCAAATCAACAATCAAAAGGAGTGAGTAGAAAAAGATAGATGGATCAAAACAACCCGAAAACAAGGCAGAAAAAGCATTTTGACACTGTTACAAGTGATTGCACTCTGGCAGCAATAGATTGCATCAGTGCATTTTTTCAAAAAAAATTGAATTTCATTCTGTGACAATCGATTGCGTTGTTACAACAATCGATTGCACCCTGTTAAAATCAGAAAAACATCATTTCAAAAGGCCAAATTCTAGTTCAAACTTTCCATCAAACACCTTATGATTATAGATTCAATTAGGCACGAAAATTCCATCAAATTATGAGAAAATTGAACCAATGGAATCACAAAGCAATGCTCAATGAATCAAACCATAAGATCAACAAGAGATCACATTGTGAAAGATGAAAAATCCAACTTACCAATGGTAGATCTAGAGAATTATCAAAACAACTTGAAGAATTTGCTTCAATTCAACCCCAAGAATCAATTGCCCAAGCTTGGATGTAGAGAATTGACAAAGAAAAATTGTTTGAATGAAGGTTTAACTTAAAGGTTAGTAAGATTCAATGCAAAGCTTACTAACTTTTTTTGAAAATAGAGCTTTGATTGAATTTGGTAGATGGAGAGAGTTGAGAGATTTTTTAGCAAGGTGGATTTGGCTATCAAAAGCTTGAGATTTGAATGAAATGAGGGCTCTATTTATAGAGTTTTGGCTTTGGATTAGTGGTGGTTTGGAGTTTGGTTTGGGAAATGAAATTAGGCTTGGTAATTAATTCTTGGAGCCAAAATTTGAATTAATGATATATCTTTCAAAAAATGAAAATTTGGAGCCAAAATTTGAATTAATGATATATCTTTCAAAAAATGAAAAATTGGCACAAAAATTTGAATTAATGATATATATTTCAAAAATGAAGAAAAATTGGAGCCAAAATTGACAAGCTTGAAATTGCTGATTTTTTTCCAAATTTTCTCTCTGTGCAATCGATTTCACTCTGGGCTCAATCAATTGCATCAGTGTATTTTTTCAAAAATGGCGCAAAATGCACTCTTTGCAATCGATTGCACTCTAAGATCAATCGATTGTACAGTGAAAAAATGATTTTTTTTAAATTATTTATCTTTGCAAATAGGTATTTTAGAGAAATAATACTGGAAAACCTTATTTGTCAGATGCTTTGACTCGGTGCCTACAAAACACAAATATTCAAAGACAAATATTTTTTATATTTTGATTAGAAGTTAGTCAACAACACATATACAAAATACACAACTAAGGTTCTTGGAGATCCCTCAAGAGCAAACTTAAAGATAGGAGATAGAAAAAGAGGAAGAACCAACCCTAATGTGATCTTGTTATGATCGAGTTGATATGATATGATAGGGGAATCTTATGGGCAAAAATTGGGATACAACAACTGCCTTTATTTAAGTGTCTTCTATCTGGAGATGCGAAGATTAAAAATCTTCGTGTTGACGCGATTGGAGATACTTAAATATAAAACAAGCCCTATTTTTGGTCCTAAGATGCCATGCAATGCTTATGATTATGAATGCAGATGAATAAGTCTAAAGGGATGCAAGATACCACTAGAGATGTAGCAAAGGAAACAAGGATCAAAAGAGAAACCCGACCAGGAAAATAAATCACTGGTGAGCAAAAAACCTGACTCTATTGGGGTAAATCCCAAAGAGGGGATAAGGTGTCATCGACTTAAAGATTGAGGAGAGACAATAAAGGATAAAAGTGATCGACCAATGATTATGAACTACCAACTCAATAGTCGAAGGTAGAAGATCAAAGAGATACTGACTCACAGATGACGGTAAACTACCAACTCATAGTTGAAGGTATAAGATTAAAAAGATACTGCCTTATAGATGACGGTAAACTACCAACTCAATAGTTGAAGATAGAAGACCAAAAAGATATCGACTTATAGATGATGGTAAACTACCAACTCAATGATTGAAGGTAGAAGATCAAAAAGATACCGACTCATAGATGACGGTGAACTACCAACTCAATAGTTGAAGGTAGAAGATAAAAAAGATACCGGCTCATAGATGACAGTAAACTACCAACTCAATGGTTGAAGGTAGAAGATCAAAAAGATACTGACTCACAGATGACAGTAAACTACCAACTCAATAGTTGAAGGTAAAAGATCAAAAAGATACTGACTCACAAATGACGGTAAACTACTAACTCAATAGTTGAAGGTAGAAGATCAAAAATATACCGACTCATAGATGACAGTAAACTACCAACTTAATGATTGAAGGTAGAATATCATAAAAAGATACTGACTCACAGATGACGGTAAACTACCAACACAATAGTTGAAGGTAGAAGATAAAAAAGATACCGACTCATAGATCATGGTGAACTACCAACTCAATAGTTGAAGGTAGAAGATCAAAAAGATACCGAATCACAGATGACGGTGAACTACCAACTCAACAGTTGAAGGTAGAAGATCAAAAAGATACCGACTCACAGATGTCGGTAAACTACCAACTCAATAGTTGACGGTAGAAGATTAAAAAGATATCAGCTCTTAGATGACGATAAACTACCAACTCAATGGTTGAAGGTAGAATATCAAAAAGATACCGACTCACAAATAACAGTAAACTACCAACTCAATAGTTAAAGGTAGAAGATCAAAAAGATACCGAATCATAGATGACGGTGAACTACTAGCTCAATAGTTGAAGGTAGAGGATCAAAAAGATACTGAATCATTGATAACAGTAAACTACCAACTCAATAGTTGAAGGTAGAAGATAAAAAAGATATCGACTCATAGATGAAGGTAGACTACCAACTCAATAGTTAAATGTAGAAAAAACGTATTGATAATAACAAGTTTCCCCAAAATTCTGGCGTTTCACCTAGAACGGGTCTCAACTTCTTCTTTAACCAAGGAATTCTGCCTGGAAAGGGTAATATAAATTATCTCAAATAAAGAGACCGCCACTTGTAAATATTTCTCATTGAACTGTCTCTATCATTTTGAAAAGACATGCCATCCATTGGAATTCTGGCGTTTCACCTAGAACAGGTCTTAACTTCTTGTTTAACCAAGGCATTCCGCCTGGAAAGGCTAATATAAATTATCTCAAATAAAGAGACCGCCACTTGTAAATATTTCTCAATGAACTGTCTCTATCATATTGAAAAGACATGCCATCCATTAGAGTAATTTGACAATGAACTGCAAATTATCCACTCATAGAGAAGATAGCAAAAAAGTAACATCGACTTTTACCGGGAAGGAATGGTAAAATAATATCGATAAATACCAATATTAGGGGTGGTAATAAATGATTGGAACCAGTATTTATCACTGGAAACAAAATAACTTCTTCAGATCAAAGTGAATCTCAATGACGAACTATCTCCCATAATGACGAGACTACCATCCATCGAAAAAAGATCTCACCGACGAACTATCTCCCATAATGACGAGACTACCATTTGTCGGAGTACAAACAAATCTTCTCAGAGAAATAACAGACTCAATGGGGAAGTACAAGTTGCTCAAATAAAGATACATGTTACTCGCTGTTATAGGAAGGATTGTAAAAAGATGACTTCTTGGAGAGAGAAATATGGCTTCCTGGGGAAAGAAATATGGCTTCCTAGGGAAATGCCAACATACTCCTGTTTAGAAGCTAAAGTTTCTCGTGCCAAAATAAATGCACATCATCAAACACGGGCTCAAAGCTTACAGAAATCCAAAGTAATAATATTGCTCGGGATCACAGATTCAAACCAGAAATAAACTGGAATGAAACAGGAAACCGTAATACATCCTTTGAGAAATAAACTCAAGTGGGAATATCAAATCCATACAAAGAGTTGTACTGGAAGGATGAAGCAAAAATATTCAATGAGGGATAACTCAGTGGGGAAATTGAAAGAATATACACTTTCTGCTTAAGGTTGACACTCTATTGGAGAGAGGATAACACAACTCTGCAAAACAGGGTAATATGTCAACAAAAAATTAATGAATTCCAATGAGCAATGATTTTCTAAATTCAACTATGCATGATGTATGTATGAATGTATGAGTGTTATTATGTATATGCTGACAAAACAGACAAATAACACTGGGGATAACCAGACAAAACCAACTCGGGTAATGTCAATACTCAGCTAAATCACATCCAAGATGAAACTTTTATAAGAAAGTAAGCACCAACTGAGGAAACAAGTTCCCACTTCACGACTTAACTTCAATGGGAAGGAACATAATCCGAAAGTAATCGCATCACAGCGACAAATCAGTACAGATACAGGGATATAACATCCTCCTCCAGGCTTCACCGGGGAATAACACACAAACTTCAATGGGGTAAACAAATGCTTCACGGTATGTACTTCTACTGAGTATTATAATACTGATTTTAATAAGGCAGATGAAAACTATATCGTCAAAACATCAACTAAGGATCTCGTGCTGACTTCATTAGGGAAATATCATACAGACTTCACTAGGGGAGATAGTGCCTCATCATTGAGATATCAACTGGAGACCTCGCGCTGACTACATTGGGGATGATAACTCTGCATCATCGAGGGGAAACCAAGATAAATTATTCAATAATGAGAACGAGTATTGCACCCACTTCTCTGGGGAGAAAGTATGAAACCTCATGGGGATAACAACTTGGGGAGTTAAGAAGTCAAACATTACAGCAAGAAATCAAACTTATGGGGATTTTAAATCAAACCCGACACTTGGCGGGTGAAAACCCAAAAAGTTGACAACTGTCTCAACACTTCTTAGAAAAGGTATTGCCCTGGCCTAGTTTCCTGGGAAATGAATACCATTAATAATTCCAACACTGCCAAAAAGAGCGACATTTTGCAAATAGTTCCATCTCAGCACGCAAGGGGAGAAAGAACTTTCGTCATATGAGTGAAAACCTCAATGGGGAATTTGGGATAGAGGCTTCAGACCATGCAAACCCAAAAATCAAACAAAATGAACCAAGACTTGACCGGGGACAATGGGATCACAAACCCAATAACGCACCATACATCAATTGGTATCATCTCCAACCACCTGAGAAATACGAGAAGGTCATACGCACACCAGCGAAAGTGACCAGGGAGAACCTTCTTTGGGAATCAAGAAGTTAACATTATAGTAAGAAGTCAAAATTATGGGGATTTAAAATCAAACTCAACACTTGGTGAGAGAAAACCCTAAAAGTTGACAATTGTCTCAACATTTCTTAGAAAAGATAATGCACTTGTCTAGCTACTTAGGGAGCACATAACAACAATAATGTTGTAACCGGAGGGGGAAATACTCTACAAGAGATTTCATATAAATTCTAAATATAAAAAAGGGAGAAACAACTCCATCAAATGAGTAAAGGCTTCGTAGCTCTTTTTAACCTCTGTTTGATCACCACCTGGCTGGGTAAAGAATCACACTCAGCTGGAGAAGTCTGCAACAAGACTGGAAAAATAGGATTATAAACCCAACACCATAACACAACCTTTAGGAAACCCTTTAATTGATCAAAAATTGTTAGAGGAAGCCATCCATACATCTACAAAACAGATCACAAGAAACAATATTGCTTGAGGAAGATTCTCGGCTTAGGGTAGACATAGCAGCTATCTTGACGAAATCTGGATATGCCCTTGGAAACCAATATGGTGTTCCAAGCTCACCGTGTTGATCAAGGTAACTTTCATAACTTGCCTTTGGCTACATGCTTTTAAGATAAAATTTATGATCAAATGGCTTCTAGAGATTTTTCGAATCTCGACGTAATTGCCCTACATTGGCTGAATGTTGCATCATTTTTGCTCTGCAACTCTTCTCGACAACATGCCTTTTACTGATACTCAAATGTAAACTTCCATGATATCAAGCAGTTATTTTACAAGCAGAAAATGTATATTCTAAGAATGAAAATTCTAATGCAACAATTATGTAAGTCTTAAAGATTTTATTTGAAAAGATATCGCTAAGCCTTGTGGATGAATCACTAGCTAGGATGCGACATGGATTTTTTGTATGAAAGATAAAAAAAGAAATAGGAGACCAATCGCAATATTTTAGAAACATTAACGGGAGTCAGGAAACACTATCTCATTGGAGTATGCTTTCGAGATAAACCTTTTTTCAATTAGGACTTTTGAGGGTTGTAACATGGTCTGGTTCACGATTTTAGAAGAAAAGATTTAAGGCTAAAAAATATTTGGTGCCCACCCCCTTCATGATGTTCTTCAGTCCTAATTTCAGTTAACCTGTCATGAACATAATATCTCAAAAGAAATTTCAAGATGGTTGAGTAATCAAACAAGGTTTTCTTTGGACATGCAAGTCACTTATTCCTGCTTCTTTTGGGTTTCTTGTCACACGTCTCTGTTCATTTCTGAGGATTTCACACTGTAATCCTTTATCAAATTTCAGGCTTTCCATTTCTTCCTTTTTTTCTGGACAAATTCCTTTTGACTTTGACCCTGAAGTGCAGCGGGATGCGCTGACTTTTGCCTAAGCGACTTGTTTTTTCAAGTTCCGACTTAGCGGGGCTTTTTGTCTCTTTCTTTTTTTATCATCATTTTTTATTTATTATTTTTTATTCATATCATCTTTTTCTTTTTTCTTTTTGAACATGTCGCGTGACTTTGAGTCGTTTGTGATTTGTTGGAAGAATTGTGACTGCCCTATTTCTGGGTAGATGAAAGATAACCATTGTTGTATTGTCATTTGTTGATCTCCTGGTGTGCGAGAGATAACCATTAAGATATCGTCAATTGACGCACCCTCCTGATAAGTGAAGATTAACCATTGCGGTTTTTACTTTCCTCAACCTTTCGAGGGATAACCATTGTTGTATCCTTAGATGCACACTCTTGATAAGATTTGAATACTCAATCAGATTAACTAAACACTACCCTGTCCCGGGTTAAAAATGAGGGTTTTTTCTGAATAGAAAAAGAAACTCCTACTTCAAGGCTCAAAGGGGTTAACAAAGGTTTCACTCCCTTATATCTCCGGTGTTTGGGAATTTGAAACAATGCATATACATCACCAGTAGAGTTTTATCCAAAAGCATACAACCAGAATATTTGTGTTTTAATATCATCATCATCCGTCCAATCTCTGCCTAGGCGAGAGAATGAGTATCAAGTTGGTATCATAAAGAAATTTAAAATTGAAAACAAATATGAGTGAAATGGATGAACTTCTTCAAGGCAAACATACTTGTTGTATTAAGATTAAACATTCAAATGCAAACAAGTTCTCTCACGCAAACAGTGCAATGGTAAACAAGAAAAATTACAAATGAGAAAGCAGTAAAAATGCTAGTAAATTGAGAAGGCTAATCATCCTTAAACTCCAAGGTATCCTTCAATCATGTTTGAGCAGTGGGTTAACATCTTTGAAGGATAAGATACCACTCTTTATCAACTTTTGTACTTCTATCTTCAATGGAAAACAATTCTCAATGTCATGCCCAGGGGCGCCTTGGTGAAAATCACATAAAGCATTAGCCTTGTACCACCAAGGAATTACTTCTATGAACAAAGGGATGACAGGAGAAACATGTTGATTTTGACAATAATTGTTTCTTCCTCTGTTTCTCTTCTTAGAAAATTTAGTATCAAACTTCTTCAAACCACTAGCTGAGCCACCATCTTTAGATAAACATCCCTTTCGGACATCCTCTTCTAGAAGCACTCCCATATTCACTTTTTCAGGAAAATCACTGGGCGTATTGACTATCACCTTCTCAAGAAAGAATGACTTCAGAGTTTCTGTGAAGACCTTTGCCATCTCTTCTTCCTTCTTAGAAGGATTGACTTGGGCAGCAACCAAAGTTTTAACCAAAGCAGTTAGATACTCCATACCAGCCTTCAAAGTAGTTACCTCTTTGTGGAGTTCAAAGATCTCTTCCTTAATGTTTTCCATCTTCTCTTAGCACGAGTGTAGCACTGACACGATAACTTGACTTATGAAGACAAAGAGCAGATGATAAGACTCCGGGAAACTCTCAAAATCAAGACAAAAGTGAGAATGATGCATGATATGCAATGCATATGATTGTTTAAAAGTTTTAAAACCCACTGTGATACGGTGGCCAGAACCGGGACTTGTTTCCTTTTTTAGGAATTGCTGGTTTGCGTTTTGCGTTTGTGTTGGCAAAATGTCGCGGTAAGCAAGAGTCGCCACCGACTATTATTTTATCCAACAAGGAAAGGAAAAAAGCACAGAAAAATTCCTTTTTCGAGATATTTTTGAGTACGGGGGGTAGATTATAGAAAGGGAAGGTATTAGCACCCTTTCTATCCGTAGTTATCTACGGGCTCTTAGGTACTTGCTCATCATTTTCAAAATTTCTTCTTTGTGTTTGTGTGCTTTGAAAACTTTTTGTTTTGACTTCGATTTAACTCTTGCTTCTGTCTTCAAGAGTGTTACGAAGTGTTTTTGAAAACATTATTTTGAAAGGAGTGTAAGTGTGAAAAAGTTTGTTTGGGTTGAGCAAGTATTTAAGAACTAATCTACCTACTCGGAAAAAAAAAGAATTATTCTATGTTTGTTTCCTTTAGACAATGCCATCCCACTATTAGTGAGTAGGTAGCACCATCGTTGGAGTTTGAGGGTCAATTCGAAAAGGGACGTACGGTCACTAAAGCAATGTTAGGACGTCTTAGTAGTAACCCTAATGTCTTAGATCAATTATCCTAGGCAACAATATCGGATGCAACCTTTCCGAGGAAACTTTGATCTTTGGACAAAAGGATGACCACTAAAGCATCCTATACTCAATGACCAATTACCAAAGGCAACCAAGTGGGAGTGTACCCTAGGAGTGCGCATGTGCGAGTGATCCAATTTCAGATTATTTATCTTTGCACATTTTAGGGTTATCTAACCGTTTTAAAGTTAATCATACATTCTTGTCATGCATCCTAATATCATACATCTAACAGTTAATATTTTGCGGAATTTAAAGTGCGGAAATTAAAGCTAAGCTATTACAAGGCTTCGGGTATTTACATAGCCAAAAACAAACCCTTAAGAAATAAAGCGATAAATGAAAATAAATATCCTAATTAAGCTATTACAACTAGTAGGCAGTTACATCAATATGGTAAATAATAAAACAAATAAAGCGCGCGCGATGCAATTAGAATGATAAGAAAAATTAGGGTTTTGACCCTTTTTGACCTAATTAAAAGAAAAATGTTTTTGTTGTTTTTAATACTTTTAAAGAAAAGAATTAAGTTTTTAAGTTAAATACAAAATAATTAGTTAATTAA
Source organism: Vicia faba (assembly GCA_948472305.1). Taxonomy (NCBI): domain Eukaryota; kingdom Viridiplantae; phylum Streptophyta; class Magnoliopsida; order Fabales; family Fabaceae; genus Vicia; species Vicia faba. The sequence goes on along the minus strand of OX451738.1, from coordinate 50,796,154 downwards.
ATTAATTCATGAAAATAAATAAATGGCCTATTTTTTGTGTTTTTGTTATTTTTAAGAAAAGAAAATATAATTAAATTAGAAATAAAACCCTAATTGTTCTAATTATTTTAATTATTTACAAAAAAAAACAATTAAAGTTACCTAAAATTAACAACCTAATTAAATTAATTAAATTTTTGTATAAAAAATAAATGTCCTAAATATAATTGGATGAAAAATATTATTGTGATTTTTTTGATAAAAAGAAAATAATTTTGTGTTAATGAATAAAATAAATAAATAAATTAAATAAAATATAAAAAGAAAAGGAATAAGGAACTTGGGCCTGCAATCAGTAGTTTGAGGGGGGGGGGGTGAAAATCAGATTTTTGGGCCTAAAACATGGTGGTCCATGTTGACCTGCTGGATAACATGCTTTGTGTTGACTAGGCTTCAGGATGGTCCCTCCTTGCTGGCCTTCAGATCTGACTTGTTGGTGATCTGATTGGTTAGGAGTTGATGCCCTATGGTAGTCTTCATGCCTTGTGGAACATGGGATCTATAGAAAGAATTCAGAAAAAAATGCAAATGTTGGAGGCAGGGGTCGAACCCCTGACCTTAAGCTCCCTAACACCTTAACGCTTTCCTGGCTACCATTGGGCCATTTATGTTAGTTGTTTAAATAATACAAAACAATTATTATATTATAAACAAGCGTAATATAGAAAAACTCGCGCGAAAATTCAAATGGACGAGTGGTTGTTTGCCATGACACCTTCTTCCTCCTGGCTCCATTGGTAAAAGTCTCAGACTTTTACCTACGGATGTTTTTTCGTCACTACAAGTCCTGTAAATCTCAAAACTCAATACAAGCGTGATAAACAAAAACGAAGGCCATGGATACCTTCGTTTGGACCTGCTGAGTTCAATGGTGGCCCTTTCATGGCCCAATTTTGCCTGTAAACGAAAATCCCAAATCGAAGCAAGAAACCCTAATAATGGTGAAATCCAGTATAGGCCATGAAAAATCAATTGAATATTACAAAAAGCTTGCAAATATGATGGTGAACATGAGTATATGATTAGAATGTGATGAATGTGCAAGAATTATGTAAACCGAATTCAAGAAAAGTGCAGTATCGTGAATGCCTTACAGCGAGTTTCAGGGCTTGGGAACACTTGTTCTTGATTGCTTTCGCTTGCTTACACTCCCAGGAAGGGATTGGGACAGCTAGAAGGCCTTGAGGATGCTTGGAAGTATCAATTCATGTTTTCACTTTTTTGGTATTTTTTCAAGTTTGGTTCTGGTTCATACGCCTCTCTTTGGGTCTGCACACGTTCTTTATGTATTGAGGAATGGATTAGGGTTGAAAGAATGATCATAATCTTCCTCCATTATTGATTTTGATTTTGATTTGATACACTTTGAATATCTTTCTAAAATTAGGAAAATTCAATCTTTTTGTGCACTCCAAGCCTTTACACGAATTCAAATACTTGCCAACTGTATTTTAGACCTGAAACAAGTGCAAAATCTTGGGTTTTCAATGCTTTAGATTTTTTCATGATTTATTTTGATTAAAATTGATTTAATTCAAATAAATATCAAGATAAATAATAAAAATAAGATAATGACAAGTGGCAAAGGCTAGGGCTCGTGGATCATGTTCCCAACTCAAAACAAGTGAAAAAGATTGGGCCCATTTGGAAAAAATTGCAATTTTAGGCATAGTTAACTTTTGGCAATTTTGCAAAAAAGGTCAACTTCACCAATGCATAACTTCCTCAATTTTAATTTTTTGAAGGTTTTCTTTGACTTTTTAGAAAGCTTGAGATGTCCTCTAAGCAACCCTTTTGGTATCATCACAATTTGATATTCCATGCTTATGTATGAAGCTTTGACAAAAAAAGTGTTTTTGTTGACTTTTCAAAATGACCTATAATGTCCAAATTCATAACTTCTTGTGAGTGCATATTTTGAACTTGAGACCTGAAGATGGATTGTAGAGCATGGAATCCTCTTCAAAATGAGCTTTGGATGGGTCATTTCTCATAAAGTATGAGAATGTTATGCTTGGTCAAAGTTGAGTTGACTTTTCCTGCAAAACCCTAACTTAGCAACTTTTGGTTCTTGAGGAATTATGAGCAATCCTTGATGAATCATGATCAACCCTTGATGAAATGATGAAATATACTTAAAAATGAGGATGTTGACCAAAAATCTTGAAGTTTGATTATATGTAGGCCACAATTGACTTTTGCCCTAGCATAGTTGATTTTCAAGCCTTTGAGCAATTGACTGAGCAAACTTTCTCTGTAGGGCTTGAAACTTGACATGGATGATCTTGAGAACATATTAGGACATTGGTGAGAATTTGGGATCCCTTGGACTCAAGTATCTTGATGTAACATGAAACCCTAATTTGAGGTAGACTGTCTTAGGAGAGAGCTTGTCTGGTCAACCCTTGGACTTCCTTGAGCAATTTGAGGATCTTTCTTGAAATGTTTTGAAAAATATGGGAGGGAAAATTTTGGGGTACAACAGCTGCCCCTGTTCAATCTTCTTAAACCCGAGGATGTAGATTGGCTTGCTTGCCTTTCGTGATCTGAAGGTGGAAGATGATTGAACATTAGAGTGCCCATAAATTTGCACTCGCATGAAGTGGTATTCGTCTTGCGGTGCCGGGAATGGGCTTACAGATGCCATTTGGAAACTGCCGACGGGGAATGGGCTTAAAGATGTCATCTGAAGGAGTGTTGATCGCATAAGAGATTCCTTAGCGAGAGTTTGTATACCTGTTGTTGAGGAAGATTCCGTTGGGGAATGTTGATCTCTGTCTTGAGAGAAGTAGAATTTTAGGAGCTCCGGTCGTCCGTTATTCTATTGGGGAATCATCTCTGTTTTGAGAAAGGTTGAATTTTAGGAACTTCGGTCGTCCGTTATTCTTGTCGAGGAATCGTCTCTTTGTCGAAGAGGTGAAAATGAACTATTATTTGGTCGTGATCCAGGCTTCATAGTGAAAAGACCGACTGCTATCTGGTCGTAATCCAGGCTTTACAGTGACTTACTGGGGAGATGAGATTAAACTTGCTATCTGGTCGTGGTCCAGGCTTCGCAATTTCTCGATTCTTATCTGGTCGTAATCCAGGCTTCAGAAGGAAATGAGTTGTTATCCGGTTGCATCCGGGATTTAACTTGAATTTAGGGCATACTAATATCCGGTCCACTCCAAGCTTCTTAGTAATTTTCCAGGTAAAGTGCTATTTGGTCGTAATCCAAGCTTCGTAGTGTCTTGTACTGTAATCTGGTCATAATCCATGCTTCAGTCCTTTTATCGTTATCTGGTCGTTACCCAGGCTTCACGATGCTTTGTACCATTATCTGGTCGAATCCAGGCTTCATGGTGTTCTGTACTTCTGTGCGGTCGTAATCCAGGCTTCACAATACCTTTCTTCTTATCTGGTCGTAATCCAGGCTTCAGAAGAGATCAAATGGTTATCTGGTCGTAATCCGGGCTTCCCTTTGGCTTTGGGCCTACTAATATTCGGTCGTAATCCGGGCTTCATAGTATCTGGCTGAGTGAACTATTATTTGGTCGTAATCCAAGCTTCACAGTGTCTTTAATTGCTATCTGGTTGTAATCCAGGCTTCACGATGTCTCATACCACTATCCAGTCGAAATCCAGGCTTCATGGTGTTCAGAGGAAATCAAGATACTATCTGGTCGTAATCCGGGCTTCATAACTTGTGTTAAAGATAAACCACTATCTAGTCATAATCCAGGCTTTGCGTTGTCTTTGGCTGCTATCTGGTCGTAACCCAGGCTTCACAGGAACTTGTATTGCTATCTAGTCATAATCCAGGCTTCATAATAACTTGTTGAGCTGTTATCCGGTCGTAATTCGGGCTTCACGGCTTGTGTTTATGATATACCACTATCTGGTCGTAATCTAGGCTTCATGGTACCTCGCACTGCTACTTGGTCGTAATCCAGGCTTCACAGTAACTTGTTGAGCTGTTATCCGGTCGTAATCTGGTCTTTACGGCTTGTTGGGGATTAAACTATTATCCGGTCGAATCCAGGCTTCATAGCTTTAGAGATAAACCATTATCTGGTCGAATCCAGGCTTTGCGGTGTTTGATACTGTTATATGGTCGTAATTCGGGCTTCACAATATGCTGTAGAAATCAAGATACTATTCGGTCGAATCCGGGCTTCATAGCTTGAAATTTGGGAGAATTTGATTGTATCTTTCCTGAAAGGTAAAGGTTAGTTGTATGTAATGCATGACATGTATCAAGCAATGATATTCTCAAAATAAATGAGATTGTGTTGTATGATGTTTATGCGTATGTCCTGATGTATGGATATGTAATGTTTTTATGATATCCTCTAGCTGGGGAAAATAAATCCCGGATTGTTGCTGGAGAAAAGAGTTGAATTCTTCGCTCTCACTGGGGATAGTGAATGAAGATGATTGTGAGCATAAATTGGTGAGAGAATAACTCTGCTGGAGAATAAACTGGAGAGGAAATAACTCTGTGGGGAGGACCAACTATGCAAGAGGACCTGTTGATTTGGAGGAACAACCTCGGCTGGGGATGAATTATCATTATTGACGATAATGAAACCTGTTGGGGATTGAGTTTCTGTTTGTTAAAGGAATGAACTCCGCTGGGGATGATTTTCCAATGGCGACTTCACTAGGGATAATTTTTTAGACTCTACTGGGGACAATCCTCCAGAGTCTACTGGGGATAATTCTCCAAACTCTACTGGGGATAATTTTCTAGTGCTGATGATAGATAAACTCTGCTTAGGGAGGATCTTGCCGAATCATTCGCGGTTGTGAGCCTTAGCTGGGGAGAGTGGTGTCCTATTCGGGACCGCTGATATCACTGTCTTTTTCTTACTCTGCGGGGAGTGCATGTACCATCAATCGTTTTCTCCAGCTAGGTCTATCCCTATACCTGGTGGATAGAACAATTGTATGGTTTGGACATTTCTTGTTTGCCCCTGTTTCTGATATTACGAGTAACCTTCTTTTGTTTCGCATGTGAATATTTATGAGCAACAATTATTGTCAAATGCATATATCAAAATGAAACATTGGATGTTCTTGCAAAACAAAACAGAAAAAGAAAACAATTTGAAATTTCTTTGTGAAAATGAATTGTATTGATTTTGAAGTTGGCCTGTAAATAGGCATTTTTGTACAATAGGTTGCCGTCCTAGTAAGAGAACTCCGCCGAGCAATAGAATTTATACAGTTTGTGAAAAACAAGGAAAAAGAGCTATGTGAACAATCCCACTGGGTTCCAACTCTGCTATTGCCTTTATGTCTACGAGCATCTCATCACTTTGATACTTGGTTGAAGGTAGATCATATTGATTAGTGTCGTTCGAGCTTGATAGTTGATACCGAAGTCTGGTTGCAAGGTGATCCAATGAGACATAGTGTTACGCCTTAATCCTAAATTTTTGCCTGGACTGCCCTTTCGGGTTTTCAGTCCACCAGGATACCCTTTTTTGCCCAAGCCGCCTTTTCAGGTTTTCGACTTGCCGGGTGTACGGATTTTTTTATTTTCATCCCTTACTTTTGCCCGAACCCTTTTGGTTTGCCGGGAAGCCCTTATTTTTTCCTAGGCCAGTCAACCTAGCGGGTCTTTGATTATGCATAGTATTTTTTTCACTATGTCTGCATTGACGGGGTGAGGAAGGTCATCACCATCCATGATGGTTAAAATCATAGATCCTCCTGAGAAAATGTTCTTAACCACAAATGGCCTTTCATACGTAGGGGTCCATTTTCCCTTGGGATCACCTTGAGGTAGTATGATGTGTTTGATCACCAGATCCCCAACTTGATACTCTTGTCGTCTGACTTTCTTGTTAAATGCCTTGATCATCCGCTTTTGATACGTTTGACCATGACAAATAGAAGTAAGTATCTTTTCGTCGATTAAGTTCAGCTGATAAAGCCGGGTCTGGATCCAATCTTCCTCGCTGAAACCTGCATCCTTCATAATCCGAAGAGAGGGTATCTGAACCTCGATGGGTAAGACTGCTTCCATGCCGTATACTAAAGAGTAGGGTGTTACCCCTGTTGAAGTTTGTGTCTAGGTTCGGTACCCATGAAGAGCAAATGGTAACATCTCTTGCCAATCTTTGTATGTCACAGTCATCTTCTGCACAATCTTCTTGATGTTCTTATTAGTCGCTTTAACAGCCCCATTCATCTTCGGCCGGTAAGGAGAAGAGTTGTGATGCTGTATCTTGAACTGCTTGCAGAGCTCGGTGATCATCATATTGTTGAGATTTGTATTGTTGTCTGTAATGATCCTCTCGGGTACACCATATCGACAGATCAAATTGTGCCGAATAAATTGTGCCACAACGTTCTTGGTCACTGTAGCAAAGGAAGCTGCCTCAACCCAATTTTTAAAGTAATCAATTGCTACCAGGATGAAACGATGCCCGTTGGACGACGTAGGTCTGATCTCACCAATCATATCGATGCCCCACATTGCAAAGTGCCAAGAAGCTGTCAAGACGTTCAGAGGAACTGGAGGGATGTGCACCTTATCAGCATAGACTTGGCACTTATGACAGATCCGAGAATGCTGATAACAGTCGGCTTCCATGGTGGACCAATAATATCCTGCCCGTAGGATTTTCTTTGCCATGGTGTGTCCACTGGAATGAGTCCCGAAAGTACCTTCATGTAACTCTACCATAATCCTTTCTGCCTGGTTCTTATCCACACATCGTAGCAAGGTTGAGTCATGGTTACGCTTGTAAAGGATACCATTGCTGATGAAGAATTTCTCCGCGAATCTCCTCAGAAACTTCTTATCATTAATAGATGCACCCTCGGGGTATTCTTGAGCCTCAAGATACCTTTTTACCTCGTGAAACCAGGGTTTATTTGTTACCTCTTCAGTCTCAATGTCACAGCAATGTGCGGGTTCGTCCAACCTCTCGATGGTAATCTGGGGAGCCTCATTGTCCCATTTGACCTTGAAATAGAAGACACAGTAGCTAGCGCGTCCGCTAACTGATTCTCCTCCCTGGGGAAATGTTCAAAGGTTATCTCCTTGAAGTGCGGAAGCAACATCAATACATACTCTTTGTAAGGAATAAGATTTGGGTGCTTCGTATCCCACTCGCCTTTGATCTGACTGATCACGAGAGCGGAATCTCCGAACACACTCAAGAACTTAATCCTTAGGTCAATAGCTGCTCGAAGGCCCATGATGCATGCTTCATACTCCTCCATGTTGTTGGTGCAATTAAAACATAATCAGGCGGTGAACGGAGTATGAAATCCTTCAGGAGATATAATCACGGTGCCAATTCCATTACCCAACGCATTTGAAGCTCTGTCAAAGTACATAGACCATCGGGATCCCTCCTCAGGTCCTTCATCCGGTCGAGGTGTTTCGCAGTCAGTCACCAACATGATGTTCTCATCCGGAAACTCGAAGTTCATAGACTAGTAATCATCCACGGCCTGATGTGCCAAATGATCCGCCAACACACTCCCCTTGATTGCTTTTTGGGTTGTGTATTGGATGTCATACTCAGTCAAGATCATTTGCCATCTTGCTATTCTCCCGGACAAGGCAGGCTTTTCGAAGATATACTTGATTGGATCCATCTTCAATATCAACAGAGTAGTTTGAGTCAGCATATACTGTCTTAGCCGGTGAGCAGCCCATGCCAAAGCGCATCAAGTTTTCTCAAGCAGTGAGTATCGGGTCTCACAGTCGGTAAACTTTTTGCTAAGGTAGTAAATAGCATGCTCTTTTTGGCCAGACTCGTCATGCTGCCCCAGCACACACCCCATCAAATTGTCGAGTACTGTCAAGTATAAGATCAAAGGTCTCCCTTCAACTGGGGGCATTAGAATAGGTGGATCTTGGAGATATTCCTTGATCCTTTGAAAGTGGCATGACACTTATCATTCCATCTTACCACTTGATCTTTCTTCAACAGCTTGAAGATTGGTTCACAAGTAGCAGTCAAGAGTGAAATGAATCGGGAAATATAGTTCAGACGTCCCAAAAAGCCTCTGACTTCCTTTTCTGTTCGGGGAGCTGGCATTTCCTGTATAGCCTTCACCTTTGCAGGGTCCACTTGAATACCTTTATCACTAACGACGAAACCCAACAGCTTACCAGACCTCACCCCGAAGGTGCACTTGTTAGGGTTTAACCTCATCTTGTACAACTTCAACCTGTCGAATAGCTTCTGAAGACGGTCAAGATGTTTCTCTTCAGTCTGGGACCTTGCAATCATGTCATCAATGTATACCTCAATCTCATGGTGAATCATGTCGTGGAACAAAGCGACCATGGCGCGCTGATACGTTGCCCCGACATTCTTCAACCCGAACGGCATGACTTTGTAGCAAAAGTTACCCCACTGCGTAACAAAGGTTGTCTTCTCCATATCCTCGGGAGCCATCTTAATCTGATTGTAACCGGAGAAACCATCCATAAAGGAGAAGACCTTATGCTGTGCGGTGTTGTCAACCAGAACTTCAATATGAGGAAGAGGGAAATCATCCTTGGGGCTTGCCCTATTCAGATCCCTATAGTCAACATACATCCGTACCCTACCATCTTTCTTCAGCACCGGAACCACGTTGGCAACCCACTGCGGGTAAGAAGTGACAGCTAGAAAACCGGCATCAAACTGTTTCATAACCTCCGCTTTGATTTTCTCAGACATCTCTGGGCGCATACGACGAACTTTCTGTTTCACTGGAGGACAATCTTCTTTAGTTAGCAAGCGATGAACCACAATATCGGTATCCAAACCAGGCATATCTTCATAAGACCAAGCAAAGATCTCAACATAGTCACGCAGCATTTGTATTAACCGTTGCTTGACACTAGACTCCAGATTTGCACCGATCTTGACCTCTTTCTTGTCTTCTTCCATACCCAGATTCACTGATTCCACTGGCTCTTCATGGGGCTGTATGGCCCTCTCTTCCTGAAGTAACAGTCTAGCAAGTTCACCAGGCACTTCGCAATCATCCTCACCTTCGTCATCGGCTTGGTTGATCGGACTTTCGAAGTCATAACTGGCAGTAGCAGAGTCGTTATCAGTTCGATCCAGAGTGGAAGTGGACCTGTATTATGATATGTGAGTGTGTGTAAGACTATAGTTGTTTTAATAAAGTGCAAGATAGAAAAACAAGGAGCGCACAATTTGTAATGCAAGAGAACGTCCAATGCTTTATTGATGATATATGGAAATGACAAATATTAAGCCCTCACAAACAAAGCCACGGTGTCTCGGGCAAGGCATCGGGCCGTAAAGTTTTAAACTATCTATTACAAAACTCAAAGAAAAAGTTTATTATTGTGTAATAAAAGAAATGGGCACGAAGTCCTTCGCTGTCCAATTGCTTAATCCGCTGTCGGTAGTCGGGTAAATCCAGCTGTCAATATCTGACTCTTTTTCATCATCCCCAATTGCATTCACTCCATGATCATGTTTGGGAATATGAGCCGTTATGACGTTGGGATTTTCCGGAGCGTTAAACTCGATCTCTTTAGCCTCAATAAAATCTTGTACCTTATTCCTTAAGGCCCAGCAGTTGTTTGTATTATGCCCTGAGCTATCGGAGTGATAGGCGCATCGGGCGTTGGGATTATACAACGGTGATGTAGTACTGGGATTCTTCGGAGCTTCCCTCAGAGTGATCAAGTTGGTCTTCAACAATTGCGGCAGGATTTGAGATAAAGTCATATTGAGCCGAGTATACTGCCTTTGCGGTCTCTCTACTCTTTGCTGAGTGTTGCGTTGTGGGGCAACAGTAGGTTTTGATATTACTACTGCATTAACTGCTTGGCGGCATTCATGACGGTTTTGGCTACTCGAGCTGTAAACTGCACTAGCTTCTTTTCTGAAAGGCTTCTTTTCTGTACTCGATGAAGCACCTTTCTATATCCTGCCACTCTTGATATCGGCTTCAACTCTTTCCCCAGTCAAAATTAATTCAGCGAACCCAGACGATGAACTACCAATCAAATGATTGAAATATTGCCCAGACAAAGTCCCAAGAAACATATCCACCAACTCCCTATCAGACAGAAGGGGTTTCACTCTTCCAGCAAGATCTCTCCACTTCTGAGCAGAGTCCTTAAAGCCTTCGCCTGTACCCATAGACATACCCTGAAGTTGGGTACGCATGGGAGCAAGGTCGGCATTATACTGGTATTGCTTGTAAAAAGAAGCAGCAAGGTCCTCCCAGTTGCGGATGTTAGCTCCTTCTAATTGATAAAACCATTCAAGTTGAGTCCCTGACAGACTATCTTGAAAGAAATGAACCCACAGGTTCCTATCAGCAGTATATGGTTGAATCTTTCTGACATACGAGCGGAGGTGTAGCTTCGGGCAGGATACCCCATCGTACTTAGGAAAGACAGGAGCTTTAAACTTGTGCGGGATCACCACCCCAGATGCCAAACCCAAATCTCCAAAGTCCAACCTAGGTATCTTCTGGATCTCCATTGCACTCAACCGGTCTTCAAGTTGCTTATATCTATTCTCAGTGGAAGGATACTGGTCTTCATCAAAATCTGTGTCATTATCGGAAACCACAGGACTAGGCCTCTTTCTTTGCTCTTGATTCTCTCCCCCTCCAGATGAATAGGATAAATCAGTTTCCTGTCGCAAATTGTTCCCGAATCTGCGACCCATATTCAGTAGGACCACTTTCTTCTTATTCTTCTTCTTCTTCTTCTTCTCCTTCAAGATGAGAGACTTCAAATCTTGTTGCCCTTTGGCCAGGTTCAGGAACAGCTCTTAGAATTGAGCATTCTGAGCCTGAAGAGCCTTGATGGCTTGATCAGTAGGTGTTTCAGAAGACATGATTGCTGAAATAAACAGCGAAGAAGATAAGAAACATGTAAGGGTACCTGTAATGAGGTGCATGGGAATGGAATGCATATGAAATGATTTCAAAGACTTTGGGAGATTCAAATTTGTAAACCAAAATAAAACACACTTTATTAGATTAAACTAGTAACATTGTTTAACAAATTCCTTTAAGGCATTACAAAAGAAATAACTGAAAATAAATCTAAACTAGAAATAAACAGAAATCAGAAGTCCCATGGTCGTTTTCCCTTTATGCTGACTGTTGTACCCCAAAATTTGGCCTCCCATATTCTTCAAGTTTTGACAAGCATCATCTTCAAATGCTTCAAGATTCCTCAAGGGTTGCACAATCCAATTGCCTTCTAAGCCAGGCAAAATTAGGGTTTTGGTTCCTGCAAAGAATTTGAGGTTTTCAGTGGTCCAATCAAGTCTTATAGGCTCATATACATTGTCAAGCATCTCCATGCCAAGTTTCAAGGCTCACAGCATCAAGTTGCACAGTCAAAAGCTTCATTTGGTTCACAATCAACTGTAGGGGTAAAATGGTCATTTGGCAGTCAAAAGTCAAAGTTTTTGGTCAACATCTTATTTTGAAGCCACAATCATCATTTGATCAAGTCTTGATCATGATTCCCCAAGAATGGCTCAGAAATCATCAAGATGCCAAAAGTTTCTATTTTTGGACAGCTGAAAAGTCAATTGTAACTTGACCAATGCATAACTTTTTCATGGTTCATCATAAAAATCCCATCCAATTCTCATTTTGAAGGGGATGACATTTCCTACAACTCATCTTCACATTCCAAGTCCAAGAAATGCTCTCACAAAAAGTTATCAATTTCTACATTATAGGTCAATTTCAAAAGTCAACAAAAAGGCATTTTAAGTCAAAGACCATAACTTGAGATTGGTAAATCAAAATGACATGGGACCAAAGGCATTGGTTAGAGGACTCGAAGACCTTTCCAAAATGTCCAAGAACATGTTCATAGCTTCAAAATTGAGCGAGATATGCATTAGAGAAGTTGGGAAATATTTGGGAATTTGCAAAAGTCAACTTTGCCCAAAACACCTCATTTTTGCTAATGGGCCTCAAATTCTTTCTTGAAACATTTCCCAAGGCCTATGCACGACCCATTAAGCTTAAATTGATTTATTTTCTTATTTTTAATTAATTAATTGAATTTTTATTAATATTAATTCATTTAATTGATTTTAATTGTAGGAAAATTCAAAAGATATGGTTTCAAATCTTTTTGTGATGCAAATACACTTAGGGCAAGCTGGCAATTCGCGTACACATCAAGGACATCAAAATCTCCATGATTGGCAAGGTTTTTCAATCAAAAAGATGCTAAAAGATTTGATTGAAAATCAAAGATGCAAAACATGAATACAATGGATTCTTGACCAAGATTTACCCTAGTTTTCATTCTACTACATATGCTGAAGCTAAACCTAAAATCATACACGTGCAAAAGCTGCTGCAGAACCATAACCAAATTCCAAAAAATCAAGGAAAAGTTGAAAACTGAAATCAACCTTCCAGCATAATTCAAAGCCTTTTCTTGATTCAATCACGTTGCTAGCACACTCAGGAACCTATTGCAATCAAGAACAAGCCTTAACACTCAAAGAATCGTCCTACATAATCATACGGTTTACCACTTTTTTTCAAAATCATAATCATCTATTCATGCATTTTTAACATCTTTTATTGATTGTGTTGTGTTTATAGGACTCATACGAAGCTATTAGTGTGATTGAATTTGATTATGGTGCCCTAAAACGAAAACTGCCATTGGAGAATGCTAGGGTTTCCAAGCTTCAAAATTAGGGGTTTGCTATTGAGGAAAAATTGGACCTTCTTAGACCTATGGTTGAATTAGTCAAGGCCAGACGAATTCAACACCATGCTCGCGCCCTTTTTATATATACTGTATGCGTAATCGCTATTTTTGCGTTTTGCAGTTTGTGGGGGTTTAAAACCCCCACTATTTGTTTGTTTTTCTTACAGGCCAACGAAGAAGATGACGTGCTGGCAATATGTGGTTGGGTAGTTCAAACTTACGCGCGTGATTTTGTTTGATGCAACATGTTAATTTGTTTTCTAATAATATATTTGTTGTGTATTATACTAACAAAAGCGTGCGCTTGGCTTAATGGAAGAGGACATGTCTGGCAATCAATGGGACCTGGGTTCGATTCCCAGGTCCACCCAAATCTCAATATTATTTTTTCTAACAAGTTCCCATGCAGCGTTTTCCATGTGTTCCACCATAAGCCTTACAAATCAGGGCGCCAAGTGTCTCAACAGACTAATCCAAAGGCCAAAGGGTGCTCCACACCATGCTCCAAGTCAATGAGCACGCACCTGATTCCAGAAGTCAACAAGGGCTTTGTGCTTAATGGGCCAGACTTGCAATTTTCACCTCCATTCTTGGGTCAACACCCTCACTGGTTTTGTTACCTTTTTTATTTTCTTTCCTTTTACAATTTCCTTTTTTTAATTACTATAATTATTATTATTAATTCATAAATTAATTAATTTTCATAATAAATTCAGAGATCACAAAATTGTAAATATTTTTATTATTTATTAAATTCACTAATAATTATTTTTGTAAATAAAATACTAACAAATAAATTAGTTAATTTAGGTTTAATTTCAATCCTTTTTCATAAATAAATAAAAATCAGATAGAATTAGGGTTTGACAATTTTCAATCATATTTTCTTATCATTATTATTTATTATTTATTATTATTTTTGTAAATAAAATGTAAATTAATTAATGTAGTTGATTAGGTTAACTTTGACATTTTTCATAAATAAATAAAATAACTTAGAATTAGGGTTTTCTTGACTTTTAATTTCCTTTTTCTTTTTATTTTCATAAAAATATTAAAAACACAAAAAAAACATTTTTCTTGTACATAATTAATTAATTAATTAGGTTTAGGTTTAATATTTTAATTAATTGCAAAAAAGGACAAATTACTTTCTTTATTTCTCAAAAGGGTCAAAACCCTAAGGACGTCCCGATTTAATTTTCTTTCGCATTTTAATTCTTATTTTTGATTATTATGTATCTGCTCAAAGGATGTAATAGTAATTAGAATTTACCGCTTTCTTTACTTTCCGCACTTTATGTCAAAACGGGTTTTTGTTTTTGGCGATGTATAGACCCGCGCCTTGTAATAGCGTAGATTCATATTTCCGCGCTTTATTTTCCGCACTTTTAACTGTTAATATGCCTGCAAGACTGTATGCCAAATAAAATTAACTCGTAGATCACCATGATACATGTACAAGATAATATAATATGAAAACAACACACAAGCACATGCCACTCCTAGGGTACGCCTCACTGGTTGCCTCGAACGTGGTCGTCAAGTATAGGGTGTTTTAGAGGTCGCCCTCCTATCTAAAGATCTTGTTGCCTCGAAACGGTTGCCTCGGATAAAAAAGGATCTAGGGCATTAGGGTTACTTCTAAGGTGTCCTACTATTGCTTCGGTGACCACACTGTCCCTAATAATCGAATTGATCCGAACACCTCCAATGATGGTGCTACCTACCTCTCAATGGTGGGATAACACTATCTTAAGGACTTTTACACAGCCTAATTCCTTAGAGTAGGTAGATTCTCATGGGTACTTGCTCTTTTCAAACAAACAAAAAACAACTTTTCGCACCTACACTTTCTAAAAGTTTTCAAACAAATACTTCATACACTCTTGAGGACTGATACAAGAGTTACTTAGAAGTTTTCAAACGAAACTTTTTTTCAAAACCCACACACATTTGAAAAGCAAACAAATATTTTGAAAACATAAGAGCAAGTACCTAAGATCCCATGGATAACCATGGATAGAAAGGGTGCTAACAGCTTCCCTTTCTATAAATCTACCTCCCGAACCGAGAAACATTCTCAAAGAAGGAATTTTGCTGTGCTTTTGTCCTTTCCATGTTGGAGAACATAAAAGACGGTGGTGACTCTTGCTTACCGCGACATTTCGCGAACCAGCTTAAAAAACAGTCAGTTCTATTTCCACCGATCACACTGACATAGTCGTTGATTGTCCTTTCATTCTCAAGCTGCCTTGTAAGCTTCAAGATCTTCCTCTCCTACTCATGATACTTTTCTATGTATGTATCCCTTTCTTCCTTTAGCTGGATCCAAGATCTCTTCAATGCCCCAAGATTAGTAGGCATGTATGGATGGAGGACCGTATAAGGAACACCTTCTTCATTAGTATACTCTATGATCACCGGCAAAACAGCTTCATAAGGCATCCCCAGCTTTTGAGCACGGGCTCGAACCCACTTGAGATATGGTTGCATCAGGAGAGAAGTCTTCAGTCCTAGCTCATGTGGGTCAAACCTGTTCACCAAGCCCGAGGCTCGTATAAACCTGCGGCGATGTCCCTCAACATCCCCCTTGTAGTCAAAGACAATGCCTGTAAGCAGCAGCTCATGGGGACCATCTCCCTGAGCGCGTCCAAGCTGTCGTAAATCCAGACAAGGATTATAGGTTGATACGCCCTCTAATTCCAAGCAACGGCACATCGATCAATGACAGTTACTTTTTCCATATCTTTAGAACTCCAAAGGTTGTCCGTATGAGCAAGGGACATGATCCTATAAGCCCAACCTAAACCTTTCTCATTCTTCAATACAGATTTGGAGAGGTGCGAAATAAACCACCTCGCCAGCAGCGGTGTACAACACATGAGATTTCCCATTCTCCGTATAGTACGGGTATAGAGAGCATGTAGAATATCACCTAAAAGAGTAGGCATTGGGTTACGAGACATGAAGATCTTGACCGCGTTCACATCTATGAATGAATCTGGATTTGGGAAAATAACCAAGCCGTAGATGAGGAGAGCCAAGATGTCTTCAAATGCTTGAAAATCCAGGTTATCCCAGAACAGTTGATCTTGATCAATCAAAAACTTAGCCAACAAACCTTTAACCCCGCTTCGAGTCTCCCAGTTAGATACTACATAAGCCATTTTTAGATGTAGGGCTGAAGCAATAACCTCTGGCCTAGGAGCTATATTCAAACCTTTAAAGGGTGTCTTCTCTAGAATGGATATACCCAGTAAATAAAAAAAACTCCTCCAAAGTAGGGACTAGCTGATAGTCCGGGAAGGTGAAACAATTATGCAACGGGTTAAAAAACTGGAACAGGATGCTCATCATTTGCTCATCCAACTTTGAAGTGACCAAGCTAAGGAGGTGACCATGTCTTCTAACAAATGAAGAAGTATCAGGAACCTTTAAGACTAACTCTCTGAGTTGAGCAGGGATTTGCGCGAAGTTGACTCGAATGGTATTTCTGCGCATAGAAGCCATGATCTGCAAAACAAAATAAAGATGAATCCCCTCGGTCTTTGAAATGGTTAGTCTAATGAAATATGCATGGAATGTCATGATGCATGATGTCATGATAAAAACACACAACAGGTATCACAGATAGCAAACATGGTAAAGGAAAACAAGTCACACAAGAGCCCTTAAATTTCAGGCTGGCATGGAGTTTAGGTACTACCCTCTTGCAGTTTAGTTGGTTCAACATGTCCTAATAATAGTAACCAGGTTCTAGAGGTTCTCAATATCACTGACCATCCTCCATCGTTCATAATTCCAATCACGCAATCTTTTCTTGCGGCCAGAACCATCTCGAGAGTATGGTCTCAATGAGTGTAGCATATCTTTACTTCCTATGGCCAAGTTGGTCAATTATAGGTTCTAAGGTCAGTTGATGCTTAATGACCCATATAGCAGCCCCATATTCTCCTTGTTGCTCCACAAGGGATATCGGTACCAACTAATGTGCCACATCAACGTAGCTACTACTTCAACCGTATCAGTCTATGCCGTACAGTTCCCTCACAGTCTATTGCTACTTACCTAAAAGGTATCCCCCAGATCCGGGTTAGAATCTATAGTAACTCTGATACAAAGCCCATAAAGATAAAGCAATCAAATCAAATAATAGAAAACAATATAACGAACTAATCCTAAGGTACACCCCACTTATTATGTACCCAACAGAGTCGCCAGTTCTGTGATACGGTGGCCAGAACCGGGACTTGTTTCCTTTTTTAGGAATTGCTGGTTTGCATTTTGCGTTTGTGTTTGCAAAATGTCGCGGTAAGCAATAGTCGCCATCGACTTTTATTTTATCCAACAAGGAAAGGAAAAAAGCACAGAAAAATTCCTTTTTCGAGATATTTCTGAGTACGGGGGGTAGATTATAGAAAGGGAAGGTATTAGCACCCTTTCTATCCGTAGTTATCTACGGGCTCTTAGGTACTTGCTCATCATTTTAAAAATTTCTTCTTTGTGTTTGTGTGCTTTGAAAAGTTTTTGTTTTGACTTCGATTTAACTCTTGCTTCTGTCTTCAAGAGTGTTACAAAGTCTTTTTGAAAACATTGTTTTGAAAGGAGTGTAAGTGTGAAAAAGTTTGTTTGGGTTGAGCAAGTATTTAAGAACTAATCTACCTACTCGGAAAAAAAAGAATTATTCTATGTTTGTTTCCTTTAGACAATGCCATCCCACTATTAGTGAGTAGGTAGCACCATTGTTGGAGTTTGTGGGTCAATTCGAAAAGGGACGTACGGTGACTAAAGCAATGTTAGGACGTCTTAGTAGTAACCCTAATGTCTTAGATCAATTATCTGAGGCAACAATATCCGAGGCAACCTTTCCGAGGCAACATTGATCTTTGGACAAAGGGACGACCACTAAAGCATCCTATACTCAATGACCGTTTACCGAAGGCAACCAAGTGGAAGTGTACCCTAGGAGTGCACATGTGCGAGTGATTCAATTTCAGATTATTTATCTTTGCACATTTTAGGGATATCTAACCATTTTAAAGTTAATCATACATTCTTGTCATGCATCCTAATATCATACATCTAATAGTTAATATTTTGCGGAATTTAAAGTGCGGAAATTAAAGCTAAGCTATTACAAGGCTTCGGGTATTTACATAGCCAAAAACAAACCCTTAAGAAATAAAGCGATAAATGAAAATAAATGTCCTAATTAAGCTATTACAACTAGTAGGCAGTTACATCAATATGGTAAATAATAAAACAATAAAGCGCGCGCGATGCATTTAGAATGATAAGAAAAATTAGGGTTTTGACCCTTTTTGACCTAATTAAAAGAAAAATGTTTTTGTTGTTTTTAATATTTTTAAAGAAAAGAATTAAGTTTTTAAGTTAAATACAAAATAATTAGTTAATTAAATTAATTCATGAAAATAAATAAATGGCCTATTTTTTTGTGTTTTTTTTTATTTTTAAGAAAAGAAAATATAATTAAATTAGAAATAAAACCCTAATTGTTCTAATTATTTTAATTATTTACAAAAAAAAACAATTAAAGTTACCTAAAATTAACAACCTAATTAAATTAATTAAATTTTTGTATAAAAAATAAATGTCCTAAATTTAATTGGATGAAAAATATTTTTGTGATTTTTTTGATAAAAAGAAAATAATTTTGTGTTAATGAATAAAATAAATAAATAAATTAAATAAAATATAAAAAGAAAAGGAATAAGGAACTTGGGCCTGCAATCAGTAGTTTGAGGGGGGGGGGGGGTGAAAATCAGATTTCTGGGCCCAAAACATGGTGGTCCACGTTGACCTGCTGGATCACATGCTTTGTGTTGACTAAGCTTCAGGATGGTCCCTCCTTGCTGGCCTTCAGATCTGACTTGTTGGTGATCTGATTGGTTAGGAGTTGATGCCCTATGGTAGTCTTCACGCATTGTGGAACATGGGATCTGTAGAAAGAATTCAGAAAAAATGCAAACATTGGAGGCAGGGGTCGAACCCCTGACCTTAAGCTCCCCAACGCCTTAACGCTTGCCTGGCTACCACTGGGTGATTTGTGTTAGTTGTTTAAATAATAGAAAACAATTATTATATTATAAACAAGCGTAATATAGAAAAACTCGCGCGAAAATTCAAATGGACGAGTGGTTGTTTGCCACGACACCTTCTTCCTCTTGGATCCGTTGGTAAAAGTCTCAGACTTTTACCTACAGACGTTTGTCCGTCACTACAAGTCCTTTAAATCTCAAAACTCAATACAAGCGTGATAAACAAAAACGAAGGCCATGGATAGCTTCGTCTGGACCTGCTGAGTTCAATGGTGGCCCTTTCATGGCCCAATTTTGCCTATAAACGAAAATCCCAAATCGAAGCAAGAAACCCTAATAATGGTGAAATCCAGTATAGGCCATGAAAACTCAATTGAATATTACAAAAAGCTTGCAAATATGATGGTGAACATGAGTATATGATTAGAATGTGATGAATGTGCAAGAATTATGTAAACCGAATTCAAGAAAAGTGCAGTATCGTGAATGCCTTACAGCGAGTTTCAGGGCTTGGGAACGGTTGTTCTTGATTGATTTCGCTTGCTTGCTCTCCCAGGAAGTGATTGGGACATCTAGAAGGCCTTGAGGATGCCTAGAAGTATCAATTAGTGTTTTCACTTTTTTGGTATTTTTTCAAGTTTGGTTCTGGTTCATACGTCTCTCTCTAGCCTTTATTTGGGTCTGCACACGTTCTTTATGTATTGAGGAATGGATTAGGGTTGAAAGAATGATCATAATCTTCCTCCATTATTGAATTTGATTTTGATTTGATACACTTTGAATATCTTTCTAAAATTAGGCAAATTCAATATTTTTGTGCATTCCAAGCCTTTACACGAATTCCAATACTTGCCAAGTGGATTTGAGACCTGAAACAAGTGCAAAATCTTGGGTTTTCAATGCTTTAGATTTTTTCATGATTTATTTTGATTAAAATTGATTTAATTCAAATAAAAATCAAGATAAATAATAAAAATAAGATAATGACAAGTGGCAAAGGCTAGGGCTCGTAGACCATGTTGCCAACTCAAAACAAGTGAAAAAGATTGGGCCCATTTGGCAAAAATTGCAATTTTAGGCATAGTTGACTTTTGGCAATTTTGCAAAAAAGGTCAACTTCACCAATGCATAACTTCCTCAATTTTAAATTTTTGAAGGTGTTCTAGGACTTTTTAGAAATCTTGAGATGTCCTCTAAGCAACCCTTTTTGTCTCATATCAATTTGATATTCCATGCTCATGTATGAAGCTTTGACAAAAAAGGTGTTTTTGTTGACTTTTCAAAATGACCTATAATATCCAAATTCATAACTTCTTGTGAGTGCATATTTTGAACTTGGTAGCTGAAGATGGATTGTAGATAAAGTTATGCTTGGTCAAAGTTGAGTTTACTTTTCCTGCAAAACCCTAATTTAGCAACTTTTGTTTCTTGAGGAATTATGAGCAATCCTTGATGAATCATGATCAACCCTTGAGGAAATGATGAAATATACTTCAAAATGAGGATGTTGACCAAAAATCTTGAAGTTTGACTGTATGTAGGCCACAGTTGACTTTTGCCCTAGCATAGTCGATTTTCAAGCCTTTTACCAATTGACTGAGCAAACTTTATTTGTAGGGCTTGAAACTTGACATGGATGATCTTGAGAACATATTAGGACATTGGTGAGCATTTGGGATCCCTTGGAATCAAGTATCTTGATGCAACATGAAACCCTAATTTGAGGTAGACTGCCTTAGGAGAGAGCTTGTCTGGTCAACCCTTGGACTTCCTTGAGCAATTTGAGGATCTTTCTTAAAATGTTTTGAAAAATATGGGAGGGAAAATTTTGGGGTACAACACCCATGTTTTCAAAGAATTTTGGAACATTATAAACTAATTGCAAACATCAATTAAAAGACATAATTGGGATAACTGAAAAACGCATTTCATTAATATTGGGAGGATTACATTGGAAGTACAAGACTTCAGTAATCCTAAATAGAAGAAAGAGAAAGCTAAATTCTTAGGTCCAAATGAACTGCATCCAATTAAGATCCAACACCGTGTTGTAAAATTTTCTTGAGCTTGAATTTGGAATGCTAAAGGAAAATAAATCCTCTTGCACTCTTCTCTTCTACTTTGCTGATAATCGGGAAAATAAATCACTGATATAAAGGATTTAGGAACTAGATCAAGAGCGTGGAGAAATCCATCTTCAAGATAGCTAGGAGAATTTGAAGTCACAAGGACTAGTTACCAAGGATTAAGGCTTTCTCAATTCTTCTGAATCATGACTCTTGACATTGTACTTTTTTGTACTCTTTCCAAAATCCATAATACAAAATATGTGATGTTTGTAAGCAAAAGTCTTAAGTTCCTTAAAATTTGGTTAAAAAATGCTCATGGGTGCATGGATGCATGATGCAACAATCACACACAAGATCACAAGCATAAGGTTCATAGGTTCAACGTCACGAGCATGAGGTCGAAGGTACTTCCCATAAGGTATGATCTAAAAGTTTATCACCTGCCGAACAAGGCTCTAGAGGTTCCCAGAGTCTACATCCTTCCTTCGAATATTACCAACTTCCCGATTAACTAAGTAATTAGTAATATTCTCAAGAAAAACTCGTCTGAGCGTAGTATCACGTGACAACTATTTCCGGATTACTCCGTCATAGCTTCCGCACTACACCTAAAAGGCCAAGATGGGTTAGGTAATCTACGGTCCTCAGTTTCAGCAGGCTCCCAGGTTGAAAGAAGCATGTCTTCCCAATTACTCGGTAAACGAAATTGGAGTCAAAGGAACCTCCACTGAGTGGGGGATCTCATGTCTCCTTTTTTGGGATTACTCCCTCAAAGTTAACATCAATATACCGCCCGTCCTATCTTATGTTTTCCCAAGTCCAGGTATAGGATTCATGACTAATCACCAAGCACCCTGAAAACTAGGAAAATCCAGACAAGCATATATACAACATATACATAATACAACAATAACACATATACATATATAAAAAAATATAGGCTCAACACACTTAGGGATGGACCATCAAGAGGTCAATCTTTCCCCAATGAAGTTTCCATTTTTCCGTAGCGGTAGAAATGTGAAAGACTAAGCCATTGGATTGACTAGACTTGTACAAATCAAAATAAAAATTCCCACCCAAAAAGAGTGGGAAAGATTCAAGGTAAGGGGGTTGGTTATGCAAAGGTAAGGTATTAGCACCCTAAACATCTATGGTACTCCGCAGGAATCTCTTTGTAAAATCTGTATATTTTGGCTATAAAATGTTGTATAAAATAGATGGTGGAGGTGAGAAAAGAAATATTTTTTTAATGATTTTTGCACCCGCCACGGTTGTGAACCTTTAGTACCTATGTACCACCTTCTGTGCAATAGGGGATAGGTTACACATAGTTCACCTTTAAAAATTTAAAACACAAGTGCGTTGGTTAATTTTATGAGTTAAGACGTCATCGTCATTGTCCGTGTGTAAAACATACTTACTACCCACAATCATGATAAAGGAGAATTTTCATCATCTCAAAGTGGAGGATATGGCTTGGATTTTAAAATCAACAATGCCTCACTCAACACCCAAGTCGAAAATATCTCACTTCACAATATATTGTAGAAGTATAGTTGTTTGCATCACTACAAGGATTGACAAGAGTGTAATCTTTTGAGAAAATTTTAAAGATAAGATCCTGTTGTACCCCAAAATTTTCCCTCCCATTTCCTCAACATTTTCTCACCACAAGACCCTTGGAGCTCAAGATCCAGTTAGGGTTTGCTCTGCTCAAGACTCCTCCTTGCATTGTTGACCCAAATTAGGGTTTGTGTTTGCACAAAGATGTTTTGACCTAAAAGGCCCAAAATGACTTTCATGCTTCATGTTGGACTAATAAGTTTATCCATACCAAGTTTCAAGCCTTGATTCCAATCTTTGCCCAGTCAATTGGACAGTTGACCTATAAATCAGCTGTATTGGGGAAAAAGTCAACTGCGGTCAATTGACAGTTAAACCTCATGATTTTTGACCCACATCAACATTATGAACTCATATGGACCATTTGGTCAAGTTTGGATCACAATTCCACAAGAAATTTGATCAGATCACCAAAAGGGCAAAATGGTCATTTTTAGGGTTTTGACTGCACAAAGGCAATTTTTTTACTGTTTGACCTAACCAATGGCAATTCAAGCTCACATATGGACTCAAGGACTCAATGACATGGTCTTGACACATTCAACAAGTTCAAAAGATCCCCAAATGCACAAGATTGACAGATGAATTTTCCAGTCAGCTGAGCCAAAATTGACTGTATACTGAAAAGTCAAACTTTTACTTTTTGGTCAAAATCAAGTGTCAAGATTCATTTTTCATCAAAACATGTCAAATCATGAAACTTGTTCATCAAGAAATCAAAAATCACAAATTAGGGTTTAAAATGAAGAAATTTCATAACTTAGAAATTTTCTAAGTTATGAAAATTCCTAATTTTTTCCTAACTTTGTCCCATCTTTACATCAAGATACATTTGGATTCAAAGAAAACTCAAAACATGAAAGTTATAGTCCATTGCAAAATCTACAACTTTGATTCACAAAGTTTCCTCAAAAGAAGCTTGTAGCTCAAGTTATGATTTTTGGAACAAGGGTGCAAAACATTCTTAACTTAGAAAAATTTTGACCTATTCTAGGCAGGATTTTTGCCTAACTTCATGGCTACTTTTCACATGCTTCCACTTGGAATATCAAATTGCATTACAAATATGGATTGTAGTACACATTCCAATATTTCCAAAATGTCCAAGAACTTCTCAAACACCCTTGTGGTTAGGGAGAATCGAATTTGGCAATATGGGCAAAAGTCACTTTGATTCATGGCCATTTCCATGTTCATAACTTGTGCATTTTCAAACTCAGCATGTGCAAGCTACATTACAGGCCTCTAATCTCATTTACACTCAAAAATTAAATGCTAATCCATTGTGCCAAGACATTATTTTGCTCATTTTGTCATTACATGGAAGTTTAATCTTTATTTGGAAAAAGTAACTTATCCATTTTTGTAAAGCATGGCTTTATGTCAAAAGCAAATCAAAGAAGTACCAAAGCATATCTTCTAGGCACAAGATCAGGAACTAATCACATTGATCAAGACTCAAATGTGCAACATAGATTGAGGCATTGTACTGGCTTATATCCAAGAACACATTTCCTTGCTTCACATAGAAGAAACCTTGCATATTGAACATCAACTCTCATTCCTGCAAGAACTAACCAAGACAAACTTGTTGAACACATTCCAAACATCAAACCTGAGCTAAGGCACGAGCTAACCACCTTTCAAACCTCATCATTCATCAAAACACCATCCTACTACAAAAACAGAGTCCCTTCTGCACTTGGACTTCTACAACTCAATCCATTCGTGCGCCTTGGCCAAAACCACTTCATACACACTCCATAACATCCATACAAACTATCCCAAGCCCTAGCTTCAGACTGTAACACCTCTAACCAACTTCACCATTTTCACTTTTTCTGTTTTGCAGGTTGACTCCTATAGCTCGATTCATTTAGTTTCAAAGCAAACTGAAGGTTGGAGAAGCATCCCTGAACTTCAAGCAAGCTATACAAGTCCTCACATTGCATTGAAAATACCTCCATTGTCATACACGATCCAAGCTGAACAGGTAAGTTCATGGACTTCTATCTCTCAATCTATGAAGAGTTAGCTTTAGGTTTATGAATGAAAAATTCTCTACTCATGGCCATGAAGCTACACATATAATCACTTTGAATTTATGTTGTGTGTACTGAGAGTATTTTAAACCTGAACATTAGGAAAAAGTTAAGTCAAGAATTGGGGGAGAAGAAATTCTCTCTCATTTCTGAGAGTTAGATCAAGTTCTTGGTATGTACGGATTCGTGGTTTGATGCTTGACATTTTTTGTGTTATAAGTTTGTGCTAAAAGTCCAAGAATCGGGATGTTTGAACAAGGTGGAAAAGGCGCGCGTTTTTGACAAAGTTGTTGCTGGAGGTTGAAGACAAGCCTTCTTGGGCTGGGCCTGGCTTGTTCTTTATTTTTGCACTTTCATTTTACACATACACCCCCCTGGCCCATTTTGAGATATATTTGTCATTTTTGATTTTTTTTCCTTTTGATTTTGATTCTATATTTTTATTTAAGCATGAAAAAATATTAAAAATATTTTTCTCACATTTTTTGCATTTTATTTGATATTCATTTGTTTCATTTAGTTATATATGTAAATAAATACATAATACTTTTTTTATTTAAAATACTAAAAACAATACAAACACTTTTATTTTCTGATTTTATTTTATTTTATCTTTTGAAAACATTTTATAAAAAAATATACTTTTTGTAAATATTAAATATTCTATTTTTGTACATATTTAATATATTTAGTAAATAATATAAATACATATATATTTATTAGAATATTTAAGGAAAAATACAAAAATAATACATTTTTATTTTTATTAATATTTACCCTCAAAAATACTTTTTTTTTACAATATACTTTCTTTTATTTATTTTTTGTATATAATTAATAAATACTGCATATAATAAATAATAAATACATTTTATTTAGCAAATTAGGGTTTTGCCCTAAAAACATAAAAACACCCAAAAATTATCCTTTTTATTTTTGTTTATTTGTCACATGAAAAACCCTTTTACATAGATAAAAAAAAAAAATCATTATTTGCATCTTGCATATTTTATTGTATTTTATTTAATTTTTGTGCAATTAAATAATTTGTAAATTCATTTGGATTGTAATAGCTTAGATTTAAATTTCTTGCTCAATATCCTCATTTGAACATTTGTACCCCCCATCCCATAATTGTGTTGTAATAATTTAGGACCTTTAAATTCCGCATTTAAAAGCTTTCTAAATATGCCATGATAGACTTAGGGTTTGTATGCAAAAAATCAACCAAACAATAGCTTGACCTAATTCCAAGATAAAAGCATGAAAATGAACAAACACCAATCACACTTGCACCCCTAGGGTTACTCCACTTGATGCCTTCAATAATGGGCCATGTTGCATGTTAGGTGTCTTTGGAAAAACAAAAACAATTCAAATGATCATAGTCCCTCGATGACGCTTTCGAAAGTTGCCTAAACATGATCAAGTCCCTTAAAGGAAAAATTGCCCAAAGACACTTGGCACCATTGCAATCATGGTCTAAACAATGACCCGCGCCCGTCCCATTCACATCCTAACACAAGATTGTCCACCAAATACAATGGTGGAACAAAATTGTTAAAAGGGTTAAAACATAGCAAAGATCTTTGAGTAAATTTAGGAGTAGACAACTCTTGGTTACTTGCCAACTTGCAAAACAAAAACGCTTGCCTATTTTTCAAAACCACACATCACAACACACTTTCAAAACAACTTTCAAAAACATTGAAAACTTTTCAAAAGATGAGTACACCTTTGTATACATCCCAACATGGATCATTACAAAGGTTGCCACCACATTGGCCTCTTTTCAAAACATTTTCAAACCCACACACAAAGCACCATTTCAAACAATTGAAAATCAAGGCAAGTTGATCTAAGCAAGTAACTAAGAGACCATGGATAACCATGGATAGAAAGGGTGCTAATACCTTCCCTTTCTATAATCTACTCCCCGAACCCAAGAAAACACCTCAAAGGTTTTTGCTGTGCTTTTTAACCTTTCCTTAGGATAAAATAAAAAGTCGGTGGCAACTCTTGCTCAACCGAAACATTTGCAAAAACAAACGCAAAACCTCAAGTCAGTTCTCCCACCGTATCACAGAACTGGCGACTCTGCTGGGGAGGATTTTAAAAAGTGGAGTAACCTTAGGGCTTAGATCACCCTCTTGCATGACTAAATTGTTTGCTTTGATTGCTTTATATCTTGGTTCTCTTGTTTGGGCTTGAAATCCTACACCTGGATTTGGGGAAACATTCATAGATAGCAATACATTGTGGAAACTATGCGGGGTATACCGACACGGTTGAAGCAATAGCTATATTAGTGCGACATATTTGTGAGTACCGGTAACCCTTGAGTTCAATCAAGGAGAGTACGGGGCCGCTGAGTGATGTCACTAAGCACTAATGACCTAGAACCTTACTTGACCATCTTGGCCTTTCATTAAGGGTAGTGAGATGACCGGCTTTGGTGCAGTCCGAAGTTGGTAGATACTCGATACTACACTCATTGAGGGTTGTTTTCTTGGAATATTTTGGTCGCTAGTTAAGTGGATAAACCAAAACGATGAACACAGAAAACAATCCAATGATATTGAGCTCCTTAGAACCCGGTTACTATTTATAGGACAGGTTTTTAAGCCAACTACACTAAAGAGGGTACTTACCTATGAAACCCCATGCAAGCCTGAAACTAGGGTTTTGTGTGATTTGCTTGTACATATATTTGTGCATACATCATGAGCATCATGAAGCATCATATGCATTCACTAACGATTTCAAGGGTTTAGAACTTCATCTTTGTTCTTGTTTTGTAGGTCATGGAAATTCTTCGCAGGAAAACTATCCAAGTCAACCTTGTGAGAATTCCTCCTCAACTCAAGGAGCTCACATCCAGAATTCCAGAAAGCTCTCCCTTCAGTGAAAGACATGGTAGACTGCTCAGCCTAGTCAACACTAACATTGAAGAGGACATGGTAAAGGTGTTGTTTCAATTCTTTGACCCCCTTCACCATGGTTTCACATTCCCCAACTACCAATTGGTGCCCACTTTGGAGGAATTTTCTCAACTCCTGAGAATTCCTATTCTTAATCAATTATCCTACAATGGTACGGAAAAAGAACCAAAGCCTGAAGATGTTGCTCAAGCACTACACTTGCAACCATCTGACATCAAGGGGCATTGGGAAACTAGAAGCGGTGTCAAAGGCTTCTTGGCAAAATTCTTGTTTGAGAAGGCACAAGAGTGTTGGAATTCATTGGACCTATAAGCCTTTGAAGAAATTGTGGCACTCCTCATTTATGGGTTGGTCTTGTTCCCAAATCCTGACCAGCTTGTGGATGTCAACACCGTCAAAATATTCTTATCCAGAAATCCAATACCAACATTGCTTGGGGACATTCTTCACTCATTTTACACACGAACAATGAGAAAGAGGGGTGTTCTCATGTGCTGTACTCCTCTCCTTGCAAGGTGGTTTATTTCGCACCTTCCACAATTTGTCTTGAAGAATGACCAAGGTCTAAGGTGGTCGCAACGGTTGATGACCCTTACACACTCTGATGTACATTGGTGCTCTCGGTCCTGAGAAAATGTCATCATCGTCGATCGTTGTGGAGAGTTCCCTAATGTTCCATTACTTGGCATTAGAGGAGGCATTACCTACAACCCTTGTCTAGCTTTGAGGCAATTTGGATATGCATGGAGGGATGGCCCTTACGACATGTTGATTCCTGACCTAGTTTTTGACTTCGACAACGATGCGCAAGGACTTTGCCAAAGATTCATCAGAGCTTGGAGGATGCCTAACAAGGTAGACAGCAAGACACTGGGACACAAGAACTCCATCCCTCTTGAGCCTTATCTCAAGTGGGTACGAACCCGAGCCCAGAGTCTAATGATGCCTTACCCTCATGTTCTCCCTGTGATTAAAGAGCCCTTTAAGGAAGGAGAGGTTCCCTACACCATTCTATATCCTGACATGCCTACATCGTGGGAGGAGATGCAGAAGAGTTGGATCCAACTCAAGGAGGAACGAAATACTTTTGAAGCCAGCTTCTACGCCAGTGAGAAGAAGGTTTTGGAGCTTACCCGCCGACTCCATGAGAAAGAGACCCTCAACACCTACATCGCACCAAAGAGGATGCACAACGTCTTTTTACCTTGAGAAGTTTTTTGTAATATTTGGCCCATGGGGCATTTATGTACTGACAAATTTCTTCTTATTAATATGACGTGTGTTCTTTTTGTTTGCAACAATGTTGAACTTTCTAAATCCTTGAATGCATTGCATACATAAACATATCATTCATCATGTGCATAAGCAGGTCTCCACACCAGGTTTCCTTATCTTTCTGCTGTTTATTTCAGTAAGATGGATCTCGAACAGACGGTCAAGGACTTGCAGTCTCAAAACTCACAGTTTCAACATCTACTGATGACCTTGGCAAAGGGTCAGGAGGATCTAAGAGCCCTGCTTGGGAACAAAGAGCAAGTGAAAAAGAAGAAAAAGAGAGTCGGGGTGGCTACCCTAGGAAGAAGGTTTGAGGGTGAAGCCAGAAGAGTTCTTGAATTTCCCCCTACTTCTGAAGAGGGAACCAGTAAAGGGAATGCGATTGCGGTACCTTCCGAATCCGAAGCTGAAGAAGGAGAGGCTGAAGAAGACGAAGACTACTCTGAGCAACAATACCCGCCCGCCGATGATAAGTACAAAAGCTTGGAAGACAGGTTGGCAGCTATGGAGCTGCAGAGAGTTCCCGGCTTAGATTTCGAAGATTTGGGATTAGTTGCTGGAATTGTGATCCCCCCGAAGTTCAAAGTGCCCATTTTTGCAAGATATGACGGGTTGTCTTGCCCAAAAATGCATCTCAGATCATATGTAAGGAAAATCCAACCTTACACTGCAGACAAGAACCTGTGGATTCATTTCTTTCAGGATAGCCTTTCTGGGGCTCAACTCGAATGGTTCTATCAGCTGGATGGAGCCAGTTTCCGAAATTGGGAGGACTTGGCTACTGCCTTTTATAAGTAATATCAGTACAATTCTGACCTCGCTCCCATGCGTACCCAACTCCAGGGTATGTCACTAGGGACGGGAGAAGGATTCAAGGAGTATGCGCAAAAGTGGAGGGACCTGGCTTGCAGGGTGCATCCACTGCTGACTGACCGTGAACTTGTTGACATGTTCCTGGGGACCCTGTCTGGTCCGTTCTTCAATCATCTGATTGGTAATTCTTCTGCTGGGTTTACAGATTTGATCTTAACCGGTGAGAGAATAGAAGCTGGTATCAAGTCGGGGAAGATACAGAAAGGTGCCTCCGCGAGTACTGAAAAGAAGCCCTTCAAGAAGGAAGCCAGTGCTGTTTATGGTCCCAGAAGACAAGTTAAGCCGGAACGCCGCCAAGCTGTCAATGCGTTGGTAATTTCAAAGCCTGCTGCTGTTCCTCAGCAGTTTAAACAACCAAGGGGTGAGAGACCCAAAAGGCAGTACACTCGGCTCAGTATGACCCTGTCTCAGATATTGCCGCAACTACTGTCAACCAATTTGGTAACTGTCAAAGAAGCTCCGAAGGTAGTGAACACAGTTTCTCCAAAATACAACCCCAACGCCCGTTGCGCTTATCCTTCCGATAGCCCGGGGCATACCACGGATGATTGCTGGGCTCTGAGGAATAAGGTTCAGGACCTTATTGATGCTAAAGAAATACAGTTTGAGGCACCCGAGAGGCCCAATGTTGTGACTGCTTCGATGCCCCAGCATGGAGTGAATGCTGTGGAAGAAGACCGGTATGTAGCCTCCGTGGAAGAGATTGTTACTCTGTTGTTGACCGTCAAAAGGAACCTGTTGCTGGCCGGTTTATTTCCGGGATGTGGTAAAGGTTGCCTTCTATGTGTTGTTTCACCTGTTGGTTGTCCTTTGCTGAAATCAGGTATCCAAAGCCTGATGGATAGCAAAGAGATCTTGTTCGAGAAGATTGTTATTCCTGCTGTCCCTGCTGAAGAAGTGTCTATTGTTACTATTTTCAACAACCCTCCTAAGGCTCCCTCAAAGAAGCCTGTCAAAATCATGTCCACTCAAAAGATTGCTCCTATCATCATCACTGTTCCGGGGCCTCTCCCTTATACATCCGACAAAGCTGTCCTGTGGCACTATGGGGTAGATGTTTATGTGCTTGGAGTTAAACAAGAGTTTGATACTAGTACCAGCGTCAGTAACATCACCGGGCCTGCCAAGATTACTCGCAGTGGTAGGTTGTTCTCACCAGATATTGCGCCACCAGCTATTCAGAGACCTCTTTTCATCACACCTACAAGTGTGCCTGCTTCCCTTCCTGATCAAGTTCCTGTTTCTACCCCTGCTGCGAGTCATCTGACACTCGGGGAAAAGGGATTGCTACTGATTTGCCTGCCCTGACGGAGGCACCAAAGACAACCACTGTTGAGGCTTCCCAGCAAGAGATGGAGGAGATTCTCAAGATTATCAAGAAGAGTGATTTCAATGTAGTTGAGCAGCTGGGGCACACCCCATCAAAGATTTCTATGCTATCACTGTTGTTGTGTTCAGAGGCCCATGCCAAGGCCCTGATTTCCTTCCTGAAGACGGCTCATGTGCCACAACAAAACGCCTGCTGATCAATTTACCGATTGTGTGGCCAACTTGACTGCTAATAATGGGTTAGGCTTCTCTGACGCCGATCTGACTGCAAAAGGAAAGAACCATAACGATGCCCTGCATGTCTCCATTGAATGCAGGGGCACTACTCTTGCCCATGTGTTGGTAGACACCGGTTCTTCATCGAACGTTTTGCCCAAGAAGGCCCTAGACAGGTTGGATTGTGAGGGTTTGGAGCTTAAACCTAGTAACATTGTTGTCCGGGCCTTTGACGGTTCGAAAAGAATGGTGCATGGTGAGGTTAACATTCCAATCAGGGTTGGTTCTCAAGTTTTCGATTCTACTTTCTATGTGATGGACATCCGACCATCCTACTCTTGTTTGTTGGGTCTTCCATGGATCCACAAGGCTGGAGATGTAACCTCCACACTACATCAGAAGCTTAAGTACCCAGTCAGAGGGAAGATTATAACAGTGCAAGGGGAAGAAGAGTATATGGTCAGCCACCTTAACTCGTTCCGGTACATAGAAATGGATGGGGAATTCATTGAGACCCCCTTTCAACATTTTGAAGAGGTGCCTCAGACATTGGCATCAGCTGAAACTGTGGTTGAAGACCCTCCTTTGAAGATGGCTTCCTTGAAGGATGCCCGGGCTGTGGTTGAAAAGGGTGAGTGCGCAAACTGGGGCCGACTTCATGACTTTACTCCGAAGACTGACAAGTTTGGTCTGGGTTTCACTGCAGAAGCTCAGAGGGTTGTTCGCAAAGCAAGGATTGGAAGACCTCATGTGTTCATCACCAACCCGGGAGTGAATGCTATTGAAGACGACATAGAGAAATCTGAATTCGACAGCTGGATCTACCCAACAACCGACAGTGGACCAAGCAACTGGACTGCCAAAGACTTCACACCTATTACTTTTGTCACTCAGTAATGAACTCTTTTGTTTTGAATTTATAACAGACAATATGTTGAAACTTTTATGGCTCGGTGTCTTACCCGAGGCACCGTGGCTTCATTTGTGAGGGCTTTTGTGTGTCATTTTCATATATCATCAATAAAAACATTGGACGTTTGTTGCATTTCAAAATCTTGCGCTCCTTTTCTTTCTTTGTTATATATTGCAAAACAGCTATATTTACACACACTCACTTATACAGGTTCCAATCCACTCTGGATCTCACTGGTAACGAGTCTGTTACCGCCAGTTATGACTTCGAAAATCCGATCAACTTAGCCGAAGACGAAGGTGAAGATGATTGCGAAGTGCCTGGTGAACTTGCAAGACTGCTACTCCAGGAAGAGAGGGCCATTCAGCCACATGAAGAGCCAGTGGAAACGGTAAATCTGGGTACTGAGACAGACATAAAGGAAGTCAAGATTGGTGCCAATCTAGATCTCAGTGTGAAACAACGGTTGATTCAGATGCTACATAACTATGTGGAAATCTTTGCCTGGTCTTACGAAGACATGCCTGGGTTGGATACCGACATTATGGTTCATCACCTGCCTACCAAGGAAGATTGCCCTCCGGTAAAACAGAAGGTCCGCCGAATGCGTCCAGAAATGTCCGAGAAAATCAAAGTTGAGGTTATGAAACAATTTGATGCCGGATTTCTAGCAGTGACTTCTTATCCTCAGTGGGTTGCCAACGTGGTCCCAGTTCCGAAGAAGAATGGTAAGGTCTGAATGTGTGTTGATTACAGGGATTTGAATAGGGCCAGCCCTAAGGATGATTTCCCTCTGCCTCATATCGAAGTCCTGGTTGACAACACTGCTCAGCATAAAGTATTCTCCTTCATGGACGATTTCTCTGGTTATAATCAGATCAAGATGGCTCCTGAAGACATAGAGAAGACCACTTTTGTTACTCAGTGGGGCACCTTTTGCTACAAGGTCATGCCTTTTGGGTTGAAAAATGATGGGGCAACCTACCAACGTGCCATGGTTGCTTTATTTCATGACATGATCCATCATGAGATAGAAGTATATGTCGACGATATGATTGCAAGGTCCCAAACTGAGGAGGAACACCTTGACCATCTACGGAAGCTGTTTGACCGTCTGAAGTTGTACAAGCTGAGGTTGAACCCAAACAAGTGCACCTTTGGGGTGAGATCTGGAAAATTGCTAGGCTTCGTCGTAAGCGACAAAGGTATTCAAGTGGACCCTGCCAAAGTGAAAGCCATACAAGAGATGCCAACTCCCAAGACAAAGAAAGAAGTCAGAGGCTTTCTAGGACGGTTGAACTACATTGCCCGATTCATCTCACATCTAACTGCTACCTGTGAACCAATCTTCAAACTGCTGAAGAAAGATCAAGTAGTATGTTGGAATGATGAATGTCAGGCCGCTTTCGAAAAGATCAAAGATTATCTCCAAGAACCACCCATTCTTATGCCACCGGTTGAAGGGAAACCTCTAATCTTATACTTGACAGTACTTGATAACTCAATGGGGTGTGTTCTGGGGCAGCATGACGAGTCTGGCCGAAAAGAACACGCCATTTATTACCTTAGCAAAAAGTTTACCGACTGTGAGACCCGGTACTCACTGCTCGAGAAAACTTGCTGCGCTTTGGTATGGGCTGCTCGCCGGCTGAGACAGTATATGTTGACTCACACTACTCTGTTGATTTCAAAAATGGATCCAATCAAGTACATATTCGAAAAGCCCGCCTTGTTCGGAAGAATAGCAAGATGGCAGATGATCTTGACAGAATATGACATCCTGTACACGACTCAGAAAGCAATCAAGGGAAGTGTATTGGCAGATCATTTGGCACACCAGGCAGTGGACGATTACCATTCGATGAACTTTGAATTTCCAGACGAGGATATCATGGTAGTGACTGATTGTGAAGTACCTGGACCGGATGAAGGACCTGAGGAAGGATCCCGATGGTCTATGCACATTGACGGAGCTTCGAACGCTTTGGGTAATGGTATCGGCGCTGTGATCATATCCCCCAAAGGCACTCATACTCCACTCACCGCCCGACTATGTTTCAACTGCACCAACAACATGGCAGAATATGAAGCATGCATCATGGGTCTTCAAGCTGCAATCGACTTAAGGATCAAGTTTCTGAGTGTCTTCGGAGATTCCGCTCTCGTGATCAATCAGGTCAAAGGTGAGTGGGATACGAAACACCCAAACCTTATTCCTTACAAGGAGTATGTGTTGGCGTTGCTTCCCCACTTCGAGGAAATAACTTTTGAACACTTCCCAAGAGAGGAGAATCAGTTAGCGGACACACTAGCTACGATGTCTTCTATGTTCAAAGTCAAATGGGACAACGAGGCTCCCCGGATCATTATCTGGAAGTTGGATGAACCTGCACATTACTGTGATCTTGAGGCTGAAGAGGTAACTGAAAAATCGTGGTATCATGAAGCGAAGAGGTACCTTGAAGCTCAAGAATACCCCGAGGGCGCATCTGTTAATGATAAGAAGTTCCTGAGAAGTTTTACGGCAAAGTTCTTCCTCAGCAACGACATTCTCTACAAGCGAAACCATGATTCAAACCTACTGCGTTGTGTGGATAAGACTGAAGCAGAAAAGATCATGGCAGAGCTACATGAAGGTACCTTCGGAACACATTCCAGTGGACATACCATGGCAAAGAAAATCCTTCGGGCAGGATATTTCTGGTCCACAATGGAAGCCGACTGTTATCAGCATTCTCGAACTTGTCATAAGTGCCAGATCTATGCTGATAAGGTGCACATTCCTCCAGTTCCTCTGAACGTATTGACAGCACCTTGGCCTTTTGCAATGTGGGGCATTGATATGATCGGCGAAATCAGACCCACGGCATCCAACGGGCACCGCTTCATCCTGGTAGCGATTGATTACTTCACAAAATGGGTTGAAGCAGCTTCCTACGCTACGGTAACCAAGAACGTCGTGGCACGGTTCATTCGGCACAACCTGATCTGTCGATACGGTGTACCTGAGAGGATCATTACGGATAATGATACCAATCTTAACAACAAGATGATCACTGAGCTCTGCGAGCAATTCAAGATACAGCACCACAATTCTTCTCCCTACCGACCGAAGATGAATGGGGATGTAGAAGCGGCGAATAAGAACATCAAGAAGATTGTGCCAAAGATGACAGTGACCTATAAAGATTGGCACGAAATATTACCGTTTGCTCTTCATGGGTACCGTACCTCAGCACGGACGTCAACAGGGGCAACTCCTTTTTCCTTGGTCTATGGCATGGAGGCAGTTTTTCCTATTGAAGTCCAGATACCCT
This sequence comes from Vicia faba, assembly GCA_948472305.1. NCBI lineage: Eukaryota > Viridiplantae > Streptophyta > Magnoliopsida > Fabales > Fabaceae > Vicia > Vicia faba. Next base: position 50,760,760 of record OX451738.1, on the reverse strand, counting down.
CTCTCCGGATAATGAAGGATGCAGGCTTGAGCGAAGATGACTGGATACAGACTCGACTTGATCAATTAAACCTAATTGATGAAAAGAGACTCACTGCTATTTGTCATGGTCAGACGTACCAAAAACGGATGATCAGGGCATTTAACAAGAAAGTCAGACGACAAGAGTATCAAGTTGGATACCTGGTAATCAAGCGCATCATTCTTCCTCAAAGTGATCCCAGGGTCAAATGGACCCCCACGTACGAAGGGCCATTTGTGGTTAAACATATCTTCTCAGGAGGAGCCATGATTCTAACCACCATGGATGGTGACGACCTTCCTCACCCTGCCAATGCAGACATAGTAAAAAGATACTACGCATGATCAAAGACCCGCTAGGTTGACACGCCTAGGAAAAAATAAGGGCTTCCCAGCGAACCAAAAGGGTTCGGGCAAAAATAAGGGATGAAATGAAAAAAATATGTACACCCGGCAAGTCGAAAACCTGAAAAGGCGGCTTGGGCAAAAATGGGTATCCCGGTGGACTGAAAACCCGAAAGAGCGGTCCAGGCAAAAGTTAGGGATAAAGCGTAATACTATGTCTCATTGGATCATTTTGCATCCAGAATTCGGCATCAACTATCAGGCTCAGACGGTGCCAATCAATCAGCTTCATCTTCAACTAAGCAGCAAAGCGATGAGACGCTTGAAGACATAAAGGCGATAGCAGAGTTGGAACCCAGTGGGATTATTTTTCACATAGCTGTTTTGTTCCCTTTTCAAAATTGTATAAACTATATGCTGTTCGGCGGCGTTCTCTTACTAGGACGTCAGCCTCTTGTATAAAACGCCTATTTACAGGCAAATTTCAAAATCAATACAAGTTCAATTTTTCAGACAAATTACCCACCGTTTTTCCTTTTTATGTTTCGTTTTGCAAAGAACGTCCAATGTTCATTTTTGATATATTCATTTGACATTAATTGCTAATCATGAATATTTGCATGCGAAACAAAGGATTAATTACAGGTGACATCAGAAACAGGGGCAATTTAGAATTGTCTAAACAATCTAGTTGCTCTGTCCGCCAAGGTACCAAGGTAAGTTCAGCTGAGGAATGTAACCAAGTTACCTCCACTCCCCACAGAGTAAGACAAGATTCAGCAATACTCTCCTGTCAACCCCGAAAAGGCACAGTATCCCTAGCAAGTCAGTGATACTCTCCTCAAGCAGATTTGGTCTACTGTCAGACTTAAGAAAGTTGGGTATCCCCAGAAGATCTCAACATTCCCCAGCGGAGTATAGACATTCCTCAACAAGCATCCCCGGCAGTCTTAATCTAAGATTGTTCCCCGGCGGAATACCAGACACCCCAGTGGAACCACTCCCCAGTACAATCTGAAAGGTTTCCCCAGGAAAGTGGAATCCATATCCCCAGCAGGTCTTGAAGCTTATCCCCAGTAGGTTCTGGAAGCTTATCCCCTGCAGAGTACAAACGTCTCTCCTCGACTTTATTCAAAGGTTATTTCCCCCACCAGGGTATAACTGGGTTATCCTCAGCTAATTACCACGGAAACATCGTCCTCGGCGAAATTCTTCCTATCCCCAGCGGAGTTCATCAAATTCCCCAACATAACTTATCAGCGGCATCCCCAGCGGAGCTCCCATCAAAACTTCAGCGAAGTATCTCTTCCCACAGAGTAATACCCTGCAGAGTAATCTCTTCACCTATTTTATTCCCCTCAGAGTAATCTTTCCAACAAGTTTACTCCCCAACAGAGTCATCTTCTCCTACCGGTTTATTCTTTCAACCATCATCCCCAGCGGAAACGAAGAACTCCACTCTTCAGCATCAGCCCAGGATTCAACAAACTCCCGGCACTCATCGAGGATTTATTTTCCTAAGACGAAAATACATTCATAGACATTCCACATTTCATACATCCTTCTTACATACATGATAAAGTGCATACAACACTATCTCATTTTGAACATCATGACATCATGCATTCCATACATCATGACATTGTATACAACTGATGTTTTGCCTTTTCAGGAAAAAGTTCAATCCAAAGACGATTACTGTCAACTGTCAAATTCCAGATTCGATACCTGTATCCAGCCAGGGCATATCTGTAGGCGACCATTTCCAGATTCGATTCCTGTATCCAGCCAGGGCATATCTGTAGACAACAGTTCCAGATTCGATTCCTGTATCTAGCCAGGGCACATCTGTGAGTAACCAATTGTAGATTCGATACCTGTGGCATATCTGCATGAAGAGTTTGAAGATCAACCCCTGTAACAAGCCATGAAATTATCTTTCATTCTCAGATCAGAGGTCGACACCTGTATCAAGCCAGGAAAGCTATCTCTACCAACCTTTTAGCCATTTCCAGATTCGATACCTGTATCCAGCCAGGGCATATCTGAAGACAACAATTCCAGATTCGATTCCTGTATCCAGCTAGGGCATATCTGTAGACAACAGTTCCAGATTCGATTCCTGTATCTAGCCAGGGCACATCTGTGAGCAACCAATTGTAGATTCGATACCTGTATCTAGCCAGGGCATATCTGCATGAAGAGTTTGAAGATCAACACCTGTAACAGGCCAGGAAACCATCTTCCTTTCTCAAAGCACGCAAGTTCTCGCTAAGGAATCTCTTACGCGATCGACACCTCCAGATGGCATCTGTAAGCCCATCCTCCTATCCACTGTCTCTCCAAATGGCATCTGTAAGCCCATTCTCGCCATCACATTGCTGATACTCCACCATGCGAGTGCAAATTTCCGGGCACTCTAGTGTCCAATCTCCTTTTACCCTCGAGTCGCAAAAGGCAAACTTGCCAATCTAACTCTTCAGGTTCAAGAAGATTGAACATGGGCAACTGTTGTACCCCAAAATTTTCCCTCCCATTTCCTCAACATTTTCTCACCACAAGACCCTTGGAGCTCAAGATCCAGTTAGGGTTTGCTCTGCTCAAGACTCCTCCTTGCACTGTTGACCCAAATTAGGGTTTGTGTTTGCACAAAGATGTTTTGACCTAAAAGGCCCAAAATGACTTTCATGCTTCATGTTGGACTCACAAGTTTATCCATACCAAGTTTCAAGCCTTGATTCCAATCTTTGCCCAGTCAATTGGACAGTTGACCTAGAAATCAGCTGTATTGGGGAAAAAGTCAACTGTGGTCAATTGACAGTTAAACCTCATGATTTTTGACCCACGTCAACATTATGAACTCATATGGACCATTTGGTCAAGTTTGGATCACAATTCCACAAGAAATTTGATCAGATCACCAAAAGGGCAAAATGGTCATTTTTAGGGTTTTGACTACACAAAGGCAAGTTTTTACTGTTTGACCTAACCAATGGCAATTCAAGCTCACATATGGACTCAAGGACTCAATGACATGGTCTTAACACATTCAACAAGTTCAAAAGATCCCCAAATGCACAAGATTGACAGATGAATTTTCCAGTCAACTGAGCCAAAATTGACTGTATACTGAAAAGTCAAACTTTCACTTTTTGGTCAAAATCAAGTGTCAAGATTCATTTTTCATCAAAACATGTCAAATCATGAAACTTGTTCATCAAGAAATCAAAAATCACAAATTAGGGTTTAAAATGAAGAAATTTCATAACTTAGAAATTTTCTAAGTTATGAAAATTCCTGATTTTTTCCTAACTTTGTCCCATAATCAAGATACATTTGGATTCAAGGAAAACTCAAAACATGAAAGTTATAGTCCATTGCAAAATCTACAACTTTGATTCACAAAGTTTCCTCAAAAGAAGCTTGTAGCTCAAGTTATGATTTTTGGAACAAGGGTGCAAAACATTCTTAACTTAGAAAAATTTTGACCTATTCTAGGCAGGATTTTTGCCTAACTCCATGGCCACTTTTCACATGCTTCCACTTGGAATCTCAAATTGCATTACAAAGATGGATTGTAGTACACATTCCAAGCTTTCCAAAATGTCAAAGAACTTCTCAAACACCCTTGTGGTTAGGGAGAATCAAATTTGGCAATATGGGCAAAAGTCACTTTGATTCATGGCCATTTCCATGTTCATAACTTGTGCATTTTCAAACTCAGCATGTGCAAGCTACATTACAGGCCTCTAATCTCATTTACACTCAAAAATTAAATGCTAATCCATTGTGCCAAGACATTATTTTGCTCATTTGGTCATTACATGGAAGTTTAATCTTTATTTGGAAAAAGTAACTTATCCATTTTTGTAAAGCATGGCTTTATGTCAAAAGCAAATCAAAGAAGTACCAAAGCATATCTTCTAGGCACAAGTTCAGGAACTAATCACACTGATCAAGACTCAAATGTGCAGCATAGATTGAGGCATTGTACTGGCTTATATCCAAGAACACATTTCCTTGCTTCACATAGAAGAAACCTTGCATATTGAACATCAACTCTCATTCCTGCAAGAACTAACCAAGACAAACGTGTTGAACACATTCCAAACATCAAACCTGAGCTAAGGCACGAGCTAACCACCTTCCAAACCTCATCATTCATCAAAACACCATCCTACTGCAAAAACAGAGTCCCTTCTGCACTTGGACTTCTACAACTCAATCCATTCGTGTGCCTTGGCCAAAACCACTTCATACACACTCCATAACATCCATACAAACTATCCCAAGCCCTAGCTTCAGACTGTAACACCTCTAACCAACTTCACCATTTTCACTTTTTCTGTTATGCAGGTTGACTCCTATAGCTCGATTCATTTAGTTTCAAAGCAAACTGAAGGTTGGAGAAGCATCCCTGAACTTCAAGCAAGCTATACAAGTCCTCACATTGCATTGAAAATACCTCCATTGTCATACACGATCCAAGCTGAACAGGTAAGTTCATGGACTTCTATCTCTCAATCTAGGAAGAGTTAGCTTTAGGTTTATGAATGAAAAATGCTCTACTCATGGCCCTGAAGCTACACATATAATCACTTTGCATTTATGTTGTGTGTACTGAGAGTATTTTGAACCTGAACATTAGGAAAAAGTTAGGTCAAGAATTGGGGGAGAAGAAATTCTCTCTCATTTCTGAGAGTTAGATCAAGTTCTTTGTATGTATGGATTCGTGGTTTGATGCTTGACATTTTTTGTGTTATAAGTTTGTGCTAAAAGTCCAAGAATCAGGATGTTTGAACAAGGTGGAAAAGGCGCGCGTTTTTGACAAAGTTGTTGCTGGAGGTTGAAGACAAGCCTTCTTGGGCTGGGCCTGGCTTGTTCTTTATTTTTGCACTTTCATTTTACACATACACCCCCCTGGCCCATTTTGAGATATATTTGTCATTTTTGATTTTTTTTCCTTTTGATTTTGATTCTATATTTTTATTTAAGCATGAAAAAACATTAAAAATATTTTTCTCACATATTTTGCATTTTATTTGATATTTATTTGTTTCATTTAGTTATATATGTAAATAAATACATAATACTTTTTTTATTTAAAATACTAAAAACAATACAAACACTTTTATTTTCTGATTTTATTTTATTTTATCTTTTGAAAACATTTTATAAAAAAATATACTTTTTGTAAATATTAAATATTCTATTTTTGTACATATTTAATATATTTAGTAAATAATATAAATACATATATATTTATTAGAATATTTAAGGAAAAATACAAAAATAATACATTTTTATTTTTATTAATATTTACCCTCAAAAATACTTTTTTTTTACAATATACTTTCTTTTATTTATTTTTTGTATATAATTAATAAATATTGCATATAATAAATAATCAATACATTTTATTTAGAAAATTAGGGTTTTGCCCTAAAAACATAAAAACACCCAAAAATTATCCTTTTTATTTTTGTTTATTTGTCACATGAAAAACCCTTTTACATACATAAAAAAATCATTTTTTGCATCTTGCATATTTTATTGTATTTTATTTAATTTTTGTGCAATTAAATAATTTGTAAATTCATTTGGATTGTGATATCTTAGATTTAAATTTCTTGCTCAATATCCCCATTTGAACATTTGTACCCCCATCCCATAATTGTGTTGTAATAATTTAGGACCTTTAAATTCCGCATTTAAAAGCTTTCTAAATATGCCATGATAGACTTAGGGTTTGTATGCAAAAAATCAACCAAACAATAGCTTGACCTAATTCCAAGATAAAAGCATGAAAATGAACAAACACCAATCACACTTGCACCCCTAGGGTTACTCCACTTGATGCCTTCAATAATGGGCCATGTTGCATGTTAGGTGTCTTTGGCAAAACAAAAACAATTCAAATGATCATAGTCCCTCGATGACGCTTTCGAAAGTTGCCTAAACATGATCAAGTCCCTTAAAGGAAAAATTGCCCAAAGACACTTGGCACCATTGCAATCATGGTCTAAACGATGACCCGCGCCCGTCCCGTTCACATCCTAACACAAGATTGTCCACCAAATACAATGGTGGAACAAAATTGTTAAAAGGGTTAAAACATAGCAAAGATCTTTGAGTAAATTTAGGAGTAGACAACTCTTTGTTACTTGCCAACTTGCAAAACAAAAACGCTTGCCTATTTTTCAAAACCACACATCACAACACACTTTCAAAACAACTTTCAAAAACATTGAAAACTATTCAAAAGATGAGTACACCTTTGTATACATCCCAACATGGATCATTACAAAGGTTGCCACCACATTGGCCTCTTTTCAAAACATTTTCAAACCCACACACAAAGCACCATTTCAAACAATTGAAAATCAAGGCAAGTTGATCTAAGCAAGTAACTAAGAGCCCATGGATAACCATGGATAGAAAGGGTGATAATACCTTCCTTTTCTATAATCTACTCCCCGAACCCAAGAAAACATCTCAAAGGTTTTTGCTGTGCTTTTTAACCTTTCCTTAGGATAAAATAAAAAGTCGGTGGCGACTCTTGCTCAATCGAAACATTTGTGAAAACAAACGCAAAAACCCAAGTCAGTTCTCCCACCGTATCACAGATCCAAAATGTAAAAATGGTCTCAATGAGATTAATTGACTTTTAGTTTTCTCAAAAAAATGTCAAGGTATTATTAAGTTGATTGAAATTTATTTAAGAAAATGTTTTCAAAATGCATGGACCTAAGTCCAAGTTTATTATGAAAGTGGTTCAAGTTTATAAACAAGAAGAGTTTTCAAAAGGAGGGAGAATATTTTTGAAATTAAAGAAGATGGGAGAAGATGAAGGGACTATCCTAAAGCATAAGGTAAAAGCTAGGAAGAAGAACCATCTAACCGGCAAGAAGCCAATACTTGACATTATGAGTCAATATAGAATTCTCATTCTTTGGATTGAAACCAAGCAAGCAAAGACACTAGACCTCTTGAGAAGACCAAACTTGAAATGTATTAAGTCTTCACAAAAATTGGGTAGAGTAACAGCTGTATACGGGTGAATTCCAGATTACAAACAAAGCAGGTAATAACAATAACCTGCACATAAAACAAAAAAGCAACCCAATTTCTTGAGGTAAACCCCCAAGAACTCCAGATAAAATATTAATTAAGGTCACAAGGTCTCCAACATAGGCCAAGGTCTCTAATCCTAAGTCTAAGAAGTCCAATACTCCATAATGCCAAGGACAGTAACCAAATAGTCCAAGTAACATTAAGGTTTTTTATGTTTCATGTTGATTATTAAGTATCTTTAAAATGAAAAGAAAAGCTCAAGTGAGAAAAATAAAATAAAAAAGACATAAAAGTAAATGCTCAATTGAGCAAAGATGAAAATAACATGAAATGTAAATTCTAAATTAAATGGAGCATAAAGTAAAAGCATAAAAATAAAAGCATAAAATAAAGTCAACTATTAGAATTTAATGTTTAGTTGGATGACCATCTTGAAACTTGCATTTGGAACTCATTAGAGGATTGGTAGAACCAAAGCCTCTCAATAACAAGTTGCATTTGCTTTTTGTCAAGTATAACATCCATTTAAGAATCCTCAAGGCAACATTTAATGATCAATGATGTTTAAATGATCTGTGTTAACCAAAATTGATGAAGATCCATTGGAGGATTAGTAGAACCAAAGCCTCCTAACAATGAATCTCAAGGTTATTGGAGCAAAGGGTTGAAATTAACATACTTAGGCTTGCAAACATAGGTTTAGGCCACGAGTGATCATTTTCTCAAATCGGGAAAAATTTAGCGCTTTGTTAAGCAATCATAAGTGGACTTATATAGAAGTCACACCTATCTTAAGGCCGGTCAATAGCAATCTATATACTTCATGTTTGGATAAATGATATAGAGGTCATCATCCCTTGACATGTAGCACAAATAAAAAATAAAGGGATAAGATGAAGAGGGAGGGGAACGATAAGCTAAATTGAATCACTATCATAAATTTCTTTCATCTTTAAATTCAATCACTCATTTCAATGGATTAAAGTACTAAACATATCATTAATCTAAAGCACTAAAAATGAATTGAATAATTCACTCTTGGGTAGATTTGAATTAATGAACATTTATCCAACTTCATCTACACCTAAAGTCCATTGAATTTAAAGAGAAATTGGACATTTAAAATTGCAATCCAAATCAACAATCAAAAGGAGTGAGTAGAAAAAGATAGATGGATCAAAACAGCCCCAAAACAGGGCAGAAAAAGCATTTTGACACCGTTACAATCGATTGCACTCTAGCAGCAATCGATTGCATCAATGCATATTTAAAAAAATTGAATTTCGTTTTGTGACAATCGATTGCACTGTTACAGGAATCGATTTCTGTAGCGGTAGAAATGTTTAAGACTAAGCCATTGGATTAACTAGACTTATACATTTCAAAATAAAAGAATTCCCACTGTGCTTTATTGTTTCCAAAGGAATGGGAAAAGAGAGAGTAACCTAAAAAGAGGGGGAAAGATTCTAGGTAAGGGGTTGTTTATTCAAAGGGAAGGTATTAGCATCCTAAACATCTACGGTACTCAGTAGGAACCTCTTTGAAAAATCTGTATATTTTGGCTATAAAATGTTGTATAAAAATAAATGGTGGAGGTGAGAAAAGAAATATATTTTTTATGATTTTTTCACCCGCCGCGGTTGAGAAGCTTTAGTACCTATGTACCACCTTCCGTGAAATAGGAGATCAGGGTACACGTAGTTCCTCTTTTAAAAATTTAAAACACAAGTGTGTTGGTTAACTTTATGAGATAAGACATCATCGTCATTGTCCGTATGGAAAACATACTTACTACCCACAATTATGAGAAAGGAGAATTTGAATCATCTCAAAGTGGAGGATATGGCTTGGATTTCAAAATCAACAACGCTTCACTCAACACCCAAGTGGAAAATATCTCACTTCACTATATATTGTAGAAGTATAGTTGTTTGCATCACTACAAGGATTGACAAGAGTCTAATCTTTTGAGAAAAAGTTTTAAAGTAGAAAGCCAAAATGGAAAAATGGTTTAAGATGAGATTGTTTGACTTTTAGTCTTCTCGAAAAAAATGTCAAAGTATTATTAAATTGATTGAATTTTATTTATGAAAATGTTTTGGAAAAATTCATGGACATAAGTCCAAGTTTATTATGAAAATGGTTCAAGTTTAAAAAACAAGAAGAGTTTTCAAAAGGAGGGAGAATATTTTTGAAATTAAAGAAGATGGGAGGAGAAGAAGAGACTATCCTAATAGAATAAGGTAAAAGTTGGGGATAAGAACCATCTAACCAATAAGAAGCCAATACTTGACATTATGAGTCAAGATAGAATTCTCATTCTTTAGATTGAAACCAAACAAGCAAGGATACTAGACCTCTTGAGAAAACGAAACTTCAAGTGTATTAAGTCTTCACAAAAGATGGGCAGAGTAATGGTTGTATACGTGTGAATTCCATATTACAAACAAAGTATGTAATTACAATAACCTGCACATAAAACAAACAAACAACTCAATGTCTTGAGGTAAACCTCAAGAACTCCAGACAAAATATCAATCAAGGTCACAAGGTCTCAAACATAGACCAAGGTTTCTAATCCTAAGTCCAAGAAGTCCAATACTCCATAATGCCAAGGATAGTAACCAAATAGTCCAAGTATCATTAAAGCTTTTATGGTTCATGTTGGTTATTAGGTATCTTTAAAAAGAAAAGAAGAGCTCAAGTGATCAAAATAAAAATGACATAAAAGTAAATGCTCAAGTGAGTAAATATGAAAAAATAACATGAAATGTAAATTCTAAAGGTAAATGGTGCATAAAATAAAAGAGCATAAAAGAAAAAAAGAAAAAAAAAAGTCAATTATTAATAATTAGTGGTTAGTTGGATGCCCATCTTGAAACTTGCATTTGGAACTCATTAGAGGATTGGTAGAACCAAAGCCTCCACACAACAAGTTGTATTTGCTTTTTGTCAAGTATATCATCCATTTTGGAATCCTCAAAAATACCATATAATGAACAATGGTGTTTAAGTGATCCGCGTTGACCAAAATTAATGAAGATCCATCAGAAGATTGGTAGAACCAAAGAAACCACACAATGAATCACAAGGTTATTGGATCAAAGAGATCAAGTTAACATACTTGGGCTTGCAAACATAGGTTTGGGCCACGAATGATCATTTATTCGAATCAGGATAACATTTAGCGCTATGTTAAGCAATCGTAAATGGACTTATATAGAACTCGCACCTATTTTGAGATCGGTCAATTGCAATCTATGCACCATTTGTTTTGAGACATGATATAAAGATCATGCTCCAATAACACTTAGTGAAATAAGAAAGGGATAAGATGAAGAGGGATGGGAATTAAACTATTATTAAAATCATTCATCCATTATTATGGAGTTAGACTCAACACCATGGATCCAATAATGTTAACAAAGTCCATGATTAAAAATTCAACCCAAGATCAGCCAGAAAATAATCACAAAATAATATTACATTTAATATATACATTAAAAGGGGTTTTAAAATGTTTTAAAATAGAAATAAAAGAGAAAAATATTAACTATGTTCAAATTAATCAAGAAATATTAAGTAAGACCATAGAAAAATCAGAAATGAACTCAAATATTTTTATAAAATTTTTGGTGATTTTTTTTAAGTCAAAAACTATTTTTAAAATTAAAAGAAATGAGTAAAATAAACCAAAAATGATTTAAAAAAATAATAAAATCAGAAAAAATAAATAAATGAGGTCACCAATATTTGTCAAAATATCATTGGATCATTCCAAAAAATTTCAGAATTTAAAAATGCATAAAAATATTTTTAAACATTTAAAACAATTCAAATAAAGTGAAAATTTATAAAAAATATCAAAACACAAAATAAAATTGTGAAAAAATAAAAATCAGAAAGAGAAAAATCAAAAATATCTTTTATAATTTTTTCAGATTTTTTGGACTAAAAATGAATTTTCTATGATTTTTTGAAGTTTAAAACAATTAAAATGAAAATCAGAAAATAAAATATCAAACCAAAAATATATGGGTCATCTGATCATTGTCAAAACGCATTAGTAAATAGATCAAGTGGACCTGGCGCGTTGTGCATGTTATGGACTTTAGTGAATAAAACACTGGATCATTAATTAAATCAAAAATTCAAAAAGAACAAATGGCACGCTTTCATTAGATGAAGGATGACACGTAGATCATCTTCAATCTCCAGCCAGTCTCAAAATCAGGTCATTCAAACTATAAAATTAGAGCACGAGACCTATGCCATCCGCTTCGTGTCTTCAAGACGAAGACAACCACACCTTCGCGAAAAATTTATATGAAATGTAGCTCAAGCAATTTGGAAGGAAAGTTTTGAAAAGGAATTTGAAATTTCATGGTCAAAACATGTTTCCAATTAAAAGCAAGTGCTGGAACTAGAACCAGGGCAATGAGAGCTTCAAAATGATATCAAAGTTTGGAAGAATTGATGGAGAAATCTACCTATTGAAGTTGAGTTGCAGAGCTCTGAAACTGGACTTCTATGGATCAATATAGGTCACAATTCTTGAAGGTAATTGTATTGTTAGCTTCAGGGAAGATCAAGGAAGGTGAATTGATAGAAAAAATGGATTGAAAATGGCTTGAACACTGATTTCAAAGTTGCAGAAAAGTGAGTTATGGAATGAGTTTGGCAGGGTGATTTTGGCTGTTCAAGCTTGAGTAAATGAATGATGGATGACCCTCTATTTATAGGGAATCAAATGGAATGTTCAAGCGTGTGAAATGATGAAGTTTGGAGGGAAATCGTGTGAAGTTGCAAACAAGAAAAGTGTGACTTCTATTTTGATCAAAAATCATCCAAAACGCGTGTTTTGCTATGCTAATCACGTCTAGAAGTTCACTAAACATGTTTAGAAGCAAAAACACACATAAAAATGTGTTTAGAAGCTAAATCAAGGATTTCAAATTCTGACTTTTGAAGAAACTTCAGTTTCAAGTTACCAAGTTCAAATCAACGGCATTCTCAACTCAAGGGATCTTAGGGCATGATTCTTGAAGCTTTAGAAAGATGAGATTACAAGGTTAGCAATGGGAAAATGGAATCAAATGGATGTTTGAGATGAAATTTGCAATGAATCAAAGTTGGAAAAAAGAAGTTGACTTTCCACACTTAGAAATATTTCAAGTTTTTCTTCAAAAGTGACCTATAATGTTTTGCATCAAAACATGGCCTTCCTCTTGGAATTTGCTCTTGACCAAAAAAGATGGCATGAAATAGACCTCTTGAATGAAATTTTGAAACTTGAACCATTCAAAATATCCAAAAATTGAGAGAGTTATAAATTGTTGAAGTTGGTAAAAAATCATGAAATGACCTATAATCTTTTGTATCCTTAGGGCATGTTCCATCCATTTTCTCACTTTGCACCTAAAATAAGGAATAAATTTCACATCCTCAAAATAATTGTGGAAAAATAGTGGTCTCAAGGTGATAAAAATGGACCAAGTTATGATCATTTGAAGTCACACATGGGAAATAAGGGGTTCATCTGGAGAACTTGTAATCTTTCTTCATCATCAAGTTTCTTCCACATGAAAAATCCTTGAAACTTTTGAATTGATTTGTTAATAACCCTTTTAAGATAAGGATGTATTTGTAATCACTCAAAAATACCAAAAGATGAGCAATATATACTTCTTTGAAGTTCAAAACCCTAGCTCCTAGATCAAGAAAAATGTTTTGAGGAACTTTGACAATTTTAAACAACCTTCTTGTACCAACACTTTTGATTTGTAAATAAAAGTTATTGAGGATGATAATGAGAATTCATAGCAACCAAAAACACTTCCATATCTTGAGAATTGAGATAAATATGCACTTGTGACCAATGGGAACAAGGCCTTGTCCAACCATGACAACTTCTTCAATCAACCCTTTGTACTTTTGAATCAATCTTGATAACCTTGAAATGTGGTGAACCAAAATAAACCTTGCCATGCCATTTCTTCCAAACTAAATTCAATGTTAAGGTTTGAATTTCTCAAGCTTTATTGACTAGGGCATGGAAATAAACTCATGAAACCATGGATCAACTTGCTAAGCCACATTGCCTTTACCTACATTATTAGCAAGTAAGACAAACCAACATTGCATTTTATTAATTAAAAGGAAAGTCAAAACAAAACATGCATGATCACAAAATAAAAACAAGTCAAGGTGCTTGGTGATTCCTCAAAGATCAAATCTAAAGATAGGGAGGAGAACCAAAAGCCCTAATGTGATCTTGTTATGATTAAATCAATATGGTATGATGAAGATATCTTAGGGGGGGAAATTGGGGTACAACAACTGCCCTTATTTAGTTTCTTCTATCCGGAGATACGAAGGTCAAAAATCTTCGTGTCGACGGGATCGAAGATACTTAAATATAAAAAAAAACTATTTTTGGCCCTAAGATGCCATGCAATGCTTATGAGTGTGAATGCATATGAATAACTTCAAAGGGACGCAAAAAACCACTGGGGATATAGCAAAGGAAATAAAGATCAAAAGAGAAACCCAACCAGGAAAATAAATCACATGTGAATCAAAAAGACCTGGCTCATAGAGGATGGTAAAAGACCAAAGGATACACCAACTTTTACTGAAGGCGAAACTACCAGCGTTCACTGAAGGTAGTGAGAGAAAATAATAACAACACCGACGTTCACTGACGGTGGGCTACCAACGTTTACTAAAGGTAGAGAGACAAACATCAACGTTCACTGATGATGAACTACCACTTTCACTAAAGGTAGAGAGAAAAGAAATATCATAGCACCGACGTTCACTGATAGTGAAATACCAACATTCATTGAAGGTAGCAAAAAGATAACAATCACCAACTTTCACTGATGGTGAACTACCAACTTTCACTGAAGGTAGAAGGAAAGAAATATCATAGCACTGATGTTCACTGACAGTGAACTACCAATGTTCACTGAGGGTAGCAAAAAGATAACAATCACCAACTTTCACTGATGGTAAACTACCAACTTTCACTGAAGGTAGAGAGAAAATATATCATAGCACCGATGTTTACTGATGGTGAACTACCATCATTCACTGAGGGTAGCAAAAAGATAACAAGCACCAAATTTCACTGATGGTGACCTACCAACTTTCACTGAAGGTAGAGAGAAAATATATCATAGCACTGCCGTTCATTGACGGTGAACTACGAACGTTCACAGAGGGTAGCAAAAATATAACAATCACTAACATTCACTGATGGTGACCTACCAACTTTCATTGAAGTTAGTAAGAGAAAATATCATAACACTGACGTTCACTGACAGTGAACTACCAACCTTCACTGAAGGTAGAAAAAATATAACAATCACCAACGTTCATTGATGGTAACCTACCAACTTTCACTGAAGGTCGAAGGAAATAAATATCATAGCACCGACGTTCACTGACGGTTAACTACCAACGTTCACTGAGGGTAGAAAAAAGATAACAAGTTTCCCCAAAATTCTGGCGTTTCACCTAGAATGGGTCTCAACTTCTTCTTTAACCAAGGCATTCTTCCTGGAAAGGGTAATATAAGTTGTCTCAAATAAATAGACTACGACTTGTAAAGATTTCACTACGAACTGTCTTTGCAATATTGAAAGACTTGCCATCGACTGGAGTAATTTGACAAAGAACTGCAAACTATCCACTCATAAAGAATATAACAAAGAAGTAACGTCAACTTTTACGGGGAAGTATAAGTTGCTCAAATAAAGATACATGTTGTCTACTGTTATGGGAAGGATTGTAGAATTGACTTCCTGGGGAGAGCAATACGGCTTCCTGGGGAAAGAAATATGACTTTCTGGGGAATGAATCATGACTTTCTGGGGAATGAATCATGACTTCCTGGGGAATGAATCATGACTTCCTGGGGAAATGCCAATATATTCCTGCTGAGGAGATAAAGTCTTCTCGTGCAAAATAAATGCACATTCTCAAACCAAATGCTCGAAGCTTGTAGAAATCCAAAGTAATAATATTGCTAAGGATCATAGATTCAAACCAGAAATAAACTGGAGTAAAACAATCTACCAAAATACACCCTTTGAGAAATAAATTCAAGAGGGAAACCCAATCTATCCATACAAAGAGCTTGTACGGGAAGGCTAAAGCAAAAATCTTCCACGAGGGATAACTCAGTGGGGAATTGAAAGAATATACACTTTATGCTTAAGGTTGACACTCTATTGGAGAGAGGACAACACGACTCTGCAAAACAGGGTAATATGTCAACAAACAAAATTAATGAATGTTAATGAGCAATGATTTGCTAAATTTAACTATGCATGATGTGTGTATGAATGTATGAGTGTTATCATGTATATGCTGGCAAAACAAACATATAACACTGGGAGTAACTTAGGCAAAACCAACTCGGGCACAGTCAACACTCGGCTAAATCATATCCAAGATGAATATTCCATAAGAAAATAAGCACCAAATGAGGAAACAGAATCCTATTTCACGGCTTAACTTCACTGGGAAGGAACATAATCTGGAAATAAACAAATCATAGCGACAAAACAACACTGATACAGGGATATAACATCCTTCTCCAGGCTTCACCGGGGAATAGCACTCAGACTTCAATGGGGGAACAAATGTTTTCACGGTACGCACTTCTACTGGGGATTACAATGCTGATTTCGAATAAGGAAAGTGGAAACCATATCGGCAAAACATCAACTGAGGATTTCGAGCTGACTTTATTGGGGAAACATCATACAAACCTCACTAGGGGAGATAATGCCTCATCATCAAGACATCAACCAGGGACCTCGAGTTGACTTCAATGGGGAGGACAACACCACATTGAAGAAAGGAAACCAAGATACGTTCTTCAAGTATTGCACCAATGGGGAACCTCATGGGGATAACAGCTTGGGGAGTTAAGAAGTCAAACATTACAGCAAGCAATCAATCTTATGGGGATTTTAAATCAAACCTAACAAGTTGATAACCAATTCAACTCTTCTTAAATAAAACATTGCCCTTGCCTAATTATCGGGAAATCAAATAAAGTGCAAGTACTACCGAAAGGGAGATGCTTCGTAAATGAGTAAAATCTCAACATGCACGGGGAAAAAAGACTTCTATCAAATAACGAAGCCTTCATTAGGGAATCTTGGATTGAGTCTTCATAACATGAAAACTTATTCCGATATAAGATGCCCTAGGATAGCCTTCCTGGGGAATCAAGAAGTCAACATTGCAGAACAAGGTCAAACCCTTAGGGATTTTAAATCAAACCCAGCACTTGGCGGGTGAAAACCCAAGGGGTCGACAATTTGCTCAACACTTCTTAGAAAATATATTGCCCTGGTCTAGTTGCCTGGGAAATAAATACCAACAATAACACCAATATTGTAGAAAGAGCAACATGTTGCAAATAGTTCCATCTCAGCACCAAGGGAACAAGATCTTTTGTCATATGAGGGAAAACTTCATTGGGGAATCTAGGATAGAGGCCTCAGACCATGCAAAATCAAAGGAGATGAACCAAGACTTGACTGGGGACAAAGGGATCACAAACCTGATACTGCACCTTACGCCAATTGGTATCGTCTTCGTTATACAAAAAACACGTGCATACCAGTGAAAACGACCAGAGAAAACCTTCCTGAGGAAAACAAAACTTCCCAAAATTACTGGAGTTCGCCCATTCCCGGGATCACCACTTTTGTTTTCCTCTTTAATCACAAAATCTAAAGTAAAAGTAAGTTGTAAATTCTTTTTGAAAAATAATTTTGTTATTTAATCTTTTTTCTTTGAAAATTATTATCAATAATAAATGGAGTCTTTGTAAGCTGAATAAAGATAAGAAATACAAAGAATTGGGTAAAATCTCAAATTTTATTGATAGAATCGTAGTCTGTGATTGGCGTAACTCCACGGACAATTACAAAGTTCGGAAAATGGTAATATATAATGGAAAATATACATTGAGATACAATGATCAATATTCCATCTAACAACTTTGAAATATTGAGCAGCAACTTCTATTGAAGTATGGTAAGTGTGATACGGTGGCAGAACCAGACTGTTTTGAGAAAATGCTGGTTTGCGTTTTGCATTTGTGTTTGCAAAATGTCGTGGTAAGCAAGAGTCGCCACCGACTTTTATTTCATCCAATCATGGAAAAGGAAAAAGAACAGAAAAAAACCTTTTTTCGAGATATTCTGAGTATGGGGGGTAGATTATAGAAAGGGAATGTGTTAGCACCCTTTCTATCCATGGTTTTCCATGGGCTCGTAGGTACTTGCTCATCTTTTTAAAAATTGCTTCGGTGTTTGTGTATTTTGAAAAGTTTTTGTTTTACTTTGTTTTAACCCTTGTATCAGTCCTCAAGAGTGTTACGAAGTTGTTTTTGGAAACTTTGTTTGGAAAAGTTTAAGTGTGAAAGAGTTTGTTTTTGAGCAAGTACCTACTAGCATCTACCTACTCGAAAAAAAGAATGTTTTTGTTCTTGTTTCCTTTAGACAACAATATCCCACTATTAATGAGTAGGTAGCACCATCGTTGGAGTTGTAAGGGTCAATTCGAAAGGGACGTACAATCACTAAAGCAATGTTAGGACGTCTTAATAATAACTCTAATATCTTAAGATCATATTCGAGGCAACATTTTCGAGACAACACTTCCTAGGCAACATTTCCGAACGGGACATTTGATCTTTGTTTAGACAAGAGTGCGACCACTAAAACACCCTATACATAATGATCGTTTACCGAAGGCAACCTAAGTGAGAGTATACCTTAGGAGTGTGCATGTGCGAGTGTTTTGATTTCAGTTGCTATCTTTGCACATTTAGAGTTTGCTAACCAATTTAAAATTAACATACATTCTTGTCATGCAATCCTATTATCATACATCTAACAGTTAATATTTGCGAAAATTAAAATGCGAGAAATAAAACTACGCTATTACTAGGCTTCGGGGAGGGGGATTAATTTACATAGCCAAAACCCGTAAAACGATAAATAAAAAGAAAAGTCCTAATTAAACTATTACATCCCATTAGCAGTTACATTAATGTTGTAAAAAATAAATATATGCGCGCGATGGATCGAGGACGAGAGAAAAATTAGGGTTTTGACCCCGTCTAAACCTAATTGAAAGAAAAATCATTTTTTGTTGTTTTTGATTATTTTGAGAAAATAAGGTTTTAATTAAATAAGTACAAACCTAATTACTAATTAATTTAAATTAAGAAAATAATTAATTTGACCTATTTTTTCATTTTGGTTATTTTAAGAAAAGAAAATAAAAATAAAATCAACCAAACCCTAATTTTCTAATTTATTTTAAATTATTTACAAAAGGTTAGAATTGCCCTAGAATTAAATTAAACTAATTATTAAATTAAATTTGATAAAAATAAAACCTTAATCTAATTTAATGAAAATTGATTTTATGAGTTTTTTGTAAAAAAAAAGAACTAATTTTTGTTAGAAAATAATTTAACCAAAATAAATAAATAAAAGAAAATATAAAAGAATAAAGAAAAAGGGCCTGGCATTAGTGGAAAGAAGGGGGTGTCCATAGAAGTTTTTTGGCCCAATAAGCCTGGTCCATGTTGACCTTTATGATTCCATGTTGCACGTTTTACTAGGCCTATGGTAGACCTTCATGTGTCAGGCATTGGATTTGGTTTGCTTCAGATCCAATGGTCGAAAGCTGATGATATATGGTGGACTCCAAGCATGCGCGCATACTGGATGATGTAAAAGAAAATTGCATTGAACAAATATGGGGCCCTGGGGATCGAACCCAGGCCCTTTGGCTTTTCCACATACCTCCTGACCAACTGAACTAGCGCGCTTATTTGTATATGGAATAATAAACAACTATTATATTAGAAAAAAGCAAATTAACATGTCAAAACGCGTGAAATTTAAATGGATGAATCACTGCCTGCCACGCCACCTTTCTTCTTCCTTCTTCCGTTGGCAAAAGTCCAGACTTTTACCTACGGATAAAGTTTGTAGCTATATCCTTGTTTCATTTAAACATTGCATACACGCGTGATTTAATCAACTGTAATGGTACCAATCTACTCGTCTCAACCTTACGAGTGTCATGGTACCTCAACCGTGGCTCAATTTTTCCTGTATGGCAAAGCCCCAAAACTAACTCAGAAACCCTAACAATGGCATCCACACGTATGGCTTCCAAAAATGAAATTAAACGGTACTGTTAGCTTGCAAACATGATAAGGATTACAAATATATCATTTAAACATGATAAATATGCAAGAATGAATGAATACGATTTTGAAAAAAAATTGACAAACCGTGAGGCTTGTGGAGGCGGATTATGGGAAAATCAAGGCTTGATTATGATCAGGTTAGCTTCAGGAGATGGCCGGGAATCGATTTCTAGCCTTGGAATGGTGTAAATCGTCCTCTAACTTGCAATTTAATTCAGCACTTTTTGGTGATTTTTGCAAGTTTTCTCTCAGCTTCTCACGCCTCCAATCCTTGTTCTTTTTGTCTGCCAATGTTCTATATGTATTCTTGAGTGAATTAGGTTTACAAATTTCCTTCAAATCTTCTCCAATAATGATCATTGATCATGATTTGATTCTCATGTAAATATTTCCAAATCAAGCCAAAATCCAATCTTTTTGTGTACAAAAAAGCCTTGCACGATTTGATCTCATTGCCAGCTATTCATGGACCTGAAATATGCATAAAATCTCAAGGTTTAAATGATTTTTTGATATTTTCATTATTTATTATTGATTTTACTTGATTTAAATGAAATAAAATCAATATAAATGATAAAAACAAAAGAATGGCAAGTGGTAGGGCTCATGGGTCGTGGACCATGCTACCAACTCAATACAAGCACAAAAAGTTAGGCCCATTTGACAAAAATTGCAATTTGAGACATATTTGACTTTTGGCAATTTTGCAAAAAAGGTCAACTTTGCCAATTCATAACTTCCTCAATTTTGACCCTAGAGATGTGTTCTTGGACTTTTTAGAAAGCTCAATATGTCCTCTAATCAACCCTTTTGGTATAATCTCAATTGAGTCTTCCTTGTTTATGTATGAAGCTTTGACAAAAAAGGTGTTTTTATTGACTTTCCAAAATGACCTATAATGTATAACTTCTTGTGAGTACATATTTTGAACTTAGAAGATAAATATGAATTGTAGGGAATTCCATCCTCTTCAAAATGAGATTTGGATGGTTCTATCTTGATAAAGTATGAGAAAGTTATGCTTGGTCAAAGTTGAGTTGACTTTTCCTACAAAACCCTAATTTAGCAACTTTTGGGTTTTGATGAATTTTGAGAAATCCTTGAGGAATCATGATCAACCCTTGATCAAATGATGAATAATACTTCAAAATTAGGATGTTGACCAAAAATCTTGAAGTTTGACTGTATGTGGGCCACCGTTGACTTTTTCCCTAACATAGTGTGCTTTCAGGCCTTTGAGCAATTGACTGAGCAAACTTCCTCTGCAAGGCTTGAAACTTGACATGGATGATCTTGAGAACATATTAGGACAATGGTGAGAATTTTGGATCCGTTGGACTCAAACACCTTGATGCAAACTGAAACCCTAATTTGAGGTAGACTGCCTTAGGAGAGAGTTTGTTTGGTCAACCCTTGGACTTCCTTGAGCAATTTGAGGACCTTACTTGAAACTCATTGAGAAATATGGGAGGGAAAATTTTAGGGTACAACAGCCGCCCTTGTTCAAACTTCTTAAACCTGAGGATGTAGATTGGCTTGCTTGCCTTTCGTGATCCGAAGGTGGAAGATGATTGAACACTAGAGTGCCCAGAAATTTGCACTCACATGAAGTGGTACTTGTCTTGCGATATCAGGAATGGGCTTATAGATGCCATTTGGAGATTGATGACAGAGGATGGGCTTAAAGATGCCATCCGAAGGAGTGTCGATCGCATAAGAGATTCCTTTGTGAGAGTCCGTATACCTGTTATTGAGGAGGACTACGTTGGGGAATGCTAGTCTATGTCTTGAGGAAAAGTTGAATTTTAGGAGCTTCGATCGTCCGTTATTCTACTGGGGAATCGTCTCTTGGTCGAAGAGGTGAAAATGAACTACTATCTGGTCGTGATCCAGGCTTCATAGTGATAAGATCGGCTGCTATCTGGTCGTACTCCAGGCTTTACAGTGAATTAATGGGGGATGAGATTAAACTTGATATCCAGTCGTAATCCAGGCTTTGCAATTTCTCAATTCTTATTTGGTCGTACTCCAGGCTTCAGAAGGAATTAAATTGTTATCCAGTCGCATTCGGGCTTCAACTTGAATTTAGGGCACACTAATATCCGGTCGACTCCGGGCTTCTTAGTAATTGTCCAGGTAAACTGTTATTTGGTCGAAGTCCAAGCTTCGCAGTGTCTTATACTATTATCTGGTTGATTCCAGGCTTCAGTCCTTTTCCGCTATTTGGTCGTAATCCAGGCTTCACGATGTTTCATACCATTATATGGTCGAATCCAGGCTTCATGGTGTCTTGTACTGCTATCTGGTTGATTCCATGCTTCACAATACCTTACTTCTTATCTGGTCGTATTTCAGGCTTCAGAAGAAATCAAGTGGTTATCCAGCCGCATCCGGGCTTCCATTTGATTTTTAGGCCTACTAATATCCGATTGTCGGGCTTCATAGTAATTGGCCGGGTAGACTGCTATTTGGTCGAAATCCAAGCTTCGTAGTGTCCCTTACTGTTATCTGGTCGTAATCCAGGCTTCAGTGTCTTTTACTGCTATCTGGTCGTAATCCAGACTTCACGATGTATTATACCATTATCTGGTCGAGTCCAGGATTCATGGCGTTTGGAGAAATCAAGATATTATCCAGTCGAATCCGGGCTTCATAACTTGCATTACAGATATACCACTATCTGGTCGACTCCAGGCTTCATAGTATTCTTGGCTGCTATCTGGTCGTAGTCCAGGCTTCACAATGTCTTATACCATTATCTGGTCGAGTCCAGGCTTCATGGTGTCTTGTATTGCTATTTGGTCGTGCTCCAGACTTCACAATAACTTGCTGGGGATTAAACTATTATTCGGTCAAATCCGGGCTTCATAGCTTAAATTTAAGATAAACCACTATCTGGTCGATTCCAGGCTTCGTGGTATTTTGATACTGTTATCCAGTCGTTCTCCGGGCTTCACGGTATGATGGAGAAATCAAGATATTATTCGGTCGGACCCGGGCTTCAAAGCTTGAACTGGAATAGAAATCTTAGCACCGATTTTACTAAACTAGAGAAAATTGTGAGAATTTGATTATATCTTTCCCTGAAAGGTAAAGAGTTAGTCGTGTGTAATGTCATGATGCATGATATGTATCGAATAATGATGTTCTCAAAATAAATGAGATTGTGTTGTATGATGCTTATGCGTATGCCATGATGTATGAATATGAAATTTTCTTATGACGTTCCCTAGCTGGGGAAAATAAATCCCGGATTGATGCTGGAGAGTACAAGGAGTTGAGTCCCTCGTTCTCGCTGGGGGTAACAACCGAAGATGATTTGAGAATAAATTGGTGGGAGAATAACTCTGCTGGAGAATAAACTGGTGAGAGAATGACTCTGTGGGGAAGAGATACTCTGTCAGAAGATCTGCTGATTTGGAGGAATAACCTCGGCTGGGGATGAATTATCGTTGCTGGCGATAACGAACCTTGTTGGGGATTTGAGTTTCTGCTTGTGGAAGAAATAAACTCCATTGGGGATAATCTTCTATTGCTGGTGATAAATAAACTCTTCTTGGGGATAATTACCTTCACTATATTTGGGTGCTTCTTACTCGGCGGGGAGTGTATATATCTTTAGTCATATTCTCCAGCTGGGTCTATCCCTGTACCTGGTGGGTAGAGTAACTGTAAGGTTTGGACATTTCTTGTTTTCCCCTGTTCCTGGAATTACGAGTAATTGTCTTTTGTTTCGCATGTAAATATTTATGAGCAGCAATTATTGTCAAATGCATATATCAAAAAATGAACCATTGGATTTTCTTGCGAAACAAAACAGAATAAGAAAAACAATTTGAAATTTCTTTGTGAAAATGAATTGTATTGATTTTTGAGGTTAGCCTGTAATAGGCATTTTTTGTACAAGAGGCTGACGTCCTAGTAAGAGAACGCCTCCGAACGAACAAAATTTATACAATTTGTGTAAAACAAAGAAAAACAACTATGTGAACAATCCCACTGGGTTCCAACTCTACTATTGCCCTTATATCTTCGAGCGTCTCATCACTTTGCTACTTGGTTGAAGGTAGATCAGATTGATTGGCGTCGTCCGAATTTTGTAGTTGATACTGAAGTCTGGTTGCAAGATGATCCAATGAGACATAGTGTTATGCTTTAATCCCTAATTTTTGCCTAGACCGCCCTTTCGGGTTTTCAGTCCACCGGGATACCCTTTTTTGCCCAAGCCGCCTTTTCAGGTTTTCAACTTGCCGGGTATACTTTTTTTTTTCATTTTCATCCCTTATTTTTTCCCGAACCTTTTTGGTTCGTCGGGAAGCCCTTATTTTTGCCTAGGCCAGTCAACCTAGCGGGTCTTTGATTATGCATAGTATTTTTTCACTATGTCTGCATTGACGGGGTGAGGAAGGTCATCACCATCCATGGTGGTTAGAATCATAGCTCCTCCTGAAAAAATATTCTTAACCACAAATGGCCCTTCGTACGTGGGGGTCCATTTGCCTCTGAGATCACCTTGCGGTAATATGATGCGTTTGATCACAAGATCCCCGACTTGGTAATCTTGTCGTCTAACTTTCTTGTTAAATGCCTTGATCATCCGCTTTTGATACGTCTGACCATGACAAATAGCAGGAAGTCTCTTCTCGTCGATTAAATTCAGCTGATCAAGCCGGGTCTAGATCCAGTCGTCCTCGCTTAAACCTGCATCCTTCATAATCCGGAGAGAAGGTATCTGGACCTCAATGGGTAAGACCACCTCCATACCATACACCAAAGAGTAAGTTGTTACCCCTGTCGAAGTCCGTGCTGAGATACGGTACCCATGAAGAGCGAATGGTAACATCTCGTGCCAGTCTTTGTATGTCACCGTCATCTTCTGCACAATCTTCTTGATGTTCTTATTTTCTGCTTCAACAGCCCCATTCATCTTCGACCGATAAGGAGAAGAGTTATGATGATGTATCTTAAACTGTTTGCAGAGCTCGGTGATCATCGTATTGTTGAGATTTCTACCATTGTCCATAATGATCCTCTCTGGTACACCATATCGACAGATCAGATTGTGTCGGATAAACCGCACCATGACATTCTTGGTTACTGTAGCAAAGGAAGCTACCTCAACCCACTCTGTGAAATAATCAATGGCTACCAGAATGAAACGATGCCCGTTAGACGCGGTAGGTCTGATCTCGCCGATCATATCGATGCCCCACATTGCAAAGGGCCAAGGAGTTGTCAAGACGTTCAGAGGAACTGGAGGTACATGCACCTTATCAGCATAGACTTGGCACTTGTGATAGGTCTGAGAGTGCTGGTAACAATCGCCTTCCATAGTAGACCAATAATATACTGCCCGTAGGATTTTCTTTGCCATGGTATGTCCAATGGAATGGGTTCCGAAGGTACCTTCATGCAACTCTGCCATAATCCTTTCTGCCTCGTTCTTGTCCACACATCGTAGTAAGGTCGAATCATGGTTACGCTTGTAGAGAATGCCATTGCTGATGAAGAACTTTGCAGCGAATCTCCTCAGAAACTTCTTATCATTAACAGATGCACCCTCGGGGTACTCCTGAGCCTCAAGATACCTTTTTACCTCGTGGAACCAGGGTTTATCTGCTACCTCTTCAGTCTCAATGTCACAGCAATGTGCAGGTTCGTCCAACCTCTCAATGGTAATCTGGGGAGCCTCATTATCCCACCTGACCTTGAACATAGAAGACATGGTAGCTAAGGCATCCGCCAGCTGATTCTCCTCTCTTGGGAAGTGTTCAAAGGATATCTCCTCAAAATGTGGGAGAAATGTTAGTACATACTCCTTGTAAGGAATAATATTTGGGTGCTTCGTATCCCACTCGCCTTTGATCTGACTAATCACTAGAGCGGAATCTCCGAATACACTCAAGAACTTAATCCTTAGGTCAATAGTTTCTCGAAGACCCATGATGCACGCTTCATACTCCGCCATATTGTTGGTGTAGTTAAAACATAATCGGGCGGTGAATGGAGTATGACAACCCTCAGCAGATATGATCATGGCGCCAATGCCATGACCCAACACGTTTGAGGCTCCGAAAAAATACATAGACCATCGGGATCCTTCCTCAGGTCCTTCATCTGGTCCAGGTTTTTCACAGTCGGTCACCAACATGATGTTCTCATCCAGAAACTCGAAATTCATAGACTGGTAATCATCCACGGCCTGGTGCGCCAAATGATCTGCCAACACACTCCCCTTGATCGCTTTTTGGGTTGTGTATTGGATGTCATACTAAGTTAATATCATCTGCCATCTTGCTATTCTTCCGGATAAGGCCAGCTTTTCGAAGATATACTTGATTGGGTCCATCTTTGATATCAATAAGGTGGTGTGAGTCAGCATATATTATCTCAGCCGGCGAGCAGCCCATGCCAAAGCGCAGCAAGTTTTCTCAAGCAGTGAGTATTGGGTCTCACAGTCGGTAAACTTTTTGCTAATGTAGTAAATAGCATGCTCCTTTCGGCCAGACTCATCATGCTTCCCCAGCACACACCCCATCAAATTGTTGAGTACTGTCAAGTATAAGATCAAAGGTCTCCCTTCAGCTGGAGGCATCAGAATTGGTGGCTCTTAGAGGTATTCCTTGATCCTTTCGTAAGCGGTTTGGCATTCATCATTCCATTTTACCACTTGATCTTTCTTCAGTAGCTTGAAGATTGGCTCACAAGTAGCAGTAAGATGTAAAATGAATCGGGCAATGTAGTTCAGGCGTCCCAAAAAACCTCTAACTTCCTTTTCCGTGCGGGGAGCCGGCATCTCCTGTATGGCTTTCACCTTTGCGGGATCCACCTGAATACTTTTATCACTAACAACGAAACCCAGCAGCTTACCAGACCTTACCCCGAAGGTGCATTTGTTCGGGTTTAACCTCAGCTTGTACATCTTCAACCTGTTGAACAGTTTCTGAAGATGGTCAAGGTGTTCTTCTTCAGTTTGGGACCTTGCAATCATGTCATCAACTTAAACCTCAATATCATGGTGAATCATGTCGTGGAACAAAGCGACCATGGCGCGCTGATACGTTGCCCCAGCATTCTTCCATCCGAAAGGAATTACCTTGTAACAGAAAGTGCCCCACTGCGTAACGAAGGTTGTCTTCTCCATGTCCTCGGGAGCCATCTTAATCTGATTGTAACCAGAAAAACCATCCATAAAGGAGAAGATCTTATGTTGCACGTTGTTGTCGACCAAAACATCAATGTGAGGGAGTGGGAAATCATCCTTGGGACTTGCCCTGTTCAGATCTCTATAGTCCACACACATCCGCACCTTACCATCCTCCTTAGGCACCAGAACCACGTTGGCAACCCACTGTGGATAAGAAGTGACAGCTAAAAATCCTGTATCAAACTGTTTCATGACCTCAGCTTTGATTTTCTCAGACATTTCTGGGCGCATACGGCTAACCTTCTACTTTACCGGAGGGCATTCTTCTTTAGTTGCCAGGCGGTGCACCACAATATCAGTGTCCAAGCCGGGCATATCTTCATAAGACCAATCGAAGATCTCCACATAGTCGCGTAGCATCTGTATCAACCATTACATGACACTAGGCTCCAGATTTGCACCTATCTTGACCTCTTTCTTGTCCTCCTCTGTACCCAAATTCACTGATTCCACTGGCTCTTCATGAGGCTGTATGGCCCTCTCCTCCTATAGTAATAGTCTAGCAAGTTCCCCAGGCACTTCACAATCATCCTCACCTTCGTCCTCGGCTTGGTTGATTGGATTCTCGAAGTCATGACTGGCAGTAGCAGAGTTGTTATCAATGGGATCCATAGTGGATGTGGATCTGCATTATGATATGTGAGCGTGTGTAAGACAATAGCTGTTTTGATAAAGTGCGAGATAGAAAATAAAAACAAGGAGCGTAAAATTTGTAATGCAAGAAAACATCCAATGCTTTATTGATGATATATGAAAATGACAAATAATAATCCCTCACAAACAAAGCCAATGTGTCTCAGGCAAGGCATTGGGCCATAAAGTTTTAAACTGTTTATTACAAATCTCAAAACAAAAGTCAATTATTGTGAAATAAAGGAAACAGGTACGCAGTCTTTCGCTGTCCACTTGTTCAATCCACCGTTGGTAGTCGGGTAGATCCAACTGTCGATATCTGACTCTTCTTCATCATCTTCAATTGCACTCACTCCCTGATTACTGATGTGCAGAGGGGGTCTTCTGATCTACGCGCGCCGAACAACCTTTTGAGCCTCTACAATAAAGCCCAAACCAAACTTGTCAGTCTTGTGTGTGAAATCAGGGAGTTGACCCCAATTTGCATGCCCACCTTTTTCAATTACAGCCCTAGCATCCTTGAGGGAAGCCATCTTCATCGGAGGTTTATCAACAGCAACTTCAGTCGATGCCAGAGTCTGGGGGACCTCTTCAAAGTTCTGACACGGGGTTTCGATGAACTCCCCATCCATTTCCATATAGCGAAAGGAATTAAGATGACTCACCATATACTCCTCTTCTCCTTGCACCGTAACAATCTTCCCCTTTACTGGATATTTCAACATTTGATGGAGCCTAGAAGTCACTGCCCCAGCCTTATGAATCCACGGGCAAACAAGCAAGCAAGAATATGATGGTCGGATATCCATCACATAGAAAGTAGATGAAAAAGTATGAGATCCAACTTTAACAGGGACGTCCCCTCCCCGTGCACCATCCTTTTTGACCCGTCGAAAGCTCTGACCACAATATTGCTCGGCTTTAGAATCAAACCTTCGCAGCCCAAACGGTCTAACGCTTTCTTTGGAAAAACATTCAAAGAGGACCCGATATCCACTAGTACATGGGCCATAGTAGTGCCCCTGCACTCGATCGAGATGTGTAGAGCATCATTGTGATTTCTTCCTTTAGCAGTCAGATCTGCGTTTGAGAAACCCAACCCATTGTCGGCAGTCAAACTAGCTACGCAATCCTTGAATTGATCGGCAAACGTTTCCTGCGGTACATGCACAGTTTTAAGGAAATCAATTAAAGCCTTCGCATGGGCTTCTGAGCATAATAGTAAGGACAACATGGATATTTTTGACGGGGTCTTCCCCAGCTGCTCGACTACGTTGTAATCACTCTTCTTGATAGTCTTCAAAATCTCCTCTATCTTCTGCTTAGAGGTTTCTACAATGATCTTCTTAGGTGCCTCCGTCCGGGCAGGCTCACTTGTGATTTCTTTGCCCCGAGTGCCAGATGGCTCGGCAATAGGGGTGATAACTGAAATATGCACTGGGACTGTAGCTGATGTACTAGCAGATGGAATGAAACCAGGTTTGTGAACAGTCGGAGGGGAAATCTTAGGAGAGAAGAGTCTTCCACTTCTGGTGACCTTGCTAGCCCCGACAATATTGCTGATATCAGCATCAGCTTCTTCAATATTTAAGTCTTGCTTAACCCCATGGTAATACACATCGGCCTCATAGTGCCAAGGGACAGCCTTATCCGAAGTGTATGGGATAGGACCAGGGATAGTAATTATTTATGGAGCGATTATGGGAACAGATGTAATCCTAACAGGATTTCTCGAGGAAGCCTTGGAAGGATTGGCGGAAATGTTTATGATGGCAACATCTTGAACTGGAACTAACGGAATCAAAGTCTTCTCGAATAGGATCTCTTTGTTATCCATCAGGCGCTGAACACCTGATTTCAATAAATGGCAACCAGCAGGAAGAATTGAACACATGTGGCATCTTTCGCCATAACCCGGAAATAAACCGGCCAACAATAGATTCTTCTTAACTGTCATCAAAGGAGTATAAATTTCTTCCACGGAGGTCACAAATAAATCATCGTCTATAGCATTTACTCCATGACCGTGTTTGGGCATGGGAGCAGTCATGACGTTGGGCTTCTCCGGAGCGTCAAACTCAATCTCTTTAGCTTCGATCAAATCTTGCACCTTATTCTTCAAGGCCCAAAAATTATTTGTATCATGATCTGGGCTATCAGAGTGATAGGCGTAGCGGGCGTTCAGATTATATAGCGGAGATGTGGTGCTGGGATTCTTATGGGCTTCCCTCAGAGTTACCAGGTTGGTCTTCAATAATTGTTGTAGAATCTGAGACAAGGTCATATTAAGCTGAGTGTATTATCTCTGTGGTCTCTCCATTCTTTGTTGATTGTTGTGTTGTGGGGCAACTGTGGGTCTTGATATCACTACCGCATTTACTGCTTGATGGTGTTCAGGTCTGCTTTGGCTCCTCGAGCCGTAGACTGCACTAGCTTCTTTTTTACCAGTGAAAGGCTTCCTTTCTTCACTTGATGGAGTACCTTTCTCTATCTTACCACTTCAGATACCAGCTTCTACTCTCTCTCCAGTCAAAATTAATTCAGTAAACCCATATGTTGAACTTCCCATCAGATGATTGAAAAATGGACCAGACAACGTCCCTAGAAACATATCAACCAACTCCCTATCAGACAAAGGGGGTTGGACTCTTCAAGCCAAATCTCTCCACTTTTGAGCATAGTCCTTAAAATCGTCACTTGCACCCATAGACATACCCTGAAGCTGAGTAAGAGTAGGAGAAAGGTCGGAATTATACTGATACTGCTTGTAAAAAGCAGTAGCAAGGTCCTCCCGATTTCGGACATTAGCTCCTTCCAATTGATAAAACCATTCAAGCTGAGTCCCTGACAGACTATCTTGAAAGAAATGTACCCACAAATTTTTAACAGCGGTGTGGGGTTGAGTTTTTCGGACATACTAGTGGAGATGGAGTTTAGGACAGGATACTCCATCGTACTTAGCAAAAACCGGAGCTTTTAACTTATGAGGAATCACCACTCCTGATACCAATCCCAGCTCTCCAAAATCCAAACTAGGGATCTTCTGACACTTCATAACAATCAGAAGGTCTTCTAGTTGTTTGTACCTATCCTCAGCAGGAGGATACTGTTCTTTATCATAATATGTATCATTATCAGAAACTGCAGGACTGGGGCCCTTTTCTTCTTCTTGGTTCTCCTCTTCCTTAGATGAAAGGGACAGATCCACTTGTTGTTTCAGCCTATCCCCAAACCTTTTACCCATGCTGAAAAGAACAACCTTCTTCTTCTTCTTCTTCTCCTTCTCCTTCTCTTACAGGATGAGAGCTTTCAGATCCTCTTGCCATTTAGCCATGTTTAAGAACATCTCTTGGAATTGGGTATTTTGCGCCTGAAGATCTTTGATAGCTTGATCTGAAGACATTTCTGCTGAAATAAACAGCGAAGAAGATGAGAAACTTGTAATGGTACATGTAATGGTGTGCATGATAATGGGATGCGTATGTAATGATTTCAAAACTTCGGGAGATTTAAATTTACAAACCAAGAAATAAAGAAACTTTATTAGATTAACTTGTAAAAAGTTTCAACAATGCCTTTAAGGCGTTTACAAGAAAATAAATGGAAAACAAATCTAAACTAGAAAAAGAAACACCAGAAATCCCATGGACGCTTCCCCTTGGTGCTGACGTAGTCATTGATTGTTCTTTCATTCTCGAGTTGCCTGGTGAGCTTCAAGATCTTCCTTTCTTGCTCACGGTACTTTTCCTGGTAGGTATCCCTCTCCTCTTTCAACTGAATCCAGGATCTCTTCAATTCCCCAAGATCAGTGGGAATGTAGGGATAAAGGATTGTATAAGGAACACCCTCTCCATTGGTAGGCTCCACAATCACTGGCAACACAGCTTCATAAGGCATCCCAAGCTTCTGGGCTCGAGCTCGGACCCACTGGAGATAAGGTTGCATAGGGAGAGAAGTATTTAGTCCTAACTCTTGAGGGTCAGACCTGTTCACCATGCCCCAGGCTCATATAAACCTTCGGTGATGCTCTTCAACATCTTCCTTGTAGTCAAATGCAATATCTGTAAAAAGTAGTTCATGAGGACCGTCTCTCCGAGCACGACCAAACTGTCGTAAAGCTAGGCATGGGTTGTAGGTTATACCCCCTTTGATTCCAAGAAACGGGACATTATTTTGTAAGACCATCCTACACCTTCCTCATTATTCAACACAGACTTGGGGAGGTGCGGAATAAACCACCTCGCCAGCAGCGGCATACAACACATGAGAGTCCCTCTTCTACGCACAGTACGAGTGTAGAGGACATGCAAGATATCACCCAAAAGAGTAGGTACAGGATTACGAGACAGGAAGATCTTAACCATATTCACATCTATAAAGGAATCTGGATTCGGGAAAAGAACCAAACCGTAGATAAGGAGAGCCAAGATGTCTTCGAAAGCCTGAAAGTCCAAATTATCCCAAAACAGTTGAGCTTGATCCATCAGAAACTTGGCTAATAAACCTTCAACCCCGCTTTTTGTCTCCCAATTAGATACTACATCAGCCCGTTTCAAATGTAGAGCTGAAGCAATGTCCTATGGTCTAGGAGTCTCTTCCATACTGGTGAAAGGCATCTGCTCAAGGATGGATATGCCCAATAAGTGAGAAAACTCTTCCATAGTGGGAACTAGGTGATAGTCCGGGAAAGTGAAGCAATGATGCACCGGATCGAAGAACTAGAAAAGCACACTCATCATCTGCTTATCAAACTTTAAGGTAACCAAGATAATAAGCTGACCATGTCTTCTAATGAATGAAGAAGTATCATAAACTTTTGAGGCTAATTCTTTGAGTTGAGCAGGTATTTGCACAAAGTTAACTCGGATGGTGTTTCTGCGCATGGAAGCCATAATCTTCAAAACAGAACAAAGATAAATCCCCTCGGTCTTTGAAATGGTTAGTATAATGAAGTATGCATGCTATGTTATGATGCATGATGTCATGATAAAAACAACACGTATAGCAGATAACAGACATGGCAAAGGCAAACAAGTCACACAAGAGCCCTTAAGTTTCAGGCTTGCATGGGGTCTAGGTATTACCCTCTTGAAGTTCAGTTGGTTTTAACCTGTCCTAATAATAGTAACCGGGTTCTAGAGGTTCTCAATATCACTAACCATCCTCCATCGGTCATGGTTTCAGCTTACGCAATCTTTTCTTGCAGTCGGAATTATCTCAAGAGTATGGTCTCAATGAGTGTAGCATCGAGTATCAACCAGTTCTTAGCTTTACACTGAGGCCGGCTATCTCACTACTTTCTAATGGTCGAGTTGGTCAATTAAAGGTTCTAAGGTCAGTTGATGCTTAATGACACCACGCAGCGGCCCCGTATTCTCCTCATTTCTCCACCAGGGATACCGGTACCAACCAATGTGCCACATCAACGTAGCTACTGCTTCAACCGTATCGGTCTACGCCATATAGTTCCCTCACAGTTTATTGCTACTTACCTAAAATGTGTCCCCAGATTCGGGCTAGGATCTATAGTAACTCCCAAACAAAACCCTTAAAAGTAAAGAAAACAAAACAAACAAGAGAAGCAATTATAATGAACTAGATCCTAAGGTATACCCCACTTATAAAATCTCCCCAGCAAAGTCGCCAATTCTGTGATACGGTGGCAGAACCAGACTGTTATGAGAAAATGCTGGTTTGCATTTTGTGTTTGTGTTCGCAAAATGTCGCGGTAAGCAAGAGTCGCCACCGAATTTTATTTCATCCAATCATGGAAAAGGAAAAAGAACAGAAAAAACCTTTTTTCGAGATATTCTGAGTACGGGGGGTAGATTATAGAAAGGGAAGGTGTTAGCACCCTTTCTATCCATGGTTTTCCATGGGCTCTTAGGTACTGGCTCATCTTTTTAAAAATTGCTTCGGTGTTTGTGTGTTTTGAAAAGTTTTTGTTTTACTTCGTTTTAACCCTTGTATCAGTCCTCAAGAGTGTTACGAAGTTTGTTTTGAAAACTTTGTTTGGAAAAGTGTAAGTGTGAAAGAGTTTGTTTTTGAGCAAGTACCTACTAGCATCTACCTACTCGGAAAAAAGAATGTTTCTGTTCTTATTTCCTCTAGACAGCATTATCCCACTATTAATGAGTAGGTAGCACCGTTGTTGGAGTTGTAAGGGTCAACTCGAAAGGGATGTACGATCACTAAAGCAATGTTAGGATGTCTTAATAATAACTCTAATGTCTTAAGATCATATTCGAGGCAACGTTTCCGAGGCAACCTTTCCGAGGCAACACTTCCTAGGCAACATTTCCGAACGAGACAGTTGATCTTTGTTTAGACAAGAGAGCGATCACTAAAACACCCTATACTTAATGATCGTTTACCGAAGGCAACCGAAGTGAGAGTATACCCTAGGAGTGCGCATGTGCGAGTGTTTTGATTTCAGTTGTTATCTTTGCACATTTAGGGTTTGTAAACCATTTTAAAATTAACATACATTCTTGTCATGCAATCCTATTATCATACATCTAACAGTTAATATTTGCGAAAATTAAAATGCGAGAAATAAAACTACGCTATTACAAGGCTTCGGGGAGGGGGATTAATTTACATAGCCAAAAACCTGTAAAAGGATAAATAAAAAGAAAAGTCCTAATTAAACAATTACATCCCATAAGCAGTTATATTAATATTGTAAAAAATAAATAAATGCGCGCGATGGATCGAGGACGAGAGAAAAATTAGGGTTTTGACCCCGTCTAAACCTAATTGAAAGAAAAATCATTTTTTGTTGTTTTTGATTATTTTGAGAAAATAAGGTTTTAATTAAATAAGTACAAACCTAATTACTAATTAATTTAAATTAAGAAAATAATTATTTCGACCTATTTTTGCATTTTGGTTATTTTAAGAAAAGAAAATAAAAATTAAATCAACCAAACCCTATTTTTCTAATTTATTTTAAATTATTTACAAAAGGTTAGAATTGCCCTAGAATTAAATTAAACTAATTATTAAATTAAATTTGATAAAAATAAAACCTAAATCTAATTTGATGAAAATTGATTTTATGAGTTTTTTGTAAAAAAAAAAGAATTAATTTTTGTTCGAAAATAATTTAACCAAAATAAATAAATAAAAGAAAATATAAAAAGAATAAAGAAAAAGGGCCTAGTATTAGTGGCAAGAAGGGGGTGTCCATAGTAGTTTTTGGGACCAATAAGCCTTGGTCCACGTTGACCTTTCTGATTCTATGTTGCACGTTTGACTAGGCCTATTGTAGACCTTCATGTGCCAGGCATTGGATTTGGTTTGCTTCAGATCCAATGGTTGAAAGCTGATGGCATATGGTGGACTCCAAGCATGCGCGCATACCTGATGATGTAAAATAAAATTGCATTGAACAAATATGGGAACCTGGGGATCGAACCCAGGCCCTTTGGAATTTCCACATACCTCCTGACCAACTGAACTAGCGCGCTTATTTGTATAAGGAATAATAAACAAATATTATATTAGAAAAATGCAAATTAACATGTCAAAACGCTCTAAATTTAAATGGATGAATCACTGCCTGCCACGCCACCTATCTTTTTCGTTCTTCCGTTGGCAAAAGCCCAGACGTTTACCTACGGACAAAGTCTGTAGCTATATCCCTGTTTCATTCAAACATTGCACACATGCGTGATAAATCAATTGTAATGGTACCAATCTACTCGTCTCAACCTTACGAGTGTCATGGTACCTCAATCGTGGCTCAATTTTTCCTGTATGGAAAAGCCCCAAAACTAACTCAGAAACCCTAACAATGGCATTCACACGTATGGCTTCCAACAATGCAATTAAATGGTACTGTTAGCTTGCAAACATGATAAGGATTACAAATATATCATTTAAACATGATAAAGATGCAAGAATGAATGAATACGATTTTGAAAAAAAAATTGACAAACCATGAGGGTTGTGGAGGCGGATTATGGGAAAATCAAGGCTTGATTATGATCAGGTTAGCTTCAGGAGATGGCTAGGAATTGATTGATAGCCTTGGAATGGTGTAAATTGTCCTCTAACTTGCAATTTGATTCAGCACTTTTTGGTGATTTTCACAAGTTTTCTCTCAGCTTCTCACGCCTCCAATCCTTGTTCTTTTTGTATGCCAATGTTCTATATGTATGCTTGAGTGAATTAGGTTTACAAGTTTACTTCAAATCTTCTCCAATAATGATCATTGATCATGATTTGATCTCATTGTCAGCTATTCGTGGACTTGAAATATGCACAAAATCTCAAGGTTTAAATGATTTTTGATATTTTCATTATTTATTATTGATTTTATTTGATTTAAATGAATTAAATTTAAGATAAATGATAAAAACAAAAGAATGACAAGTGGCAGGGCTCATGGGTCGTGGACCATGCTACCAACTCAATACAAGCACAAAAAGTTAGGCCCATTTGACAAAAATTGCAATTTGAGACATATTTGACTTTTGGCAATTTTGTAAAAAAGGTCAACTTTGCCAATGCATAAATTCCTCAATTTTGACCCTAGAGATGTGTTCTTGGAATTTTTAGAAATATCAAGATGTCCTCTAAGTAACCCTTTTGGTCTCATCTCAATTGAGTCTTTCATGTTTATGTATGAAGCTTTGACAAAAAAGGTGTTTTTGTTGACTTTCCAAAATGACCTATAATGTATAACTTCTTGTGAGTACATATTTTGAACTTGGGAGCTGAATATTAATTTTAGGGAATTCCATCCTCTTCAAAATGAGATTTTGATGGGTCATTCTTAATAAAGTATGATAAAGTTATGCTTGGTCAAAGTTGAGTTGAATTTTCCTGCAAAACCCTAATTTAGCAACTTTTGGGTTTTGATGAATTGTGAGCAATCCTTGAGGAATCATGATCAACCCTTGATAAAATGATGAATAATACTTCAAAATGAGGATGTTGACCAAAATTGTTTAAGTTTGATTGTATGTGGGCCACAATTGACTTTTGCCCTAGCACAGTCGACTTTCAGGCCTTTGAGCAATTGACTGAGCAAACTTCCTCTGCAAGGCTTGAAAATTGACATGGATGATCTTGAAAACATATTAGGACAGTGGTGAGCATATGGGATCCCATGGACTCAAACACCTTGATGCAAACTGAAACCCTAATTTGAGGTAGATTGTCTTAGGAGAGAGTTTGTCTGGTCAACCCTTGGACTTCCTTGAGCAATTTGAGGACCTTACTTGAAATGCATTGAGAAATATGGGAGGGAAAATTTTAGGGTACAACAGTGAGGATCCAAGAAGATTTTTGCTTCAACGATCAAGTCTTGTCGGATGCAGTTACTTGCCAAGAAAGTCCCTAACTTTTGCCTAAACTGCCCTTGCGGGTTTTCAAATTAGCGGGAAATTATATTCTGTTTATATCTCTAATTTTTGCCTAGACTACCCTTTCGGGTTTTCAGCCTACCGAGATGCTCCTTTTTGCCTAAGCCGCCCTTTCGGGTTTTCAACTTCGTGAGTTGTTCTTTTATTTCTTTAGGCGAAGTATTTCTTGACTGCATCAACATTCATGGGACGTGGGAACTCCTCGACATCCATAGTTTCAAGAATTAATGCACCGCCAGAGGTGGCTTTCTTGACAACATATGGGCCCTCAAAATTGGGAGTCCACTTGCCCCTAGAATCAGCGTTAAAAGACATGATCTTCCTGAGCACGAGGTCGCCTTCTCTGAATTCTTGAGGTTTGGCCTTCTTATCAAAAGCTTTCTTCATTCTCTTCTGATATAACTGCCCATGACACAAAGACGTCATTCTCTTCTCTTCGATTAAATTCAATTGGTCAAACCTGTTCTGGACCCATTTAGCCTCTGACAACTTGGTTTCCATTATCACACGCAAAGAGGGAATCTCAGCCTCGATTGGGAGTACAACTTCCATTCCATACAAAAGGGAGAACAGGGTTGCTCCTGTTGAAGTGCGGACAGATGTCTGATACCCATGTAAAGCAAAAGGGAGCATTTCATGCCAATCATTATAATTAACAACCATCTTCTAGATGATCTTCCTGATCTTAT
Organism: Vicia faba; assembly: GCA_948472305.1. Taxonomy (NCBI): domain Eukaryota; kingdom Viridiplantae; phylum Streptophyta; class Magnoliopsida; order Fabales; family Fabaceae; genus Vicia; species Vicia faba. Next base: position 50,723,159 of record OX451738.1, on the reverse strand, counting down.
TATTAGCAGCTTCAACAGCCCCATTCATCTTCGGCCTGTACGGAGATGAATTATGATGGACAATCTTAAATTCTTCACAAAGTTCTGTCATCATCTTATTGTTCAGATTCGAGCCATTGTAAGTGATAATTCTGCTCGGCACACCATACCGACATATGAGATTATTCTTAATGAAGCACACAGCCACCTGCATAGTAACATTAGCATATGAAGCAGCTTCCACCCATTTGGTGAAGTAATCAATTGCTACCAAGATAAAATGGTGTCCATTCGAAGCTTTGGGTTCTATCATTCCAATCATGTCAATACCCCACATAGAGAAAGGACACGGGGAAGAAATAACATTGAGAAGTGTCAGAGGCACATGAATCTTGTCCGCATAAATATGGAATTTGAGGCACTTCTTTGAAAATTTGTAATAGTCAGATTCCATTGTCATCCAATAGTAACCCGCCCTTAGCATCTTTTTAGCCATCGAATGTCCATTGGCATGAGTTCCAAATGAACCTTCATGAATCTCATGCATCAACATGTCTGCTTCGTGTCTATTCACGCATCTGAGCAAGACCATGTCATAATTTCTCTTATACAACACATTTTTACTGAGGAAGAAGCTGCCAACCAATCTTCTCAATGTCTATCTATCTTTATTCGATGCATCAATCGGGTATTCCTGAGTCTGGAGAAAATTCTTGATATTATAATACCAAGGTTTCTCATCTGCTACCTCTTCTGTGTAAACACATGAGCGGGCATATCCAGTCGCCGAACTATAATTCGAGGTATATCATTCCAAGTATTTACTTGATACATAGAAGCCAGAGTTGCCAGAGCATCCGCCATTTGATTTTTGTCTCTAGGGATGTGATGGAATTCAACTTTATTAAAGAAGGGTAACCATATTCTAGCATAATCTTTGTAAGGGATCAAGCCGGGGTGACGAGTATCCAACTCTCCTTTAAACTGATTTATTACCAAAGCTGAATTGCCATACACATCTAGAATTTTAATTCTAAGATCAATAGCTTCCTCGAGACCCATGGTGCAAGCCTCATATTCTGCCATATTATTATTACAATCAAATGTCAACCTTGCAGTAAAAGGAATGTGTGATCCATGTGGAGTGACAATCATAGCGCCAATTCCTTTACCATAAGCATTCACAGCTCCATCAAATATCATCTTCCAGCGAGATTCAGGATCAGGACCTTCCTCAGGAAATGGTTCATCACAATCTTTCACTTTCAAAAACATCACATCCTCATCGGGGAAATCGTACTTCACAGAATGATAATCAACAACTGGTTGGTGAGCAAGATAATCTGCCAACATGCTGCTTTTAATAGCTTTTTGAGTGCAGTATTCGATGTCATATTCAGATAACAGCATCTGCCAGCGGGCAATTCTCCCAATGAGAGCATGATTTTCAAAAATGTACTTGATTGGATCCATTTTGGAGATCAACCAAGTAATATAATTCAACATATACTGCCGCAAATGTTTTGCCGCCCAGGCCAGAGCACAACATGTCTTTTCCAGCATGGAATACCGTGATTCACAATCAGTAAAAAATTTATTGAGATAATAAATGGCATACTCTTTCTTCCTTGTTTCATCTTGTTATCCCAGAATACAGCCCATGGAATCATCTAACACTGTCAGATACATAATCAATGGTCTTCCTTCAACCGAAGGGATCAAGATAAGAGGTTCAAGAAGATATTCTTTAATACTTTAAAATTCCATTTGGCAGTCATTTATCCACACACAACCTTGATCTTTATTTAACAACTTAAAGATCGGTTCACACATCGCAGTCATGTGGGAAATGAATCTGGAAATATAATTCAAGCGCCCGAGGAACACTCTGACTTGCTTTTCAGTTCTCAATACTGGCATTTCTTGAATTTATTTGACTTTATCAGGGTCAACTTCAATCCCTCTCTGACTAACAATGAAACCCAACAATTTCCCTAACCGAACACCAAAGGTATATTTATTTGGATTCAAGCGGAGACGATACTTCCTCAAACGATGAAATAACTTAAACTAATCTTCTACATGCCCTTCTTCAGTCTGGGGTTTAGTAATCATATCATCAACATATACCTAAATTTCCTTGTTCATCAGATCATGAAATAGGGTTGTCATAGCCCTCTGGTACGTTACACCAGCGTTCATCAACCCGAAAGGCATCACTGGTAACAGAATGTTCCCTAGGGTGTGATAAACGTTTTTTTTTTCATGTCCTCAGAAGCCATTATTATTTGATTATACTCGGAAATCCGTCCATGAACAAGAAAACTTTGAATTTTGTTGTTCTATCCACTAACATATCAATGTGTGGCTATGGAAAATCATCTTTTGGACTAGCTTCATTTAGATCTATGTAATCTACGCACATGTGAACTTTTCCGTCTTTCTTAGGTGTGAAGAAAATTTTTTCAAAAGAATTTGTTAGAGGTATTCCAAAATTGAAGATTGATAAAGGAAAAATATGTGGTGAGTGTCTGATTGGGAAACAACCAAGGATATAACATAAAAAGATCCAACATCTGACGACATCAAAGGTGCTGAAGCATCTGCATATGGACTTAATGGGACCTATGAAGGTTGAAAGTCTAGGAGGAAAAAGGTATGCATATGTTGTCATTGATAATTTCTCAAGGTTCACATGGGTGAATTTTAATAAAGAGAAATATGAGGTATTTTAAGTCTTTAAAGAGTTGCGTCAAAGGATTCAAATAGAGAAGGACTATAGTATAGTCAGAATTTGAAGTGACCATGGGAGAGAATTTGAAAATAGCAAGTTTGAGGAATTTTGTACCTCTGTAGGGATTAGTCATGAGGTCTCTTCACCTATCACTCCTTAACAGAACAGTGTAGAGGAATGTAATAATAGGACTATTCAAGAATGTTCCAGAGTCATGCTTCATGCTAAGAAACTTCCATATCATTTTTGGGTTGAAGCCATGAACAATGCCTGCTATATTCATATTAGAGTGACTATTAGATCTGGTACATCCGTTACTCTTTATAAACTGTGGAAAGTAAGGAAGCCAACAATGAAGTATTTTCATGTCTTTGGAAGTAAGTGTTATATTTTGGTAGATCGTGAGCAGAGGAGGAAGATGGATCCTAAGAGTGATGAAGGAATTTTTCTAGGATACTCTACTAACAGTCAAGCCTATAGGTTATTCAATTCAAGAACTAAGGTGATGATGGAGTCCATAAATGTGGTGATTGATGACTAAACCCCAGAAGCAGGTGTCCCAGATGATGTTGGATCATTTTTTCATATGAATAATGATGTTCCTGAAGATTTGTAGATTCAAGTGTCAACTCTGAACTTGAAAAAATTGATGCAGCTGACAAAGGACCTTCTATTAGGATTCAAAAAAACCATCCTTAGGAGCTGATAGTAGGAAGTCTGAATGAAGGAGTCAAAACAATATCAAGGGAAGTTATGTTAAATTCTTGCTTTGTTTCAAAATTTGGAGCAAAGAATGTCAACGAGGCTTTGACTAACGAATTATGGATTCATGCTATGCAATATGAACTTTGTCAATTCAAGAGAAATAAAGTTTGGAACTTAGTACCAAGACCTGAGGAAGTGAATGTGCTTGGTACTAATTGGGTGTATAAGAAAAAGTCAGATGAACAAGGGGTTGTCACCAGAAATAAGGCTATACTTGTTGCTCAAGGGTACACTCATATTGAAGGAGCGGACTTCGATGAAACATTTTCTCTTGTAGGTCGTTTGGAATCTATCAGACTACTACTTAAAGTGGCTTGCCTCTTAAAGTTCAAGTTGTTCCAGATGGATGTTAAGAGTTCCTTTTTAAATGGCTATCTGAATGAAGAAGATTATATTGAACAACCAAAAGTATTTGTTGATCCTTCTTTCCCAAAGCATACGTTCAAGTTAAAGAAGACGTTGTATGGTTTAAAACTGGCTCTAAGAGCTTGGCATGAGAGGTTGACTGAGTTTCTCATTAATCATGGATATATAAAGGGAGGAATTGACACAACTCTCTTTGTTAAGGAGAAATATGGAAAACTTATGATATCTCATATCTATGTGGATGATATTGTGTTTGGAAGGCTGTTAAATGAAATGGTCCAACAATTCGTCAAATAGATGCAATCTGAATTTGAGATGAGTTTGATGGATGAATTAAGATTCTATATTGGGATGCAAGTCAAGTTGATGGAAGACTCCATTTTCCTTTGTCAAAGAAAATACGCCAAGAATACTGTGAAGAAATTTGGATTGAAGAATTCCACCCATAAGAGAACTCCTGCTCCTTCACACTTGAAGTTATCCTAAGATGAAAAGGGAGTGAGTGTTGATCAAAGTTTATATAGAAGTATCATTGGTATCCTTCTGTATCTTACAACAAGCAGGCCAAGTATAGCTTTTACTGTTGGGGTTTGTGCTAGATATCAAGCATAACCCAAAGTAAGTCACATAAATCAAGTTAAGAGAATTATGAAGTATGTGAATGGCACATGTTAGTATGGAATTCTATATTCTCATTATTCAAATTTAGTGCTTGTGGGATATTGTGATGCCGGTTGGGCCGGGAGTGCTAATGATAGGAAGAGTACCTCTAGTGGATGTTTCTTTTTGGGAAACAATTTAATCTCATGGTTTAGCAAGAAACAAAATTGTGTATCTTCATCTATGGTTGAAGATGAGTACATTGCTGCTGAAAGTAGTTATTCTCAACTTTTATGGATGAAACAAATGTTATCTGAATATAATGTCAAACAAGATGTTATGACATTATTTTGTGACAACTTGAGTGCTATTAACATTTCAAAAAATCCTTTTCAACATAGTAGGACTAAGCACATTACTATCTGGCATCATTTCATTAGACAGCTTGTTGAAGGAAAAGCTGTAACTCTTGAGCATTTTAGCACTGAAAATCAGCTTGCTGATATTTTTACAAAAGTGCTTGATGTGGTTCAGTTATAAAATTTGTGAAGGAGACTAGGGATATGTATCTATGAGGATTTATAGAAATTATAGTTGTTGTGGTGGGTCAATAAAATTCTGCATCTTGGTATTCTATTGTCTATGATTAGTGTCAAGAAAATGGATTCTCCTTTATCTTTGCATTATGGATTTCTTAGAAGAACACATGTTCTAGAAATTTTTGTGAAATCTTCCCAGGTGAGGACCGTGCTGACAGAAGTAATTATGCTACTATTGGTAGTGAAATTGTTTCATAGGCTGATGTAGATAAAGAAAGAGAAGAGTATGATGTTAAGGATGATGCATGATTATGGCTTCTGGGATTCCTTTTGGTTTCTCTTTGCGTACTTGTTTTTACTGCTTTATGATGTTGTAAGGATCAAATGCCTAGGATATGTTTAGCATACATGTGCTAAAAGTGTTTTTGGTTACTTGCCTTTATCATATTATGGCTAAAAAGGGGGAGTAATATGGTGTTGCTATTGAGGGGGAGAATTTTATAATATCTGAAGTGTTACTTAGCAGGTTTTGAGGGTGAGTTCCCTCTCTGTTCTAGACTGGTTTGAAGAAATGTCACACATGATGTCTGGACATGTTGAGGATTGTTTTATCTTGTTTTTATGTTGATTAGCTTCCACTATTTGTTTCTCTGATATTTTTTGTATTGTCTTCTACTGATGTGCCTCTGATTGTTTGTGTGTTTGCGTTTTCTTCAAACCTTAGTTGTTTTGTTGTTTATGTGTGGAAGAAGTACTAAGTTAGTTTAGCCAAAATAAGCCAAAGGGGGAGATTGTTAATTCTCTATTTTTGTGATTGGCATTATGTTTGGTAAAACTAACTTAGCATAGACATGTTAAAATAAGATATTTTATCAACTGAAGCAACATGTAGAATGTGATGTCCTATGCAGTTTCTTTTGACATCGTGATTTTGTACAGCTGGACATTTTGATGTTTTAGTTTGTTTCAGGTGCAGAATATTCTAGAAATATTATGCTATCCTATTTGGCGCCCAGTTTGAAGATTCAAAAATATTCAAGCTCAATTCAAGGAATATTCTTAGTTTCTAATTATGGAGATAATTTAGGAAACAAATGATTGATGTCCTATCTTTGAGGAGATAATTCTGCAGCTTCAATTGCATATCCAGCTGCGATTTTAAAGCCCAATTTAGTCCAGAGGATGACTTTAAATAGATTGTCACAACCCTAGTTTTGGTGTGGAAATTACGTTGTATTTTGTTAGGGTTTGTATGTATTCTGAGCCTCTTGATTATCATCTTGATAAAAAAGTAGGACTGTGATTTTGAGTTGTAAGTTCTGTCAGTCGTTCCTAACCTTTTAAGTAGTGAATGATAGCGTGTCTTTGAAGTGTGTCTTTTGAAATTATTCTAAGATTGTTTAGAGTTGTTTAGTCATTATTCTGTGGTTGTAAGGGATTTGAGAAGGGTTTCATACATAGGTGAGTCTTAAGTAGAAATTAAATAAGGGTAGTGATTAAGTGAATAGATTGTAAACTAGGTGAAAGTTTGTTGTGGGTATACAAATTGATACTATCTAGTTGACTTTGTCCCTGGATTGGTAGCCCCCAGAGTAGGTGTTATTGTACACCGAACTAGGTTAACAATTTTTTATGTTCTTTACTTTTCTACATTGTGTTCACCGTTTACCTTGTCATTGTGTGCAGATTTAGAGATCAGTGTCTTGACATCTCTTAGGACATCTGAGATCTGAATACCAAAATTTCACAATATGTTCAACATCTTAAACCATAATTGGCAGAGAATAGAAAACAAATGATATATCATAAAACAATTAAAGAACACAAGATAATTGATTTCATAGTTTTGTGCAACATCACCTACATTCGGGGGACTTCCAACACAAGAAATGAAATCCACTCTTAATAGTATTAGTACAATTAGTCTTGGATGAACAACTCTTATTCAATGCATTTTTCCGAATACTATATGTGTATTTTTATTTAGGACTCCACCTAAATATGATAATCTTTCTCACTTTCTCTCAACTACTAACCCTAGTGATCAATACAATAATTAATTTAAGGATTGTTGAATTACAAGTTAACTAACAAATGAACCTATATGCCTTTAGATATGTAACATAGGCGCTAGAGTGGTACACAAATAACAACACAAACAATGACCCAAAATAGAAATCCTAACACAATGATCTCCAACTCTTGCGCACACCTTCAAATGTTAGGTTTGAGTCTTCTTAAATAGCAATGCGTCTGTTGGGATTTTTCTCCAATGGTCATTTGATTTGAGATCAGCAGATTTGAAGAAGATTCAGGTAAGATTTATTTTTCAAAAGCTCTCACCAAAAAGATTTTATTTGAATTTAAATCTCTATATAATTAGATTTGATCTTATTAAATCTTTCAAAGAAAACTCACCAATAACATGCTAACAAATCTTTTTAGAACAACAAGGATATCACTAAGAAAGCAATAGAAACGCGCACTGATCATGCATAAATCATGGCCTGTATAAGGGGCCAGATGTTGCACACATGCTGGAACATATTGTCTCACATATTACACCTGAACAATCAAATATCATATACTACTGTTGTTTTATCTAATGCAACCAATAACAAAATAATAGAGATATTAATATCAATTAGGCATTTGAAGTTCTTTTATAAAATAATTAAAATTCAAGTCAATTAAATTACTTGTTCTACAACCAACAATATAATAGAGCTCATAGTGTGTGAATCATGTAAAACTATATAAGCTAATCATGTAACAATTTTCAATACAATGAGAATGAAAAGCTTAATAGTTTGAGAAGGCTTAATTCTTAGTCTCTAATAAAATCACAAAATAGATGTTGAAAAATAAAAATTACTAGCTTATGGGTGTTAATTTAGTGAATCAAATATTTTTAGATTGCGACTATGTGGTGAGTACAAAGGTTTTAACTCGACACCCCCCACTTGACTATCATACAATGTGATGGTCATATTTTCAAAAGGAAGACGAAAAACATGATGTCTTTGGGTGCCACCTCTCAATAAATATTGATAGAAGGGAAGCGTCGAGCATGATCAAGTAGCCCTGAGCGAACTCCAACGGATGAAAATCTCTCACAATACGTCTGACCTCCTCATGCACCCTCTGGGAAGTTCTTAAACTTTGAACCATGGGATGTGACCTTCACCACCGCACGCTCCTATAAAAAACAAAGTATATTACAAATCAAGTCGTTATGAAAAATTTGAAATAAAAAAGAAAACAAAATATATATCTCACCCTGCCATATCCTGTATGCGACGTGCTCAAAAATCCTGTCAGCACATACATGTCTGAAGGTTCTCTTGGAAAGCCTATATCATTGTGAATAAATGGCTCCATAGACGCCTGAGTTGTGGTGTTTGTATCAGTGATAGACACCTCAACAACCTGCTCAACAGCCACAACCTCCTTAGCCTCTTCAACCGCTGACTCCACCACAACCTCAGTAGTCGGCACATCCTCAGCAGTCGGCTCCACCATAACCTGCTCATGCACAGGAGCAGGCACATCCACAAGACCATGTACCTCTACAGGATCATGTACCTCATCCCCTGTAGAAACTCTAACAACTTGTCGATGAGGTGCGCAGAATTGCGTATCTTGCTCAACCAACCGTTTTTTATGAGAACCAGTCGGAGGATGTGGTCCTACTCGTAGCTCGGAACCCTGTGCCTCATAAGCTCGTTCCTGAGCTTCGACTCTATCAGTCTGTCTGTCTGCAACGGTACTGTTTTTTCCCTACTTTTCACTAAAACAAATAATTTTTTAAAAAAGATTGAATTACTGGAGATTTCTAAATTTCTGGTATTTTTCAAAAAAAAATGAAGTACTGGAAGTTTCTAAATTTCCGCTAAACAAAATGAACAACCGGAAATTTTAATATTTCCGATATATAACGTGACAAAATCACCAGAAATTTATAAATTTCCCACATGAAAATACTAGAAATTTATAAATTTCCATGACAAAATATCAGAAATTTACCATAAAATACTGTAAATTCTTACTCTTTCAAAAAATTTCTGGTATGCTCACGAAATTTTCGATATCGCCTTATAAATTAAAAAATTTAAATATGGTATCAAAAATTTCAAAAATATACAAAAAAAACTTTGGTTAGATTATTTGACCTTTTCATTTACTTTGGAGGGTGTCAGGTGCAAGTGGATGAACAAATCACCTATCTTAATGTTACGTCAACTATGGGGAAAAGTAGTATTATATGACCATAATATTTTTTGTGCACAATATTTTGGAACACATAAAAACAAAGGAAAAAAAGTAAAAGAAGAAAGAATCAAATAATGTGTATTTTTTCTTAAATATTTTTAATTTAGAGTTATGATTACTCCAATTATTTCTCCAAGCAAGCTACCCAAATCTATAAAATATAATGAAGTAACAGTATGCAGATCAGAAGGTTCAATGAATAATGACAAGAAAATTTCTCTTTACATCTAGTAGTGGTGAAAATCACCAATGAAAACCCGAAAATACCTTTTGGATATGCACTTTCAAACTCACCTATCAGCATGTTTCAGATGTACATCTCCAAAGACATCATATTTCCACTTTTTAATACTTAAACATTTGGATTTTAAATTTCAGTTGGTGTTTCAGAAATGCATATCAAAAACATATATACATGTTGTTTCAGATATGCATATCCAAAACTTCCACTGTTTGTGTCATTTTTTTATAAAAGAACATCATTATCCATACCTTAGACGTAACAGACATAACAATTAGATTAAATATTCAGAAAAATAGAAAAATAGTATAGTACATAAGTTGTTCGGAAAGTGCGTAATGACAAAATATTACATCCAAAACAAAACATAACATAGGCTACTGCTACCGCGTATTCCTAATCCTAACCCCTTGTGACGTTCTCTTCCTAATGTAATGCGCCACACTAGATTCCTCTGTAACCATCCTCCTAACGATGGAAATTGCCTCAGGATCGCCCCTTTCAATAATCCTGGAATCCAATGCCTCCTGCCCAAGTAGGTGTATCTACTGACAGATCCGCAATAGATCAGTGGCATGGTCATCCTCAGTCTGCTGGTTCTCCAAGAGCTCCTCATGAGATGACTTAGGAAGACGTCTAGGACCCTCTGGTGTCATGATAAGGTGTGAGACATTAAATAATCATATCACGTAACCCTTAACACAATTACAACTCAGGGATGTCGACATCATCTGATACTCTTGTGGCACAAATGATTCTCCCAATCCTAAAAGATGTCATCGAGATCCCGCCGGACAATGGTGTCGGGAGCAGCCTGAAAATGAGATCTCGGTATCGTCTGCACATAGCCAAACTGTCGGATACACCACTCCAGAAGATACATTACCATAAGATTCGACCCATAAACTAGCCACCTAGAATATAATGAGATCAGATTGAATGAGACAACATCCTTGTAATCCTCAAATAGCGTCCATTTGATGTCATCGTGATTAGTACAATCAAGATACACCTGGTAAGACGACACTTTATGATTCCCTCTATAGAGTACATACTTTACAGCCCTCGCGGCATGTCATGGGTATAAATCGGATCTGGTTCGAAACCATGAATTTGGTGGAAGTGAGAAATGATTCGTCTCTAAAATAGAAATCATAGAATATATAAGTACCAATTATAAAAAAAAAATTAAATGTAACAGTTAAAATGAAATGTACCGTGGGGAGTTTGTAAGAGCTAGTGAGTTGTCTAGTCCTCCAGTTTGAAGCTTCATTCAGCTTCCAGTAGATGTATTACCAAAATGGCGCCCCCCCATTTCCAATCACGAACTGTAGTCAAATCCATAAAATACCGAAGGTATGTCACATCAACGTAGTAGGCACTTGTGTTCATAAATATGAATGTGCCAACCAAGAACATATAGTAACACCATAAAACACACTCTCAGTGGTACTGAACAAAAACCTCGTCCCTCTCTTCCTCAACCGTTGCTGCTGCAATCAAGTGCTTTTCATATAGATCCTTCAAGTGCTAGAATTTTACATGCGACCCATTAGTGGTCTGCAATCATCAGCTGTCCTATATGGATAAGCACCCAGATACACGACCATTAATTATATTGCCTCAGCTCGTGGTATCTTGTGATGGTTAAGTAATCTCTCTCTGATAGGTAAGTGGATCAAGAAAGCAATGTCATCAAGTGTGATCGCCATCTCCCCGACAGGAAAGTGGAAAGACGATGTATCCTTGTGCCACCTCTTGGAAAATGTCCCCAGTATGTCATGGCTTATAGTTGAGTAACCAATACAACATAGTCTGGCAAGTTCGGATCCAACAACGGCCTGATAGAACCAAGTAGCCCTAGGCACAAAAATTCAAATATTTTCTGCAAATGGTTTACGGACTTAATCTCCAACGGTTCCTATAAAAAATATAACAAAAAATGCAATTGTTCCATAAAAATATAATTTGTGAGTAAAACTTTAAAATAAAAAGTTCCACAAGAAATATACCTCTACATCCCAAATATGTCGAGCGGCATGATCATGATAATAGATCAAAAGGAAGGTTTCATAAGGCCCTCCTGGATAGTTGATGTTCTCCTCCTCAGGTACCTCAACATGTTCGAGTACCTCATCCCCCTCGGGTACCACAAACTTTTCGGGAACCCCCCCCATCGGGTATCTGCTCATGCGCCCGAGAGGTAAACACGTGACACAGACGACTCCTCGGTGCAGAAGAAGAAGAAGCTCCAGGCACATCCTCCCGTTGTACTCGACCCCGTCCTCGAGGCCTGATAACCTGTTGTGCAGCTCTCTCTCGTCGAGCAGAGGCAGTCTGGCTTGGCCTCTCTTGTCTCAAACGATTGTTCTGGTTCAGGTTGTCTTCCATATACCTGAAAAATTAATTTAAATTGTTAATTAAAAAAACAACTCAGACAAGAATTCAGATGTGCACAGCCGAAACTAGTCTAGGGGAAATTCGGATGAGCACTTCTGAAACCACCTGCGAACAACTATTTTTAAGAAACAACTTCTTCTTGCCCTAAATCAACCAAATACCTTTTTTGTTACCCAAACACCAACTATTTACAACTCTAACCTCAACCTACACAATGTCATTGATTCTAACTAACATAATAAACTATTATAGCATTGCATAGTAAATCAAATAAAATTGGAGAAAACTTACACATATTTGGAGCTTTGGGGATGAGTTGAAATGACTTGAAAAAAGTTGAAATAAGGAGATGAGTAGAAATGAATTTGTTCTTCAAGTTTGGATAGTAGAAATTAAGGGTTTTGGTGTAGAAAGGTGAAGGTTTTGTGTTTGAACAAAAGGGTTATTGTTCGTTATTTTGAAAACAACAGAATGATTTCGGATGTGCATCTCTGAAATCACTAATTATGGAGTAAATTCGGAGATGGACATCCGAAGTCACCTTTTTTTAACAAAAAAAAATGATTTCAGATATGCACATACGAACACACATGTTTTTTTTTGTTAAATATGTTAATTTCAAAAGTATATATTTAAATTCTAGAGATATTTAAATTTTTTTTCCAAATATTTAAAAGAAATACGCTAGGTGTTAAAAAATATTCTCAAATAATATTCATTATGATGTATTCATTTTATCAACAACTTTCAATCAAAGAAAGTCTTCTCTCTAGAAATGTAGAAAGTCTTCTCTAGAAATGTTCCTATTTTAAATATTTCAACTACATACATAAATAAATAAAGTGTTTGTATTTATTTTGCGGCAACAATGCGTCACTATATATATAGTTCTGAAATCTCTATCTCAACGTTGTTTTTATTGACAAACATGATTTGTATGACCAAAAAATAGTTGACTCAATTAAATTTTTTATGAATTCTAGCGTGTACGTATAGAATTTGTCAAAAGCCTAATTAAATTTTGAAATTTTGTTATAGTGTGAATGCTTCTTAATTATTTTTGTCAACGCAAATTTTAAATCATAAAAAGGTGATATTATTATTTCCTACTTCATCTAATATAGTTGTTATGTATAAATTAGGTCATCTAATATGGTTATGTATAAATTAGGTCATGTCATCTATGAAATAATGATGATAGACTTTTAAAAAGAGATTTTTTTGTTATATCCAATAGTTTTTTTTTAGGTCTTTGACGAAAAATCCAACAAAAAATTCAAAGTACTTTCAGAATTTGGATATCTATATTTGAATACATCGTATTTATTAAAAAAATGTGTGTTCGCATATGCATATCTGAAGTCATTTTATTTTGTCGATAAAAAGTGACTTCACATGTGCATATCCGAATAAACTCTATAATTTAACACTTCGGATGTACATATCTGAAGTCATTTAATTATTATCAGTAGCGCGAATAGAACATAGAACCCATTTCTTTACAATCCCATCAACCTAATTTCTACTTAAAACCCTTAATTTCTACTACTCAAACTTGGATAATCTACTCATCTCCTCATTTCTACTCATTTCAAGTCATTCTAACTCATCTCAAAAGCTCCAAATTTATGTAAGTTTTCTTCATTTCAATTTGATTCACTTTGCAATGATATAATAGTTTATTAGGTTAGTTAGAATCAATGACATTGTGTAGGTTAATGTTAGAGTAGTTAAATGTCGGTGTTTGGGTGATAAAATTAGGTTTTTGGATAGATTAAGGCAAGAAGAAGAACTTGTCTGAAAATGGTTGTTCACAAGTGGTTTCGGATGTGCACATCCAAAACCCCCTTGACCAGTTTCAGATGTGCACAAGCGAATTCTTGTCAGAATTATTTTTTTTAAACCAACATATTAACTATTATCATTTTTCAGAAAGATTGCTGATAACGAGGACCCGAATAATCGAATGAGACAAGGCAGACCAAACCAGACATCCTCTTCTCGGCATGAGAGAGATGAGCAACAGGTTAACAGGCCTCGAGGACGAGGTCGGGTACGACGAGATGAATTTCCTAGAGGTTATACTTCTACACCGTGGAGTCGCCTGTCACAGGTGTCATCCTCTTGTGCACATGAGCAGATACCCGATGAGGAGGAAGTACCCGAGGAGTTTGGGGTACCCGAGCATGTTCAGGTACCTAGGAGGCCAACCTCAGCTATCCAAGAGGGCCTTATGACACCTCTCTCTTGATCTACTATAATGATCATGTCGCTCGACATGTTTGGGATGGAGAGGTATATTTTTAGTTGCACTTTTTCGTTTTAAAGGTTTACTCAAAAATATTATTTTAATGGTTATTAATTATTTTGTTACAGGAACGATTGCCCATTAAGTCTGTGAACCACTCGCAGAAAGTCTTTAAATTATTTATACCTGCGGCGACATGGTTCCATGAGGCCGTTGTTGAATCCAGAATTGTCGGACTATGTTGTACTGGTTACAATACTATAAGCCACGACATGCAGGGGACATTTGTCGAGAGGTGACACAAGGAGACGTCTTCTTTCAACTTTCATGTTGGGAAGATGACGATCACACTTGATGACATTGCATGCTTACTCCACCTACTTATAATAGGGAGGTTACTTAACCATCACTAGGTACCACGAGCTGAGATGATTAAATGAATGATCGAGTATTCAGGAGTTGATCCATATAAGGCAGCCGAGGACTGCAGAACAACTAACGGGTCGCATGCAAAGTACCACTTAAATTATGATTTGTGGTGTTTCTCATGTTCTTTGTTGGCACATCCATCTTTATGGATAAATGTGCAACCTATATAGATGTGACATACCTATGGTATTTTATGGATTTGAGTACAGGTCGTGATTGGAACAGGGGGGCTCCATTTTGGTATACCTCTACCAAAAGCTGAATGAAACTTCAAACTGGAAGACGAGGAAGCTCACTGGCTCTTGCACACTCCTCACGATACCTTTCATTCCAACTATTACATTTAATTTGTATTTTTTTTTAATTTATACTTACATATTCTCTGATTTGTGTTTCAGAGCTGGATAATCTCTTACTTCGACTGCATTTATGGTTTAGAGGGTGATCTGGCTTATACTTACGACATGTCGATGGTTGTACAGTATGTCTTCCACATAGGGAATCAGAAAGTGTTTTCTTACTAGGTGTATCTTGATCGTATTAATCATGATGACATCAAATGGATGCCATTCGAGGATTACATGGATGTTGTCCCATTCGATCCCATCATTATACTCTGGGTGGCTATCATATGGGTTGAATCTTATGGTCAAGTATCTTCCAGAGTAGTGCATCCAGCAGTTTGGCAGTGTGAAGAAGATATTGAGATCTCCTTTTCAGGCTGCTCCTGACACCATTGTCCGCTGGGAGCTCGATGGCATCTTCCAAGATTATGAGAATCATTTGGTGCCACAGGAGTATCATATGATGTCGGAATCCCAGAGTTGGCATTGTATAGAGGGATACATGACATGGTTCTTTAACGTACCACATCCTATCATAACATTTAATGGTCTAGGACGTCCATCTAGGCCAGATCATAATGAGCTCTTAGAGAACTAGCAGGCCAAGGTTGACCATGCCACAGATCTCTTGTCGGTCTATTAGCAGATACACCTACTTGGACAAGAGGCATTGGATTCCAGGATTATTGAGAGGGGCGGTCCTGAGGCGGTTGCCATCGTTGGGAGGATGGTTACAGAGACATCAAAATGTGGCACAATAGATAAGGTAGAGGTGGTCACATTGGGTTAGGATTAGGAAATACGGAGTAGCAGTAGCCTATGTTATGTTTTGTTCTTTTTACTGATGTAATATTTTGACATTATGCACTTTCTGAACAAATTATGTACTATAGTATGTTTCCCTATTTCTGAACATCTAATTTAATTGTCATGTCTGTATTGTTATGTTCATTTTATTTTTCGTCCAAATCGTATCATTTTATGTTTGTTCATTTATTAGGTAGAGGTAATGATGACGTTTTAAACAAAAATGACATAAACAGATGTAGTTTCGGATATGCATATCTGAAACATTTGTTGACATAATTGCAGGTGGTTTCAAATATGTATATATGAAACTACCTCTAAAATTTTAAATCCAATGTTTAAGTATTAAAACATGGAAAAATGTTGTCTGCGGATGTGCATATCCGAAACATGTTGAGAGGTATTGAATGGTATTTTCGGGTTTTTAGAGGTGTAAACCTATTGAGGAGAGAATAGATAGAGAATAAGGAAATAAGGGTTTGTATTATTAAATTGTACAAATAATGATACAGACTATGACTATTTATATACAACCCTAATTGGGCTTTAGTCTACACAACTTGGATTATATTTAAATATTAAATCTAATCTAATATAATATTTTAACAAATCTAATTTAATATTTCAACACACTCCCATAAACCAAGTTGTCAAACATACTCTCAAAATAGTCAATCTGAAATATTCCTAATTTCTTTCTCAAATTCAGGAATTTGTCGATCTTTAATACTTTAGTGAAAATATCAGCCAACTGTGCTTCACTCGAGCATTGAAACAGTTCAAGTTCACCTCTATTTACCTTTTCCCTCAATAAGTGAAACCTATTTTCGATATGTTTACTTCTTCCATGCAGAACTGGATTCTTTGCCAGATTTATGGCTGACTTGTTATCAATTTACAAAGCAAGAGGTTTCTTTAGTTCGACGGCCATTTCTTTATGTACAGATCTAATTCAAATTGCTTGTCATGCAACATAGGATCCTACTATATATTCATCTTTACGTGATGACACTGCAACCACAAGTTGCTTCTTCTAACACCATGAGATTAGGGAACCAAATACTTGAAAGAAATATCCAGTTGTGCTTTTTAGATCTTCCATATCTCCATACTAATCAGCATCTGAAAAACAATTAAGTGTTGCTTATTTGCTTTCAGAGTCTCTTCGAAATAGTATTCCACAGTTTATTGATCCTTTTAAGTATCTTAGGATTATTCTTGTAGCCTTCATGTGTGACACCCTTGGTTCACTCATGTATCTTCTCACTAATCTGACTGTGAAACCTATATCAGGTCGCCTGTTGTACACATACCTCAGAGATCCCACAATTTGCTTGAACAAAGTTACATCGACTCTGTCTTCCTCTCCATTCTTCTCCAATTTCACATTTAGTTTGAAAGGTGAGGATGCAGGATTCGAATCATCCATTATGAATCTCTTGAGTATTTCTTTGACATACTTCCTTTAATGTAGCATCACACCTTGCTTCTACATTTGAAATTCTATGCCTAGGAAATAAGACAATTTTCTCAGATCCGACATTTCAAATTCCTTAAGCATCATCTCTTTGAACTTCGACAAGTTCTCTAAGCTATTTCTAGTTACTAGCAAGTCATCTACATAAAAGTATATTATTGTTATATTGTATGCTACAACCTGAACATAGACACCATACTCAGATTTACATTTGACAAATCCCAATTCGACTAACTATGAGTCGATCTTCTTGTTCCATGTCTTTGGTGCCTGCTTGAGACCATAGAGTGATTTGTACAACTTATATACTTTACTCGCTTCCTTCTGAATCACAAACCCTAGAGGTTGTGTGACATAGACCTCTTCGTCTAAAGGACCATTCATAAATGCTAATTTCACATCTAAATGAAATGTTGACCAACCTTGGTTGCATGGCAATGCTACCACTAGTCGAACAGTCTCTAATCTTGATACTGAAGAAAATACTTCATAGCAGTTGAGTCATGTTATTTGAAGAAAACATCTAGCTATTAATCTTTCTTTATGTCTTGCTATCGACCCATCAGCATTGTGTTTCAACTTGAACACCCATTTTAATTTGATAGCTTTTGTATGTGCTGGAAATTCGACTAACTCACATGTGTTGTTTCTTTTGATTGCCTATAAATCTTCGACCATAGCTAACTTCCATTGTTTAGCCTTCAAATCTTTGTTATAGTTAATTGGTTCAACACCAGCAAGTAAAGCAAAATGAATTAATTCTCTATATGGTGTGACTTCATCATCACCTACCACTTCATAATCATGAAGTCTTGTTGTTGGAACTCTATTCTTTGATGTTTATGGCTTGTGCTAACCACATCCTCTTCGACTTCGACTGTGTCAGGAATGTTAGCAACTGCTTCTACTTTGACTTCGACTTCATCAGTTTCTTTGTCAAAATCAGGGCTCATCAATGGGTTGTTAGTTGAAATATTATAATTTAAATCCTAGTCAAAATTTTCATCAATCACAATATCTTGACTCAACACAATCTTCTCATTAAATAGATTTAATAGCATGTATGCACCAGTCTTATGTTATCCTACCAGAATCATGGGTTCACTCTTGTCATCAAGCTTCATTTTTCTTGCATCAGGAACATGCTTGTAACACATAGAGCGAAACACCTTCAAATGAATCACTGATGGTCATTTTCCACTTCATACTTCTTCAGGAACCTTTTTCTTCAATATCTTGGAAGGGCACCTGTTCAGGATATAAACTGCAGTCGAAACAGCTTCTCCCCATAAGGATTTTGGCAAATTCTTCTATTTTAGCATGCATCTCCCCATATCCAATATGGTTCTCTTTCTTCTTTCTGCAATTCCTTTATGTTTAGCCGTATAAGGATCAATTACCTCATGATTAACACCTTGTTCTACACATAATTTTTCAAACATCTTCGAAGTGTATTTTCCACCTCCATCTGTTCGCAGAACTTTGATCCTCTTCTCACTCTGGTTTTCGACAAGTATCTTGAATCTCTTAAAGATTTCGAATACTTTGTCCTTTCTCTGGATCACATAGATCCACAACTTTCGACTGAACTCATCAACAAAAAAAACAAAATATCTATTTCCACCAATTGTATTTTCTTTGAATTGACCACATACATCTGAATGTACCACTTCGAGAATGCAAGATGATTTCATTGGCATAGTCAAAATAAAAGAATTTTTGGATTCCTTTCCTACTAAACAACCTTCACAAAGTTTGTTAGGCATCTCAAGACTTGGAATACCAATAACCATATATTGAGTAATTAGTTGATTAAGTGATCAAAAATTAAAATGTTCAAACCTTAAATGCCATAACTAACTATCCTTGTGGTCGACAACAGTTTTCAAACATTGAACTTCTACCAAACTGATCATAGTCTTAAATGTCTTGTTCTTCGACAATGAAAAATTTAAGACCAAATTGATCTTGGTGTAGAACAATTTCAAATCTCAATCTTTTATAAAAACTGAGAAACCTTTTTCGACTAGTTATCCAACACTTATCAGGTTGAACTTTATTCCAGGTACATATGTTATACCCAAATTTCCCCCCTAAGATTCAACTAAAATCTCATATGAACCCAATCATATCAAGATCACACTAGGGTTTGGTTCTTCTCCCTATCTTTAGGTTTGCTCATGATGGATCACCAAGCACTTTGATTTGTATATTATGGTCATATATGTGTTGTGTTGATTGACTTTTAACTAACAAATATAATGAATTTTTGTCCTATAAATGTTGGTACTATAGGTGATGGTACAACACACTTCATCAGGTTGATTCATAGGTTCACGAGTAGATAACAGTTAATTCCTACATGAACATTAACAAAACTTCTCCTTCCCAATAGAATTTTCCTAGTCCTTAGAAAGTTACCATAAAACCTGGAATCCGACCAGATAGCAGTTGACTTCCTCATCGTCACCAAGTTGGTGTGAAACTTGGAGTCCGACCAGATAACAACTAACATTCAAGAGATAATCCCTAGCGGAAGCATTCTTTTAAAAAAATTTAAAGATATGTATATTCTTCATCCCCAACAACAATCTGGGATTCAGCTTCCCAGAACTCCTCAGCAGTAGTCAGGGATTTATTTTCCAAGACAAATATCAATCTAAATAAAATCCCACATTTATACATCATAGCATATGCATATGAAACTCATTTAGCACAATCTCATTCATCTTGAGAACGCCATGCATACATGTGCATTTAACTAACTCTTTTTCCCACCGGAAAAAAATCAAGTTTTAGTATGAATCGACCAAAGATTTTTGCTGATACTTCTTCCAGTATTTACCATCATTCCTCCAAATGGCATCTATAAGCCCATTCCTAATACATCTTCAAGTGAAAATTTCTGGGCACTTTAATGTTCAATCATTTTTCACCTTCAAGTCACGAATGGCGGATCCGCCAATCTAACTCTTTAGGTTTAAGAAGATTGAACCGGGACAACTGTTGTACCCCAAACTTTGCCTTCTCATTTCTCAAGAAATCTATCATAAGATCTCCATCGATTCAAGACTACACAAGGTTTGATCAGCTCAAGATACCTCCTCAAACACTAACAACTCAAAATTAGGGTTTGAGTTTGTACAAATATAATTGAACTTATAATGCCTTATATGACTTTCATGAATCATTTTGGATCCCTAAGATTGCTCATGTCAAGTTTCAAGCTTTGGATCACATTTTTGCTCAGTCAGTTGATCAGTTGACCTAAAATCAATTGTATTAGGGAAAAGTCAATTGTGGTCAATTTGTAGTAAAACTTCATAATATTTTATCCATATCAACATTATGAACTCATATATGACAATTGATTAAGTTTGGATCATAATTCCTCAAAGAAATTTGATCAGAACACCAAAAGGGCAAAATGTCAAAATTAGGGTTTTGATTGAGAAGGCAGTTCTTGACTTTTGACCAAGAAAATGACTTATTGGTTTAAGAAATGATCTCAAGGATTAAAATGTACCATCTTGACCTAATTGCATAGTTCAAATCACCTCTCAAGATCATTGGATTAACAGATGAATTTTAGTCAACTGATGAAAAGTCAACTATACACTGAAAAGTCAAACTTTGACTTTTTGATCAAAATCAAGTTTCAAAAATCATATTTCATCAAGACATGTCAAAATATGAAATTTTTTCATCAAGAAATTAAAAATTAAAAATTATCTTTGAAAAGTCAAAATTCTAGGACTTGGAAATTTTTCTAAGTGTTAGAAAGTGAACATTTTTTCATAACTTTGTGCCAAATTTCCACCATGATGCAAGATGATTCAAGGAAAACTTCCAACATGAAATTTGTAGATCTCAATGAGATCTAAAACATCATAGGAAAGAACTTTGTATAGAAATTATTGGATTTCAAGTTATGAATTTATGAAGACATGTCCATGAAACTAAAAGACTTAGTGAAATTTTTCCCTAGTTAGGCAGATTTTTGGTACTAACTTCATAGTAACTTTTCACATGGTTCCAAGTTGATTATTCAAAGAATTTCCAACATAATATTGTAGGGGATGTTACAAGCTTTCCAAAATGTCCAATAACTCATCAAGACCATACTTGAGCTAAGAGAAACGAAGGCAAGAAATTAGGATTTCAACTTGTTTTACAAGACATATTTTGTGATGAACATGAACCAAATCCATAGTCATGCACTCCATAATTAATGGTTTACACAACTGATTATGCCCTTATTCAAGTGTTTCAAGCTTTGTCCAAACCAATTTTCCATTTTGTAAAGAAAGTTCACACTTCCATTTTGGAAAAGTGGCTTTAATCACAATGTCAACTCTTTTTGAGCCCATACATTGTTTCTTATGACTCCAAAACATTTAAAATCAAGAAGCAACATATCTACATCCTGCTAACCACCCTACAAATCCTTGTACTTCACATTGAAACCATGTTTGTCAACTTTGCTTCAAAATCAAGTAACCAAGCCATAACATGTGATCTCAAATTCTGAGTTGTTTCAAGTCTCAAAATCTTTTGCCTATAAGTAAATACACTATTTATAAGCTAAGACAGATATGCTTAAGCCCTCAAACCCTCTCAAAGTCAGGATTTTATAAACAACATCCGTTGTTGCACTTTCTGGCCAGAAATCCCAAACACCTAATCCACTTATGAGTTTCTTTGCCTTCCACTTCCAAAAGTTCCTAAACATCATCTACAAACAATCCCACAACCTATTACCCGACCGTAACATCTCCATCACCTTCCCCCATAACCAAAAAAACAGAGCTTGCATCTTGAATTCTCTAGCACGACTCAAGCACTCCCAGCATCAAGTAAGGGTTGCATTAGCTTCCTGGGAACTTGAGGAAGCTAACCTGATCATCATCATCACTTGAAACAAGCTCAAACTCATTACACGATTTCCAATTCTTGAGGTATTTATCTGAACTTTCATCTCTTCATTTATGCATTGTTAGGCTTTCATTTTCAAAGACAAAATGTAGATATCATTGCCCTGAAGTTGTACATACCCATAGTTTTCATTTATATTGCCTGAGCTTAGAAAATTTTAAGTTTGAATCTCTTAAAAAAGTTAGGTCAGGATTTGGTACTTTTATAAATACATGCTCATCTTTGATTGTTAGTCCAAATTGCTTACATTTCTGAAATCCTGGTAAAATTTCTAACAAGTTTGATGTTAGAAGTTTTGAGAATGGATGATAAATGAATGAGATACAGGGACCCTGGCTCGAGGTTAAAGATGAAGCTCATTTCTAGGAATGGATTTGTAATACGGATGTATAGCCACCCCCCGTGGTAAGGCAGCGCACATTTATGGTCAAGGGCATGGGTTCAAGCCCCAGCGCTGTCATTTTGCTCCTTTTCTCAACATTTTCTCTCTTTTTTTGCTCCAAACATGTGCGCCTGGGCCTCTTTTGATGGGCTTGTTGTTGTTTTACTTATTTTGACACCCTGTTTCCTTTTGACAATGTAACCCATTTCATTTTATTTTATTTTATTTTTTATGTTTACAAAAACACTAATGGGCCAGACAAAAAAACATAAAATCTGTTTTACTTTAAATATTATACCCTAAACTATTTTACACCCCCTAACCTCATTTTTATATTTTTATTTTATTTTCATTTTATTTATTTTTATTATCATTAATATTGATATTAATATTATTATTATTAATACAAAAGACAAAAAATATTTTATTTATTATACTATATACTTATTTTATTTTTCAATACAAAAAGACAACATTTTTCTTATAAAAACTTAATTTCTTTTTATTAATAAATTAATAATTAAATTTAGGTTAAGTTATTTTCTTTTTAATTAAAATTAACTTAGAATTTAGGTTTCCTTTTAATTAATTAATTTCCATACTATTTTGATTAAACTTAAAACCTTTTCTAAAAAACCCTAAAAATGCTTTCTTGATTAATTTTATTTCTTTTAAACTAGGGTTTAATTTTACTTATTTTATTAATTATTTTCTTTTTGATAATTAGGTTAAAACCATTTTCCTTAACAAAATCTAAACAAAAATCCATTTCTTTTCCATTTATATCCTTGTACATTATTTTCTTTTCAATTCTCGTACATTATTCAAGTTTCAATATGGTTGTGATAGATAATTAGGTTTAATTTCTTGCAATCCCCATTTGTAAATTTGTATACCCCATCCCCAAATGTTGTAATAGCATAGTAAATTTACTTTCCGCAATTTATCGCTTTCATATCAATGCTAGTAAATTATGGTTTGTATGGAAAGATAAAATCAATGCTTAGAGAACCCTAATTCAAGATAAACCAAGCATGAGAAAATAAACACTTGCACACTTACACCTCTAGGGTTAACTCCACTTGTTTTCTAAAAAATGGTCATGTTATGCACGTGAGATGTCTTAGCAAAAACAATCAAAAATACAAGATCATAGTCCCTCGATGACGCTTCAAATGTTGCCTTACAAATGATCTTAGTCCCTCAAGAGAAATGCTAAGACATCTCACAACATTGCTATCATGACTATACGATAACCTACGCCCGTCCCTTTTACATCAAAAGATAAGGCTTCTTACCAATCAATGGTAAGATAGCAATATCAAAGGAAAGGAGAGAAATGAACAAAATACTTTTGAGTAGGTAGAAACGTTTTTAGTTGCTTGCTCACTTTCAAAATAAACACACACCAAACACTTTTAAAACATGAAATATTTTTAAAAGTACAACACTTTTTATATGTTCTTACAAAACGAGAACCATTGCAAAGTTTGCCTAAACAAAGGCGCCTTTTCAAAAATACTTTCAAAAACCACCACAAAAGCACATTTTCAAACAAAGTAAGTAATCTAGCAAGCAACTAAGAGCCCATAGATAACTATGGATGAAAAGGGTGCTAACGCCTTTCCTTTTCATAATATACCCCCCAAACTCAAGAAAATAATCTCAAAAGTCTTTCCTGTTCTTTTCACCCTTTCCTTTATTGGATAAAAGAAAAGTCGGTGGCGACTCTTGCTAACCGCAACAATTGCGATCAAATGTAAAACATCCCTAGCCAGTTCTTCCACCGTATCACAAAACTGTCGACTCTGCTGGGGACTTATTTAAAAGTGAGGTTACCTTAGGGCTAGATCACATTTATTTTCTTTCATTGTTTGACTTTCTTGCTTTACATTTTGGTTCCTTGTTTGGGCTTGTTTTGATCCTCTACCCAGATCTGGGATACCTTATAGGTAAGTAGCAATATGTTGTGGAAACTATGCAGGGTATACCGAAACGGTCTAAGAAATAGCTACGTTAGTGTGACACATTTATTGGTACCGGTAGCCCTTGAGTAGTCAAGGAGAATACGGGGCCGCTGTGTGGTGTCATGAAACACTAACTGAATTTAGAACCTTTACTTGACCAACTTGGACATTAGGAAGTAGTGAGATAGCCAGCTTTGGTGCAATCTGAAGTTGGTTTATACTCGATACTATGCTCATTAAGATCGGACTTCTCGAGATATTTCGGTCGCCATTAAAGAGGCTTGCGCTGAAACAATGCCCAATAAGAAAGGTCAGTGATATTGTGATCCCTTAGAATCCAGTTACTATTACTAGGACAGGTTGAGCCAACTAAACTTCAAGAGGGTACTTACCTATAATACTCCATGCAAGCCTAAACCTAAGGACTTGTTTTCCTTGTGTGTATATGCTTACTTGTACATAAAATCATAAACACCATAACATCATAAGCATTCTCACTAACCATTTCAAGGATTATTGGGATTTATCTTTGTTCTGTTTTGTAGGACATGGCTTCCATCCGCAGGAATACTATCGAAGTAAATCTCGTAATAATTCCTTCTCAACTTAAATAATTAGCATCAAGGGTCCCTGAGAATTCTTCATTCACCGAAAGACATGGTCGCCTCCTAAACTTGGTTACCTCAAGCACTGATGAAGATATGATGAAGGTGCTTTTCCAGTTCTTCGACCCTTTGCTCCATTGCTTCACCTTTTCCCGATTACTAGCTCGTACCTACAATGGAAGAATTCGCTCAACTCTTGAGGATTCCCATTCTCAATCAACTACCTTTCAACGGTACAGAAAGAGATCCCAGCCCTGAAGAGATTGCCCGAGTGCTACACTTGCAAAAATCTGATGTCACGACTAATTGGGAAACAAGGAGTGGTGTCAGATGGTTCTTAGCCAAGTTCTTATTGGAGAAGGCTCAAGATTGTTGGAACACTCTGGATTTACAAGCTTTTGAAGAAATCTTGGCCCTTATCATCTATGGGATGGTTTTATTTCCAAACCCTGACCAACTTATAGATGTAAATGCTGTCAAAATCTTTATGTCTTACAATTTGGTTCCTACTTTATTGGGAGATATCCTACATTCTCTCCTTTATCGCACTATGAGAAAGAGAGGGACCCTCATGTGTTGCACTCCTCTTTTGGCTAGATGGTTTGTCTCGCATCTCCCCCGATCTGTGTTGAAGAACGAGCAAGGTTCGAGATGGTCCCATAGGCTGATGTCGCTCAAACATTCGGATATTCACTGGTGTAGCGGTAGAAATGTTTAAGACTAAGCTATTAGATTGACTAGACTTATACATATAAAAATAAAAATCTCCACCGCGTTTTATTGTTTCCAAAGGAATGGGGAAATAGTGAGTAACCCAAAAAGAGGGGGAAAGATTCTAGGTAAGGGGGTTGGTTATGCAAAGGGAAGGTATTAGCACCCTAAACATCTACAGTACTCCGCAGGAACCTCTTTGAAAAATCTTTATATTTTGGCTATAAAATTTTGTGTGTAAAATAGATGATGGAGGTGAGAAAATAAATATATTCTTTATGATTTTTGCATCCGCCGTGATTGTGAACCTTTAGTGCCTACGTACCACCTTTCGTGCAATAGGGGATCAGGGTACATGTAGTTCCTCTTTTAAAAATTATAAAACACAAGTGTGCTGGTTAATTTTATGAGATAAGACATTGTCATCCTTGTCCGTGTGGAAAACATACTTACTACCCATAATCATGAGAAAGAAGAATTTGCATCATCTCAAAGTGGAGGATATGGCTTGGGTTTTAAAATCAACAATGCCTCACTCAACACCCAAGTTGAAAATATCTCTCTTCACTACATATTGTAGAAGTATAATTGTTTGCATCACTACAAGGATTGACAAGAGTCTAATCTCTTGAGAAATGTTTTAAAGATAAGAGCCAAAATGGCAAAATAGTTTGAAATAAGACTGATTGACTTTTAGTCTTCCCATAAAAAATGTCAAGGTATTATTAAATTGATTGAAGTTTATTTATGAAAAGGTTTTAAAAATGCATGGACCTAAGTCCAAGTTTATTATGAAAATGGTTCAAGTTTCAAAACAAGAAGAGTTTTCAAAAGGGGGAGAAGATTTTTGAAATTAAAGAAGATGGGAGGAGAAGAAGAGACTATCCTAAAGCATAAGGTAAAAGCTAGGGATAAGAACCATCTAACCAACAAGAAGCCAATACTTGACATTATGAGTCAATATAGATTTCTCATTCTTTGGATTGAAACCAAGCAAGAAAAATATACTAGATCTCTTGAGAGAACCAACACTTTAAGTGTATTAAGTCTTCACAAAAATTGGGCAGAGTAACGGCTGTATGCGAGTGAATTCCAGATTACAAACAAAGGATGTAATCACAATGACCTGCACACAAAACAAACAAACAACCCAATATCTTAAGGTAAACCTCAAAAACTCCAGACAAAATATCAATTAAGGTCACAAGGTCTCCAACATAGGCCAAGGTTTCTAATCCTAAGTCCAAGAAGTCCAATGCCCCATAATGCCATGGATAGTAACCAAATAGTCCAATTATCATTAAAGGTTTTTTAGGGTTCATGTTGATTATTAGGTGTCTTATAATAGAAAAGAAAAGCTCAAGTGATGAAAATAAAAATGACAAGAATATAAATTCTCAAGTGAGCAAAATAAAAGTAGCATGAAATGTAATGCTTAAAGTAAATGGTACATAAAGCATAAAGTAAAAACAATTTAATAATCAGTGGTTAGTTGGATGAACATCTTGAAACTTGGATTTAGAACTCATTAGAGGATTGGTAGAATCAAAGCCTCCATACAACAAGTTGCATTTGCTATTTGTCAAGTATATTATCCATTTGGAATCCTCAAAAGTAACATGTAATGATCAATGATGTTTAAGTGATCCGCGTTGACCAAAACTTACAAAGATCCATTAGAGGATTGGTAGAACCAAAGCCTCCACACAATGAATCTCAAGTTTATTGGATCAAAGAGATCAAATTAACATACTTGGACTTACATACATAGGTTTGGCCGATGAATGATCATTTATTCGAATCGGGACAAAATTTAGCGTTATGTTAAGTAATCGTAAGTGGACTTATATAGAAGTCGCACCTATTTTGAGGCCGGTCAATAGAAATCTATGCACCATTTATTTTGAGACATGATATAGAGATCATGCTCCAATGACACTTAGTGCAATAAGAAAGGGATGAGATGAAGAGGGGTGAGAAAGAATATAAACCACATTTGAATTAAAATTTAAGCAAACTATTATTAAAATCATTCATCCATTTTTGTGGAGTTAGACTCAACACCATGGATCCATTGATGTTAATAAAGTTCATGATCAAAAATTCAACCCAAGATCAGCCAGAAAATAATCACAAAATAATATTGCATTTAATATATACATTAAAAAGGTTTTAAAAATGTTTTAAAATAGAAATAAGAAAGAAAAATACCAACTATGTTCAAACTAATCAAGATATATTAAGTTAGACCATAGAAAAATCAGAAACGAACTAAAATAATTTTATAAAATTTTTGGTAATTTTTTAAAGTCAGAAACTATTTTTAAAATTAAAAGAAATGAGTAAAATAAACCAAAAATGATAATAAAAAAATAACAAAGTCAAAAATAAAAAATAAATGAGGTCACAAATATTTGTCACAATATCATTGGATCATTCCATATTTTTTCAGAATTTTAAAAATGCATAAAAGTATTTTTAAACAATTAAAACAATTCAAAAAATGTGAAAATTTATAAAAAATATCAAAACACAAAATAAAATTGTGAAAAAATAAAAATCAGAAAGAGAAAAATCAAAAATATTTTTCATAATTTTTTCAGATTTTTTGGACTAAAAATGAATTTTCTATGATTTTTTGAAATTTAAAAAATAAAAATCAGAAAATAAAATATCAAACCAAAAAAATATGGATCATCTGATCAATATCAAAATGCGTTAGTAAACAGATCAAGTGGACCTAGCGCGCTGTGCATATTATGGATTTTAGTGAATAAAGCACTGAATCATTAATTAAATCAGATTTCAAAAAAAAATTAGATGGCACGCCATCATTGGTTGGAAGATGACACGTTGGTCATATTCAACCTCCAGCCAGTCTCAAAACCAGTTTGCTCAATCTGTAAAATTAGAGCACGAGACCTATGACATTCGCTTCGTCTCTTCAAGACGAAGACAACCACACCTTCGCGACAAATTTATATAAATTGTAGCTCAAGCAATTTGGAAAGAAAGTTTTGAAAAGGGATTTGAAATTTCATGATCAAAACGTGTTTCCAGATAAAAGCAAGTGTTGCAAGTAGAACCAGGGCAATGAGAGCTTCACAATGATATCAAAGTTTTGAAGAATTGATGGAGAAATCTACCTATTGAAGTTGAGTTGCAGAGCTCTGAAACTGGACTTCTATGGATCAATATAGGTCATAATTCTTGAAGGTAATTGTATGGTTAGCTTCAGGGAAGATCAAGGAAGGTGAATTGATAGAAAAATTGGACTGAAAAAGGCTTGAAAACTTATTTTGAAGTTGCAGAAAAATGAGTTATGGAGCAAGTTTGGCAGGGTGATTCTGGCTGTTCAAGCTTGAGGAAATGAATGGGGGATGACCCTCTATTTATAGGGAATCAAATGGAATGTTCAAGCGTGTGAAATGATGAAGTTTGGAGGGAAATCGTGTGAAGTTGCAAATAAGAAAAGTGTGACTTCTATATTGATCAAAAATTATCCAAAATGCGCGTTTTGCTATGCTAATCACTTCTGGAAGTTCACTAAACATGTTTAGAAGCAAAAACATGCATAAACAATGTGTTTAGAAGATAAATCAAGGATTTCAAATTCTAACTTTTGAAGAAACTTCAGTTTCAAGTTACCAATTTCAAATCAATGGCATTCTCAGCTCAAGGGGTCTTAGGGCATGATTCTTGATACATTAGAAAGATGAGGTTACAAGCTTTGCAATGGGAAAAGAATGGAATCAAATGGATATTTGAGCTGAAAGTTGCAATGAGTCAAAGTTTGGAAAAAGAAGTTGACTTTCCATACATAAAAATATTTCAAGTTTTTCTTTAAAAGTGACCTATAATGTTTTGCATCCAAACATGGCCTTCCTATTGAAATTAGCTCTTGACCCAAAAATATGGAATGAAATAGACCTCTTGAATGACACTTTGAAACTTGAACCATTCAAAATCTCAAAAAATTGAGAGAGTTATGTATTGTTGAAGTTGGCCAAAAATCATGAAATGACCTATAATCTTTTGTATCCTTAGGGCATCTTCCATCCATTTTCTCACTTTGCACATAAAATAAGGAATAAAGTTCACATACTCAAGATAATTTTGGAAAAAGAGTGGGCTCAAGGTGATAAAAGTTGACCAAGTTATGATCGTTTGAAGTTACACATGGAAAATTGGGGGTTCATCTAGAGGACTTGTAATCTTTCTTAATCATGAAGTTTCTTCCACATGAAAACTCCTTGAAATTTTTTAAGTGATTTGTTAATAACCCTTTTAAGAGAAGGATGTCTTTGGAATCACTCAAAAATACCAAAATATGAGCAAGATATACTTATTTGAAGTTCAAAACCCTAGCTCCTAGATCAAGGAAATGCTTTGAGGAACTTTACCAATTTTGAACAACCTTCTTGTACCACCACTTTTTCTTTGTAAGTGGAAGTTGTTGAGGATGATAATTAGTACTCATAGCCACAAAAAATACTTCCATATATTGAGAATTGAGAGAAATATGCACTTGTGACCAATGGGAACAAGGCCTTTTTCAACCATGACAACTTCTTCAATCAACCCCTTGTACTTTTGAATCAATTTTGATAACTTTGAAATGTGGTAAACCAAAATAAACCTTACCATACCATTTCTTCAAAAATAAGTCCAATGGTGAGGTTTGAATTCCTCAAGCTTTATTGACTAGGGAATGGAAATAAACTCATGAACCCATGGATCAACTTGCTAAGCCACATTACCTTTACCTACATTATTAACAAATAAGACAAACCAACATTGCATTTTATTAATTAAAAGGAAAATAAAAACAAAACATGCATAATCACAAAAGAAAAATAAGTCAAGGTGCTTTGTGATTCCTCAAAGAGGAAAGCTAAAGATAGGGAGGAGAACCAAGATCCCTAATGTGACCTTGTTGTGATTGAATCAATATGGTATGATGAAGGGATCTTAGGGGGAAAAATTGAGGTACAACAACTGGTGTTCTAGATCCTTAAAGAACATTACTATCATCAATCGTTATGGGGAATTCCCTAATGTCCCTTTGCTTAGAATTAGGAGAGGTATCACCTACAACCCTTGCTTGGATTTGCAACAGTTTGGGTATGCCCGAAGAGATGGTCTACATGATATGCTTATCTAAGGAGTGATATTCAACTACGAGAGCGACAATCAAGGCTATCTTCAGAGGTATGTACCAGCTAGGAAGATGGTAAACAAAGTGGGTAGTAGGATGCTGGGACGCAAGAATTCTATTCCCCTTGAGCCTTATCTTAGGTGGGTATGAGCTAGGGCTTAGAAGCTCGTGATGCCTTACCCCTCCATCCTACCAGTTATCTTGGAGCCTGTGGTTGAAGAAGATGTCCCGTACACTGTCCTCCATCCCGACATGCCTACTTCTCTTGAAGACTTGCAAAAAGGTTGGATTCAGCTAAAGGAAGAACGAGATACCTTCGAAGCTCAATTCTACGCTAGCGAGAAAAGGGTCATGGAACTTACAAAGAAACTCCATGAAGAACAAAGCTTGAACGCCTACCTTGCATCGAAGAGGATGCGTTCGACCGTTTTATCTTAGAGATTTATTTTGTAAGCCCAAGAGGCATGATCTAGTCATTTTGAACTAATTAATGAAATTTGACGTTTGTTCATTCTTTGTCTATACAAATTTAAATTTCACAAATCCTTGAAAACATTTGCATACACATCTTCCATGCATCATAACATAACATGTTTTCCATGGCAGGTTTCCTTATCTTTCTGCTATTTATTTCAGCAAGATGGATATCGAGAAAACAGTGAAAGACCTACAAGCACAAAACTCCCAGTTTCAAGAGACTCTGCTGACCCTGGCCAAGGGGAAACAAGAGTTGATGGCGTTGCTAGAAGCCAAAATGAAACCAAAGAGGAAAGCCCTAGTCAATATGGGTAAGAGATTCAGAGAGTCGGCCCGTCAGATACCGGTAGTGGAAGACTCGTCTGAGGAAGACGAAAATCAAATTGGAGAAGCAAGGAGTACCCAGGATGGGTGTATCAATGATCAAGCATATGATGATGAGGATTATTTTGACGAGAAGTATCCTCCTTCCGATATCAAGTACAAGCAGCTAGAGGACAGACTGAAGGCTGTTGAGATTCAAGCCTTCCCCGGTTTGGATTTTGATGATTTGGGTTTAATATATGGGGTTGTCATTCCCCACAAATTCAAGATACCAGTCTTTGTTAAATATGATGGGGTTTCCTGCCCAAAACTCCACCTGAAATCTTATGTGCGCAAAATTCAACCGCACACCATCGACAAGAAACTATGGGTTCACTTCTTTCAAGAAAGCTTGGTTGGGACGCAACTAGAGTTCTTTTACCAATTGGAGGGTTCCCGTATCAATACATGGTAAGACTTAGCCACCGCTTTCTACCAACAATACCAGTACAATATCGACCTGGAGCCAACAAGAGTTCAACTGCAAGACATGACAATGGGTAAGAATGAAGGGTTCAAAGAGTATGCCCAAAAGTGGAGGGATCTTGACAGTAGGGTCCAACCACCGTTAACCGACAGGGAGCACATTGATATGTTTATGGGCACTTTATCTGGTCCATTTTTCAACTTATTGGTTGGTTGTTCTTCTTCCGGTTTCACCGAGCTGATCTTAACCAGTGAAAGAGTTGAAAGCGGTATCAAAAGCGGGAAGATTCCCATAGCATCTGCTTCCACCTCCAATCCCGTAAAGAAACCTTTTGTCTAAAAGAAAGAAACGGATGATGTGTATTGGGTAAGGGCCCGTACCAAGAAGGATGACCGTCCGTCTGTTAATGCTTTTCGTATTTCAAACCCACAACCTGTTCAAATAAAAGATTCCAATCATCAACAGTTTGAGGCTCTGCGAAGACAATACACACGGATAGGCATGTCGCTATCCCAAGCCTTACAACACCTGTTATAGGCTAATTTGGTGACACTGTGTGATCCTTTGGCCAATCAAGATACCTCTTCACCTAAATACAATCTGAATACCAAGTGTGCATATCACTCGAATAGTCTCGGGCATGAGAATGACAAATGTTGGGCGCTAAAGAATAAAATTCAAGACTTTATATACAACAAAACCATCAAATTTTATCCGCCTCCAATTCTCAATGTGATAACGACACCAATGCCAAACAATGACAAGGGTGTAAATGTTGTTGAATACACCATTTTTGTTTCCTCTGTCGAAGACTTACCTACTCCATTAAACATTATAAAAAAGAATCTGCTGAAAGCCGAGATTTTCCCTGGCTGTTTGAAGGATTGCGATTGTTGCGCCACACAACTCAATGGATGCAAAGGGCTGAAGGAAGGCATTCAACGCATGAGGAATAACCATGAGATCCTATTTGAGAAGACTCTGTCCGCCAAAAGTTTGACCAATAAGTTTTAAGACCACTCCATCATAACGATCTCAAACAAGCCTCTTAGGATCTCCTCCAAGGGTCCTATCAGGATTTCAAATGAACTGACTATTTCTCCTCTGATAATTACCGCCCCGGGCCAATTCTGTACTCTTCATACAAAGCAGTGCCTTGGAACTATGGTGTTGAGGTATTTTACCATGGAATAAAGCAAGACTCTTGGATTGAAGAAAGAAAAGCAGATGACATTGGTAACATTACTGGCTCTAGTAAGGTGACCAGAACTGGGAGAATCTTTTCACCCAACATCTCACCACCAACTATTATAAAGGCATCTATCCGCATCACCAATGCTAAGCCTAGTGCTGACACAATGGGAAAGGAGAAAGTAGTTGATCCTGCTGAGACAAAAATACCCGCAAAAGTCATTGTTGCTGAGGAACCTTCCGCTCGAGAAATGGATGAGATCTTGAAAATTATAAAAAGGAGTGATTTCAAGATAGTGGAGCAACTGGGGCAAACCCCTTCTAAGATTTCTATGTTATCTTTGCTACTCTATTCCGATGCTCATGCTCGGGTGTTAATCGAATTCTTAAAGAAGGCTCATGTCCCTCATGCGACCACAACAGACCAGTTTGAAAATTGTGTGGCAAGCTTGACGGCCGACAATGGTTTGGGGTTCTCAGATGCTGATCTGACACCATTGGGAAAGAACCATAACAAAGGTCTGCATGTTTCTGTTGAATGTAAGGGGGCTACCCTAGCACATGTTCTTGTTGACACTGGCTCTTCTTTAAACATGCTACCCAAGGGGGCTTTGGACCATTTAGACTGTGAAGGACTAGTTTTGAAACCAAGTGATATTATTGCGAGGGCTTTCGATGGGTCCAAAAGGACAGTTCATGGAGAGGTGGATCTCCCCATCAAGGTGGGATCACATATTTTCAACTCTACTTTCTACATCATGGATATCCGTCCTGCTTACTCCTGTTTGCTAGTTCACCCTTGGATCCATGGAGCAGGGACAGTAACGCCAATCCTTCATCAAAAGCTCAAGTATCCGGTCAAAGGAAGGATTGTTATTGTCTGTGGTGAGGAGGAATTCATGGTAAGCCACCTCAACTCTTTCAAATATATGGAGATGGATGGCTAATTTATAGATACCCCGTGTCAGGATTTTGAAGTTGTGCCACCAATGGTTGCTACTGCCAAATTTTCCTCTGACGTGTCCAAAGTTGTTAAGGTCGTGCCAAAGAAGGTTCCTCTTAGAGATGCTCGTGCCGCAGTCGAAGAAGGTACCTGTGATACTTTGGGGAAACTCCCTGAGATCCCATTCAAAGCAGACAAATGTGGTTTGGGTTTCACTATCAAGGCTCAGAAAGAAGTGAGGCGCGCTCGTGAAGGGAAGCCCCTTCTCCGTATTGGAAGCCATGAAGCTAACGCTGTGGGTGATTCTCATGATGAGGTTTCATTTGAAGAATGGGTATACCCTACTACAATAGAGCTCAATAATTGGCACACAAAGGACTTCGTTCCCATCTCCTTCATTGAGGAGTAATTACTTGTTTATTTCTTTCTATTAATTCAAGAACATTTTGTCTGTAATATTAAACAATGACTTTTAAGCCATGTGCCTGGCCCGGGGAACTATGGTGCATTTTTCAAGGGTTTTATTTATGTTCATTTTATCATATGATCATTCAATACAAACCATTTGACTTTTTTGCATTCAAACTTTTATGTTCATTCTTTCTTTTTCTTAAATGCATTTTTCAAAATAGCCATGTGTCTTACATGCATACACACACACACACTCTTGCAGGTCCTCGTCCACTCCGGATCTCATTGCCAACGACTCTACTATTGCCAACTATGATTTCAAATATCCAATTAACCAAGCTGAAGACAAAGGAGAGGAAGATTGTGAAATATCGGGAGAACTAGCCAGACTTCTATTACAAGAGGAAAAAGCTATTCAGCCGCACGAAGAGTCAGTTGAATTCATCAATCTAGGTACTGAGACAGACAAGAAAGAGGTCAAGATCGGCGTTAACCTGGAAAGAAGTGTCAAAAGCAGATTGGTTCAGATGTTGCATGACTATGTGGAAGTGTTTTCTTGGTCGTATGAAGATATATCAGGGTTGGATACTGACATTGTAGTTCATCGTCTACCGACAAAGGAAGATTGTCCTCCTGTTAAACAAAAAGTTCTCGCATGAGGCCTGACATGTCTGAAAAGATAAAAGATGAGGTGATGAAACAATTTGACGCAGGATTCCTAGCTGTGACATCTTATCCCCAATGGTTTTCAAACGTGGTGCCAGTATCGAAGAAAGACGGTAAAGTTCGTATGTGCATAGATTATAGGGATCTGAATAGGGCAAGTCCCAAGGATGATTTTCCTCTACCTCATATTGATGTCTTGGTCGATAACACTGCTCAGCATAAAGTCTTCTCTTTCATGGATGGTTTCTCCAGCTATAATCAAATTAGGATGGCTCCTGAAGACATGGAGAAGACCACCTTTGTTATGCAATGGGGCACCTTTTATTACAAGGTCATGTCGTTCGGTTTGAAGAATGCATGGGCAACATATCAAAGGGCTATGGTAGCTTTGTTTCATGATATGATTCATCATGAAATAGTGGTATATGTGGATGATATGATTGCAAGGTCACAAACTGAAGAGGAACATCTCGATCACCTATACAAGCTATTCGAGAGGCTAAAAAAGTACAAGTTGAGATTGAACCCTAATAAGTTCACTTTCAGAGTACGATCTGGAAAGCTTCTAGGTTTTGTTGTTAGTGGTAAATGCATCGAAGTCGATCCTGCCAAGGTAAAGGCTATCTAAGAAATTCCAGTCCCCAACTCTGAAAAGGAGGTTAGAGGATTCTTGGGTCATCTTAACTACATCGCCCGCTTCATATCTCACTTAACTGCTACTTGTGAGCCAATATTCAAACTCTTGAAGAAAGATCAAGTAGTCAGATGGAATGATGAATGCCAAACTGCCTTCGACAAAATTAAGAATATCTGCAAGAACCTCCTATTCTCATGCCTCCAGTTGATGGAAGGCCCTTGATCATGTACTTGACAGTGCTAGAGATTTCTATGGGGTGTGTGTTGGGCTAACATGACGAGTCTGGCCGAAAAGAGCATGCTATTTACTACCTGAGCAAAAAGTTTACCGACTATGAAACCAGATATTCACTGATCGAGAAAACTTGTTGCACTCTGGCATGGGCTTCTCTCTGTCTAAGACAGTATATGTTGACTCATACCACTCTGTTGATTTCAAAGATGAACCCTATCAAGTACATCTTTGAGAAACCTACTCTTTCTGGACGAATAGTTAGATGGCAAATGATCTTGGCTGAGTACGATATTTAATACACATTGCAAAAGGCCATCAAGGGAAGTGTATTAGAAGATCATTTAGCCCATCAAGCTGTTGATGATTATCAGTCTATGAACTTTGACTTCCCGAATGAGAATATCCTGCTAGTGACTGACTGCGCGAAACCTGGACCATATGACAGACCTGAACAAAGATCCCGATAGATTATGGTCTTCGATGGGGCTTCCAACGCTTTGGATAACGAAATTGGTGCTGTGATAATCTCCCCTGAAGGTTTCCACACTCCTTTCACTGCCAGACTATGCTTCAACTATACGAACAACATGGCTGAGTATGAAGCATGCATTTTGGGTCTGAAGGCTGCCATTGATTTGAGGATCAAGCATTTGAATGTGTTTGTGGATTCTGCTCTAGTGATCAGCCAAGTAAAAGGAGATTGGGACACTAAGCACCCTAATCTCATCCCTTACAAGGAGCTTGTGTCATCTCTGATTCCTTACTTCGAAGAGGTCACATTTGAACACTTCCCTAGGGAAGAAAATCAGTTGGCTGACGCCTTGGCAACAATGTCTTCCATGTTCAAAGTCAAATGGGACAACGAAGCTCCTATGATTACAATCGAAATATTTGACGAACCGACGCACTGCTATGAGCTCGACTCTGACACAGAAAAGCCATGGTACCACGAGGTGAAGAGATACCTTGAAGCACAAGAGTATCCTGAAGGAGCATCCATCAACGACAGAAAGTTCTTACGAAGATTTTCAGCCAAATTCTTCCTAAGTAATGGAATCCTTTACAAACGCAACCATGGCTCTACTTTACTCCGATGTATGGACAAGAAGGAGGCAGAGGAAATTATGGAAGACATGCATGATGGTCTCTTTGGGACTCACTCTAGCGGACATACTATGTCCAAGAAAATCCTGAGAGCTGGTTACTATTGGTCAACAATGGAGATTGATTGCCATCACCACTCGAGAACTTGCTACAAATGCCAAACCTATGTTGACAAGGTCCATGTGCCTCCTATCCCTCTGAACATCATAACCGCTTCGTGGCCATTTGCAATGTGGGGCATTGACATGATTGGAGAGATCAAACCCACTGCTTCCAATGGATATCACTTCATTCTCGTCGCTATCAATTATTTCACCAAATGGGTCGAAGCCGCCTCATTTTCCTCAGCCACAAGAGCATGGTAGCCAGGTTCATCAAACACAACCTCATCTGCCGCTATGGTATCCCCGAAAGGATCATCACCGACAATGGGACTAACCTTAACAATGCTATGATTACGGAACTTTGCACTAAGTTCAAAATCAAGTATCACAATTCTTCTCCTTATAGACCTAAAATGAATGGCGTAGTGGAAGCGTCCAATAAAAACATTAAGAAGATTATGCCTAAGATGGTAGTAACCTACAAAGACTGGCATGAGATGTTTCCGTTTGCTCTTCATGGCTACCAAACTTCAGCTCGGACATTAACTGGGGCAACTCCCTTTTCTTTGGTCTATAGCATAGAAGTTGTTCTGCCAGTGGAAGTTCAAATTCCCTCACTAAGGATTATGAATGAAGCAGGCCTAGGCGAAGACAAATGGATTCAGACAAGATTGGATCAGTTGGACTTGATTGATGAAAAACGACTGGCTTTTGTTTGTCACGGTCAGATGCACCAAAAACGCATGATCAAGGCTTATAACAAAAAGATCAGGCCTCAAGTATATCAAGCTGGTGACTTGGTAATAAAGCGCATCATTCTTTCATAAGGCGACCCCAGGGGAAAATGGACTCCCACCTACGAAGGGCCATTTGTTGTCAAGAGAGTGTTCTCTGGTGGTGCCATGATGCTGACTACCATGGACGGTGAAGACTTCTCACATCCTGTGAATGCGGACATAGTTAAAAAATACTACGCATAAAAGACCCGCAAGGTTGACACACCTAGACAAAATAAGGGAATCCCGGGAAACCAAAAGGTTTGGGCAAAAATTAGGGATATATGCAAAAGATTATACACCCGGAAAGTTGAAAACCCGAAAGGGAGACTTGGGAAAAAATGGGTATCCTAGTGAGCTGAAAACCCGAAAGGGCGGTCTAGGAAAAAGTTAAGGATTAAAAGCGTATAACTATGTCCCGTGGAATTACCACAGTCGACTTTATTACCAAGGTTCGAGTTCAAACGGTCCAAGATCAATCCAATCAACTTGTGTCAACGACAAGGGACATTCGAGGACATTGGGGAAATAGTAGAGTCAGAATGCAATGAGATCACTTCCACATGGCTTTTATTTTTGTTTTCAATTTTGTCTTCTTTTTGACGATTTCCTCTTACTAGGATCTCCGTATCTTTGTAAAAAAATGCCTATTCATGGGAAAAATATCAATACAAGTATACTTTAAAGTGCAAACTTTCTGTTTTTGTTTTGAATATAAAAATTTCCAATGACTAAAACTGAATGAACATATGCAAGTTGTGATGCGGTGGGAGAACTGACTTGATTGTTTTGCATTTTATCGCAAATGTCGCAGTTATTAAGAATCATCACCGACTTTTCTTTTATCCAAAAAAGGAAAGGTAAAAAAGCATAGGAAAGACCTTTGAGATTGTTTCTTGAGTTTGGGGGGTTGATTATGAAAAGGGAAGGTATTAGCACCCTTTTCATCCATGGTTTTCCATGGGATCTTAGTTACTTGCTAGATCACTTGCTTTTGTTTGAAA
This sequence comes from Vicia faba, assembly GCA_948472305.1. Classification (NCBI taxonomy): domain Eukaryota; kingdom Viridiplantae; phylum Streptophyta; class Magnoliopsida; order Fabales; family Fabaceae; genus Vicia; species Vicia faba. Next base: position 50,683,863 of record OX451738.1, on the reverse strand, counting down.
TTGTGATTTGTGTGGTTTTGAATGTATTTTTGTAAAAGAGGTCATTGTTTAGGCAATCTTTGTAATGATTCTCGTTCGTAAGAATGTATACAAAGATGTTGATCTTTTTGAAAATGTTTTCAATTTTGTAAGACGTTTGGAAATGTGTGTGTTTGTTTTGAAAATTGCAAGGATATTTGTTTTGAAATGGAGCAAGTAACTAAAAGTAATCTACATATTCAAATGTCTTTCTTATTCATTTTCTTTTCCTTTGATATTGTTGTCTTCCCATTGATTTGGTAAGCAACCCTATCTTTGGATGTAAACGGGACGGGCGTGGGTCATCGTATAACCATGATTAGCAAAGTTGCAAAGTATATTAGTATTTTTGAGGGACTAAGATCATTTTTGTAAGGAAACTTTGAATAGCGTCATCGAGGGACTATGATCTTGTATTTGTTTGTTTTTGCTAAGATACTTTACATGTGTAATATGGCCATTTTGTATAAGGCAACCAAGTGGGATAACCCTAGGGGTGTTTTGTGTGCAAGTGTGCCATTTTCATGCTTGATTTTGTCTTGAATTAGGGTTTTCTATTTGATTGATTTTATCTTGCCATACAAACCCTAATTACTTGCATGTTATATTAAAGCGATAAGTTGCAAAATTTAAATGTTACTACACTATTACAACATTTGTGGGAGGGGGAATACAATTTATGAATGGGGATTTGCAATAATATAAACCTAGTTAATCTATTACAACCAAATTGAATATGTACAAATATTGGAATAAAAAATATAAAAGATAAATAAATATGCAAAGATGTATGAATGCAAAGAAGATTTTGTTTGTTTTTTTTTATGTGGAAAAAGTTTTAACCTAAACCTAATAAATAAATCAAGATTAACTCAAATTAATTAGAAAAAGAAATTATTTTTTAGAAACAAGATTTTTTATAAACCCTAATTCTATTTGATTAAAAGAAAATAAATTTCTTTTAGAAAAGGTAAGTATTTTTGCATTTTTATCTTGAAAATAAAATATGGCATCATGAGATATTTTTGGTTTTTTTGTGTTAAAAATAATATGCTTAATGAGTGTGAAGAAAGATAAATAAATACTAAACTAATTTTAAATTAATTTACAAAGTTATTTAATAAAATAGGTAATATATATAACTAAAGAAAATATTTTTTATTGGGAAAAATGAAATAAAATAAGTCAAAATAAAATCTATCATTTTTTATATTTTTTGTGATTTTTAATATTAAGAAAATATATTTAATAAAATAAAATGAAAGGTAAAATAAATAAATAAAATTAATATGGGCCAGGGGTGCTGCAAGAAAAGAGGAGACAGGAGGTTAGCAAAAAACACAAAGCCCAACAATCAGAAGCCCACGCTGCAAGCTAGCAAAAAAAATGGAAAAAAATGAGAAAAATTGCAAAAGGCAGCGCCAAGGCTCGAACCCATGACCTATGGCATTTTTACGCGCTGCATTACCACTATGGTGGCTGTACATCCATTCATATAAACAAAGGCATAAATATATATTATAAAACACCCCCTGAAGGCAACTTCATCTTCAACCTTGAGCCATGGCCGGACCACCTGTATCTCTCTCATTTCTCCATGAAAATGGAAAGTACAAACATGAAAATTTTAGTGTTTCTTCTCAAGAGTTCAACCATATATCTTATGTAAACTAAAAGTCAAAGATCAAAGTTAATTTTTCTTTCCCTAATTTAAAACCTAATTTTTACAGAAAATTCAAATCCAAGATTCTCGATACACAATGAATATAAATGAAATCTACGAACATGGTTGGATTTAGTGCAAGGATATCTACATTTTGTTTTCACAAATCAAGACCAAAGGATGCTTGTATGAAGAGATATAAGTTTGAGTTTTTACCTCTTTCAGTTGAGATCGTGAATGGAGTTTGAGCAAGTTTTGAGAAGGCCTGAGGATCTGTTTAGCTTGTCTGGACCTCCCTGAGTGTGTTCAAATCCTTACTTTGCCTTGAAAGTTCCTGAATCTCCCTAGTCAAGTCAACCTGCAAGCTTAATATGTAAAAATGGTAGATGGAGGAGGAGGAGTTACAGTGAGGGGACTGGGGTCTGGAACACTTATATATGATGCATATTAAGTGTTTAGGTGGTTAAAACTCAAAACGCATGAGTGGTTTTTGAGATTGCTATGTAAGGTGCAAATCTGCAAGTTATGGAAGATTTTTAGTGATAAAGTGTTTGGGAGAGTTTCTGAGCTTTAGAATTCGTGTCTTAGGTTCCAATACACTTGTGTATTAGTATGGAAGAGGTTGGACATCAAGCTTCCTCAAGATTTTTGAGTTATAGCATTTTGGCTCTATAACTTGCTTTTGAAGAAAAGTGAGGAGACAAGCCTCTATGTGTTTGTACAAGCCTGATCTGAGTTGGTAGAGGTTCTAAACACATTGCTTTTGGTTTATAGGGTTTGTGTGTGCATAAAGAACAAGTCCAAAACTCAAGGAGTTGACAATTGCAAAAAATGTGCTTTATCAAAATGGAAATGGTAACTTTGTGCCATAAATGGAATTGTAGCTTGGACAAAGGCTCTAATGCTTGGATTAAAGCTCTATTAGCTGTGTAAATATTTAATTATGGAGTGAGAAACAAGTTTCAGTCCTGTAAAGCAAAGATTATGCAGCCTATGCATGAATTTGAATTTTGGTTCATCATGAAATGACTTGAAATCAAAGTGAGAAATTGCCAACTTCATCTCTTCGATTCTCCCTACTCAAGAATGATATCAAGGAGTTCTTGGACATTTTGGAAAGATTGCAATGTTATCTACAACTCATCTTTTAATTTCTTTCAAATATTTCTATTGGAACTATGTGAAAAAATGGCATGAAGTTAGGTCAAAAACTTGCCTAACTAGGGCAAAATTTCACTAAGTTATTTTAGTTCATGAGCATGTATTCACAAAATTATATCTTGACATCCAAGCATCTTTAGGAGAAATTGTGTGAAGAAAAGTTATATATTTCATGGAGATCTACAACTTTCATGTTGGGGACTTCCTTTGAATCATCTTGTATCATGGTGATAATTTGGCTCAAAGTTGAGAAAAAATAAGAAATTTTCTATACTTAGAAAATTTTCTAAGTTAAAATTTTTCAACTTTTCAAAACCAAATATTAAGTCCTTGGTTTCTTGATGAACAAGTTTCACATTATGACATGTTTTGATGAATTATGATCTTTGGCACTTGATTTTGACCAAAAGTCAAAGTTTGACTTTTCAGTATACAGTTGACTTTTGATCAGTTGACTGCAAAATTCATCTGTCAATCCAATGGATTTGTAATGTTTTGAACCATGTCATTAGGTCAAGATGATTCAATTGAACTCTTGAGATCATGCTTTAAACCAATTGACAATTTTCTAGGTCAAAAAATCAGAAATTGCCCTTTCTTAGTCAAAACCCTAATTTTGACCATTTTGCCCTTTTGATGATTTGATCAAATTTCTTGAGGAATTATGGTCCAAACTTGATCAAATGATACATATGAGTCTTATATGTTGACTTGGATAAAAAATTATTAATTTTGACTGTAAATTGGCCATGGTTGACTTTTTCCCCAATATAGCTGATTTTTAGGTGAACTGTTCAATTGACTAATAAAAAATGTGATTCAAGGCTTGAAACTTGGCATGAGTATTCTTTGGGGTCCATAATGATCCTTGAATGTCATATGAAGCATTGATAGTCCAAAAATACTTGTGCAAACTCAAACCCTAATTTTGGTCATTAGTGCATGAAGAGGTGTCTTGAGCTGGTCAAACCCTACTCCAGTCTTGAATCAAAGAGATTTTGTAAGGAAATTATTGATAAATGAGAGGGAAAATTTTGGGGTACAATAGCTGCCCCTGTTCAATCTTCTTAAACCTGAAGAGTTAGACTAGCGAGTTTTTCCATTCGTGACTCGAAGGTGGAAGATGATTGGACACTAGAGTACCCATAAATTTGCACTCGATGATGTGATGATAGAAGGAATGGGCTTACAGATGCCATTTGGAGAGGTGATAGAAAGTTGTAGGAGATGGGATTAAAGATGCCATCAAAGGTGATTGTTGAATTGTAATTTGTAAGCTGAAAGAATGAGTATCAGAATGGCTTCCGTGTCTGGAGCGTATCTGAACTGTATGAAAGAGTTGATTTTGAATGAGTATCGAAATGGAGTCCATGTCGGGAGCGTATATGAACTGTATCAAAAGGTTGAATCTGAATGAGTATCAGGATGGCATCCATATCTGGAGTGTATCTGAACCGTATCCGAAGGTTGGATCTGAATGAGTATCAAGATGGCAATCATGTCTGGTGTGTATCTGAACTGTATATGAAAACTCTGAACATTGTTAATGATAGCTGTTAATCTTATCCTGAAAAGGAAATATGTTAGCTAAAGTGCCAAGTCATGATACATGAAATGTATGCATAATGGGATTATGTTGTATGCATTTGTGCTTATCAATGTTTATGATATATGAATGCGATGTATGTGTATGTGAGCTAATTTGCTACACTGGTGTTGGGTTGAGGAAAATAAATCCCTGACTGCTGCTGAGGATATATAAGTCTTCATGCTTTGAAGTCGAAGGGTTGATGAATTTATGTTGAGAGAAATAAACTCTGTTGTAAGGGCAATGCCATGTGCTGCTTGTAGAATCCTGTTGGGGAATCCTGAGAAATTTGACAACTTCTACTGGGGATTCACAATTTGAAACTTTGCTCCGCTGGGGATTTAAATGACGTACTGCAGGGGATTACTTGTGGAATAGCCTAGAGACATTTCTCTATCCACTCAACCTATCAGTAATTGTCTTTCCTATTTTGTTTTATTTGTAAACAGTAATTATGTTCAAATGTATATGCTCAACAATGAATCATTGAATGTTTTTGTAAACAAAACACAAGTGTAAAGAAAAGACAAATAGTTTTTGCACTTTCAAAGGAATATTTTTGTATTGACTTTGAGTAAGTATTTTAGTACAAGGAGACAAACATTCTAGTAAGAGAATGCTGTCGTAAAAAAAAGAAAAATTTTGATACAAAGAAAAGATAGCTATGTGTGACAATCCCATGGGGTTTCCATTCTGCTATAGCCTTCGTATCTCCGAGCGTCTTGTCTATTTGTTGCCTTGTCCGAAGCTGATTGAATGGATCAGAAACTCTGAGTTTGTCAGTGGAAGCCAAAGTTTGTCCATAAAGTGATCTAGTGGGACATAGTCATACACTTTAATTCCCTAACTTTTGCCTAGACCGCCCTTTCGGGTTTTCAGTCCATCGAGAAACCCTTTTTTGCCCAAGTTTCCCTTTCGGGTTTTCAACTTGTCGGGTGTACAAATTTTTTTGTTTTATCCCTAATTTTTTCCTGAACCTTTTTGGTTCACCGGGATGACCTTGTTTTTCCTAGGTATGTCAACCTAGCGGGTCTCTTATGCGTAGTATCTTTTGACTATGTCTGTGTTCGTAGGGTGTGGTAGGTCGTCGCCATCCATGGTGGTCAAGATCATTGCCCCACCGGAGAATATGTTTTGGATCACAAATGGTCCTTCATAGGTAGGAGTCCATTTTCCCCTGGGATCACCTTGTGGCAAGATGATGTGTTTGATCACTATATCTCCAACCTGATACACTTGGCATCTGACCTTCTTGTTGAAAGCCTTGATCATCCGTTTTTGATACATTTGACCATGGCAAACAGCAGTAAGTCTCTTCTCATCAATCAAGTTCAGTTGATCAAGTCGAGTCTAGATCCAATCGTCTTCGTTCAACCCTGCATCCTTCATAATTCTCAGAGAGGGGATCTGAACCTCAATAGGCAAGATAGCCTCCATGCCATAAACCAAAGAATAAGGTGTTTCCCCGGTTGATGTGTGAGTCGTGGTACGATATCCGTGGAGAGCGAATGGTAACATCTCATGCCAGTCTTTGTATCTGACTTTCATTTTCTGTATGATCTTTTTAATGTTTTTATTTGCAGCTTCTACATCACCATTCATCTTTGGCCGATAGGGAGAAGAATTGTGATGTTGAATCTTGAATTGTTCACACAAGGCGGTGATCATAGTGTTGTTGAGATTTGTACCATTGTCAGTGATGATCCTTTCTGGGATACCGTACCGGCAAATAAGGTTTTGCTTGATGAAACGGGCAAAAATGTTCTTGGTGACGGAAGCGAAGGAAGCTGCCTCCACCCATTTTGTAAAATAGTCAATGGCCACTAGGATGAAGCGATGTACATTAGAGGTTTTCAGCTTGATTTCCCCAATCATATCTATTTCCCACATAGCAAAGGGACAAGGAGTCGTCAAGACATTCAGAGAAACCGGAGGTACATGCACCTTTTCAGTGTAAATTTGACACTTATGGCAAGTTCGAGAGTGTTGATAGAAATCTGCTTCCATGGTAGCCCAGTAATAGCCTGCCCGTAGGATTTTATTTGCCATCGTATGCCCACTAGAATGGGTGCCAAAAGTGCCTTCATGTAATTCAGCCATGATCCTTTCAGCTTCAACCTTATCTACGCACTGAAGTAACACAAAGTCATGATTACGTTTGTACAGGATGCCATTAATAAGGAAGAACTTAGCAGAAAATCTCCTTATGAACTTCTTATCATTGATTGAAGCTCCTTTGGGATATTCTTGAGCCTCGAGATACCTCTTGACTTCGTGAAACCAAGGCCGGTCCACTACTTCTTCAGTATTAATCTCGTGACAGTGTGTTGGTTCTTCCATTCGTTCGATGGTGATCTGGAGAGCCTCGTTATCCCATTTAAGTTTAAACATAGATAACATTGTGGCTAGTGCGTCTGCTAGCTGATTTTCTTCTCGCGGGAAATGCTCGAAGGTAATCTTCTCAAAATGTGGCAGCAATGTCAAGACATGTTCTTTGTAAGGGATAAGGTTAGGGTGTTTGGTGTCCCATTCCCATTTGATCTGACTGATGACCAAAGTTGAATCTCCAAATACATTCAAGGATTTGATCCCCAAGTCTATGGCAGCTCTGAGACCAAAGATGCACGCTTCGTATTCTGCCATGTTGTTTGTATAATTGAAGCAAAGTCTGATAGTAAAGGGAGTATGACAACCTTCTAGAGATATGAGTATAGCACCAATACCATTTCCGAGTGTGTTAGATGCCCCATCAAAGAACAGGGTCCATCGGGATTGTGATCGGTGGAAATAGAACTGACTGTTTTGAAATGCTGGTTCGCGAAATGTCGCGGTAAGCAAGAGTCGCCACCGTCTTTTATGTTCTCCAACAAGGAAAGGACAAAAGCACAGCAAAATTCCTTTTCGAGATGTTTCTCAGTTCGGGAGGTAGATTATAGAAATGGAAGGTGTTAGCACCCTTTCTATCCGTGGTTATCCACGGGCTCTTAGGTACTTGCTCACTATGTTTTCAAAAAAGTTTTTCTTTTCTTGTGTTTGTGGGTTTTGAAAAAAAGTTTGTTTGAAAACTTCATTTTAACTCTTGTATCAGTCCTCAAGAGTGTCATGAAGTGTTTAGTTTGAAAACTTTTATCAGAAAAGTGTAAGTGCGAAAAGTTTGTTTTGTTTTTGAAAGAGCAAGTACATAGGAGAAATCCACCTACTCAAAAGAAATTAAGTTGTGTAAATATCCTTTAGACAACGCTATCCCCACTATTGAGAAGTAGGTAGCACCGTCGTTGGAGTTTGTCGGGTCAATTCGATTATAGGGACATGTGGTCACCAACGCAATAGTAGGACGCATTAGCGGTAACCCTAATGTCCTAGATCCTTTTTTATCCGAGGCAACCGTCCCGAGGCAACTGGATCTTTAGACAAGAGGGCGACCTCTAAAACACCCTATACTCAATGACCACGTCGAGGCAACCAAGTGAGGCGTACCCTAGGAGTGGCATGTGCGAGTGTGTCAGGATTCAATTTATATTATCTTTGCACATTTTATGGTGAGCTACGAGTTGATTTTAATTTCAGGCAAGTCTTGTCATGCATAGTTAACAGTTAATAATTGTGAGGAAAGTAAATTGCGGAAAGTAAATTGCGGAAAGTAAATCTACACTATTACAAGGCGTCAGGTATTTACATCGCCAAAAACATAACCCTTGAAAAGTAAATGCGAGAAAATAAAGAAAGCGATAAAAGGTCCTAATTATCTATTACATTCTCAGAGCAATTACATAAATATGATCAAAATAATAATGCGCGAATAAAAATTGAATCGGGGAAAAGTCCTTAGGGTTTTGACCCTTTTTTGAGAAAAGAATGAATTTTGGTCCTTTTTGCATTTAATTAAACCTAATTCTAATTAATTAAATAAAAGGAATGTTTTTTAAGTTTTTTAATGTTTTAATGAAAATAAAAATAAAAGAAATTAAAAGTTGTCAAAACCCTAATTCTATGTTAATTTTATTTATTGTGAAAAAAAGTCAAATTTAACCTAATTAAACTAAATTAGTTATATTAGTATTTATTTACAAAAATAATTAAATTAAGGTGAAATTAATAATAATAATAATAATAAAAATATTTACATTTTTTAGTTGTCTGAATTTATTATGAAAAATATTAATTAAGTTAATTAAATAATAATAATAATAATTAATAATAATAATTAGTAAAAGAAAATAAAAAGAAAAGTATGAATGAACCAGGGGGGTGTTGGGCCCATTAGGAGGTTAATCTGGAAATTTTGTGGCCCATTATCATCAAGCCTTTTTGACTTTTGGAGATCATCCACGCTTGCTTTGACCAGGGAGTATCATGATCATTCAATCCTGACCTTTAGATCCAAGCTTGTGGCCACTTGGCATGCTGAGATGAGAAGCGTATGGTGGAACGCTTCCTGAAGCCTGTATGTAATTACCTGAAGAAAAATATGAAACAATTATTTTGGGGGACCTGGGAATCGAACCCAGGTCCCAAAGCTTATTGAACACCTGGCGAACCACTCCACCAACTTGCACGCGTTGATATTATAACACTAAGCAATCAATATATTTACAAACCAAACAATATGCTGTAAAAGACAACAACATGCGCCCTTTTTTGAATTGGCTAATCACGTGATAACACGTATTCGTCTTCTTCCTTATGCCTGTAAAACAAACATTAAATAGCGGGGGTTTTTAACCCCCACAACCTGCAAGGACGAAAAATAGCGAATAGCAGTGTGGTTAATAGAAATTCTTCGCGAGTATGGCTTTAGATTCGTCTGGTCTCAACGAATTCAACCATGGGTCTTATGAGGCTTAATTTTTCCTGTGCTGTAAATCCCCAATTTGAGAACTCAAGAACCCTAGAATTCTTCAATGGTAGCTTGTGATTCTGGGCATTATAATGCAATTAACTAATACCATTAGCTTCATAGGAGTTCTAGCAATGCAAAACACACAAAAAATCACGTTAATGATGCATGAATAATGAGTTACGATTATGGAAAAAATCATCAAACCGTGTGACTGTTCTTGAGGATTCTTTGAGCTTTAACACTTGGTTTTGATTGCAATCCGTCTCTAGGAACCCCTGCAATGTATTAGAAACCACAAAAGCCTTTGAATCACGTTAGAATATGGAAATCAGTTTTCAAATTTCTTGAGTTTTTTTCAAAGTGATTATGGCTTTCTTGCAGCAAATTCACGTGTGCATGATTAGGGTTCACTTGTGTACTTATAGGAGAATGGAATTAGGTCAAATCTTTGCCAAGAAATCCATGGAATTGATAATTGTATATTTGATTGAAAATCAAATATTTTTGAATCTTTTTGATTGAAGAAAGTTGCTAAATTGGGAGATTTTGATATCCTTGATTGATACACGAATTTGCCAGCTTTTTTAGGTCATTCTTGCTTCACAAAAAGATTAGAAAACCATATCTTTATATTTTCCTACAATTTAAATTAATTAAATGAATTAAAATCAATTAAAAATCCAATTAATTAATAAAAATAAGAAAATAAATTCAAATAGGCTTGATGGGTCGTGCATAAGTCATGGATAAAGTTTCAAGAAGAAATTTGAGGCCCATTAGCAAAAACAAAGTGTTTTGAGCAAAGTTGACTTTTGCAAATTCACAAAAATTTCCCAACTTCTCCAATGCATATCTTGCTCAATTTTGATTATATGAACATGTTCTTGGACATTTTGGAAAGGTCTTGAAGTCCTCTAACCAATGCCTTTGGTCCCATGTAAGTTGGATTTACCAATCTCAAGTTATGGTCTTTGACTTAAAGTGCCTTTTTGTTGACTTTTGAAATTGACCTATAATGTAGAAATTGATAACTTTTTATGAGAGCATTTATTGGACTTATAATGTGAATATGGATTGTAGGAAATGTCATCCCCTTCAAAATGAGCATTGGATGGGATTTTTTTGATGAACCATGAAAAAGTTATGCCTTGGTCAAGATACAGTTGACTTTTTTGCTGTCCAAAAATAGTAACTTTTTGCATCTTGGTGATTTTTGAGCCATCCTTGTGGAATCATGATCAAGACTTGATAAAATGATTATTGTGGACTCAAAATAAGATGTTTACCAAAAATTTGGACTTTTAACTGCAAAATGACCATTTTACCCCTGCAGTTGATTGTGAAGCAAATGGAGCTTTTGACTGTGCAATTTGACATTGTGAGTCTTGAGACTTGGCATGTAGGTGCTTGAGCATGTATATGGGACTATGAGACTTGATTGAGCCATTGAAAACCTCAAATTCTTTGAAAGAACAAAAACCCTAATTTTGACTGGCTTAGGAGGTGTTTGACTGTGCAACCCCTTGAGAAATCTTGAATCATTTGCAGATGGTTCTTGACAAACCTTGAAGAATATGGGAGGGAAAATTTTGGGGTACAACAGTTGCCCCTATTCAATCTTCTTAAACCTGAGGATGTAGATTGGCTTGCGTGCCTTTCGTGATCCGAAGGTGGAAGATGATTGAACACTAGAGTGCCCAGAAATTTGCACTCGCATGGTGTAGTATCAGCCATGTGATGTCGGGAATGGGCTTACAGATGCCATTTGGAGATATGATGGATAGAAGGATGGGCTTATAGATGCCATCTGGATATGTAATGGATAGTTGTGGAGATGGGCTTAAAGATGCCATCTAGGGGTGTCGATCGCGTAAGAGATTCCTTAGCGAGAACTTGCATACTTGAGAAAGAAAGATGGTTTCCTGGCTTGCTACAGGTATTGATCTTCAAACTCTTCATGCAGATACTTTCCTGGCTAGTTACAGGTATAGATCTACAATCAATCGCTCACAGATATGCCCTGGCTAGATACAGGTATCGAATCTGGAACTTCAAAAGGTTGGTCGAGATAGCTTTCCTGGCTGGATACAGGTGTTGATCTTCAAACTCTTCCTGCAGATACTTTCCTGGCTAGATACAGGTATAGATATACAATCAATCGCTCACATATATGCCCTGGCTAGATACAGGTATCGAATCTGGAACTTCAAAAGTTGACGGGTTGTCTCTACTGACAGGTTAACTCAGAAAAATCTTTAGGAATTGATTTAACTGAACCAGGGGAGGTTTTGTCTTCTTTGACGAGTTGTCTCTTTTGACGGGTTGTCTTCATGGACGGGTCGTCTTCATGGACGGGTTGTCTTCACTGACAGGTTGTCTTCATTGACAGGTTGTCTTTATCGATGGGTCGTCTTCATAGAAGGGTTGTCTTCACTGACAGGTTGTCTTCATTGACAGGTTGTCTTTATCGACGGGTTGTCTTCATTGACAGGTTGTCTTTATCGACGGGTTGTCTTTATTGACGGGTTGTCTTCATTGACGGGTTGTCTTTATTGACAGGTTGTCTTCATTGACAGGTTGTCTTTATGATTATTCAGAACCATCACTGTCTTTTTGTCTCGGAAGGATTTCTTTGACGCCTTTTACTGTGCACCTGGATTAACTGAGAAAACTACCCTTCCCCAGGTTATAATTAAGGGTTTTAATTTGTGAAAAGAAAAACTCCAACTTCTTTGGCTCAAAGGGGTTGACTAGGGATTATCTTCCTTATAACTCCACTGTTTAGGATTTGAAACAATGCCTGTACCTCATCAGCGGGGTCTGTTCAAAAGCATACTGTAAAGATCGTGGTATCGTTTTCGTCATCCTCCCTCAAAGGGTTTAGAATTTTTTAATCGAGAATTAAACATCACAAAAAATGAAAGCAATTTGAATATAGTGAATACGAATGGATTGATTCAAAGCAGACATATGCGATGCATTAATGAAATAAAAGAGTTTGCTATGACAATAATTGTTTGAATAAGCAAAGAAAAATATAACTTCAGAATTCAAATGAACAAAAGTCTCTCGATCCTAGCCATGTTTTGGCAAGGGAGCAGTGTTCACATTGGGAGTCTCGGGCGCTTCGAACTCGACCTCCTTTGCATCGATTAGGTCCTGAACCTTATTCCTCAAAGTCCAACAATCATCTGTAGCATGCCCCGGGCTGTCAGAATGATAAGCGCAGCGGGCGTTGGGGTTATACCTTGAAGATGTAGTGTTCGGATTCTTGGGAGGGTCCCTTAGAGTTGCAAAATTGGTCTTCAGCAGTTGTGGCAATATCTGAGACAGAGTCATGCTGAGGGGAGTGAATTGCCTTCTAGGTCTCTCTTCCCTTTATTGGTTGCGATGTTGAGGAGCACTGGCCGGTTTTGAAATAACTACCGCGTTGACATCTTGGCGGTGTTCGAACCTATTCTGTCTTCTTGAACCATAGACAACACTGGATTCTTTCTTGAATGGTTTTTTCTCAGTGTTCGAGGAGTCACCCTTCTGTATTTTTCCAGACTTGATACCAGCTTCTATTCTCTCACCGGTCAAGATAAGGTCTGTAAACCCAGCAGAAGAATTCCCAATCAGATGGTTAAAGAACGGACCAGACAGGGTCCCCAGAAACATATCAACAAGTTCACGGTCAGTCAAAGGTGGCTGCACCCTTCCCGCAAGGTCTCTCCACTTTTGAGCATATTCCTTAAATCCTTCACCCGTCCCTAGTGACATACCCTGGAGTTGGGTACGCGTAGGAGCGAGGTCGGAATTATACTGATACTGCTTATAGAACGCAGTAGTCAAATCCTCCCAGTTACGAATACTGGCTCCATCCAGCTGATAGAACCATTCGAGTTGAGTCCCTGAAAGACTATCCTGGAAGAAATGGATCCACAAATTCTTGTCAGCAGTGTAAGGTTGGATCTTCCTTACATACGATCAGAGGTGCAACTTTGGACAGGAAGCTCCGTCATATTTGGCAAAGGCAGGTGCCTTGAATTTATGTGGAATCACCACCCCAGAGGATAAACCTAGGTCTCCAAAGTCCAACCCGGGAATATTCTGTATCTCCATGGCGCTCAAGCGGTCCTCCAACTGTTTATACCTATCCTCAGCAGGAGGGTATTGTTCATCATTATAATCCGTCTCGTTATCGAAGACCACGAGACTAGGAACCCTTCTCTCTTGGGGACTATCTTTGCCTACAGATGAGGTAGTCAGCTCAGCCTCATTCTGTAGTCCATTCCCAAATCTGCGTCTAGTGTTGAACAAGACGGTCCTCTTCTTCTTCATCTTCAGAATCAGAGTCTTCAACTCCTGTTGAACCTGGGCTAGGCTCATAACCAACTCTTGGAACTGGGCATTCTGGGCCTGGAGGGCCTTGATAGCTTGCTCAGTGGAAGGTTCAGTAGACATGATGATTGCTGAAATAAACAGCGAAGAAGATCAGTGACCTATAAAAAGGGTACTTGTAATGCAATGATATGTATGATATATGTATGCAATGTTTTCAAGGATCTCGCAGGGTAAACAGAGAAACTTGTTAGAATTTGAATCCGGTAGCTTGATTGAAGGAACTTCATGTTATTGAGAGTCCTTCTTCAAGAGTCAAAGCTCACCATATCGAGTGGGTCATAGCCCCTGACTCAAGTCATCATGTTTTTTTTTTTATCTCTACACAACTTTGGTTAGAGGAAAATAAATCCCCTTTGCCCCTTGCTAGATAGTTGGTTCATCATGACCTACATCACAAACCCTTGAGATCCTTGAAATGGGTTAGTCCTTATGCAAGATGTATGCAATGTTATGATGTTTATGATGTGTATGCTATGCGTGTAAACAAGCCCTGCAATGAGTCCAAATTATTGGATAAGGACTGTAAGCAAAACCTGCAAGGAACTCATGCTGTCAGATAACAAGAATGTGCAAGTAGTTCAAGTTTGAAGGCACACAAGTCACCCAAAGAGCCCTTATATTTTAGGCTAGCATGGAGTTTAGGTATTACCCTCTTGAAGTTAGTTGGCTCGAAACCTGTCCTATCAATAGTAACCGGGTTCTAAGGAGCTCAATATCATTGGATTGTTTTCTATGTTCATTATTTTGATTTAGCCACTTAACTGGCGACCAAAATATTCCAAGAAAATAACCCTCAATGAGTGTAGTATCGACTATCTACCAACTTCGGACTGCACAGAAGTCGGTCATCTCACTACCCCTAAAGAGGCCTGGATGGTCAAGTAAGGTTCTAAGGTCAGTTGATGCTTCACGACACCACGCGGCGGCCCCGTACTCTCCTTGACTTGACTCAAGGGTTACCGGTACTCACCAAAGTGCCACATCAACGTAGAAACTGCTTCAACCATGTCAGTATACCCCGCACAGTTCCCTCACAGTTTGTTGCTACTTCTAAAGGGTATCCCCCAGATCCGGGTTAGGATCTATAAACTCCGATGCAAGCCCACAATATTAAAGCAAACAAAGCATACAATTGAAAACATAAGAGTGGTCTAATCCTAAGGTACACCTCACTTATAAAATTTCCCCAGCAGAGTCGCCAGTTCTGTGATCGGTGGAAATAGAACTGACTGTTTTGAAATGCTGGTTCGTGAAATGTCGCGGTAAGCAAGAGTCGCCACCGTCTTTTATGTTCTCCAACAAGGAAAGGAAAAAAGCACAGCAAAATTCCTTTTCGAGATGTTTCTCGGTTCGGGAGGTAGATTATAGAAAGGGAAGGCGTTAGCACCCTTTCTATCCGTGGTTATCCACGGGCTCTTAGGTACTTGCTCACTATGTTTTCAAAAATGTTTTGCTTTTCTTGTGTTTGTGGGTTTTGAAAAAAAGTTTGTTTGAAAACTTCATTTTAACTCTTGTATCAGTCCTCAAGAGTGTCATGAAGTGTTTAGTTTGAAAACTTTTATCAGAAAAGTGTAAGTGCGAAAAGTTTGTTTTGTTTTTGAAAGAGCAAGTACCTAGGAGAAATCCACCTACTCAAAAGAAATTAAGCTGTGTAAATGTCCTTTAGACAACGCTATCCCCACTATTGAGAAGTAGGTAGCACCGTCGTTGGAGTTTGTCGGGTCAATTGAATTATAGGGACATGTGGTCACCAAAGCAATAGTAGGACGCATTAGCGGTAACCCTAATGTCCTAGATCCTTTTTTATCTGAGGCAACTGTTCCGAGGCAACTGGATCTTTAGACAAGAGGGCGACCTCTAAAACACCCTATACTCAATGACCACGTCGAGGCAACCAAGTGAGGCGTACCCTATGAGTGGCATGTGCGAGTGTGTCAGGATTCAATTTATATTATCTTTGCATATTTGATGGTGAGCTACGAGTTGATTTTAATTTCAGGCAAGTCTTGTCATGCATAGTTAACAGTTAATAATTGTGCGGAAAGTAAATTGCGGAAAGTAAATCTACGCTATTACAAGGCGTCAGGTATTTACATCGCCAAAAACATAACCCTTGAAAAGTAAATGCGAGAAAAAAAAGAAAGCGATAAAAGGTCCTAATTATCTATTACATTCTCGGAGCAATTACATAAATATGATCAAAATAATAATGCGCGAATAAAAATTGAATTGGGGAAAAGTCCTTAGGATTTTGATCCTTTTTTGAGAAAAGAATGAATTTTGGTCCTTTTTGCATTTAATTAAACCTAATTCTAATTAATTAAATAAAAGAAATGTTTTTTTAAGTTTTTTAATGTTTTAATGAAAATAAAAATAAAAGAAATTAAAAGTTGTCAAAACCCTAATTCTATGTTAATTTTATTTATTGTGAAAAAAAGTCAAATTTAACCTAATTAAACTAAATTAGTTATATTAGTATTTATTTACAAAAATAATTAAATTAAGGTGAAATTAATAATAATAATAATAATAATAATAATAATAATAATAATAAAAATATTTACATTTTTTAGTTGTCTGAATTTATTATGAAAAATATTAATTAAGTTAATTAAATAATAATAATAATAATTAATAATAATAATTAGTAAAAGAAAATAAATAGAAAAGTATGAATGAACCAGGGGGGTGTTGGGCCCATTAGGAGGTTAATCTGGAAATTCGGTGGCCCATTATCATCAAGCCTTTTTGACTTTTAGAGATCATCCACACTTGCTTTGACCAGGGAGTATCATGATCATTCAATCCTGACCTTTAGATCCAAGCTTGTGGCCACTTGGCATGCTGAGATGAGAAGCGTATGGTGGAACGCTTCCTGAAGCCTGTATGTAATTACCTGAAGAAAAATATGAAACAATTATTTTGGGGGACCTGGGAATCGAACCCAGGTCCCAAAGCTTATTGAACATCGGGCCAACCACTCCACCAACTTGCACGCGTTGATATTATATCACTAAGCAATCAATATATTTACAAACCTAACAATATGCTGTAAAAGACAACAACACGCGCCCTTTTTTGAATTGGCTAATCACGTGATAACACGTATTCGTCTTCTTCCTTATGCCTTCAAAACATACATTAAATAGCGGGGGTTTTTAACCCCCACAACCTACAAGGACAAAAAATAGCGAATAGCAGTGTGGTTAATAGAAATATTTCGCGAGTATGGCTTTAGATTCGTCTGGTCTCAACGAATTCAACCATGGGTCTTATGAGGCTTAATTTTTCCTGTGCTGTAAATCCCCAATTTGAGAACTAAAGAACCCTAGAATTCTTCAATGGTAGCTTGTGATTCTGGGCATTATAATGCAATTAGCTTGGGAGATTTTGATATCCTTGATTGATACACGAATTTGCCAGCTTTTTTAGGTCATTCGTGCTTCACAAAAAGATTGGAAAACCATATCTTTATATTTTCCTACAATTTAAATTAATTAAATGAATTAAAATCAATTAAATATCCAATTAATTAATAAAAATAAGAAAATAAATTCAAATAGGCTTGATGGGTCGTGCATAAGTCATGGATAAAGTTTCAAGAAGAAATTTGAGGCCCATTAGCAAAAACAAAGTGTTTTGAGCAAAGTTGACTTTTGCAAATTCACAAAACTTTCCCAACTTCTCCAATGCATATCTTGCTCAATTTTGATTATATGAACATGTTCTTGGACATTTTGGAAAGGTCTTGAAGTCCTCTAACCAATTCCTTTGGTCCCATGTAAGTTGGATTTACCAATCTCAAGTTATGGTCTTTGACTTAAAGTGCCTTTTTGTTGACTTTTGAAATTGACCTATAATGTAGAAATTGATAACTTTTTATGAGAGCATTTATTGGACTTATAATGTGAATATGGATTGTAGGAAATGTCATCCCCTTCAAAATGAGCATTGGATGGGATTTGTTTGATGAACCATGAAAAAGTTATGCCTTGGTCAAGATACAGTTGACTTTTTTGCTGTCCAAAAATAGTAACTTTTTGCATCTTGGTGATTTTTGAGCCATCCTTGTGGAATCATGATCAAGACTTGATAAAATGATTATTGTGGACTCAAAATAAGATGTTGACCAAAAATTTGGACTTTTGACTGCAAAATGACCATTTTACCCCTGCAGTTGATTGTGAAGCAAATAGAGCTTTTGAATGTGCAATTTGACATTGTGAGTCTTGAGACTTGGCATGTAGGTTCTTGAGCATGTATATGGGACTATGAGACTTGATTGAGCCATTGAAAACCTTAAATTCTTTGAAAGAACAAAAACCCTAATTTTGACTGGCTTAGGAGGTGTTTGACTGTGCAACCCCTTGAGAAATCTTGAATCATTTGCAGATGGTTCTTGACAAACCTTAAAGAATATGGGAGGGCAAATTTTGGGGTACAACAGGGATCCTTGTTCAGGTCCGTCATATGGCCTGAATTCTTCGCAGTTGTCTAATGTCATGATGTCTTCATCCAGAAAATCGAACTTGATGGACTGGTAGTCTTCTACGTCTTGTTGAGTAAGGTGATCATCTAATACACTGCCCTTTATAGCTTTATGGGTAGTATATTGTATGTCATATTATGTCCAAATCATCTTCCATCTCGCTATTCTCCCAGAAAGAGCAGGCTTCTCGAAGATGTATTTTATCGGATCCATCTTAGATATCAACAAGGTAGTATGAGTCAACTTATACTGTCTTAGCCGGCGAGCAGCCCATTCCAGAGCGCAACAATTTTTCTCGAGCAGTGAATATCTGGTTTCACAGTCGGTAAACTTTTTTCTCATGTAGTAAATAGCGTGCTCTTTTCGGCCAGACTCGTCATGTTGCCCCAATACACACCCCATTGAGTTTTCTAAAACAATTAGATACATGATCAACGCTCTTCCCTCGATTGATGGCATCAATACAGGAGGCTTTTGTAAGTATTCTTTGATTTTGTCAAAAGCAACTTGGCACTCATCATTCCATTTGACTACTTGATCTTTCTTCAAGAGCTTGAAGATTGGCTCGTAAGAAGCTGTCAGGTGAGAAATGAATCTGGCAATATAGTTCAAACGTCCCAAGAATCCTCTGACTTCCTTCTCAGTACGAGGAATAGGCATCTCTTGTATTGCTTTAACTTTGGAAGGATCGACCTCGATACCCTTGTTTCTAACGATAAAGCCTATGGAGTTTACCAGACCTTACCCCGAATGTGCACTTGTTTGGATTCAACCTCAGCTTGTACTTCTTCAGTCTCTCAAACAGTTTTTTTAAAGTTATCAAGGTGCTCTTCTTCTGTTTGTGATCTGGCTATCATATCATCCACATAGACTTCTATTTCATGATGTATCATGTCGTGAAATAAAGCTACCATGACATGTTGATAGGTTGCCCCAGCGTTCTTCAGTCTGAATGGAATCACTTTGTAGCAGAATGTGCCCCACTATGTGATAAATGTTGTTTTCTCCATGTCCTCAGGTGCCATTTTGATTTGGTTATAACCTGAGAATCCGTCCATGAAGGAAAACACTTTGTGTTGTGCCGTATTGTCAACTAGGATATCAGTGTGGGGGAGTGGAAAGTCATCCTTAGGGCTTGACCTATTCAAATATTTGTAGTCCACACACATTCGCACTTTTCCGTCTTTTTTGGGCACGGGAACAACATTGGAAACCCATTGGAGGTAAGAGGTTACAACCAAGAATCCAGCGTTAAATTGCTTCATGACCTCTACTTTAATCTTTTCTGACATATCAGGCCTCATTCGATGTACCTTTTGCTTTACTGGCGAATAATCTTCTCTTGTAGGCAGACAATGTACCACAATATCTTCATCAAGTCCTGGCATGTCTTCATATGACCAGGAAAAGACTTCGACATAATCATGCAACAACTGAATCAGACGCTTCTTGATTTTGGGTTCCAGATTGGCACCCACTTTGACCTCTTTTTTATCTTCTTCGGTACCTAGGTTGATTGTATCCACGGTTTCCTCGTGAGGCTGAATGGTTCTCTCCTCTTGTTGTAGCAGTCTAACAAGTTCCCCTGGTACTTCACAATCTTCCTCACCTTCGTCTTCGGCTTGGTAGATTAGATTCTCAGAGTCACAAAAGGCCATAGCAGTATCGTTACCCATGGGATCCAAAATGGATGGATACCTGCATTGTGAGTGTGGGTGTGTGTAAGGGTATAGCTATCTTTGAAATAAAGTAAAATGTAAAAGAAAAACAATGAGCACAAAAGTTTGAATTCGAAAACTTCCATGATTCATTGATGTCATATGAAAAATGAGATGATAACCCTTACAAATGGACCATTGTGCCTCGGGTAAGACACAAGGTTTTAAGAGTGCGAATTGTTTTGAATATTAAAGATCCAACATAATGTAAATATAAATTACTGAGGGATGAAAGTGATTGGGATGAAAGCTCTAGCCTCCAAATTTCTGAGCCCTCCATTGACAGTCGGGAAGATCCAATCCTCCAGGTTGCAGCCATCTTCATCATCTTCTATTGCGTTGACTTCACAGTTGCTGATCTTCAAGGGTGGCCCTCCAGCACGGGCACGGCGTACAACGTTTTGAGCACTTGAAGTGAAACCTAAGCCAAACATGTCAGATTTATACGGGATATCTGGGAGTTATCCCCAGATAGTGCATCCACCTTCCTCTACCACTGCTTTTGCGTCCTTTAGTGATGACATTTGGAGTGGAGGCCTTGTAATCTTGGGAGCAACCTTAGTCATTGACACCTCTTGGGGGACCTCTTCAAAGTGTTGAAAATGAGTTTCAATGAATTCGCCGTCCAATTCCATATATCTGAAGGAATTGAGATGGCTGATCATGTATTCTTCCTCTCCATGTATGGTGATAATCTTCCCTTGAACCGGGTACTTCAGCATCTGGTGCAATGTAGAGGTAACAGCGCCAACATTGTGGATCCATGGCCGGCCTAGCAAGCAGGAATATGAAGGGCAGATGTCCATCACATAAAAAGTTGAATTGAAGGTTTTGGTTCCAACCTTTATAGGAATGACTACCTCCCCATGTACCATCCTTTTTTAGCCATCAAAAGCCCTTACTACTATGTTTCTTGGCTTTAAAGTCAACCCCTCACAGTCGAGTCTATCAAGAGCTTTTTTGGGCAATACATTCAGAGATGAGCCAGTGTCCACCAAAACATGCGCTAGGGTGGTGCCCCTACATTCCACTGAGACATGCAGCGCCTCATTATGCTTTCTTCCCTTCGGCTTCAGATCAGCATTTGAAAAACCTAAACCGTTGTTCGTAGTTAGGCTGGCCACACAATCTTGAAATTGATCAGCAGATGTCTCTTGCGGTACATGGGTTGTTTTTAAGAACTTCACCAAGGCTTTTGCATGCACCTCAGAACATAGTAGTAATGCCATCATGGAGATTTTAGAGGGAGTTTTCCCCAATTGTTCAACTACATCGTAATCGCTCCTCTTTATAATTTTTAAGATCTCCTCCATTTCCTTCTTGGAGGTCTCAGGGATAGTCAATGACTAAGCCTTCTTCCAGACAGGCTCAACCATAACACCTTTTTCTCGAGCCTCGGTTAATTCGGCCGCAGGAGTGTCAATAAGAATGATTACAGGGGTTGTAACAGCTTTGTCAATCGGAGTATTTGCAGAGATGATTATGGGTGTAGGAGCAACCTTTGGAGCAACCACAGGGATAGTTACGGGTCCAGAAACTGTTTTTAGGGGAGCAATTTATGGAGAAAAGATCCTACCACTTCGGGTAATTTTGCTAGTTCTGGCAATATTACTGATGTCAGAATCTTCTTCTTTGAAATTTATCTCTTCGGTGGCCGGCCAGTCTTTCTTAACCCCATGGTAGTAAATGTCCCCTCCGTAATTCCACGGCACGGTCTTGTCTGATTCATATGGGACTGGCCCAGGCATTGTGATTATTAAAGGAGCTTCTTTCAGAACCGATGTAATTCTAACGGGTCTTTTGGTGGAGACCTTGGAAGAATTGTCGGAAATGGTAATGATAGAAACATCTTCAACACGAATAGGTGAAATAGGAGTCTTTTCAAACAAAATCTCTTTGTTATCTATCAGGCACTAAATTCATGCCTTTAACAAAGGACAACCAAATGGTGAGGATAAGCAGAGATGGCAAACTTTATTACAGTCCGGGAACACACCAGCTTTCAACAAGTTTACCTTAATAGTCGGAAGTGGGGTCATGAGCTCGTCAACTGAGGTAACAAACAAATCTTCTTCAATGGCATTGGTATAATGGCCATGTCTGGGCATAGGAGAAGAAATGACATTTGGCTTCTCGGGCGCATTAAACTCAATTTCTTTTGCTTAAATGAGGTCTTGTATTTTGTTCTTCAAGGCCCAACAATTATTAGTATCGTGACCATGACTTTCAGAGTGATATGCGCAACGAGCATTGGGATGATAATGAGGGGATGTTGTATTTGGGTTTTTTGGAGTTTCTTTCAAGGTTACCAAATTGGATCTCAGAAGATGCGGTAATACTTGAGACGGAGTCATGTTGATTCTGGTAAACTTCCTGACTGGCCTTTCTACCCTTGGTTGATTATTTCTTTGTTGATCAGATGCAGGCTTTGGGATCATAACAACCCCCAACATTGGTCAGCGTTTAGCCCTTTCTTGGTTTCTTTGCGGATATACAACAA
Source organism: Vicia faba (assembly GCA_948472305.1). Lineage (NCBI taxonomy): Eukaryota > Viridiplantae > Streptophyta > Magnoliopsida > Fabales > Fabaceae > Vicia > Vicia faba. The sequence continues at coordinate 50,661,500 of OX451738.1, read as the reverse complement.
CTATCTATTTCTTCCCGATGAAAGGTGTCCTTACAGCTGTAGAAGAAGATGAATCCTTCTGAATCTTTCCACTTTTTATGCCAGCTTCCACCCTCTCTCCGGTCAATATTAGTTCAGTAAAGCCTGCAGATGAACTTCCGATTAAATTGTTGAAAAAGGGACCAGATAAGGTGCCTAAGAACATGTCTACCAATTCTCTCTCAGACAGAGGGGGTTGAACTCTTCCAGCTAAATCTCTCCATTTTGGTGCATAGTCCTTGAAACCTTCATTGAAGGCCATGGCCATACTCTGGAGTTGAGTACGGGTAGGCGCCAAATCAGCATTGTATTGGTATTGCTTGTAGAAAGCTGTAGCAAGATCTTCCCAATTGTGAACATTAGCCCTTTCTAGTTGGTAGAACCAGTCAAGTTGAGTCCCAAACAGACTGTCTTGGAAGAAATGCACCCATAAGTCTTTATCAGCGGTATGGGGTCGAATTTTCCTCACATATGATCGAAGATTCATTTTAGGGCATAACACTCCATCATATTTGGCAAATATAGGCACTTTTAATTTCGGAGGAATCACAATCCCCGACACTAATCCCAACTCCTCAAAGTCAAAACCTGGTACCTTTTGTATTTCCATCGCGCTCAACCGCTCTTCAAGATGTTTATACTTATCTTTAGTTGGAGGGTACTGTTCCTCAGAGTAGTCTTCTTCTTCTTCCTCCACTTTCGATTATGACGGGACAACTGTTTCCTTGCCTTTCCCTTCTCCTTCACTGGATGTTGTTGCAAAGTCCAAAATCCTTCTTGTCTGCCCATGAAATCTTCTTCCCATGTTTAAGACTCCGGTTACCTTCTTTGTTTTCTTCTTCCTCTCTTCAGCCAGCAGAGTCTTCAACTCTTCTTGCCCCTTGGCTAGGGTCATGAGCAACTGTTGAAACTGCGTATTCTGAGCTTGGAGATCTTTCACTATTTGCTCGAGATCCATCTTACTGAAATAAACAGTAGAGAGATGAGCAGACTTGTTGCAAAAGACCTGTTTATGTTATGATGAATGATATGTACATATGCAATGTTTTCAAGGATTTCAAAGATTCAAATTTGCTTTAGACAAAAAAGAAACACACGTTATATAAAGTTTGAGTACATCAATTCCCCTTGGGCAAAATAATACAAAACTCTAAGATAGAAAAGTAGTGCGCATCCTCTTTGGTGCAATGTAGGCATTCAGAGTCTGCTCCTCATGAAGTAGCCTAGTGAGTTCCAAAACCTTCTTCTCGCTTGCGTAGAATTGGGCTTCGAAAGCATCGCGCTCTCCTTTGAGTGGTATCCAATCCCTTTGGAGGTCATCAAGAGATGTGGGCATATCAGGATGTTGGATAGTGTATGGAACATCTCCTTCCTTAACAGGATCAATGATTACCGGGAGAATGGAGGGGTAAGGCATCATAAGACTCTGAGCGCGAGTTCGTACCCATTTGAGGTAAGTGTTGGTGTAAGCCCTAGAGGCCAATACTTTTGGTACTTGTATCGAATTATTTATTAATAATAAAAGGCATTTCTTTATTATGTTTGCTTTCCAAAATAATAAAGTCCCTAGAATGGTTTATTTGTTTAATGAAATGTTAAGTGTGACTTAATCATGAGATCCCATTAAACATAAGACACTATTCTTAAAGTATCCGTAGTAAAGATTTAATGTGAAGTGGGATAGCATTAAAGCATTAAGATTATTATGAAGATAAATTGATGATCACATCTCATGGATCATAGATAAGGAGTTATCAAGTCTTGACATAGGTATGAATATTAGGAGTAATATTTATACTGGATTGACCCGCTATGAGAATACTACATAGAATGTTATGCAAAGTGTCATAAGTTATTCTCATGATGATAATGGTGTATACCACCCTTCGACCTGAAACCACTATGGACCCTAGATGTAGAGTCAAGTACTTTATTGCTGATCAAACGTCATCCGTAACTAGATGACTATAAAGACGGTTGATGAGTACTTCACAAAGCATGCTAAGGGACATGAGTGACCTAGATGGAATTTGCTCATCCTGCATAACAGGATAAATGTCTAAGGGCCCAATATTGAACTGGACAAGCGTATCACAGTGTATGCCTTGTGTTCAATATAGACATGAGGGCAAAAGGGTAATTGTACAACACAAATATTATCACGGAAAAGGTTTGGTCAGATCACATGACATTTTTGTGACTTGGGTAACAGTGATGTGTTGCTAGATACCGCTCACTGTTTATTATATTAAATGTGTGATTTAATATAATTGCCAACGTCGCGAAAACCTACAGGGTCACACACATAAGGACAGGTTGATGAGAGATATAATAAATAAGGAACACCGTAAGGTACGGTGCACTTAAGTGTAATACGGAAAGTGGTAAGGTACCACGTGGATAAGTGATATATGGTACATCATAAGGTATGATGTCCATAAGCTTAAATGGGCTTTTAGCTTATAGCCTTAATTGGGCTTTTAGCTTGTAGCCCACACGAGTGATTCTATAAATAGATCCCTTGTGATGAAGCAATTTCACTTGATGCAATTTCGTTTTTGATTCTCTCTCTCACTCAAAGTTTCCGTTCGTGATCAGCTAGCACTGTGACCGGAAGCGATCTGTTCGTGTGGACTGAGTAGAGGCATTGTTCTTCATCAACGCTCGTGATCACGATATCAAAGGTATGAATTGCCACAAGAGGTAAATATTTCTATCACTGACCATGCTCATTCGTAAGGATCGCTAAGGAAAATTTTAAATTCCGCTGCACTTTTGATCGCAATTTTCCTTCAGTAAGGCTCAAGGGGGATGGAATTATTGTGCCCCAAAGTCTTGCTATCCACCTTATTTAGCATCCTCCAAGCTCGGATAAATATCTGGCGAAGACCTTGATCATCATTGTCGTAGTCGAATACCAAACCTTGAATCAGCATCTCGTGCGGGCCATCCATTCGGGCATAACCAAACTGCCTTAAGGCTAAGCATGGGTTGTAGGTGATTCCTCCCCTAATTCCAAGTAGAGGGACATTTGGGAATTCTCCATAACGGTCGACAATGATAACATTCTCTTTGGATCGAGAGCACCAATGAATGTCTGAATGTTTGAGCGTCATCAACCTTTGCGACCACCTTGAACCTTGCTCATTCTTTAATACAGATTGGGGAAGATGAGAAATAAACCACCTTGCCAAGAGAGGAGTGCAACACATAAGGACACCTCTTTTCCTCATTGTACGAGTGTGAAAAGAGTGTAGGATATCCCCTAGCAATGTAGGCACGAGGTTGCGTGACATGAAGATTTTGACGGTGTTCACGTCTATGAGTTTGTCAGGATTTGGAAACAAAACCATCCCATATATGAGAAGAGCCACAATTTCCTCAAAGGCTTGCAAATCTAAGGAATTCCAACAGCTTTGGGCTTTCTCAAACAGGAACTTCGCTAAGAAACCTTTGACACCACTCCTAGTTTCCCAATGGGTTGTGACATCAGATGAGTGCAAGTGTAGATCTTGAGCAATCTCTTATGGCTTTGGATCTCTTTCCGTACCATTTAAAGGTAGTTGATTGAGAATAGGAATCCTCAAGAATTGGGAGAATTCTTCCAAAGTAGGCACAAGTTGATAGTCGAGAAATGTGAAGAAATGGTGCAAAGGGTCAAAGAACTGAAAGAGCACCTTCATCATATCTTCATCTGTGTTGGAGGTGACCAAGTTGAGTAGACAACCATGTCTCACGGTGAATGTAGAGTTTTCAGCAATCCTTGAAGCTAGCTCCTTAAGCTGTGGGGGGATCCTCACAAGGTTGACTTGAATAGTTTTCCTGCGAAGTAAATCCATATCCTACAAAACAAGAACAAAGATGAATCCAAAAATCCTTGAAATGGTTAGTGGGTGTATATTATGTTCATGATGTCCATGATGTTATGTACAAGTATGCATATACAAACAAAGTAAACAAGTCCTAGGTTTAGGCTTGCATGGAGTTTTATAGGTAAGTACCCTCTTGAAGTTTAGTTGGCTTAAACATGTCCTAGTAATAGTAACCAGGTTCTAAGGAGCTCAATATCACTGGATTGTTTCCTTGGTCATTGTTTCAGCTCAAGCCTCTTTAATGGAGACCGAAATATCCCAAGAAACCAACCCTTAATGAGTGTAGTATCGAGTATCTACCAACTTCGGAATGCACCAAAGCCGGTCATCTCACTACATCCTAAAGGCCAAGTTGGTCAAGTAAAGGTTCTAAAAGTTCATTAGTGCTTCATGACATCACTCAGTGGCCCGTATTGTATTTTATTAACTCAAAGGCTACCGGTACCCACAAATATGTTGCACTAACGTAGCTATTGCTTAGACCATGTCGGTATACCCCGCACAATTTCCACAACGTATTTCTACTTACCTATAATGTATCCCAAATCCGGGTAGATGATTCAAACCCAAACAAAGAACTATAATGTAAAGCATACAAGTCAAACAATGTAAGCAAATAAATGTGATCTATCCCTAAAGTAACCCCACTTTTAGAATATTCCCCAACAGAGTCGCCAGTTCTGTGATGCGGTGGGAGAACTGACTTGATTTTTTTGCGTTTTATCGCAAATGTCACGGTTAGCAAGAATCGCCACCGACTTTTATTTTATCCAAAAAAGGAAAGGTAAAAAGGCACAGGAAATACCTTTGAGATTGTTTCTTGAGTTCGGGGGGTAGATTATGAAAAGGGAAGGTATTAGCACCCTTTTCATCCATGGTTTTCCATGGGCTCTTAGTTACTTGCTAGATTACTTGCTTTTGTTTGAAATTATGCTTTGTGTGGTTTTGAAAGTATTTTTGTAAAAGAGGCCATTGTTTAGGCCATCTCTGTAATGATTCTCGTTCGTAATAATGTATACAAAGATGTTGATCTTTTTGAAAATGTTTTCAATTTTGTAAGACGTTTCGAAATGTGTGTGTTTGTTTTGAAAATTGCAAGGATATTTGTTTTGAAATGGAGCAAGTAACTAAAAGTAATCTACCTATTCAAATGTATTTCTTGTTCATTTTCTTTTCCTTTGATATTGTTGTCTTACCATTGATTTGGTAAGCAACCCTATCTTTGGATGTAAACGGGACGGGCGTGGGTCATCGTATAGCCATGATTAGAAATGTTGCAAAGTATCTTATGATTTTTGAGGAACTAAGATCATTTTTGTAAGGAAACTTTGAATAGCGTCATCGAGGGACTATGATCTTGTATTTGTTTGTTTTTTCTAAGACACCTTACATACGTAATATGGCCATTTTGTATAAGGCAACCAAGTGGGATAACCCTAGGGGTGTTTTGTATGAAAGTGTGCCATTTTCATGCTTGATTTTGTCTTGAATTAGGATTTTCTATTTGGTTGATTTTTTCTTGCCATACAAACCCTAATTACTAGCATGTTATATTAAAGCGATAAGTTGCGAAATTTAAATGTTACTACGCTATTACAACATTTGTGGGAGGGGGAATACAATTTATGAATGGGGATTTGCAATAACATAAACCTAGTTAATCTATTACAACCAAATTGAATATGTACAAATATTGGAAAAAAATATACAAGATAAATTAAATATGCAAAGATGTATGAATGCAAAGAAGATTTTGTTTGGTTTTTTTTATGTGGAAAATTTTTTAACCTAAACCTAATAAATAAATCAAGATTAACTCAAATTAATTAGCAAAAGAAATTACTTTTTAGAAAAAATATTTTTTATAAACCCTAATTCTATTTGATTAAAAGAAATCAAATTTCTTTAAGAAAAGGTAAGTACTTTTGCATTTTTATCTTGAAAATAAAATATGGCATCATGAGATATTTTTGGTTTTTTTTATGTTAAAAATAATATGCTTAATGAGTGTGAAGAAAGATAAATAAAAACATTAAGAAAGATTATGCCGAAGATGGTAGTAACCTACGAAGACTGGCATGAGATGTTTCCGTTTGCTCTTCATGGCTACCGAACTTCAGCTCGGACATTAACTGGGGCAACTCCCTTTTCTTTGGTCTATAGCATAGAAGTTGTTTTGCCAGTGGAAGTTCAAATTCCCTCACTAAAGATTATGAATGAAGCAGGCCTAGGCGAAGACAAATGGATTCAGACAAGATTGGATCAGTTGAACTTGATTGATGAAAAACGACTGGCTTTTGTTTGTCATGGTCAGATGCACCAAAAACGCATGATCAAGGCTTATAACAAAAAGATCAGGCCTCAAGTATATCAAGCTGGTGACTTGGTAATAAAGCGCATCATTCTTTCATAAGGCGACCTCAGGGGAAAATGGACTCCCACCTACGAATGGCCATTTGTTGTCAAGAGAGTGTTCTCTGGTGGTGCCATGATGCTGACTACCATGGATGGTGAAGACTTCTCACATCCTGTGAATGCGGACATAGTTAAAAAATACTACGCATAAAAGACCCGCAAGGTTGACACACCTAGACAAAATAAGGGCATCCCGGGAAACCAAAAGGTTTGGGCAAAAATTAGGGATATATGCAAAAGATTGTACACCTGGAAAGTTGAAAACCCGAAAGGGAGACTTGGGCAAAAATGGGTATCCTGGTGGGCTGAAAACCCGAAAGGGCGGTCTAGGAAAAAGTTAAGGATTAAAAGCGTATGACTATGTCCCGTGGAATTACCACAGTCGACTTTATTACCAAGGTCCGCGAAATTTAAATGTTACTACACTATTACAACATTTGTGGGAGGGGGAATACAATTTATGAATGGGGATTTGCAATAATATAAACCTAGTTAATCTACTACAACCAAATTGAATATGTACAAATATTGGAATAAAAAATATAAAAGATAAATAAATATGCAAAGATGTATGAATGCAAAGAAGATTTTGTTTGTTTTTTTTTATGTGGAAAAAGTTTTAACCTAAACCTAATAAATAAATCAAGATTAACTCAAATTAATTAGAAAAAGAAATTATTTTTAAGAAACAAGATTTTTTATAAACCCTAATTCTATTTGATTAAAAGAAAATAAATTTCTTTTAGAAAAGGTAAGTATTTTTGCATTTTTATCTTGAAAATAAAATATGGCATCATGAGATATTTTTGGTTTTTTTGTGTTAAAAATAATATGCTTAATGAGTGTGAAGAAAGATAAATAAATACTAAACTAATTTTAAATTAATTTACAAAGTTATTTAATAAAATAGGTAATATATATAACTAAAGAAAATATTTTTTATTGGGAAAAATGAAATAAAATAAGTCAAAATAAAATCTATCATTTTTTATATTTTTTGTGATTTTTAATATTAAGAAAATATATTTAATAAAGTAAAATGAAAGGTAAAATAAATAAATAAAATTAATATGGGCCAGGGGTGCTGCAAGAAAATAGGAGACAAGAGGTTAGCAAAAAACACAAAGCCCAACAATCATAAGCCCACGCTGCAAGCTAGCAAAAAAAATGGAAAAAAATGAGAAAAATTGCAAAAGGCAGCGCCAAGGCTGGAACCCATGACCTATGGCATTTTTACGCGCTGCATTACCACTAGGGTGGCTGTACATCCATTCATATAAACAAAGGCATAAATATATATTATAAAACACCCCCTGAAGGCAACTTCATCTTCAACCTTGAGCCATGGCCGGACCACCTGTATCTCTCTCATTTCTCCATGAAAATGGAAAGTCCAAACATGAAAATTATAGTGTTTCTTCTCAAGAGTTCAACCATATATCTTATGTAAACTAAAAGTCAAAGATCAAAGTTAATTTTTCTTTCCCTAATTTAAAACCTAATTTTTACAGAAAATTCAAATCCAAAATTCTCTATACACAATGAATATAAATGAAATCTACGAACATGGTTGGATTTAGTGCAAGGATATCTACATTTTGTTTTCACAAATCAAGACCAAAGGATGCTTGTATGAAGAGATAGAAGTTTGAGTTTTTACCTCTTTCAGTTGAGATCGTGAATGGAGTTTGAGCAAGTTTTGAGAAGGCCTGAGGATCTGTTTAGCTTTCCTGGACCTCCCTGAGTGTGTTCCAATCCTTACTTTGCCTTGAAAGTTCCTGAATCTCCCTAGTCAAGTCAACCTGCAATCTTGATATGTAAAAACGGAAGATGGAGGAGGAGGAGTTACAATGAGGTGAAAGGGGTCCGGAACACTTAGATATGATGTATATTAAGTGTTTAGGTGGTTAAAACTCAAAACTCACGAGTGGTTTTTGAGATTGCTATGTAAGGTGCAAAACTGCAAGTTATGGAAGATTTTTAGTGATAGAGTGTTTGGGAGAGTTTCTGAGCTTTAGCATTCGTTTCTTAGGTTCCAATGCACTTGTGTGTTAGTATGGAAGATTTTGTACATCAAGCTTCCTCAAGATTTCTGAGTTATAGCCTTTTGGCTCTATAATTGCTTTTGAAGAAAAGTGAGGAGAAAAGCCTCTATGGGTTTGTACAAGCCTGATCTGAGTTGGTAGAGGTTCTAGACACATTTCTTTTGGTTTATAAGGTTTGTGTGTGCATAAAGAACAAATGCAAAGCTCAAGGAGTTGACAATTGCAAAAGTTATGCTTTATCAAAATGGAAATGGTAACTTTGTGCCATAAATGGAATTGTAGCTTGGACAAAGGCTCTAATGCTTGGATTAAAGCTCTATCAGCTGTGTAAATATTTAATTATAGAGTGAGAAACAAGTTTGAGGCCTGTAAAGCAAAGATTATGCAGCCTAGGCATGCATTTGAATTTTGGTTCATCATGAAATGGCTTGAAATCAAAGTGAGAAATTGCCAACTTCATGTCTTCGATTCTCCCTACTCAAGAATGATCTCAAGGAGTTCTTTGACATTTTGGAAAGCTTGCAATGTCATCTACAAATCATATTTTAATTGATTTCAAATATTCCCCTTGGAACTATGTGAAAAAATGGCATGAAGTTAGGTAAAAAAACCTGCCTAACTAGGGCAAAATTTCACTAAGTTATTTTAGTTCATGAGCATGTATTCGCAAAATTATATATTGAGATCCAAGAATATTTATGAGAAATTGTGTGAAGAAAAGTTGTAGGTTTCATGGAGATATACAACTTTCATGTTGGGAACTTCCTTTGAATCATCTTGTATCATGGTGATAATTTGGCTCAAAGTTGAGAAAAAATAAGAAATTTTCTATACTTAGAAAATCTTCTAAGTTAAAATTTTTCAACTTTTTAAAACCAAATATTATGTCCTTGGTTTCTTGATGAACAAGTTTCACATTTTGACATGTTTTGATGAATTATGATCTTTGGCACTTGATTTTGACCAAAAAGTCAAAGTTTGACTTTTCAGTATACAATTGACTTTTGATCAGTTGACTGCAGAATTAATCTGTCAATCCAATGGATTTGTAATGTTTTGAACCATGTCATTAGTTCAATATGATGCAATTGAACTCTTGAAATAATTCTTTAAACCAATTGACTATTTGCTAGGTCAAAAATCAGAAATTGCCCTTTCTCAGTCAAAACCTTAATTTTGACCATTTTGCCCTTTTGATGATTTGATCAAATTTCTTGAGGAATTATGGTCCAAACTTGATCAAATGATACATATGAGTCTAATATGTTTATTTTGATAAAATATTATGATGTTTGACTGTAAATTGGCCATGGTTGACTTTTTCCCCAATACAGCTGATTTTTAGGTCAACTGTTCAATTGACTGATCAAAAATGTGATTCAAGGCTTGAAACTTGGCATGAATATTCTTGGGGGTCCATAATTATCCTTGAAAGTCATATAAAGCATTGATAGTCCATAAATCCTTGTTCAAACTCAAACCCTAATTTTGGTCATCAGTGCATGAAGAGGTGTCTTGAGCTGGTCAAACCCTACTCCAGTCTTGAATCAAAGAGATCTTGTGAGGAAATTATTGATAAATGATTGGGAAAATTTTGGGGTACAACAAATGTGAACATGATTAAAACTATTTGGCACATATGTCCTGCTAAGCAGCAGCAAGCATCTCTTTAATGTATATGGAATATCCCCACTGAGTTATTTCATTATCATTATCCCCACAAGGACGGATACAATAAACCAACCCCCGACAGAGTTGCCCACAAAGTCTCTTTGCATAGGTTGATCCCCAACCAGAGTCTCAATCTCTTGACAGCTCTCTCCCCAGCTAAGTTAGTCCTAAAAGAAGAATCCTTGTGGATCTCTTCCTAAAAGAACTCACTTCGTCAGCAGTTCCTCAAGTATTCCTCAACAGGGTTTATTTCCCTCAGACTATTGCAAATCAGAAGGCCACAACCCCTAATCTCCAGTGAAGTCGCCAACAAAGTCATTGTTATCTCCAAAAGTTACCGTGAAGCCTGGAATCTGACCAGATAACTGTTTTAACTTTAGTAAGTTATTGTGAAGCCTGGATCCGACCAGATAACAGTCAACTTCATGCATTCAAAATAATATGAAGTCTGGCCCCGACCAGATAATAGTGTAACTTTTCAAATACTATGAAGCCTGGACCCGACCAGATAATAGTACAACTTTCAGTCACTATAAAGCCTGGCCCGAACAAATAATAATGTAACTTTTCAAATACTATGAAGCCTGCACCCGACCAGATAATAGTAAAACTTTCAGTCACTATGAAGCCTGGACCCGACCAGATAATAGTGTAACTTTTCAAATACTATGAAGCCTGGCCCCGACCAGATAATAGTATAATTTTCAGTTACTATGAAGCCTGGACCCGACCAGATAATAGTTAACTTCTCAAGACACTTTGAAGCCTGGACCCGACCAGATACAAGTTTAACTCTTCAAGATATTGAAGAACCTGGACTCAACCAGACAAGGGTTTAACTTCTTTTCCCCAATAGAGTTTTCCTCTACCCTAACAAGTTATTATGAAGCTTGGACATGACCAGATATCAGTTCAACTTTATCTTTCCAAGCGAGTTATTGTGAAGCCTGGATCTGACCAGATAGCAATTAACTTTATTCCCTCAGAAATTCATTGGGAAGCCTAGAATCCGACCAGATAACAACTAGTTTCAAGCAAGTTATTGTGAAGCCTGGATCCGACCAGATATCAGTTCAACTTCATCTTTTCAAGTAAGTTATTGTGAAGCTTGTATCCGACCAGATAGAAATTAACTTTATTCCCTCAGAAATTCGTTGTGAACCTAGAATTTGACCAGATAGCAACTAGTTTCAAGCAAGTTACTGTGAAGCCTGGATCCGACCAGATAATAGTTCAACTTCAAGAAATTTTCTGCGAAGCCTGTAATCCGACCAGATAACAATTAATTTATTCTTCCCCAATAAGTCATTATGAAGCCTGGACCCGACCAGATATTTAGTTTGACTCTTTCAAAGGCTGAAGCCTAGACCCGGCCAGATACTAGTTAACCTCAAGTCCAAAACTACTGAAGCCTGGACCCGACCAGATAACAGTTAATTCCTACATGAACATAAACAAAACTTCTCCTTCGCAATAGAATTTTCCTAATCCTCAGCAATTTACTGTAAAACCTGGAATCCGACCAGATAGCAGTTGACTTCCTCATCCTCAGCAAGTTGGTGTGAGACTTGGAGTCCGACCAGATAACAGCTAACATTCAAGAGATAATCCTCGGCGGAAGCATTCTTTTAACAAAATTTGAAGATATGTATATTCTTCATCCCCAACAGCAATCCGGGACTCAGCTTCCCAGATCTCCTCAGCAGTAGTCAGGGAGTTTTTTTCCCAGACAAATATGCATCTAAATAAAATCCCACATTCATACATCATAGCATATGCATACGAAACTCATTTAGCACAATTTCATTCATATTGAGAACGCCATGCATACATCTGCATTTAACTAACCCTTTTTCCCACAGACAAAACATCAAGTTTTAGTATGAATTGACCAAAGATTTGTGACGATACTTCTTCAAGTATTTACCATCATTCCTCCAAATGGCATCTATAAGCCCATTCCCAATACATCTTCGAGTGCAAAATTCTGGGCACTTTAGTGTTCAATCATCTTTCACCTTCAAGTCACGAATGACGGATCCGCCAATCTAACGCTTCAGGTTTAAGAAGATTGAACAGGGGCACCTGTTGTACCCCAAAATTTTCCCTCTCATTTCTCAAGAAATCTCTCATAAGATCTCCATTGATTCAAGACTACACAAGGTTTGATCAACTCAAGACACCTCCTCAAACACTAACAACTCAAAATTAGGGTTTGAGTTTGTATAAAGATAATTGAAATTATAATGCCTTATATGACTTTCATGTATCATCTTAGATCCCCAAGATTGCTCATGTCAAGTTTCAAGCTTTGGATCACATTTTTGCTAAGTCAGTTGATTAGTTGACCTAAAATCAATTGTATTAGGGAAAAGTCAATTGTGGTCAATTTGCAGTTAAACTTAATAATTTTTGATCCATATCAAAATTATGAACTCATATATGTCAATTGATCAAGTTTGGATCATAATTCCTCAAAAGAAATTTGATCAGAACACCAAAAGGACAAAATGGTCAAAATTGGGGTTTTGATTGAGAAGGCTCAGTTCTTGACTTTTGACCAAGAAAATGACTTATTGGTTTAAGACATGATCTCAAGGATTCAAATGCACCATCTTGACCTAATTTTATAGTTCAAATCACCTCTCAAGATCATTGGATTGACAGATGAATTTCAGTTAACTGATGAAAAGCCAACCGTACATTGAAAAGTCAAAGTTTGACTTTTTGATCAAAATCAAGTTTCAAAAATCATATTTCATCAAGACATGTCAAAATATGAAATTTTTTCATCAAGAAATTAAAAAGTCAAAATTATCTTTGAAAATTAAAAATTCTAGGACTTAGAAATTTTTCTAAGTGTTAGAAAGTTAACATTTTTTTCATAACTTTGTGCCAAATTTTCACTATGATGCAAGATGATTCAAGGAAAACTTCCAAAATGAAAGTTGTAGACCTCAATGAAATCTAAAACATTTTAGGGAAGTAATTTTTATAGAAATGCTTGGATCTCAAGTTATGAATTTATGAAGACATGTCCATGAAACTAAAAGACTTCGTGAAATTTTGCCCTAGTTAGGCAGATTTTTGGTACTAACTTCATAGTAACTTTTCACATGGTTCCAAGTTGATTCATCAAAAATTTCCAACATAAAGGTTTTAGAGGATGTTAAAATCTTACCAAAATGTCCAAGAACTCATCAATACCATACTTGAGCTAAGAGAATCAAAGGCAAGAAGTTAGGGTTTCAAACATATTTTGCAAGACATATTTTGTGATGGACATGAACCAAATCCATATCCATGCTGCATAATCCTCACTTTGCAGGCCTCAATCTTGTTTTTCACTCCAAAATTAATGGTTTACGCAACTGATTATGCCCTTATCCAAGTGTTTCAAGCTTTCTCCAAACCAATTTGCCATTTTGGGAAGAAAGTTCACACTTCCATTTTGGAAAAGTGGCTTTAATCACAATGTCAACTCTTCTTGAGCCCATACAACATTGCTTCTGACTCCAAAACATTTCAAACCAAGAAGCAACATATCTACAGCCTGCTAACTTTCATAACCCAAATTTACCCGCCTTAGTCCTACCGTCGAATTTAATTTCGAACTTGGGTTTTACATGGTGAAAGATTCCTTTGGTTTAATTACATTAACATTTCAGGGCTTTTAATAAATATTCGCTTTCAAGTCTGTTTAAAAATATAATAATTATTTATATTTTTAAATATAGCAAATAATTTTTCACCTTCATATACTTTCAATTGGCTTTTTATTTCAATTAAGTAACATAGCATAGTTGGTAAAGGAGAAAGACTTGCAAGCAGAAGGTCATGGGTTCGAATCTCACTTGGAGCACTTTAGATATTTTTGTTATTTATTATTACTAACTTTATTTTTATTTTCAATTATTTCTAACCACAAAAATCTAATTTTTTTATTATTAAATTATTATTTTCGTATTTATTTATTTATTATATTTTAAAAAATTTTTTTATTAAAATGATTATTTTATTTAAAAAAATAGTCAAAATACCTTATAAATTAATCTTTTCAAATCAATCTCAATATTTAGAATAGTCATAAACAAGGCTAGATTTATAATCTTGTTCACCAAATTATGGACCAAATATTCAATCAATTTCCAATCTTCAAAATTATGACAAAAATAGATCAATCTCAACTAGTGCACTTTGGATATTTTTTGTTACTAACTATTTTCTTATTATTTTCAAAATCACAAAAATCATGTTTTTTTATTATTTAAATATTATTTTCGTATTTTTAAGGCAAAATACTCATTTTGGTCCCTTAACTATACCCTTGGGTTCAATTTGGTCCCTTAACTTTTTTTTTTGTGTCATTTTGGTCCCTTAAGTTTCAAAAAGTTTCATTTTAGTCCTTTTTGTCTAAATTCGTAGCTAATTAGACGGAAAAACTTTGAAATCAGCCGCTAAATTCATAGCTAATTAGACAAAAAGGACTAAAATGAAACATTTTGAAAGTTAAGGGACCAAAATGACACGAAAAAAAGTTAAGGGACCAATGTGAACCCAAGGGTATAGTTAAGGGACCAAAATGAGTATTTTGCCTATTTTTAATTATGCCATTTTTAAAAAATAATTATTTATTTGATTTTATGGACTTTTCATCAAATTTGAGTCCAAAAATCATAATAAATACCAAAAATATTTCCTTTTCGAGATAATTGTTTCTTATTGATTTATCTGCGTCAATTTGTGTCATACTCAACTTCTGATTGGTCAACTTGTTGACCAAGAAAGATCTGATTTAAAATATTCTCTTTTTTGCCCTTTAACCTGATTTTGACAGTCTATATAGGGCCATATTTTCACACTTCGAGGACATCCAGAAATATTCACAATTTCCACGGTATCGACAATTTCCAACACTATCCAAACTTGCTAACTTGATTTTACAAATCTTTTTGGTTTATTCGAGGGTTGTTGACTATATCAAACAACAGCCTAAGAACAATACACTTTTACCTCTTTCACAATTTTCTAAACATTTACAAATGACATTTTTTGGGCCGATGATTTCATATGAGACCCCCCAATTTTATTTTCGTCTTTAGCTTTTCTGTTTTTTTACCACAATATAATTATTGATGGTTTTATTTTCAAAATTATATTATTTACTAACATTTTAGGAAGCAAATTTCCAGACTGTATACATTTTTACAATCCAGAATTCTTCAACAATTTTTCCATCAACCATACAGAAATTGCACAACCATGTTTCAGTGAAGATTTCACGCACCAACGCACGAAGTCCCTCCAGTAACCCTCCAAACGCGGCCACCACCACTATAATTATGAACGAAAAAATGGGCACAGCCACCATTGGTTAGTGCTTTGAAAACTTGATGATAACAATAGAGATAAAGTCACGTGAAAGATAATCTCTTCAATTTCTTTCATTTGTTATTTCTATTTTATTTTATTTTTTACACAAACTCTTGTTTAAATTAGGATATAGATATTGTGTAACAATCCCTTCATATTTAATTTACTAATCTTTCTATTTAGTTATTTTATTATTCTAAAAAAGGATATAAATCATTAATTTCATTAATTTTTTAAGTTAGTCTATAAAAAATGTCCAAACACAAAATGAGTGATTTTATTATTAGCTTTAGATTTGTTGGTAAATAATTAATGTAGTTATATAATTATTAGGCTAATTAAATTTAATTGGTGTATTATACTCTATTAACTTTTAATTATAAGAATTCAAAAAATCAAACTCTTTAATTAAAATTCTACTTAATACCCCATCTGCATTTTGAGATCAGTTCAATATCTGAACTAGGGCTCTTCATCTTAACACCTCCAGATTAAGTTTTTCAACCCTTAACCTTAATTAATTAATTAATTATAATTCTTCTAATTTTGTTTTTATCAGATATCGCATTTTTACACATTTTGCATTAAATATAATTTTCGTGCATTAATAAAAATTATTGGATATTTGTAATATTTGATATATTTTAAATAATTAGGAAAGATAATTATTTATTAGCTTAAATATTTTTCTAAAACACTAACTCTATTTTTCTGAATTGCATTAAATATTTTTCTCATCCAAACATATTTTTCTCATATTGCATCATACATCCTAAAATAGATAATCAATCAAACACTAACAATTTTTCCACTAACATAACAAAATCCAAGATATTTACATAAAAATGATTAAGGAGAATTTCTTTCAAAATTAACTGTGAACTGCGTCTACGATCACTCTTTTACAAAATCCAGACAAGGTTCAAGGATAAATTCGAAAGCAATTCTACGCAATCCTATAAAAAACACCAACCAAACACTACGAACTACGAATTCGGACTTTGATTCCTCATAAGAGGATGCATAGGCATATGATCAAAAATCGTACCGAGTTCCCCTATAAAAATATTTAAACCCTTTCCCCTATAAAAATATTTAAACCTTTTCCCCTATAAAAAATTTAAACCCTTCCCCTAATAAAATTTAAATCCTGTTTCCCCAACTCAAACCTAAAACCTAGTATCCTTGTGAACAAGGTAGATGAAAAATGCCTAACACCTTCCTTTCGTCTAAAGAAGTCCGAAACCTAGAATCTCTGTCTACGAATTAGGGTTTTCTGTTAGATTCCCTTCCTTAGGATAAAAACTAATAGTGGCGGCTCTGATTAAAAAACCAGTTGCAACAGCTGGCGACTCTTTTGGGGAATTCAACTTTAGGTTTTAAGGTATTTTGCTTTGGGGTTTTTATTTCTTTATTTATTTATTGCTTTCATTTATTCATTGCATTTATTTAATTATTATCTATTATTTATCATCATATATATTGCATGGTGGGATTTTTTATTTTCTTAAAATATTTTCAATAACCCTTAGAAAGAAGGTTCGTCTATTAGCTTAGGGGGTACATCATCCCTACGAGTTTATGTGACGAATTCACCTAGAGTCGGTGGACTTTAGAAAAAGGAATACTTATTGAGAGATACCTCTTGACGAGTAGGACTTTGGAAGGTCACCCATGACTCTTTGTAACGACCTTAACCTAAAATCTCATGACGAGACCTTTCACGACTTTGAGACGGAAGTCTCGGTCCGTAAAGAGGCTCCACTTAAGGGAGGCCCTTGTGCCTTTTCCCTCTGGTGTTATTCATGATACCCTTAAGGAAACCACTGTATGGGGAGGGTAAAAGATCCTTAGGCCAAAACTAGAAGCCTACCTTCTAAGAATATCATTCATATAATCCCATTTCCACTATCCCTAAACCCGCAAGGGTTACTTCCGGTATACTACCATCCCTAGCCTGTAGGGTCTATCTCTCATAAGTTACAACCCCTAACCGGTAGGGATTCTTCAACCATCCATTAGTCTATTACAATTCCTAGCTGGTAGTAATTCTCGTCCCTCGGTTACCATCTCTAGCTCGTAGGGATTCCCCTTTGTCTTCTATCCTTAAGGAGTTCCTATCTGTCTCAATATCTGAGTCAATGTAGGATATCATCAAACTCATATTTACTATCTTCACCCTCAAGGAATTCCTATATGTCTCAATATCTGAGACAATGTATGGTACCTCCAAATCCAAATCAAATTATTTTTGTTCTCAAGGAATCTATATCGGTTTCAATCTCTGAGACAATGTAGGATATTATCATTTACATATCTATCATTAAACCTGCATAGGGTACCCATACATCTACCCTCATACTACGTCTGCATCATATTGCATATACATGAAACCTTTTGCATACCCAAAAGCCAAAAACATTTTTTCATACCCATGCATTCACATACATTCATACATCTTCATCTCATGCATTTCCACCTTCGCCCTTATCCGACTATCATCCATATGCTAGTTGATTTCCTGGTACTCGCGAACAACTCAAGAAAGTATGAAACTGTGGAAACAAGGGATTATCTATTGGAGACTCATTGGAGCTTGGCCCTACAAATAAAGAAGGAAGTCCTTCACAAGGTCAACAACGGGTCTACGCAGCGCCTCAAGTGCCACTACTATTGGTGATTCCCCTCATGCTCTGACAAGTCCAAAATCACTAAGCTCTCCAAAAGTCAAGAGGATCCACAAAGAAGCTTTTCTCTAGGAAAAATAGACCTTTATAATTTCATTGTTGCTAAGTTGTGTTTATTGTAAACTTGTATCTTTGGATCAGTAATTCTAATAAAATAAGCATGCATGTTTTTGAAATTGATTCAATCCACGAAAATCAACAATTTTCTATTTTCACTCTTTTCCATTTCCAATTAACAAACTTCGAAGGAGAATGATGAAAATCAAATAACTGAATTTTCTAAGCTATGATTTCAATGTAAGACCGAGCTGACAAGGTAAAGAATTGTTTCAATTCCCAAATAGTGAAGAAATAAGGAGTTAACCCGTAGTCAACCCCCTCGAGCCAGGAGTTAGAGTTTTTTTGATTTAAAAAAAACTTATATTTTAACCAGGGGCAGGGTATTCTTTCAATTAATTCCGTGGCGTGTGCTATTCTCAAGAGAAGTGGTTTATCTAAACAAAAGGTTCAAGCATATCTCTTTCCTCGATACATCATTGAGGAAACAATCTAAGCAAGAGTTTAATCACATCCTTTTCCTCACATCCATCAAGAATGAGGAATCCATGAAGCTCTCAATATCTTCTTCCTCAATACAAAATCGAGGAAAACAGGTAAGACAAAGCTTACAACAATCAGTGTGGCAGTCACAAAATTTCAAAATCAAAAGCAATTAAAAAATAATAATTTCAAAAAAAAAAGAGAGAGCCCGCTAGGTCAAAGACAAAAAGCAAAAAAAAATTTACTTTGGAAAGGGCATCCCGATGGACCGGAAAATTCAAAAAAATTGGGTCCATGCAAAAATAAGGGATTGAAAACGAAATTGGAGAAAAAATCTTGTGACTTCCACCTCAAATGCTTCTCATCAACGCTTGGATCTCATCGATGCTTGGATCTTATTAACGCTTCTCATCATCTACGCGACTAAAAAATTTCTCTTGGAGATTGAACACATCTATTGGATTAATTGAACTTAAGATTGAAGAACATCAAGGAGAATGGGGTGGGATAAATAAATTTGGAGTCTTATATCCTTTTTTCTAAACCACAAACCATGGCCACATTACAACCTTCAAAAGTCCTAATTGAAGCAAGGTTAACTATGAAAGCATACTAAGCAAAATTTGTGTTAAACTGACTCCTACGTTTGTAAAATTTATCACTTCGCTTCTTCGAATATCCATCTTCTAATCTTCCATTTCTTTTCAAATAATCAATTTCGATTTCAAGAACTTGCATGTACATCAAACATAATTACTTTTTCAAAATGTACAATTTAACTACGAATCAATACTTTGCATCAAGGATATTTCAAAATTGGTCTGATCAAAGGCAACATTTCCAAGAAGCTTCTAATTAGGGGAAAAGAATCTAATAAGATCCCTATGTACAGGGGAAAATACTAATGATCATGGGGGCATACCTTTCTAAGGAACATTCCTTAATCAGGTCATATCATAATAGGGTATGACTCGGTTCCCTCATTTACATAAATCTCTCAAGGCTTTGATTCAAGGAGAAATCTTCCAAGATTCAAATGTTGAGGAAAAGCATATCAGGTTCATCCTACCGCACGTAGGGTCCAAATTCTTCGAGCAACTTCAAAGTACAAACTCTTCAAGCTTAAAACATATGGGATAATCTATGTCAAGTTCATGGTGAGATATAAGGGTACTTCCTCCAGTCCCTGGAGATTGGGCGAACGTCTTTTTAAAATTCGAATGTTGTAGAAAACCACTGTGAGGCTCGATCAAAAGGAGTTGATTCAAAATGGTTCATCAAAGCCAAAAAATTTCAAGAGTCGTTTGATCAGGGGAATAATTCAAAATAGTGGGGTCATCCACATCATCATCAAACTATTTCCAAGATCATATCCATGAGAATCTCCTCCAAGACCCTACCAACAAATTAGGGAAAGACATGCCACAAAAAGAAAGCTCTTCGCACACTTTCATAATCTCCAATGGATCTTTCTCCTACATCAGCAATTTTCAAAGTTCAAGTCAAGTATCAGGAAATCATGATAGCATAACATCAACCATCATGTGACAAGCGACCTTGTTACATAGTCTAACCTCTACGCTTGATCATCAACGACCCATCACAGAGGCACCATTCAACCAATCAGGAGAGTCATAATCATAAAGCATAAGTCTGCATAAATCATTAACATACATTCATTTAGATATTGCGATCCAAAATCAAGCTATACCTATCATCTCATATGGCTGACGAATTCCGATAGCATGGATATAACAAAAAGGCCAATTCTCATTGGCGTCTTAAAATTTCAATAATGCATATCCAAGTCACCTATTACATGCATTGGTCAATCATTCTACGCATTAACACTTGCATCTACATGCATACATAACATATCATAGGCCGAGATTTAGGACTCCATAAAAATCCAGAGTCAATTTCTAGGGAAGTCACTATTGCAATCTCCAACATCTCCTTAACTATCCCTCTCCGTGAGTCTATCATACAAGCATTCTTCGTACAACCACCCAAGACGTGAGCAGCCTCACACTTTTTCTTATCCGCATTTCATAAAAGACGTGAGCAGCCTCACGCAACCTCATCCACTATTCATTCATAGGAAGCCATGCGAAGCATGAGAAACCACATGCATTCACCATCTGAGTCGTGGGTAGCCTCACACTTTCCAATTAAATGTCTCTAGGTAACCTTACTAATATTTGCAACCTTGCTATCCGTTTCACCTTTCCAAGCCACCAAGTTGATACTATTCAAGCAACCATATGAATATTGGTGCAAATCCCAGTTCCCGTCTGGCACACCTTTTCAAAATCCCAGCCCCTAATTGGCATGGCTTCACATCAAAAATAGACCATGGATGATAGTCTTCCTTAAGCATTGGTTCAACAATTCAAATAATATGGGCATTGCATTTATCAATCATCGCATCATTTTAATTCATAACATTATCATATCAAGCATACATACCATACATCATGTATACATCAAGCATAATCATATCAAACATGCATACATTACATTCAATCATACATGCCCATAGAAAACTGCGGAAAAATCTCAAGGCGTGACTACCAGTTAAGACAAACTCAAATTCAAATCCAAGATCAGCATTATCCATTCACCTTGCTATAGTTGCCTCGGTTGATAACAGACAAAATCATCAAAGGTGCCGCTATCAAAATCTCACTAGGCAGCTTACCTAGGATTCATATCCACAACTACGTTCACATCCCTGCTTATTTCTACAACCACGCCTACACTTACGTCCACCTCTACGCCTACGCCAATACATACGTCTACACCTACACCCACACTTATAACACAAAAGTATACACACTTCTCCACCTACGCATGCTCCTGCAACACAAAATCAATCAAAATCCTTGTTAATACTTGTCACCATGTTCAAATCAATTCAAAGACGCCACGATAATACACATACACTCAGGGTTCCATATCAATATCAGACATTCAACGCACAAAGTTCCATATCAATACAAACATTCAATACACACACACTTAGGGTTCCATCTCAATACCAAACATCATACGCCTATATCACACAACAAACAAACCATCTTACCCTCGACTCAATCATCTAAGGGTCAGTAAACAAAACACTTCTCCTGCGATTCAACCCGTCACCTAAGTCTCCATGCCGTGACGCGTTCAGCCCATCACCCAAGTCTCCATGCAGTGATGAGTTCCTTACAAAGTATTCCATTACCTAAGTTTCCATACAATAATGAACGAAACTCAATACATTGCCTCTAAGCCGCAATGTATTCTCAAAACTCAGTACATTGCCTCTAAGCCGCAATGTATTCTCAAAACTAAGTACATTGCCTCTAAGCTGCAATGTATTCACAAAACTCAGTACATTTCCTTTAAGCCGCAATGTATTCTCAAAACTCAGCACATTGCCTCTAAGCCGCAATGTATTCACAAAACTCAGTACATTGCCTCTAAGCCACAATGTATTATCCAAACTTGGTGCATTGCCTCTAAGCCGCAATGTATTCTCAAAACTCAGTACATTGCCTTTAAGCTGCAATATATTATCAAAGCTCAGTACATTTCCTCATACCGCAATGTATTCGCAAAACACAGTACATTTCCTCTAAGCCATAATGCATTCGCAAGACTCGGTACATTGCCTCTAAGCCGCAATGTATTCTCAAAACTCAGTACATTTCCTTTAAGACTCAATGTACTCTCTTCATTCAACACACTGCCTAAGTCTTTATGCAGCAATGTGTTTCCTTATTCCACAACACAGACCATCGCCTAAGACTTCATGCAGCGATGCTCGAAAACAAATTTAGCTTATCGCCTCAGACTTCACGCAGCGATTTGTGAACCAAACCCATTGCTTCAGACTTCATACAAAAATATGTTTCTTTATTCCGCAACACAGACCATCGCCTCAGACTTCATGCAGCGATGCTCAAAAATACAAAATTTAGCTCATCGCCTCAAACTTCACGCAGCAGTTCGCAAACCTAACCCATTGCCTCAGACTTCATGCAACAATGTGTTTCTTTATTCCAAGCTCCAGACCATCGCCTCTGACTTCATACAGTGATGCTCGAAAACCAAAATCTAGCTTATCGCCTCAGACTTCACGCAGCGATTTGCGAACCTAAGCTCATTACCTAAAAACTTCATACAACAATGTATTTCTTTATTTCGCGACACTGATCATCGCCTCAGACTTCACGCAGCGATGCTCGAAAAACAAAATAATCTAGCCAATCGCCTCAGACGTCATGCAGCGATTCGCGAACATAACCCATGGCGTCAGCCTTCAAGCAGCCATGCATCATCAATTATCGTTGTATTAATCCTCCAAATGGATGAATAAGCTAAAGCAAAACCAAGACATACAAGATTTCTCTCTCAAGCTCAAAATCATCGTCCTTATCTTTATTTAAATCCTGGTAAGTGATACATCATTAGCTTTGCCTATTCTCTTCAAAACTCTTGGCGGTATGCTATATCAGCGTAACCCTATCTAGCCAACTCTTGGGGGTATGCTATATCAGCGTAACCCTATCTAGCCAACTCTTGGGGGTATGCTATATCAACATAACCTTATCTAGCCAACCTTTGGTCATATTTGGGGTCTTCCATTATTTAATAAATCTCTGATTTGAATGAACAAAGACCTATGCATTCTTGTGCCATTCGATCGAACAGTTATTAAATACAGAGAGTTTTCATACCCCAAATTTTCCCTCCTTAGTGCTACCGTCGAATTTATTTTCGAACTTGGGTTTTACATGGTGAAAGATTCCTTTGGTTTAATTACATTAACATTTCGGGGCTTTTAATAAATATTCGCTTTCAAGTCTGTTTAAAAATATAATAATTATTTGTATTTTTAAAAATAGCAAATAATTGTTCACTTTCATATACTTTCAATTGGCTTATTATTTCAATTAAGTAACATAGCATAGTTGGTAAGGGAGAAAGATTTGCAAGCAGAAGGTCATGAGTTCGAATCTCACTTGGTGCACTTTAGATATTTTTGTTATTTATTATTACTAACTTTATTTTCATTTTCAATTATTTCTAACCACAAAAATCTAATTTTTTTATTATTAAATTATTATTTTCGTATTTATTTATTTATTATATTTAAAAATATTATTTTTTATTAAAATGATTATTTTATTTAAAAAAATAGTCAAAATACCTTATAAATTAATCTTTTCAAATCAATCTCAATATTTAGAATAGTCATAAACAAGGCTAGATTCATAATCTTGTTCACCAAATTATGGACCAAATATTCAATCAATTTCCAATCTTCAAAATTATGACAAAAATAGATCAATCTCAACTAGTGCACTTTGGATATTTTTTGTTACTAACTATTTTCTAATTATTTTCAAAATAAAAAAAAATCATATTTTTTTTAATTATTTAAATATTATTTTCGTATTTTTAAATATGGCATTTCAAAAAAATAATTATTTATTTGATTTTATGCACTTTTCATCAAAATTGAGTCCAAAAATCATAATAAATACCAAAAATATTTTCTTTTCGAGATAACTGTTTCTTATTGGTTAATCTGCGCCAGTTTGTGTCATACTCAATTTCTGATTGGTCAACTTGTTGATCAAGAAATATCTGAATTATATTATTCCTTTTTTTGCCTTTTAACCTGATTTTGACAGTCTATAAATAGGGTCATGTTTTCACACTTCGAGGACATCTAGAAATATTCACAATTTCCATTGTATCGACAATTTCCAACACAATCCAAACTTGCTAACTTGCTTTTACAATTCTTTTTGGTTTATTCGAGGGTTGTTGACTATATCAGACAACAGTCTAAGAACAATTTTCCTCTTTCACAATTTTCTACACATTTACAAACGACTTTTTTTGGGTCGATGATTTTATATGAGGCCCCCCAATTTTATTTTTGTCTTTAGCTTTTCTGTTTTTTTTACCACATGATGATTATTGATGGTTTTATTTTCAAAATTATATTATTTACTAACTTTTTCGGAAGCCAATTTCCAGATTGTATACATTTTTACGATCCAGAATTCATCAACAATTTTTCCATCAACCATACACAAATTGTACAACCATATTTCGGTGAAGCTTTCATGCACCAACGCACGAAGTCCCTCTGGCAACCCTCCAATCGCGGCCACCACCATTATAATTATGAAAGAAAAAAGGTGCACAGCCACCATTGGTTAGTGCTTTGAAAACTTGATGATAACCATAGAGATAAAGCCACGTGAAAGGTAATCTCTTCAATTTCTTTCATTTTTTATTTCTATTTTATTTTATTTTTTACACAAACTCTTGTTTAAATTAGGCTATAGATATTGTGTAACAATACCTTCATATTTAATTTACTAATCATGCTATTTAGTTATTTTATTATTCTAAAAAACGACAAAAAATATTAATTTCATTAATTATATAATTTAGTCTATAAAAAATGTCCAAACACAAAAATGGGTGATTTTATTATTAGCTTTAGATTTGTTGGTAAATAATTAATATTGTTATATAATTATTAGGCTAATTAAATTTAATTGGTGTATTATACTCTATTAACTTTTAATTATAAGAATTCAAAAAATCAAACTCTTTAATTAAAATTCTATTTAATACCCCATCTGCATTTTGGGCCCAGTTCAATATCTGAACTAGGGCTCTTCATTTTAACACCTCCAGATTAAGTTTTGCACCCCTTAACCTTAATTAATTAATTAATTATAATTCTTCTAATTTTCTTTTTTTATCATGTATCTCATTTTTAGACATTTTGCATTAAATATAATTTTTGCGCATTAATATATAATTATTGGATATTTTTAATATTTGATATATTTTTAATAATTATGAAAGACAATTATTTATTAGCTTAAATATTTTTCTAAAACACTAACTCTATTTTTCTGAATTGCATTAAATATTTTTCTCATCCAAACATATTTTTCTCATATCGCATCATACATCCTAAAATAGCAAATCAATCAAACACTAACAATTTTTCCACTAACATATCAAAATCCAAGATATTTTCCTAAAAAGAATTAAGGAGAATTTCTTTTAAAATTAACTGTGAAATGTGTCTACGATCACTCTTTTACAAAACCCAGACAAGGTTCAAAGATAAATTCGAAAGAAATTCTATGCAATCCTATAAAAAAACACCAACCAAACACTACGAACTACAAATTGGGACTCTGATTCCTCATAAGAGGATACGTAGGCATACGATCAAAAATCATATCGATTTCCCCTATGAAAATATTTAAACCCTTTCCCCTATAAAAATATTTAAACCCTTTCCCCCATAAAAAATTTAAACCCTTCCCCTAATAAAATTTAAATCATGTTTCCCCAACTCAAACCTAAAACCTAGTATCCTTGTGAACAAGGTAAATGAAATGTGTCTAACACCTTCCTTTCGTCTAAAGAAGTCTGAAACCTAGAATCTTTGTCTGCGAATTAGGGTTTTTTGTTAGATTCCCTTCCCTAGGATAAAAACTAATAGTGGCGGCTCTAATTAAAAAATCAGTTGCAACACAAACCACCCTACAAATCCTTGTACTTCACATTGAAACCATGTTTTTCAACTTTTCTTCAAAATCAAGTAACCAAGCCATAACATGTGATCTTAAATTCTGAGTTATTTCAAGTCTCAAAACCTTTTATATATAAGTAAATACACTATTTGCAAGCTAAGACAGAGATGCTTAAGCCCTCAAACCCTCTCAAAGTCAGGATTGCATAAACAACATCCATTGTTGCACTTTCTGGCCAGAAATCCCAAACATCTAATCCACTCATGCGTTTCTTGGCCTTTCACTTCCAAAAGTTTCTAAACATTATCTACAAAATCCCACACCCTGTTACACTACTGTAACATCTCCATCACCTTCCTCCATAACCAAAAAACAGATCTTGCATCTTGACTTCTCTAGCACGACTCAAGCACTCCAAGCATCAAGTAAGGGCTGCATTAGTTTTATGGGAACTTGAGGAAGCTAACCTGATCATCACCATCACTTGAAACAAGCTCAAACTCATTTCAAGATTTCCAGTTCTTTAGGTATTTTTTTGAACTTTCATCTCTTCATTTAGGCATTGTTAGGCTTTCATTTTCAAAGACAAAATGTAGATATCATTGCCCTAAAGTTGTACATACCCATAATTTTCATTTATATTGCCTGAGCTTAGAGAATTTTAAGTTTGAATCTCTGAAAAAAGTTAGGTCAGGATTTGGTACTTTTAGAAATACATGCTCATCTTTGATTGTTAGTCCAAATTGTTTACATTTCTGAAATCCTGGTAAAATTTCTAACAATTTTGTTGATGGAAGTTTGGAGAATGAATGAGAAATGAATGAGATACAAGGACCCTGGCTCGAGGTTGAAGATGAAGTTCATTTCTAGGAATGGATTTGTAGTATATATTTATGGTTTTGTTTAAGTTAACAAATGTATAGCCATCCAAGTGGTAAGGCAGCGCGCGTTTATGGTCAAGGGCATGGGTTCAAGCCCTAGCACTATCATTTTTCTTCTTTTCTCAACATTTTCTCTCTTTTTTTGCTCCAAACATGCACGCCTGGGCCTCTTTTGATGGGCTTATTTTTCTTTTACTTATTCTGACCCCATGTTTCCTTTTGACAACGCAGCCCATTTCATTTTATTTTATTTTGTTTATTATGTTTACAAAAATACTAATGGGCCAGACAAAAAAACATCAAATATGTTTTACTTTAAATACTATACCCTAAACTGTATTACACCCCCTAACCTCATTTTTATATTTTTATTTTATTTTCATTTCTTTATTTTTATTATCATTAATATTAATATTAATATTATTATTATTAATAAAAAAGACAAATATTTTATTTATTATACTATATACTTATTTTATTTTTCAATACAAAAAGACAAAACATTTTTCTTATAAAAACTTAATTTCTTTTTCTTAATAAATTAATAATTAGATTTAGGTTTAGTTATTTTCTTTTTAATTAAAATTAACTTAGAATTTAGGTTTTGTTTTAATTAATAATTTCCATACTATTTTGATTAAACTTAAAACCTTTTCTAAAAAACCCTAAAAATGCTTTCTTGATTAATTTTATTTCTTTTAAACTAGTGTTTAATTTTACTTATTTTAATTAATTATTTTCTTTTAGATAATTAGGTTAAAACCATTTTCCTTAACAAAATCTAAACAAAAATCCATTTCTTTTCCATTTATATCCTTTAACATTATTTTCCTTTCAATTCTTGTACATTATTCAAGTTTCAATATGGTTGTGATAGATAATTAGGTTTAATTTCTTTTAATCCCCATTTGTAAATTTGTATACCCCATCCCCAAATGATGTAATAGTGTAGTAAATTTACTTTCCACAATTTATCGCGTTCATATCAATGCTAGTAAAATAGGATTTATATGGAAAGATAAAATCAATGCTTAGAGAACCCTAATTCAAGATAAACCAAGCATGAAAAAATAAACACTTGCACACTTACACCTCTAGGGTTAACTCCACTTGTTGCCTAAAAAATGGTCATGTTATGCATGTGAGATGTCTTAGAAAAAACAATGAAAAATAGAAGATCATAGTCCCTCGATGACGCTTCGAATGTTACCTTACAAATGATCTTAGTCCCTCAAGAGAAATGCTAAGATATCTCACAACATTGTTATCATGACTATATGATGACCCACGCCCGTCCCTTTTATATCCAAAGATAAGGCTTCTTACCAATCAATGGTAAGATAGCAATATCAAAGGAAATGAGAGAAATGAACAAAAGACTTTTGAGTAGGTAGAAACGTTCTTAGTTGCTTTCTCACTTTCAAAACAAACACACACCAAACACTCTCAAAACATGAAATATTTTCAAAAGTCCAACACTTTGTATACGTTCTTACAAAATGAGAACCATTGTAAAGTTTTTCTAAATGAAGGCGCCTTTTCAAAAATACTTTCATAAACCACCACAAAAACACATTTTCAAACAAAGCAAGTAATCTAGCAAGCAACTAAGATCCCATAGATAACTATGGATGAAAAGGGTGCTAACACCTTCCCTTTTCATAATCTACCCCCTAAACTCAAGAAAATAATCTCAAAGGTCTTTCCTGTTCTTTTCACCCTTTCTTTCATTGGATAAAAGGAAAGTCGGTGGTGAAACTTGCTAACCGCAATAATTGCGATCAAATGCAAAACATCCCAAGTCATTTCTCCCACCGTATCACACTTCTCTATAAAGGGTTATTAATAAATCACTTCAAAAGTTTCAAGCAAATTTTGTGTGAAAGATCACTAGTGATTGAGAAAAATTACAAGTCCTCTAGATAGGCCATCAAATTCCCTTATATGACTTCAAAGGGTCATAACTTGGTCAATTTTTATCTCCTTGGGCCCATTATTTTTCCATAATGATCCTAATAGTGTTAACTTCAACACTTATTTTATGTGCAAAACTTAAAAATGGTTAGAAGACGCCTTAAGAGCTCAAAGAATTATAGGTCACCTTATGGATTTTCATCAAATTCAAAGGATCAAAACTTGTCCAATATTTGGAAATTTTGAGTGATACAAGTATCACAATATTTTTTAAAGAGTCCACTTCAATCTAGCATCATTGATCAAAGCAAAATTTTGGAATAAGACCTTGTTTGGAATCAAAACATTATAGGTCATTTTTTAAAGAAAAACTTAGAATTTTTCTAAGTATAAAAGTCATCACATTTTTTCTGATTTTGACTAAGCACAACTTCTAGCTCAAGAATCCAAATGATATCTTTCCTGGCACATTATAAAGAATGTTACCTCATCTTTCCAATGCATCAAGAATCAGGGCATAAGGTTCCCTAAATCGTGCACACCATGAGTTCAAAGTCAGCTACTTGAAATTGAATTTTCCTTCCAAGTCAGAATTTGAAATCTATAATCCAGCTTCTAAACACCAAATTAGCAAGCATTTTTAATTTAAACATGTTTAACAAAGTTCCCAAAGTTGAATTATGGATCAAAACGCAAGATTTAGCTGAGTTTTGAGCAAATTCAAGTCACACTTTTCTAACTTTTGGGCTTCACTCATTTTCCCTCCAAACCTCTCTATTGCTTCCAATTCTTTTCACCATTCACTCTCCTATAAATAGAGGGACATATTTCATTCATTTCCTTAAGCTTGGGTAGCCAAAATCACCCTGCCAAACTCTCTGCATAATCCACTTTTCTGAGTTTTTGAATTCATCTTTTCTCCACTTTTTAATCAAATTTCTTTGTTGATTCTTTATCCTTGAACTTCACTGAAGCTAACAAAAGAAGAACCAAGCTTTGAAGTGTCCTAAATCGTGCTAGCCAAGTCTAGTTTCAGAGCAATTTTCTACTGCTTCATTCAAGTAGAATTCTCAACCAAATTGAACCAAATAAATCCTTATTCTATTCTACACATCCATCTAATTCTCACACTTCTTACAGTTTTCACTTTCATTGAGAATTGAGAGAGATATTTGAAATTTTCGTGCTCGCTATTTTTTCTGGTTTTTTCCAAATCTAGCATTGCTCATCTTATATAAATTTGGCGGGAGGGTACCACTAGAATCATCTTGAAGAGACAAATCTAATGATACCAGTCTGGTTCTCTAATTTTATAGTTTGTGAAACTCCAATTTAGGGCGTCTAGAGGTTAAAGACGACCAACATGTCGTGCTTCAGCCAATGATAGCACGACGTGTGATTTTTGGAATCTTATCCAGTGCACTTGTGTTACTATACACGTGTTTTAAGGACCATTGGATCTGATTACTTTCATTAGTTAGTATCCATCCAACGCGCCTGATTTTAAGTTACTTTTAATTATTAAAAAATGATTTGGTGTGATTTCCAAAGATGACCATATTATGCACAGCGTGTCAGATCCCTTGGATCTTCTTACTAACATGATTTGACATTAATCTAATAGTCCACATTTTTTTGGCTTTATTTATATTTTCAGATTTTTTTATATTTAATTGTTTTGAACTTCAAGAAATCATAGAAAATTGATTTCTGACTCAAAAGTTATGAAAAAATTCACAAAAATAATTTTAATTATTCCCTTTCTGATTTTTATTTTTTTTCATAATTTTATTTTTAGATTTGATATTTTTTATGATTTTTTTCTTTTTATTTTGACTTGTTTTTAATTGTTTAAAAATAGTTTTTGGTATTTTTAAATTCTGGAAAAAAATCATCAAAAGTCATTTTCTTTTTTTCTAACTTCCTGAAATTTTTCTAGAATTTTATTCTGATTTTTACTATTTTTACTCATTTTTCACTTACTTTAGTGATTATATAATTTAAAAAATACTTTTCTGTTTTAAAAAATTACTAAATTTTTTGTAAAAATACTTGATCATCTCTGACTTTTCTATGTTTTCTTTTAATTTGTATTTGATATTTTGAATAGTTTGTTATTTTGCCTATGTTTTCTTTTATTTTTTATTTTGCTTTTTAAATGCAAATTTATTTTTGAGTCTATTCAGGCTGAGCTTGAACAATGTGATTTTTGATCATGAGCTTTATTAACATCATTGGATCTTGGGTGTTGAGTTTAAGTCCACCAAAATGGATGAATAATTTTAATGATAGTTTGATTAAAATCTTGGGTTCAAATATTTACCCTCTGTCTTCATCTTATCCCTTTCTTACTTGTGCTACATGTTGTTAGAGGATGATCTACATATCATTTCTCCAAACGTATGGTACATAGATTGCTATTGACCGGTCTCAAAAAAGGTGTGACTTTTATATAAGTCCACTTATGATTGCTTAACATAGCGTTAAATTTTGTCCCGATTCGAGAAATGATCATTTGTGGCTCAAACTTATATTTGTAAGTCCAAGTATGTTAATTTGAAAACTTTGATCCAATGACTTCGGGTTTCATTATTAGGAGGCTTTGGTCTTATCAATCCTCTAATGAACCATAAAATTTTTTGGTCTAAGTGAATCATTTAAACATCGTTGATCATTTGTTGTTTCCTCGAGAACTTAAAATGAATGATATACTTGGCAAAAAGAAAATGAAACTTGTTGTTGAGAAGATTTGATTTTATCAATCTTTTAATGAGTTTTTAAATTCATGTTTCAAGATGGTCATTCAACTAACCTCTAATTCCTAACTCATTAAAAATTGACTTTTATCATGTATTTTTACTTTATGCCCATTATCTTATGTCTTTATTTTTATGCACTGTTTACTTTAACATTTACATTTCTTGTTATTTTCATCTTTACTCACTTGAGCATTTATCATTATGTCTTTTTTTTTTGCTCACTTGAGCTTTTCATTTTATTTTGGAAGATACTTAATAAACAACTTAAACAATAAAAAGCTTAATGTTACTTAGACTATTTATTTACTATCCCTGGCATAATGGAGTGGTGAACCTCTCAGACTTAGGATTATAAGCATTTGCTACCCTTGGGACCTAGTGACTCTTAATTTTATTTTGTGTGGAGTTCTTGGGGTGTACCCCAAGACATTGGGTTGATTTTCTTTGTGTGCAGGTTATTCGGATTATATGATTTGTCTGTGATTGAGAATTTTTCTGTATACAGCTGTTACTCTATCGAATTTTTGTGAATACTTAATGCATGTGAAGCTTGGTATTCTTAAGAGTTTTAGTATCCTTGCTTGCTTGCTTTTAATCCAAATAATGGGAATTCTACATTGACTTCATATGTCAAGAGTTGGCTTCTTGTTGGTTAGACAGTTCTTTTCCCTAGCTTTTACATTACGCTTTAGGACGGTCCCTTAATCTCCTCCCATATTCTTTAATTTCAAAAATCTTCTCCCTCATTTTTTAAACTATTATTGTTTTCTAAACTTGAACTGCTTTCACAATAAACTTGAACTTAGGTCCATGCATTTTCAAAAATATTTTCTTAAATAAAATTTAATCAACTTAATCATACTTTGACATTTTTTGTGAGAAGACTAAAAGTCAATCAACCTCATTCAAACCATTTTTTCACTTTGGCTTTTTTAATTTAAAATTTCACAAAAGTTTAGACTCTTGTAGATCCTTGTAGTGATGCAACATACTATACTTCTACGATATGTACTGAAGTGTGATATTTTCCACTTGGGTGTTGAGCGAGGCTTTGTTGATTTTTAAAATCCAAGAGATATATCCTCCACTTTGAGATGACACAAATTCTCCTTTCTCATAATCATGAGTAGTAAGTATGTTCTTCCATTTGGATATGACGATGATGTCTCATCTCTTAAAATTAACCAACACACTCGTGTTTTAAATTTTTTAAAGGTGAACTACGAGTACCCTGATCCCCTATTGCACGGAAGGTGGTACGTAGGAACTAACGGTTCGCAACTGCGGCAGGTTAAAAAATTGTAAAGAATACTTCTTGTCTCATCCCCACAATCTACTTTTGTATACAACATTTATAGCCAAAATACACAAATTTTCAAAGAGGTTCCTGCGGAGTACCGTAGATGTTTAGGGTGCTAATACCTTCCATTTGCATAACCAACCCCTGTAATTAGATTCTCTCCCCCTCTCTTTTTTGGGTTATTCGCTCTTTTCCCATTACTCTGGAAACAATAAAGCATGGTGGCAATATTTATTTGATTTGTGCGAGTTAAGTCAATCCAATAGCTTAGTCTCAACATTTCTATCACTATAGAAAAATGGCGACTTCATTGGGGAAAAACCTACCAAATGTTGGTCCATCTCTAAGTGGGTTGAGCCTATTTTTGCTTATTTGTGTATGTGTTGTTATTGGTTGTATATATGTTTTTCTGGATTTTTCTGGTTTTCAGGGTGCTTGGTGATTTCTCATAAGTCCTCTACCCAGACTTGGGAAAAATTAAGATAGGACAAGTGGTATAGTCATGTTAACTTTGAGGGACTAATCCCAAAAAATTAGACATGAGATCCCCCACTCACTGGAGGCCCCTTTGATTGTAGTGTTGTTTACCGAGTAATCGGGAAGACGTGTTGCTTTCAACCTGAGAGCCTGCTGAAACTGAGGACTGCAGAACCCTTAACCCATATTGGCCTTTTAGGTGTATTGCAGAAACTATGACGGAGTAATTCGGAAGTGGTTGTCACGCGATACTACACTCAGACGAGTTTTTCCTGAGAATATTATTAATTACCGAGTTAATCGGGATGTTGATAATATCCGAAGGAAGGATGTAGACTCTAGGAACCTTTTAGAACCTTGATCGACATTTGATAAACTATTAGTCCATACCTTGTGGGTAGTACCTTTGACCTCATGCTCGTGACGTCAAACCTATAACCCCACATGTTTGTGATCTTGTGTGTGATTGTTGTATCATGCACTCATGTATCCATAAGCATCCTTAAAAAAATTGTTTCAAGGGACTTAAAGTTTACTTTTTGCAAATATCTCAGGTACTTTTTGACCATGGATTATGGATAAAGAAAGACTTGGAAGTACAGTTTCAAGAATCCTAAGATAGATGAATTGATGAGTTTGATTCCCGAGATCGAGAGCTCTATATATTTTCAGAGAAGTACGGATCCATTGTGTCTCTTATGAAGCTCAAGATAAAGGAGAGTATTCTTTCTACTTTGGTCCAGTTCTATGATCTGTTGTATCAGTTGTTTTACGGTGGCAGAACCAACTATTATACTGGTTTGCATTTTGTATTCGCAAATGTTACGGTAAGCAAGAGTCTCCACCAACTTTTCTTTTATCCAAATTAAGGAAAGGGTGAAAAGAAAAAAAAAACATTTTTTTAGATTTTCTTAGTAAGGGGTAGATTATGGAAAGGGAAGGTGTTAACACCCTTTCCATTCGTAGTTATCTACGGGCTCTTAGAGGTTTTCTCATTTTGAAATACCTTTGTGATTTCCGTGTTTGAAAATGTTTTGAAATGCCTTAGTATGGCGATTTGCTTTGCGTTTAACTCTTGTATCAGTCCTCAAGAGTGTTAACAAAGCAAATGTTTTTAAAATTTGTTTTTTTGAAAAGTAGTATTTATGTAAGTGCAAAATGTTTTTTTGAGCAAAATTTTAACAGCTATATACTTTTATACTTGAGAAAGGTTTGTTATTTTCCTCCTATCCTTTAGATAGTGCTATCATACTATTAGTGAGTAGGTAGCCCCATCGTTTGATGTTTGAGGGACAATCGAAGGGACGTTTACAGTCATAAAGGCAACATGTAGAGACACTTTAGCAATTTTGTTTAGGGACTAGATCATTTACCGAAAGGCAACTGTAGGGTCATCGAGGGAATATGATCTTTTTGATTTACGGGTCTTTGCTTAAAGTGTCCCCGTTTCGAGGGACATGACTGTTTTTCCGAATGCAACCGAAGCGGGGATACCCTGGAGGTGCATATGTGTTAAATTCGGTTATTTATCTTGCATTATTAAGTTTTCTAACGTGTTAATTTTCAGTCTTCTTATGCACACCTAGTTACTAATAGTTAATATTTACAAAGTTTAAAGTATTGAAAATAAAAGCAGAAACGTAAAACCTACGCTATTACAATGCTTTGGGACATACATAAAAAAGTGCAAGAAAATAAAATGCAGAATTTTAAATCTAAACTATTACATCCCATAATCAGTTAAATTATTTATATAAAATGCGAGAATAAAATTAACGTGCGCGAAATAAATATTATGACTAAAAAACCTAAGGAAAATTTGAAGTAAACAAGAAAAATATTTTTTTTTTTGTTTAAAAGAAAAAAATTAAATTAGTTTGCCTAAAGTCTATTTAGAAAATAAACCAAACTTTTTGTGGTTTTTTATATTTATGAAAAGAAATATTAAAATTAAAGTAAATCCTAAATTCTAGTTTACTTTTAATTTTGAAAGAAAGGGTTAAAGTTAATTAATTAATTAATTTTAGAAACTAATTATTTAATAAAAAAACTAAATCCTAATTTTTTGTGATTTTTTACTGATTTTATGATTAAATTAATAAAATAAATGAATTTAATAAACTAATTAAACAAAAATGAAATAATAAAATTAAATGAAAGAAAAAAAAAGTGGGCCTGGTGTTGATCAGCAATTAGGGGGTGCTGATGATCTGGAAAATGTTAGGCCCAGAAGATGGAAAGCCTAGAGTCAGTGTGAGATTCAGCGCTGCTGACCTCCAAAGGAAGCACCATGGATTTGCATATTGAAGTGCTTAGATTTGTATCAACTATGATCTGAAGGGGATAATATGATGGTGTATGATGAACGCCTGGCCATTGTACATATCAGATCTGCATATAATATGTTAGAAAGAAAATTAAAATGCCTGACCAGGGATTCGAATCCCAGGTGTAACACCCTCTAAAACCCCGCATAAAATTTTGCAAATAATTAAAATCATATTTTCAGAGTACATGTATTAACGAGGATGTCACAATTTTCTTTTAATAAAAACAAGTTCCTGTCATGCATAACATAGAAGCAACTCATACATGTTTACACAGCGGAATAGTATATTTAATAAAACCAAAGTTATAATATTTTCAATCATCAGGGATTAACACCTGGAATATATCAACATCATATTATAACCAAATACTAAGGAAATAAACGAGTCTGACTAAGCAGCTCGACAAACAAACGTTCCCGGAGTTACAACTATCAGAGCATGACCCGGACAATACTTAAACTGAAATAAACTAGAAACAGCGAGTCTTCGCCAATCATCTGAGCGAAACTCCTCAATCTGAAATGTTCAACAGTAAGGGTGAGCATCTCAATTATACACTTGATTATACGTTCATAACAATCAATTCAGAAAAATCATAAGCATCACCCAACAGTTAGCATGTTTCATAGTTTACGAAAACCTTTACAATTCATATATTCATAATATATCACTTTTCATACTTATAATTAACATCTAACATCATTAACAATTTAGCAACAATATATGCATACAGTCAATTAAATACAACATTGGAAAGTCATCCATTCATGTTATATTCAATATAATGCAACACACCCATGCATGTGGTACCATTTTACCGCCCCATTAAATCTCGGGTCGCGGATAACTCACCGTTCCATTATATCGCGGACACGGCTACCACCTCAACGTTCCATTAAATCGCGGACACGTATATTGGCCACCATGTTAATTCCACACAATGGGAATTAACAAATGCAACATGATATGTAAAGTATGTAACACTCAGCATACTATTAACATTAATCAACATATCATGCAACATCAACAACATCAATCATAACAGGATATGGATAGCATGTAATCACTCAGCATACTATTAAACATCAATCATATCAAGTTATATCATAATTCATGCTTGATAACCTTATCTAAAAGCATGACAATAAAATCCATATAGTGTTGGTATCATAACATACAATCGTTATTCGATACAAGTATCAATCAACACTAGGAAATCCATAAACAGCATATGCAAAACATATCAAACATTGCACATCAAAACAGGATCCATCCGTACATAACAGCATGCACAGAAAACAAGATTCAGAAAACAACACAGGAGCATCAACACGGGTGCCCGTGTGAATCAACAATGCTCGTGTTGAAATGTGCCCAGAAAACACATTTTTTAGCAATACAGTGAATCAACACGGGTGCCCGTGTGAATCAACACGGCTCGTGTTGATGAGCGCGAGCCAGATTTTTCATGTACCTGCAGCAGCTCAGAACAACAGCCAAATACGAAAAATACCGGCCAAAATGCACATTTCGGTACATGACAACATCGATTTTGTATAACTCAAAACAACACATCAATTTCATAATTACCAACAATTATCATAGTAACCTTAAAAGTGATTATTCGTCCTTATGGGGAAATCTGATAACATTGAGGTTATCCCTAGAACACCTAAGGTAAACTCACGATCATACGATTTCGATCTAAATCCACAATGGGGATTAATTTCTTAATCGATTCACAACCTTTAGGGAACCTAATCTCTTCTAACAAAATTCGACCCTAAAGTTATCAATCATTAAGAACATCAGGGAAAATGGGGTTATCCTACGATTACCCAACCAATTGCATCTAAACCCATAAGCAAATATAAATTGAGTAGTAGCCCCCCTTACCTTAACAAATTGCAGCTTCGAACTCTTGAGTGATTGTTCGTCGTTCTTCAGAGCTCCAATCCCAAATATGTCCAAACGCTTCACTAAAATACATAACAACCAAATTCACTTATAAACATAAACACTTTCTCCAATAATCACTTATTAAAATAAGCTCTTAAAGCTACTTAATTCCTCATAATCATATAGAAAATTTCACTAGCTTTCCAACGCATCAAACGGCGCCTAAATCGGAGTTACGGTTCAAAAGTTATGGCCGAAATGATATTTGGGAAAACCTACCCGAGCACCAACACAGAAGATCAACACGGGTGCCCGTGTGCATCAACACGGCCCGTGTTGATGACTCTGCAACATCATATTTCACGTTTTTATGCTTCCCAAAATCACCCCAACTCATTCCTAATCATCCACAAACATCCTAAAACCATCAAAATCGAATTCCTACCATATATCAATGATCTAAGGCATACAATAGGATCAATACCACATCAAAACACCAATCAATTCCATTCATGTTTCATCATCACAACAACCATGGCATCAAGAATCCATCATCCCTACAAATCCCTAACTCATATAGAATATATATCACAACTTATTCATAGTAAAAGAATGACCAA
This sequence comes from Vicia faba, assembly GCA_948472305.1. Classification (NCBI taxonomy): domain Eukaryota; kingdom Viridiplantae; phylum Streptophyta; class Magnoliopsida; order Fabales; family Fabaceae; genus Vicia; species Vicia faba. Next base: position 50,623,131 of record OX451738.1, on the reverse strand, counting down.
CCCCTTACCTTGGATAATCTGCAGCTCCTGCAACTTCCTCGATCAATCTTCTCATTCTTCTCCTTTCTCTTCTTTACACGTTCTCTGAGTTCCAAAATCCCAAAATCTCAGTTTTACGTGGAAGTGAGCAAAAGTGACATATAAGTCCCAAATAACATTTTACTTCACTTGCACCCCCTCTTTTACCAATAACATCATAAGCCCAATAACCTTCAATCCTTATTTTTTTCTACAATTATTTATAAAATAAATAATAATCCTTTTATTTTATATTAACCCAAATAAAATAATTTTATTGGTTTCAAATAAAATCACTCTTATTAAGATAATTCCAAATAAATAGAACTTGGGTGTTACAACTCTCCCCCACTAAGGATATTTTCGTCCTCGAAAATCCAATCGACACAACCACTCTCAACACCAATTCTGGACATACCAAACACTCAACGTATTATCAACCAAAAACGGTTGCACTCAGGCACACAACGTCGTCTTTTCGTCTTAACAATATTACATGATCAACTTAGCGACCATATCGACGCCAAAACATACACAACTAATCATAACGATATACCCGATATTAGCTCATCGACACCCTCAACACCATCTTGATACATCGCTTATGAAGTAATAACATCCGCAAACTACTTATACTTGAACATACAAGCATCATATTATCATCTTGACAACATTCTTAATACAAACTCACGCGCCAATTCATTCCTTAATATACGAATTCCAATTATCAACCAAATACTTACAACTTGATTACTCTCGTCATATCACTCTTATAGTGACATCCACATAACCGACCAAATCACCTTTTAACACAATCTGAAATATTACCATTCCTTTCAGTAATCGACACTGACATCACAACAACGAAAACAAAATTCTCATAACATCTGCTTATGGGTCTTAATCCAAAAATTATATACAACTCTCCATAAACCAACAACCACATTAATATCCTTATTAAATCAACTAACATTTATAATAAACCAACATATTCTGGCACATCACGCTTCAGATGCGCAACTCTGATTACTTATAAAGTATCAACTCTACCAAGTTTACTCAAATTGCCACTCTTGGATGAAACATTCATATACTTCCATGAATTCCCAATTGTCATAAAACATAACTACGACTTTATCATCCTTTTAGTAACATAATCCTCAAAAATCGTCTTAAAAACATAACCACATTACAACCACATACAGTACATGGATCCAATTAATTCCAACAAGATGACTCATCTTCTTCCAACCAAACTCGCACTTTAATAAACAAACTTATAATTTCACTTCTTTTAAATAGCAACAAGAAACAAAAATAACAACATATTCTTCAGAATGTACTATACTAGTCGACACAACACGTCTATCCATCAACTATGATTCCGTCTACTATCAACAATAGATTAAGGGTGATCAGTTCCTCAATTTACCAATAGATAGATGAAAAACATAACGGAGCATAAACCATCGTTACCATCCACCTCTGACACTTTCGCATCCTTCCATGCAGAACAACATGTCTCTCAACTCATTTCCAAACAACATTTTACGATTGAACTCGTCTCAACAACTGCAATAACAACCACCCATGTCCAAAAAGTTTATAATTCCTCAACCGACATTCAAAGTCTCTTCCTATGAGAATACTTCTACCACACTTGGAAACATTTTCATATAAAAGAAATATACTCTTATCTCCTTGCAGGTTCAAACAGAACATCAATCCAACAATCCAAACACAAGATACGGATCCCAAAGTTATCCGAAAATACGAACACTAACGTCATACAACAACCTACTACAACACATCTTACGACAACATCGTAATAAAATTTCTTTATCCATACTTCACATCCTTCTTCACTCTTTCAATTTTTCAACAAGAAACACCCAACGTCCAACACAATTATTTCCTTCGATACATGCCTCCCAAGCATAAAATTATATTCTATAATGAAGGTAATTACTTGTAGATTCTATAACTTCATGAATCGCTCAAATCCGAGTTACGAGTAAAAAGTTATCATCTTTGCAATGGGACTGGTTCATAATTCCCGCATGCAGAATTTTCCAAAATTCAGCATCAGACCCAAATATTAAAATGCATTTTTCTCCTTCTTCACGAACTTTCCGAAGACAAATCTTATACGCAAACTATATGGAATTTCGTAAGCTTTCCAAAAAGTCAATAACCGCTTTGATCGGAATCACGAGTAAAAAGTTATACCACTTTTACTAACAGCTGCTCCAAAATTACAAAAATCTGAATTTGAGATTGATGAACATAAGTTCCATCTTTCTCTCTTTCTTCCAAAATTCACCCACATCCTTTCTTTTTATCCAACTACGAAAATCATCCGATATTAATCCAACTATACTAAAGACATACAATCCGACGAGTTAATCCCTTCAACTTATCATTTTCTTTGGAATAGACTTTATTCTCAATTGTCTTAAATTCACCGTCTAAAAACCTACCCACATTTTCAACTTGACCGATACAGATTCATGAGTCCATACTCTCGCCGGTTCGCAACAACAGCGACTCAATGACCTTTTCACTCTTCCAATCAACGTCGCCTTCAACAACTTCATGATACTTGATGAAATAGTGTAAATTACAACCATCCAGAATAACTCGCACACCAAGTTTTCAACACAATTCTTCGGACATAACAACATACATTGACTTTAGTGGCATGCTACCATAGGAGATTAGTCCAATTACTACACTAATAGTATCCAAAATATTCCTCAAGGTAATCAACTAAGGTTCAGTTCCACTTTCCGACCATTAGAGATCAAAACATAATTTAGCCATTTTCCACAAAACCACACAGTACGCGCCGTGAAGGCCAGCGCGCACTGCGAGGACAGCAAAAATATGCAGTTTGCGCCGCGACCACTAGTTGGCGTCGCGAACTGTACGAGACAGAAAGGGATTTTTGCATGACGGAATCTCTTCAACGCAGTTTAATCCAATTTCCCATACGAGTTCACTAGCATACCAAAATTCTTGAATCTATATCACCTTCACATTCAGGAAGCATCCAAACTTCAACAACATTTGCATTGTCGCCGTCAGCAACATTCTGAACCGGCATATCACAACTGAAGCGCATCCGAGAAGAAAAGCTTCTCCCCCACTTATCTTCAAGTCAACTCCTGCAACAAACAGTTAGAAAGCAAAAAGTACCGACAGTGTTTCACACACTTGTCGCGCACTAAGGGATAAACAACATATCGACAATATTCAACTATCACGCTACACAACTGACTCAACAACATTGGCCGAACGAACCAACCTGCTCTGATACCACTATTGTAACACCCTCTAAAACCCCGCATAAAATTTTGCAAATAATTAAAATCATATTTTCAGAGTACATGTATTAACGAGGATGTCACAATTTTCTTTTAATAAAAACAAGTTCCTGTCATGCATAACATAGAAGCAACTCATACATGTTTACACAGCGGAATAGTATATTTAATAAAACCAAAGTTATAATATTTTCAATCATCAGGGATTAACACCTGGAATATATCAACATCATATTATAACCAACTACTAAGGAAATAAACGAGTCTGACTAAGCAGCTCGACAAACAAACGTTCCCGGAGTTACAACTATCAGAGCATGACCCGGACAATACTTAAACCGAAATAAACTAGAAACAGCGAGTCTTCGCCAATCATCTGAGCGAAACTCCTCAATCTGAAATGTTCAACAGTAAGGGTGAGCATCTCAATTATACACTTGATTATACGTTCATAACAATCAATTCAGAAAAATCATAAGCATCACCCAACAGTTAGCATGTTTCATAGTTTACGAAAACCTTTACAATTCATATATTCATAATATATCACTTTTCATACTTATAATTAACATCTAACATCATTAACAATTTAGCAACAATATATGCATACAGTCAATTAAATACAACATTGGAAAGTCATCCATTCATGTTATATTCAATATAATGCAACACACCCATGCATGTGGTACCATTTTATCGCCCCATTAAATCTCGGGTCGCGGATAACTCACCGTTCCATTATATCGCGGACACGGCTACCACCTCAACGTTCCATTAAATCGCGGACACGTATATTGGCCACCATGTTAATTCCACACAATGGGAATTAACAAATGCAACATGATATGTAAAGTATGTAACACTCAGCATACTATTAACATTAATCAACATATCATGCAACATCAATAACATCAATCATAACAGGATATGGATAGCATGTAATCACTCAGCATACTATTAAACATCAATCATATCAAGTTATATCATAATTCATGCTTGATAACATTATCTAAAAGCATGACAATAAAATCCATATAGTGTTGGTATCATAACATACAATCGTTATTCGATACAAGTATCAATCAACACTAGGAAATCCATAAACAACATATGCAAAACATATCAAACACTGCACATTAAAACAGGATCCATCCGTACATAACAGCATGCACAGAAAACAAGATTCAGAAAACAACACAGGAGCATCAACACGGGTGCCCGTGTGAATCAACAATGCCCGTGTTGAAATGTGCCCAGAAAACACATTTTTTAGCAATACAGTGAATCAACACGGGTGCCCGTGTGAATCAACACGGCCCGTGTTGATGAGCGCGAGCCAGATTTTTCATGTACCTGCAGCAGCTCAGAACAGCAGCCAAATACGAAAAATACCGGCCAAAACGCACATTTCAGTACATGACAACATCGATTTTGTATAACTCAAAACAACACATCAATTTCATAATTACCAACAATTATCATAGTAACCTTAAAAGTGATTATTCGTCCTTATGGGGAAATCTGATAACATTGAGGTTATCCCTAGAACACCTAAGGTAAACTCACGATCATACGATTTCGATCTAAATCCACAATGGGGATTAATTTCTTAATCGATTCACAACCTTTAGGGAACCTAATCTCTTCTAACAAAATTCGACCCTAAAGTTATCAATCATTAAGAACATCAGGGAAAATGGGGTTATCCTACGATTACCCAACCAATTGCATCTAAACCCATAAGCAAATATAAATTGAGTAGTAGCCCCCCTTACCTTAACAAATTGCAGCTTCGAACTCTTGAGTGATTGTTTGTCGTTCTTCAGAGCTCCAATCCCAAATATCTCCAAACGCTTCACTAAAATACATAACAACCAAATTCACTTATAAACATAAACACTTTCTCCAATAATCACTTATTAAAATAAGCTCTTAAAGCTACTTAATTCCTCATAATCATATAGAAAATTTCACTAGCTTTCCAACGCATCAAACGGCGCCTAAATCGGAGTTACGGTTCAAAAGTTATGGCCGAAATGATATTTGGGAAAACCTACCCGAGCACCAACACAGAAGATCAACACGGGTGCCCGTGTGCATCAACACGGCCCGTGTTGATGACTCTGCAACATCATATTTCACGTTTTTATGCTTCTCAAAATCACCCCAACTCATTCCTAATCATCCCCAAACATCCTAAAACCATCAAAATCGAATTCCTACCATATATCAATGATCTAAGGCATACAATAGGATCAATACCACATCAAAACACCAATCAATTCCATTCATGTTTCATCATCACAACAACCATGGCATCAAGAATCCATCATCCCTACAAATCCCTAACTCATATAGAATATATATCACAACTTATTCATAGTAAAAGAATGACCAACCCCTTACCTTGGATAATCTGCAGCTCCTGCAACTTCCTCGATCAATCTTCTCATTCTTCTCCTTTCTCTTCTTTACACGTTCTCTGAGTTCCAAAATCCCAAAATCTCAGTTTTACGTGAAAGTGAGCAAAAGTGACATATAAGTCCCAAATAACATTTTACTTCACTTGCACCCCCTCTTTTACCAATAACATCATAAGCCCAATAACCTTCAATCCTTATTTTTTTTCTACAATTATTTATAAAATAAATAATAATCCTTTTATTTTATATTAACCCAAATAAAATAATTTTATTGGTTTCAAATAAAATCACTCTTATTAAGATAATTCCAAATAAATAGAACTGGGGTGTTACACCAGGTCCTCCATCCAGCGCATGCCTTCTAACTGTTCAATCTAGATAAAGGAAAACTAGCATTTTGAATCCTGTAAGTTTGTTAGTTTCAGAGCCAAATGAAAAGTGAAACTCTGGGCTGCTTCGATTTGCAAATTGTCTATGCCATGAGTTTCGATTTGCTGAACCATTTACAAATTACAAGAATAATATGAAGATGCAGTGCACATGAGTTTATATTATAAATTGAATAAGATTAAAAGCTTTTACCCACTGAAGATACTTCGATTTGGAATCCTGAACGTGGGATGACTGGTGTAACTTCTGGGTTTTCTTGGAGGCAAGTTGTGTAGAGGTCCTTAATGGACAAGGTGTCCTTGGTGCAATATGTGTGTTTATTAGTTTTGTGTGCCTCCTCTGTAGTTTTCTCGTGTGTAACCCCTTCGATTTGTTTTTAACATCTTGTATATATAGATGGTAGAGGAGACAAAGAAACATAGCATTAAAGACCAGCTATTAACAGGGCTTTGAAAATAGAATCAGACACATTAAAATATTTCCATTTTAAGATATTCCATGCCATTCTAGGATTATGAATAAACTTGGACATGTCAGCTTGGCGCTTTGTTCGAATTTGAAAATATTCAGAGTTTCCCTCTTTAGAGCCCCTTCGATCAGACCTTGCTCTTGTGAGCATTCTAAGTCCTGATTCGAATTTTTCAGAACTTCCCTTATCAGAACTTCTTTGACCAGCCCTTGTTCTTGTGATAATTCGAAGTCCTGATTTGAATTGTTCAAAATTTCCTTTATCATAACATCTTAGATTAAGACACTTTTGCATTTATATACCAATCGAAGGATACTTCGTTCTGATGTCCTAATTAAAGGAAGTCTGTTGTTCCAATCGTAGAAAGCTCTGACGCTCCGATCGAAGGAAGCCTTGATGCCCCAGTCGAAGGAAGCTATAATGCTCCAATCGAAGGAAGCTCTTGTGCTCCAATCGAAGGAATCTTAGATATGCCAATCGAAGGAAATTCTGATGTTACAATCAAAAGACCCTCTGATGTTCCAATCGAAAAAAGCTCTGATGCTCCAATCCAAAGAAGCTCTGAAGCTCCAATCTAAGGAAGCTCTGGTTCTCCATTCGAAGGAAGCTTAGATATGCCATCAAAGGAAATTCTGATGTTCCAATCGAAAGACCCTCTGATGTTCCAATCAAAAGAAGCTCTGATGTTCCAATCGAAAGAAGCTTTGATGTTCCAATCAAAAGAAGCTCTGATGTTCCAATTGAAAGAAGCTTTGATGCTTCAGTTGAAGGAAGCTTAGATATGCCAATCAAAGGACCTTTAATGTTCCAATCGAAGGAAGCTTAGATATTCCAATTAAAGGACCTTTAATGTTCCAATCGAAGGACATTTCGTTCATCTTCAAATTTTAATTTCTTCAAGCAGATGTTGGCAACCACCCATGTAAAAGAAAATTTTGAAAGAAAAGGAGAGGGCAAATTTTGGGGTACAACAGATGCCCCTGTTCAATCTTCTTAGACCTGAGGATGTAGATTGGCTGGTCTACCTTTTGTGATCTGAAGGTGGAAGATGATTGAACACTAGAATTCCCAAAAATTTGCACTCGTCTGAAGTGATACTGTTGGTGAATAGTATCAAGAATGGGCTTACAGATGCCATTTGGAAAAGGTGACATAAGACTGTCGGAGATGGGCTTAAAGATGTTATCCAAGGAATATGACGGAGAATCGTCGGAGATGGGCTTAGAGATTCCATCCAAAGAACATGTCAGAGATGGGCTTAGAGATGCCATCCAGAGTAGATGCTGACTTCATAAGAAGTCTCTTTATGGGGATTCATGCTCCTGCTGTCTGAGAAGGAGTCAAATGGGGAATGTTTTGGGGGAATAGAGTCTAGGAGCTTCGGTTGTCCATTACTCTACTAGGAGTTATCTCTTGATTGGAGAGACGAAAGAAAGTTGTTATCTGGTCGGGATCCAGGCTTCACAGCGACTTGCTGAGGATAATAAGACTGACTGATATTTGGTCGTATTCCAGGCTTCACAACAATTTATCAGGGAATATGAAATTAACTGCTATCTGGTCGGATCCAGGCTTCGTAGTAATTATAGACATTGAACTGTTATCTAGTCGTATCCTGGCTTCAGTATTCTTAACTAGATAAGAATCAGAAAGTCTTAGTGTCGATTTAACTGAACCAAAGAAAGGTCTTGAATTATCTTTAACTGGAATAGAATCAGAAATCTTAGTGTCGATTTAACTGAACCAGTAGAGGTCTTGAGTTATCTTCAACTGGAATAGAATTAGAGAAATCTTAGGGTCGATTTGACTGAACCATAGAAAGTATCCACTAGAAATGAATCAGAATAAATCATTGGTAGATTTAAACTAAACCAACAGAGGTATTGAATTATCTTCAACGGGATAAGAATCATAAAAATCTTAGGGTCGATTTGACTGAACCAGAGAAAGTATCCACCGGAAATGAATCATAATAAATCATTGGTCGATTTAAACTGAACTAGTAGAGGCCTTGAGTTATCTTTAACTGGAATAGAATCAGAGAAATCTTAGGGTCGATTTGACTGAACTAGAGAAAGTATCTATCGGAAAAGAATCAGAATAAATCATTGGTAGATTTAAAATGAACCAGTAGAGGTATTGAATTATCTTTAACTGAATAAGAATCAAAAAAATATTAGGGTCGATTTGACTGAACCAGAGAAAGTATCCACCGAAAATGAATCAGAATAAATCATTGGTCGATTTAAACTGAACCAGTAGAGGCCATGAGTTATCTTTAACTGGAATAGAATCAGAGAAATCTTAGGGTCGATTTGACTGAACCCGAGAAAGTATCTACCGGAAAAGAATCAGAATAAATCATTGGTCGATTTAAACTGAACCATTAGAGGTATTGAGTTATCTTCAACTGGGTAAGAATCAGAAAAATCTTAGGGTCGATTTGACTGAACCAAAGAAAGTATCCACCAGAAATGAATCCGAATAAATCATTGGTCGATTTAAACTAAACCAGTAGAGGTCTTGAGAATGATTTTTCTGAGGAAAATGCTGAAATAGCCCTTCATCAGATGTAGCCTTTGAGAAGACTGTCAGGAAATATAAGCAATTAATGGTGTTTGTTGATTGATCTTACCTGAAAAGATAAAGAGTTAGTCGTATGCAATGTCATGATGTATGAAATGAATCGTGTAATTATGTTCTCAAAATAAATGAGATTGTGTTGTATGTAATATGTATGCGCATGCCATGATGTATGAACATGGAATGCTGTTGCGACATTTCCTAGTCTGGGAAAATAAATCCCTGACTGCTTGCTGGAGAGTATTGGGAATTTAACTCTCGGACTGTTGTTTGGTAGATGAGGAAAGTGATTCTTTTATTTCTGCTGGGGATGATGAATAGAGATGATTTACCGGGGATTTCCTCTTTCGTTCGGGTATATTCTACCCGGGATCTTTGACTTCTGCTTGAGAATGCTCTGCTGGGGAGAAGATGCTCTATTGGAAAATCTTACCAATATAGAGAAATAAACTCCGTTGGGGGATGAACTTCCGCAACAAAGGAAATATACTCTACCAGGGGTGAGGCTTTATAAATTGTTTGAGATTATAAAACTTAGCTAGGGAACATGGATTTCAATTCTCTGAGGGAACTTTGATGGAGGAGGTAATTCCTGCTTGGGGAAGAAAAGGTTAAAACTTTGGTTGTTTTCACTCTGTGGGGACATAGACATCATTAGGACGTATGCTGAAGATGTAGCGGTGACTTTGTAGTAAGATGACTCTGCCTTTGTACCTACTAGAGAACATAACTGCGGGGACTACAAATGGCTTTTTGGACTTTATCCCGTTTCTTAAAGTCATTAGCAACTGTCTTTCTGTTTTTTATGCAAGTATTTGTAAACAATAACCATATTCAAATGCATATGTCAAAAATAATTACTGGAAGTTTTTTGCAAAACAAAACATAAAAACAAAATGTTTTGTGCTTTCAAAGAAAGGATTTGTATTGATTTTGAAGTTTTGCCTATAATAGGCGTTTTTTGTACAAAGAGACTGACATTCTAGTAGGAGAATGTTGTCATGAAAGATGGAAACTATACAAAATAGTATACAAAGAGAAAAAAACTATGTGTAATAATCCCATTGGGTTTCAATTTTGCTATTGCCCTTATGTCCTCGAGCGTCTCATCACTTTGCTACTTGTCAGAAGTTGACTGGATTGATTGGTACCATTTAAGCTTGATAGTTGATACTGAAGTCTGGTTGCAAGGAGATCCAACGGGACATAGTTATACGCTTTAAATCCCTAACTTTTTCCTAGACCGTCCTTTCGGGTTTTCAGTCCACCGGGATAGCCTTTTTTCCAAAGCCGTCTTTTCAGGTTTTCGACTTGCCGGGTGTACATATTTTTTTATATTTATCCCTAATTTTTGTCGGAACCCTTTTGGTTCACCGGGATGCCCTTATTTTCCTAGGCCAGTCAACCTAGTGGGTCTTTATTCATGTGTAGTATCTTTTAACTATGTCTGTGTTCACAGGGTGAGGAAGGTCGTCACAATCCATAGTGGTTAAGATCATGGCTCCACTAGAAAATATGTTCTTGATCACAAATGGCCCTTCGTATGTGGGAGTCCATTTGCCTATGGGATCACCTTGCGGTAAAATGATGCGCTTGATTACTAGATCACCAACCTTATATACTTGATGTTTGACCTTCTTGTTAAAACCCTTGATCATACGCTTCTGGTACATCTGACCATGACAAACAGCCGCTAACCTTTTTTCATCAATCAGGTTCAGTTGGTCAAGTCGGGTCTGGATCCATTCATCTTTGTTCAAGCTTGCGTCCTTCATGATTCTCAAAGAAGGGATCTGGACCTCAATAGGTAGGACAACCTCCATACCATACACCAGAGAGAAAGGTGTTGCTCATGTTGACGTTCGTGCTGAGGTGCGGTAACCAGGAAGAGAAAATGGTAACATCTCATGCCAGTCTTTGTATGTCACCGTCATCTTCTGGATGATCTTCTTAATATTCTTATTAGCAGCTTCCACAAGGCCATTCATCTTCGACCGATAAGGAGAAGAGTTATGATGCTGGATCTTGAATTTCTTAGAGTTTGGTGATCATAGTGTTGTTGAGATTTGTACCATTATCTGTAATGATTCTTTCAGGGATACCATACCGACAAATAAGGTTATGCTTGATGAATTGCACCACAACATTCTTGGTAACAGAAGCAAATGAGGTAGTCTCAACCCACTTTGTGAAGTAGTCAATGTCGACTAGGATAAAGCAATGCCCATTTGAAGCGGTAGGTCTGATTTCTCCGATCATGTCAATGCCCCACATTGCATAGGGCCAAGGAGTAATCAAGACATTCAGGGGAACCAGAGGCACATGTAATTTGTCAGTGTAGATCTGGCATTTGTGACAAGTCCATGAATGCTGATAACAATCTGCTTCCATAGTGGACCAATAGTATCCTTCCCGTAGGATCTTTTTAGCCATTGTGTTCACTAGAATGGGTTCCAAAGGTACCTTCATGTAAATCTGCCATAATCCTCTCTGCTTAGCTCTTGTCTACACACCGAAGTAAAGTAGAGTCGTGGTTGCGCTTGTAGAGGATTCCATTTCTGAGGAAGAACTTTGCACAGAACCTTCTCAGAAACTTCTTATCATTGACAGATTCCCCCTCAGGGTATTCTTGAGCTTCGAGATACCTTTTCACTTCGTGGAACCAAGGTTTGTCTATTACCCCTTCAGTATCGATCTCATAGCAGTAAGTTGGTTCGTCCAATCTCTCAATAGTGATCTGAGGAGCCTCATTGTCCCATCTGACCTTGAACATGGATGACATAGTATCTAGCGCGTCCACTAACTGATTCTCTTCTTGTGGAAAATGTTCAAAAGTGACTTCTTCAAAGTGTGGAAGCAATGTCAATACATGCTCTCGGTAAGGGATGAGATTATCTTGCTTCATATCCCACTCTCCTTTGATTTTACTTATTACCAAGGAAGAATCTCCGAAAATACTCAAGAACTTGATTCTTAGGTTAATAGCAGTTTTGAGACCCATGATACATGCTTCATACTCAGCGATATTGTTGGTGCAGTTGAAACATAGTCTGGCGGTGAAAGGAGTATGACAACCCTCAGGAGATATGATTACAGCACTGATACCATTGCCAAGTGCGTTGGGGGCTCCGTCAAAAACCATAGTCCATCGGGATCCTTTCTCAGGTCCTTCATCCGGTCCAGGTTCTTCATAATCAGTCACTAACATGATATTCTCATCCGGGAATTCAAAGTTCATGGATTCTTATTCGTCCACAGCCTGATGAGCCAAATGATCAGCTAATACACTCCACTTGATTGCTTTCTGGGTTGTGTATTGAATGTCATATCCGGTCACGATCTTTCCCATCTCGCTATTCTTCCGGAGAGAGCGGGCTTCTCGAAGATGTACTTGATAGGATCCATCTTAGATATTAATAAAGTAGTGCGGGTTAACATATATTGTCTCAGTCGACGAGCAGCCCATGCCAAAACGCAGCAAGTTTTCTCAAGCAGTGAGTATCTTGTTTCATAGTCAGTAAACTTTTTTCTAAGGTAGTATATTGCATGCTCTTTTCGACCAGACTCGTTATGCTGCCCCATCACACACCCCATTGAACTATCTAATACTGTTAAGTACATTATCAAAGTGTTAGAACAATGTTTGAATCTAGTACCCTATATTTAAGTTTTGATGATAACAAAGTGAAAAGATATAGTATTTGTATGTTTCATGTTTGAATTATATGCTGCCTAAAGATACTATGCTCTGACTTGCAGATATGCTGATTAAAATATGCAAGATCACTTCATCAGCATCAGAACTTGATTTGATACACCAGCATCAGAAGTTGCTGAATCAGAACGTGAAGATCAGATGATCAACTCACGAACACGCTGAAGCTTGATGAACAGAACTGTGCGTAAAACACTCTGATACAGAATCAAATAGTTCATCAGCAGCTAAGCAGAATCAGAATGAGCCAAGCCAGAACGTGCATTGAAGAAGCAACGGTACTGTGCATTGAACGCTAATCAATTCCAACGGCTTCATTCCAGACAAGATCTGCTCAAAAAGGAAAGCTTGTTAATAGCATTGAATCAATAATATTTGCATCAACGTTCATCTTCTCAAGTGCTATATAAACCAAGCTTCGAAGATTATAATGGCTAATGCTTCCAAACTCTCTACACGCACAAAGCTGAACAATAATCTTCATCTACCAGTTTTGCTAAACCAACAAACTCTGATACTCCATTAGCGTTTAGCATTCTAAGTTTCTAAGCTTCATTTGTGTAAACATCACAGTTGTGATATAGTTTTGTAGAAAACATTCACACACATTATTTTATACCTTTGTAAGAAAGTGTTGCCTTGACAAACCGGATTGTGGTTTGAATCAAGAAGGCTTTAGCAGTTGTTAAAGCAGATTTGTATTCAGTTGAATATAGTGAATTAAGACCTCGTTGGAGAGAGGCGAAATCACCTTGACGGGTGGACTGGAGTAGTTTGAGATCAAACGAACCAGGATAAAAATATCTTGTCAATTGCTTTAAGTTTCCAGTTTTACAATTCAACCCCCCCTTCTTGTGTTTTTCACCCCTTCAATTGGCATCAGAGCGCCTGGTTCTGAGCTAAAACACTTAACCGTGTCAGTACAAGATCCAGCGTCAGAAAAACACAATGGCAGGAAACAACTCTCATTTCAGCAATGACAACAATGAGGATAGAGACAGATTCAGCGGCAAACCTCCAGTCTTTGATGGAGAAAACTTTGACTACTGGAAAGACAGAATTGAAAGCTTCTTTCTAGCACATGATGCTGATCTGTGGGATATGGTGACAGATGGATACACGCACCCTATGAATGCAACTGGTCAGAAGATTGAAAGAAAATCAATGACTGATCAACAAAAGCGTGATTTCAAGAATCACCATAAGGCCAGAACCATCCTCCTCAGTGCCATCTCATATACTGAGTATGAGAAGATCTCCAACAGAGACACAGCTAAGAACATCTTTGATTCTCTCAGAATGACGCATGAGGGCAACATTCAAGTCAAAGAAACAAAAGCTCTGGCGCTCATTCAGAAGTATGAGGCGTTTAAAATGGAAGAATCTGAATCCATTGAAACTATGTTCTCTAGATTCCAGATTCTGGTAGCTGGTCTCAAAGTTCTGGACAAAGGATACTCTACTGCTGACCATGTCAAGAAGATAATCAGAAGTTTACCCAAGCAGTGGAGGCCTATGGTTACTGCTCTGAAGCTAGCGAAGGATCTCAACAAAATCACTCTGGAGGAACTTATAAGCTCCCTCAGAAGTCATGAGATAGAGCTAGAAGCTAATGAGCCTCAGAAGCAAGGTAAGCCTATAGCTTTAAAATCTAACAGAAAATCTGAATCTAAAGTTTTGCAGGCAGTTGAAGAAACATCTGATGGATCCTCATCAGAAGAAGACGAACTTTCCCTTCTCTCCAGAAGAGTAAATCAACTGTGGAAGCAAAGACAAAGGAAGTTCAGGAATCCCAGAAGATCTGATCAGAACGAGTCTTCTTCAAGATACAGAAGGACAGATTCTTCCTCTGGATACAGAAGATCTGAAGGCTCCTCTGGTAGCAAGAAGCCAAATACAAAAGACATCATCTGCTACGAGTGCAATGAGCAAGGACACTACAAGAGTGACTGTCCAAAGCTTCAGAGGGAAAAGCCCAAAAAGAAGTTTGGAAGAGAGAAGAAGAAAAGTCTCATGGCCACATGGGATGACTCTGACTCGTCTGAAGCTGACTCAGAATCAGATGATGAAAGGGCGAACATAGCGCTCATGGCTAGCATTCCAGATGACAGTGAAGCTTCTGACTCAGACTCAGAATCAGACACAGAAGAGGTATTCCCTAACTTCGCTGTTAATTTTACAAAGGCTGAACTTGCTGAAAGCCTCAATGAAATTCTGGAACGTTATCAGCAGATTAGAGCTAAATTCAGAGACCTGAAAAGGACTCTTGAATCTGACTCTAATAAGTCTGAGAGTCTCAAATTGGAAAACTCTGAGCTGAGAGATAAAATTTTAAAATTAGAAAACTCTTTACAAAACTCTCAGAAGGTACCAATTTCTGAAACTCCCAGCAACGCTGATGAGATCATCAAGGAGTATGATCATAGTTTCCAGAAGTTCCTTGCTAAAAGCATAGATAGAAGCAGAATGGCTTCAATGATCTATGGAGTTAGCGGAAACGGCAGGAAAGGAATAGGATACCAAGGTAAGGTTCCTACACCTAAGAATGTCATGGATTTAGTTATTAAACACACTCCTCTAAATTCACACTTTGTGTATGGTCACACACATGACATCAAATATACTAGTAGTAAGCACTCTGTGAAACCAAAATTCAACCAGAGTTTTGGTAAAACTAACAAATCAGGACCCAAGAAGATCTGGGTACCTAAGGACAAAATAATACATGTTGCAGATATCTTTAGCAGCAAGTCAGAAACACCAATCATGGTACCTGGACTCTGGCTGCTCACGACACATGACGGGAAGAAGGCATATGTTCCAAAGCCTGGAACTTAAGCCTGGAGGCCACGTTGGCTTTGGAGGCAATCAGAGGGGAAAGATTATTGGCTCTGGAACTGTAGGTAACGGAAATCTTCCCTCTATTAATAATGTTCTGCTAGTTGATGGATTGATGCATAATCTGTTATCCATAAGTCAATTAAGTGATAACGGTTATGATATAATCTTTAATCAAAAATCATGTAAAGCTGTTAGTCAGAAAGATGGGACTATCCTATTTAATGGTAAGAGGAAAAACAACATTTACAAAATCAAACTTTCTGAACTAAAGAGTCAGAACGTAAAATGTCTTCTGTCTGTTAACAACGAGCAGTGGATCTGGCACAGAAGATTGGGGCATGTTAGTATGAGAAGAATATCTCAGATTAACAAACTCAATCTGGTCAGAGGACTTCCAAATTTGAAGTTCAATTCAGATGCTCTGTGTGAAGCATGTCAGAAAGGCAAGTTTGCAAAACCTTCTTTTAAATCCAAAAATGTTGTTTCCACCTCTAAGCCATTAGAACTTCTGCACATTGACTTATTTGGACCAGTTAAAACTGCTTCAGTCAGTGGCAAGAAGTATGGGTTAGTAATCGTAGATGACTATAGCAGATGGACATGGGTAAAGTTCTTAAGACACAAGGACGAGTCACACTCTGTGTTTGTTACCTTCTGTAACCAAGTTCAGAATGAAAAAGATCTTAGAATCGTTAAAGTCAGAAGTGATCATGGTGGAGAATTTGAAAATAAAGACTTTGAGTCATTCTTTAATGACAAAGGCATTCTGCATGATTTCTCTTGTCCTAGAACTCCCCAACAAAATGGAGTTGTAGAACGAAAGAACAGAACATTGCAAGAAATGGCCAGAACCATGATCAATGAGACAAACGTTGCTAAGACTTTCTGGGCAGAGGCAATAAACACAGCGTGCTACATTCAGAATAGAATCTCAATAAGACCTATTCTGGAAAAGACTCCATATGAATTGTGGAAGAACAGAAAGCCCAACATTTCGTATTTTCATCCATTTGGATGTACTTGCTATATGTTAAATACTAAGAATTATTTGAACAAGTTTGATTCTAAGGCACAGAAGTGTATTATGTTAGGATACTCTGAACGCTCAAGAGGGTACAGAGTATACAATACAGAAACACAGATTGTGGAAGAATCAATCAGTGTTCGTTTTGATGACAAGCTTGACTCTGAAAAGTCAAAGCAGAATGAAAATCTTGCAGGTGTAGAAATTGAATTTGTAGGTTATGAAGACAAGTCATCAGAAGCTCTCAACACAGACATTCCTTCAACGTCTGAAAGAAGCAATGCTAGAAATCCTACAACTGCTGCTGATCAACCTCAGAAGAGAGTACCCAGAAGCAGTTTGGATCACCCAGAAGAGACTATTCTAGGAAGAAAGGAAGATCCAATCAGAACAAGAGCAAGCTTCAGAAACTCTGAAGAAACTCTTATGGGACTTGTGTCTCTGATTGAACCTTCTTCTATTGATGAAGCACTTCTGGACAATGACTGGATTCTGGCAATGCAAGAAGAGCTGAATCAATTCACCAGAAACGACGTATGGGATCTCGTTCCAAGACCAAAAGGATTCAACGTCATTGGAACAAGATGGGTGTTCAGAAACAAGCTCAATGAACAAGGTGAAGTCGTCAGAAACAAGGCACGACTGGTTGCACAAGGTTATAGTCAGCAAGAGGGGATAGACTATACAGAAACCTTTGCCCCAGTCGCCAGGTTAGAATCTATCAGACTCTTAATCTCATTTGCTGTTAATAGAGGCATCACTCTGTATCAGATGGATGTCAAAAGTGCATTCTTAAATGGTTATATAGAGGAAGAAGTTTATGTTCACCAACCCCCAGGTTTTGAAAATACAAAACATCCAGAACATGTTTTCAAACTGAAAAAGTCACTGTATGGTCTGAAACAAGCTCCCAGAGCTTGGTATGAAAGGCTAAGTAACTTTCTGCTTGAAAATGAATTCACCAGAGGGAAAGTGGACACTACTCTATTCTGTAAAACAGTTAAGAGTGACATTTTAGTCTGTCAAATTTATGTTGATGATATTATTTTTGGTTCTACTAATCCTTCTCTTGGAAGAAAATTTGCTAAGTGTATGCAGGCAGAATTTGAGATGAGCCTCATGGGGGAACTGAAGTTCTTTCTAGGAATTCAGATTAATCAAACTCCAGAGGGAACTTACATTCACCAGAGCAAATACATCAGAGATCTTCTGAAGAAATTTGACCTCTCAGAATGTAAGCCATCAAAGATTCCAATGCATCCCACGTGCATTCTGGAAAGAGAAGAGGTAAGCAAAAGCGTAGAACAGAAAGTCTACAGAGGTATGATTGGTTCTCTCCTTTATCTGACAGCTTCAAGACCTGATATTCTATTCAGCGTATGTATTTGTGCTAGATTCCAATCAGATCCTAGAGAATCTCACTTAACAGCTGTTAAGCGAATTTTCAAGTATCTGAAAGGTACTACTAATCTGGGTTTGTTTTATAGAAAATCTAGTGATTACAGCTTAGTAGGCTACTGTGATGCTGATTTTGCTGGAGACAGAGTGGAACGTAAAAGTACTTCTGGAAGCTGCCAGTTTCTGGGAGAAAATCTGATCTCGTGGTCCAGCAAAAGGCAATCAACAATTGCTTTGTCAACAGCAGAAGCTGAGTACATAGCAGCAGCAGGATGTAGCACACAAATGCTCTGGATGAAAAGTCAGCTTGAAGACTTCCAGATTTTTGAGAGTAACATTCCTATTCTTTGTGATAATACTTCTGCTATTTGCTTAAGTAAGAATCCTATCTTACATTCTAGAGCTAAGCATATAGAAATAAAACATCATTTCATTAGGGACTATATTCAGAAAGGTATTTTAAACTTGAAATTTATAGATACAGACCATCAATGGGCTGATATCTTTACTAAACCCCTTTCAGAAGATAGGTTTAATTTCATTCTGAAACATCTCAGCATGAAAGTATGCCCAGAATGAAAATGTTTTAATTCCATATATTTATCTTCAGAATGTAATTATATTACTGTGAACTTCTGATCAATCTTCTTTCAGAAAGATAGAACATGCAGATTGTATCAGATGCAAGTCTAAAGATCTGAGAGTCTAATCTCAAAGACAGACGTGTTGATCACTACATCAAACAAGTGTCATCCAATCATCAGCAAATCCCTGAAGCAGAACGCGTGCACGCCTCTGAGAAAGGAAAGCGCTGATTGGGTGCATTGAGACACATGTCTGGTAACCGTTTTTAAGTATCTTTCTCAAATCCCCCAAAATCAGCAAGCATTTAATGCAGAGTAATCACGCTTGTTAATGGCAATCATTATTTTTTTCTCTCTCTTAAAAACGTTTAATTTTTCAAAATAACTTTTTTGAAAACTTTATTTAAGCACATTATTCTTCATTCTTACTCTTTACGCTTTCTCATAATCTCTCAAGAACTTTCTGCATATTTCTGAGTTTATCTCCTTCAAAACCTTTTTCTCTCAAATCACTCTAAAATCTTTGTTGTGTGAGAACAATGGCATCCTCCAGCATTTCTGCAGGGAATCAGAAGAAAGAAACTTCTGAGCAATATCAGGTGCCTACCAGAACTCTTCTCACACCGGTAAAGAATCTTGAGGTTCTCTCTAAGTTAATCATCGATTTCGAAAGTTTGAAGGAAAATGGATTTGACCTAACTGAGGAAGTTAGGGCTCAAAAGTGGGAGAGGTATTTCGATAGGTTGGTTGGACCAACTTTCCCAGAGCTTGTCAAGGAATTTTGGATTCACGCCAAGATTCATAAACATCTAGTCATCTCTTCTGTCATGGGAAAGAAGATAATAATTTCTGAAGACCTCATTGCTAGGTTAATTGGTCAAAGTGGTGGTGGAGTCCGTTGTGTGGACATGGCTGACAGATGCCCTGATATAGGTGTGGTAGCAAACTGCATTTTCACTCTTGGTTTTCCCAGCAGCAAAATTAAGGATCTGAAGGATCACTGTAGAGTATGGGCCAAGATTGTTCTGGGCTGTTTCAATCACAGGAAGCCAACAAGCTCTCCTGACTATATAAACGTGGATCAGCAATTTCTGATCTACTTTATTGATCAGAGGGTGAAGATCAATCTGGCACACTTCCTGTTCAACCATCTGAAGACTAGTGTGAAAGAGACTAGAGAAGAAGAAAGGACCAAAAGGGACTGGATACCTATTGGAAGGCTCATATCAGATATTCTGACAGAGAATAAGCTGATAGATTATCTGAGCGAAGCTCAAGTGCTGGGCACTATGGAACCAACTGTTGGAAAACCGCTGAACGCTAAGAACCTGAAAAAGATGAAGCTGATAGAAAATATCAGGAAGGAACCCAGAGCTTCTTCAACTGCTGACATCTCCAGAAGAAGAGTGCCTCTGAGTAATTTCCCAAGATTTTCTGAAATGGAATCCCAACCTGATATGTTTCTCAAGTATCCAGATTCATACAAGGAAGAAGATGCAGGTTCAAAGCTGAAGATCAAAGATCTGAGTCAAGTTCAACCTGAAGTGACTCAGAAGAAGACAAAGAAGAGGAAAGCAGAAGGATCATCTCATCAGACTCCAAAGAAACGAGGTAATACATCTGCTGCTCCTATTTCAATTTCATCTACTATTCCAACATCTGCTGCCCCTCCTCAAACCTCTCACAGAATATCCATCCCAATCCCTTCTATTGATGAAACCATACCAGAAGACCCTTCTGAGGCCTTACTACTCAGAAGACCCAGAATCAAAATTACCAAACAACCAACTGTTTCAACAACACCAGCACTTGATAGAGTGCTAGCTGATATTGAGCGTGAACACACTTCTGCTCAACCAAATTCTGAACTACCAAATATTCCTCCTCCACAACCTGAACCAGAAACACAACCTGAACCAGAAACACAACCTGAACCAGAAATACAACAACAACCAGAACCAGAACCAGAATCAGAACCACAACAACAACCACATACAGAAGAACCTCTGATCCCTGAGCAATCAGAGATTCCACCTCCTCAACCAGAAAATAATCCACCTTCACCACAACCAGAGTTTCAACGCTATGAAACCCCTTCTCCTCATCATTCTGATCCCCACTCACCTCAACCTTCACCGCTGGCAATCCAGTTGCCATGTGGAACCACTATTATCAGGCCCCAGTTGCCATCATCAGAGGAATCAACACCTCCAAAAACTCCAACCACTCCAATAGAAATATCCTCTGACTCTGATAACCCTCCTCCAAAACAATCAGCCCCTCAGCAAACATCTGAAAACCCCAGCAGAACTTTCATTGACTTAACAAGTCTTGAACGTCTTGCTGATCTTAGACACAAAATTGCCATACCCAAACCAAAGCAACCAGATGTTGGCTCTGGTATCTTGAATTTTGAAACAAGTATGCTGCAATGGATTGCTTCTTTGAAGCAAGTCTGTCCGGGGATGATCGACCCAGCTGCCTCTGATCAGCTCTGGTCACAGTTCAGAGTATGGGTTCGTGCTGAAGCCCTCCAGCTGCAGGACGTCAACTATGAGCAGGCTCAACAGAACTTTAGCAAGCTGCTGAAGGAAGTTGAGAGTCAGCTGCCTCAAGAAGTTGTGCTCCCTCTGGACAGTGAATCATGGTCTGAGAAAGAGCAAGCTGCACAGGTGCAACCATCAGAAGAAGACAAGACCCTTCAGGAAGAAAATCCAGCAGAAGATGTAGCTGAAAGTTCTGAGAAGCTTCCTCCTGCTGAAAGTTCTCAAGCTGCCTTGGACAGGCAGGCTCTGGAAGAATTAAGGCTGAATGACTTGCGTCTACAGCAGCGGATGGAAGAGAATGATCAGAAGATGGAAGCAAGAATGAATGTACAGGACAACAAGGTTGACACTGTTGTCAATATGGTTCAGAAGCAGAATGAAACTTCTGAAAAGATTCAAGCAATGCTGGAAAGCCTGTTCTCACGCATGCCCCCACAACCTTAAAATTTTTTTCATGCATGACATTCTCTATGTTTTCTTCATTTTCTGATGTCTTGTTTTGACTATGTTTTGTAACGCTATTTTGCTCTGATCATGAACTATTTTTATATAATTTGTTTTTCTGATCTAAATCGTTTTAGCACATCACCAGCACTTTTTGATTGCTGACAAAAAGGGGGAGAACAAGAATGATATTTAAAATCAATAACGGCTAACTAGACAGAAATTCTCAAACATTCTAACTCTCTATTACTTGAAATGTTTTTTCTGTTTTGTTTTTAAGTCTACAGGCACAATGAAGACTAGAAGCTAGATGCTCTGATCAAAATGTAGAAGCTCATGTTGCTCTGATCAAATATGAAGTTCTGATATATGAAGCTCTGATCGTCCTAACACTCTGATCTGAAGCAAAGCTCTGACAGGAAAAGCTCTGAAGCTCTGCTCTCTGATAAGTCAAAGACTCTTATTCTGATGTTCAAAGATAGAAAAAGATCTGATCCTGAAGAACACGCATATCAAAGGGAAGTAACAAACTCAGGGGGAGTATCTCTTAAACTCTGATTTCTCTTTACTTCTTAACTCTGAAACATTTCCTAGATACCTTTTCACGTTATTTTTTTCATTTAAAATATCCAGTTTTTGTCATCATCAAAAAGGGGGAGATTGTTAGAACAATGTTTGAATCTAGTACCCTATATTTAAGTTTTGATGATAACAAAGTGAAAAGATATAGTATTTGTATGTTTCATGTTTGAATTATATGCTGCCTAAAGATACTATGCTCTGACTTGCAGATATGCTGATTAAAATATGCAAGATCACTTCATCAGCATCAGAACTTGATTTGATACACCAGCATCAGAAGTTGTTGAATCAGAACATGAAGATCAGATGATCAACTCACGAACACGCTGAAGCTTGATGAACAGAACTGCGCGTAAAACACTCTGATACAGAATCAAATAGTTCATCAGCAGCTAAGCAGAATCAGAATGAGCCAAGCCAGAACGTGCATTGAAGAAGCAACGGTACTGTGCATTGAACGCTAATCAATTCCAACGGCTTCATTCCAGACAAGATCTGCTCAAAAAGGAAAGCTTGTTAATAGCATTGAATCAAGAATATTTGCATCAACGTTCATCTTCTCAAGTACTATATAAACCAAGCTTCGAAGATTATAATGGCTAATGCTTCCAAACTCTCTACACGCACAAAGCTGAACAATAATCTTCATCTACCAGTTTTGCTAAACCAACAAACTCTGATACTCCATTAGCGTTTAGCATTCTAAGTTTCTAAGCTTCATTTGTGTAAACATCACAGTTGTGATATAGTTTTGTAGAAAACATTCACACACATTATTTTATACCTTTGTAAGAAAGTGTTGCCTTGACAAACCGGATTGTGGTTTGAATCAAGAAGGCTTTAGCAGTTGTTAAAGCAGATTTGTATTCAGTTGAATATAGTGAATTAAGACCTCGTTGGAGAGAGGCGAAATGACCTTGACGGGTGGACTGGAGTAGTTTGAGATCAAACGAACCAGGATAAAAATATCTTGTCAATTGCTTTAAGTTTCCAGTTTTACAATTCAACCCCCCCTTTTTGTGTTTTTCACCCCTTCACAAAGGCCTTCCTTCAATCAGAGGCATCAGAATTGGAGGCTCTTGAAGGTATTGTCCTAACCCAAATTTGCCCGCCTTAGTGTTACCGTCAAATTTATTTTCGAACTTGGGATTTACAGAGTATAAAATTCCTTTGATTTAAATTATATTAATATTCTGAGGTTTTTTTGTAAAAATTTGCTTTCAAGTTTGTTTGAAAATATAATAATAATTATTTGTATTTTTAAAATAGAAAATATAATAATTATTTGTATTTTTAAAATAGAAAATATAATAATTATTTGTATTTTTAAATAGAAAATAATTGTTCGCCTTCATGTACTTTTAATTGTCTTTTTACTTTCGAATGAGTAACATAGCATACTTGGTAAGGGAGAAACACTGGCAAGCAGAATTTTTTTAACCACAAAAATCATATTTTTTTATTATTAAATTATTATTTTCATATTTATTTATTTATTATATTTTGAAAATATTATTTTTTATTAAAATATTTATTTTATTTAAAAAAATAGTCAAAATAAGTTATAAATAGATAAAAATTAATTTGGGCCTTTTATTCACTTTGGGCTAGCTTTCTCTCCAAGTTTTAACCTAATTTTACTCTATAAATATGACTCATTGTTATCCTAATTTTTCAGGCTGAAACATCCGAAAATATTCACAATTTCCATAATATCAACAATCATCCACAATTTCCACAGATCCATAATTCACACACAATTGATCAACAATTTCACAATTTTCATAAATTCTTTTGCTTTGGTTTATAGAAACCCTAAAACTCGTTGTTGTCTATCAGACAATAACCAACAAAAGGTCAATGATTTTATACAAGGCATTCTCTTTATTTTCAATTTTGTCTTTCTCTTCTTAAGTTTAATTTAGTTATTATTTTTACCATATATGATGAATTTCTGATGGTTATGTTTTTAATCAACAATTTAACCATTACATATAAAAAAAATCATTTCCTCACTCATTACCATTTTTCCAGAAAAAACTTAAAACTATTTTTCACCATATTCACCAAGTAAGCCTTGCATATCGTATGCACTAATTGTTAGTTTGATTGCAGGTTCCATGTTCAGTAATAAGAGAGTTGATGTGCAAATTGATAATTTCTCCACAAAGGAAATTTGCTTCTGTCTTTGCATAAGAAAACAATATATGAATAACAACAATTCACAGCACAATTGACACAATAATAAATATTTGTGCCAATGTTTTTTTTTTTTGCAGAAGAATAAGGGAAAAAGCAGATTGACACCAACAAAAATGACTGGTACCACCGTCAAACTGGATCCGACGAACTCTGTGGTACAGCCACAAAACAAGCACCACAAGCTCACTGCACCCTTGGCGACCAATTCTCCTCTGTCAATCTCCGACAACAACAACTACAACCGGAAATCGCAACTGTCTTCCTTCACCACCCCCTCATACTACCTCTTCGCTCAACTCTTAGATCTCTGCTGTGCACCACCACCGTCCACATTGCGACGTTGTCTATTCGTCTATCACCTTTGATCAGACCCCCCCACGAGCAGCTCTGTCTCCGACAAAGTTGTGGCCAACATCACCGCCGATGACATCTGCCTTCAACCACTCATCGGCCACCATCAATACGGTCGCCCCCAATCTGGTACTCTTTTCTTCATTTGTTGATGGATTGCCCTCATGTTTCTATGAATATATGTGCTTAAGGAAAATGATGAATGAACATAAGAGATAAAAAGCAATTGTTGTTGGTATTTTCATAAGGAAGAAAGAAAAGAGATTAGGGGAATTGATCCCATTTGCTTCATATATCAGGTTTCCTTTTTCTTTTTTATTACTTTTAATTTAGTAAATGCCATGTGTCAACCGCCGATTCGAACGAGGGTTAGAAGAAGGCCAAACAGGGCAGCGCCCTTTCATCTAACTTTGGAGCATGGTACTAGTACATTTTCTTCATTTTGTTTTAATTGTTTTAAAATTAGGACTCATTGAATGTTGTTGTACCCCAAAATTTTCCCTCCCATATTTCTTAGTGCATTCCAAGTAAGGGTTGATCAGACAAACCCTCCCCTAAGGCAGTCAACCCCAAATCAGGGTTTCAGTTTGCATCATGATGTGTGAGTCCAAAGGGTCCCAAATGTTCACCATTATCCTAATATGTCCACAAGATCATCCATGTCAAGTTTCAAGCCTTGCAGAGGATGTTTGCTCAATCAATTGCTCAAAGGGCTGGAAATCAACTATGTTAGGGCAAAAGTCAATTGTGTCCTACATACAGTCAAACATCAAGATTTTTGGTCAACATTATCATTTTGAAGTATTATTCATCATTTGATAAAGGGTGATCATGATTCCTCAAGAATTGTTCACAATTCATCAAAACCCAAAAGTGGCTAAATTAGGGTTTTGTAGGAAAAGTCAACTCAACTTTGACCAAGCATAACTTTATCATACTTTATCAAAAATGACACATCCAAAGCTCATTTTGAAGACTATGTAATTACCTACAATTAATCTTCATCTCCCAAG
This sequence comes from Vicia faba, assembly GCA_948472305.1. Classification (NCBI taxonomy): domain Eukaryota; kingdom Viridiplantae; phylum Streptophyta; class Magnoliopsida; order Fabales; family Fabaceae; genus Vicia; species Vicia faba. Next base: position 50,597,222 of record OX451738.1, on the reverse strand, counting down.
TTCAAAATATGCACTCACAAGAAGATATAAATTTAGACATTATAGGTCATTTTGGAAAGTCAACAAAAACACCTTTTTTGTCAAAGCTTCATATATGAACTTGGAAGACTCAATTGAAATGAGACCAAATGGGTTGCTTATAGGACATCTTAAGATTTCTAAAAAGTCAAAGAACACATCTCTAGGGTCAAAATTGTAGGAGTTATGCATTGGTGAAGTTGACCCTTTTTGCAAAATTGCCAAAAGGCAAATATGTCTCAAATTGCAATTTTTGTCAAATGGGCCCAACTTTTTGTGCTTGCATTGAGTTTGTAACATGATCTACGACCCATGATCCTTCCCACTTGTCTTTATTTTATTTTTATCATTTATTTTGATTTTTATTTCAATTAAATTAAATAAAATCAAAATAAAATCATGAAAATATCAAAACTAATCAAAGCTTGAGATTTTGTGCATGTTTAGGTCTCTTATACAGCTGGAAAGAGAATCAAATCGTGCAAGCTTCATTTGGACACAAAAAGATTGGATTTGGCTTGATTTGGAATGATTTACATAAGAATCAAATCATGATTCAATCATCTTAATTGAGAAAGATTTGAAGCAAGTTTGTAACCTAATTCATTATAAGGTACATATAGAACAAGTGCAGGAAAAAAACCAGGGAATTGGAGGCGTGAAAAGAGAAGAACAAATCTCAAAATTTCAAAGAAAAGTTGCAATCTGATTTCTTAATTCCAAGCTTCCTCAAGCCTTTCCAAGCACACCATTCGTTTGCTGGACATCCAAGGACCCTATTCCAATCACTAGCAAGCCTCATAACATCCTAAAACGCGTTGTAAGCATCTCACGACATTCATACTTTTTTGAAATCGAATATCACGATTTTGGCATTTGTAGCATGATTTCTTTGCATATTCTTGATCCTTGAATCATTTGCAAGCTAATGTTTATGTTCAATTGCATTTTTATTAGTTGTACAGCAAGTTGCCATGTTTAGGGTTTTAGTTTCGTTTTTAGGGGTTTTGCTTGTAGGAACAATTAGCCATGGAAAGTGGTACCATGATGCTCGTGAGATTGCAACGAGCTGATTGGTACCACTGATATTGATTTATCATGCAGAGATGAGGTTTTAGAATGTACAAGGGTTATACCTACACCCTTTGTCTGTAGGTAAAAGTTCTGGACTTTTAGCAACGGTGGGAGGAAGAAGAAGGGTAGTGTGACACCCTGTGACTGGCCAATTCAAACTGCGCGCGTTTTATAATCCATCATTTCGTTTTTTCCATATAATCTTATTTTGTAATTAGGTATATAACAAAGCGCGCTAGCTCAGATGGTCATCATGTGTTGGGAAAATCTAAAGGGCCAGGGTTCGATCCCCAGGTCCCCTTATTTGTTCAATATTATTTTGCTTGGTATGATTAAGTGTGCAGGCTTCTCATGTCACTACCATGCGTCATCAACACTCGACCAATCAGATCATCCACATGCTAGATCCAAGGATTCCCAATGAAGGTCCACCATGGACACTAGTCAAGCAGGCGCATGGAATCTGGAAAAGTCAAACGGACTGCTAGCATTTGGGCCCAGAAAGTGCAAATCACACCCCCCCTCTTGCTAAAAACTACCAGGCCCATTTTCTTTATTTTCTTATATTTATTTTATTTTATTTATTTATTTTGTATTTATTATTTTCTAAACCACATAGTCAATTTCTTTTCTTACAAAAAATCATAAAATCAACTTCATCAATTTAGAATTTAGGTTTTTATTTATTTCGTCAAAATTAATTTAACATTAGTTTAATTTAATTTTAGAGTACATCTAACATTTTTGTAAATACTTTAAAATCAATTAGAAAATTAGGGTTTGTTCTTGATTTAATTTTTAGTTCTTTTCTCAATAAAACAAAATACAAAAATAGGTCAAATTAATTATTTTTCTTAATTTAAATTAATTAGTAATTAGGTTTGTACTTATTTAATTAAAACCTTATTTTCTCAAAATAATCAAAAACAACAAAAATATTATTTTTCTTTCAATTAGGTTTAGACGGGATCAAAACCCTAATTTTTCTCGTTCTCGATTCATTGGCGCGTTTATCATTTTCACGATATTAATGTAACTGCTCATGGTATGTAATAGTTTAATTAGCACTTTTCTTTTATTTATAGTTTTACGGGTTTTTGGCTATGTAATTAATTCCCCTCCCCGAGGCCTTGTAATAGCGTAGTTTTATTTCTCGCATTTTAATTTTCGCAGAATATTAACTGTTAGATGTATGATAATAGGATTGCATGACAAGACTGTATGTTAATTTAAAATGGCTAGCAAACCCTAATGTGCAAAGATAATAACTGAAATCAAATCACTCGCACATGCGCACTCCTAGGGTATACTCTCATTTCGGTTGCCTTCGTTAAACGATCATTAAGTATTGGGTGTTTTAGTGGTCTCTCTCTTGTCTAAATAAAGATCAAATGTCCCGTTCGGAAATGTTGCCTCGGAAAGGTTTCCTCGAAGATGTTGCCTCGAATATGATCTTAAGACACTAGGGTTATTACTAAGACGTCCTAACATTGCTTTAGTGATCGTACGTCCCTTTTGAATTGACCCTTACAACTCCAACGAAGGTGTTTCCTACTCCTTAATAGTAGGATAGCATTGTCTAAAGGAAAAAAGAACATAAACTTTCTTTTTTCGAGTAGGTAGATGCTAGTAGGTACTTGGTCAAAATAAACTTTTTCACACTTACACTTTTTCAAACAAAGTTTTCAAAAAACACTTTGTAACACTCTTGAAGACAGAAGCAAGGGTTAAAACTAAGTAAAAACAAAAACTTTTCAAAACACACAAACACGAAAGCAATTTTTAAATTGATGAGCAAATACCTAAGAGCCCGTAGAAAACTATGGATATAAAGGGTGCTAATACCTTCGCTTTCTATAATCTACCCCCCGTACTCAAAATCTCAAAAAAGGAATTTTTCTGTGCTTTTTTCCTTTCCAGTTGGATAAAATAAAAGTCGGTGGCGACTCTTGCTTACCGTGACATTTTGCGAACACAAACGCAAAACGAAAACCAGCATTTTCACAAAATAGTCCGGTTCTGCCACCGTATCACAGAACTGGTGAATCTGCTGGGGATTATAAGTGGGGTATACCTTAGGATCTAGTTCATCATATTTGCTTCTCTTGTTTGTTTTGGTTGCTTTACTTTTAAGGGTTTTGTTTGGGAGTTACTATATACCCTAACCCGGATCTGGGGACACCTTTTAGGTAAGTAGAAATAAACTGTGAGGGAACTGTACGGCGTAGACCGATACGGTTAAAGAAGTAGCTACATTGATGTGGCACATTGGTTGGTAATGGTATACCTTATGGAGAAACGAGGAGAATATGGGGTTGCTATGTGTGTCGTTAAGCATCAACTGACCTTAGAACCCTTAATAAACCAACTTGGCCATTAGGAAGTAGTGAGATAGCCGGTCTCGGTGTAAAGTTGGGAACTGGTTGATACTCGATGCTACACTCATTGAGACCATACTCTCGAGATAGTTTCGGCTTCAAGAAAAGATTGTGTGAGCTGAAACCATGACCGATGGAGGATGCTCAATGATATTGAGAACCTCTAGAACCCGGTTACTATTGCTAGGACAGGTTGAAACCAACTGAACTTCAAGAGGGTAATACCTTTGACCTCATGCAAGCCTTAAACTTAAGGGCTATTGTGAGACTTGTTTGCCTTTGCCATGTCTGTTATCTGCTATACATGTTGTTTGTTTTACCATGACATCATGCATCATAACATAGCATGCATACTTCATTATACTAACCATTTCAAAGACCGAGGGGATTTATCTTTGTTCTGTTTTATAGATTATGGCTTCCATGCGCAGAAACACCATCCGAGTTAACTTTGTGAAAATACCTGCTCAACTCAAAGAGTTAGCCTCAAGAGTTTATGAGACTTTTTCGTTCATTAAAAGACATGGTCAGCTTCTTAGCTTGGTTACCTCAAAGTTTGATGAGCAGATGATGAGTGTGCTTTTCCAGTTCTTCGATCATGTGCATCATTGCTTCACTTTCCCAGATTATCATTTAGTTCCCACTTTGGAAGAGTTTTCTCACTTATTGGGCATATCCATCCTTGAGCAGATGCCCTTCACAGGTTTGGAAGAGACTCCTAGACCAGAAGAAATTGCCTCAGCTCTGCATCTAAAGCGGGCTGATGTAGTATCTAATTGGGAAACACGAAGCGGGGTTGAAGGTTTCTTAGCCATGTTTCTGATGGATCAAGCTCAGTTATTCTGGGATAACTTGGATTTCCAGGCTTTCGAAGACATCTTGGCTCTCCTTATCTATGGTTTGGTTCTTTTTCCGAATCCAGATTCCTTTATAGATGTCAATGCGGTTAAGATCTTCCTGTCTCGCAATCCAGTGCCTACTCTACTAGGTGATATCTTGCATGCCCTATACACTCGCGCTGTGCGAAGAAGAGGGACTCTCATGTGTTGTATGCCGTTGCTGGCGAGGTGGTTTATTTCGCACCTCCCTAAATCTGTGCTAAAGAATGAAGAAGTTTTAGGATGGTATTACAAGATAATGTCCCTTTCCCATAAAGACATTCTTTGGAGTTCCAAGGCTATGGAAAGCACTGCTGTCATTGATCGATGTGAGGGATACCCTAATGTCCCCTTGCTTGGGATCAGAGGGGGTATAACCTACAATCCCTGCCTAGCTCTGTGACAATTCGGTCGTGCTCAGAGAGAAGGTCCTTATGAGCTACTTCTTACAGATATTGCCTTTGACTACAAGGAGGATGTTGACGAGCATCGTCGAAGGTTTATACGAGCCTGGGGCATGGTGAACAGATATGACCCTCAAGATCTAGGACCAAAGACTTCTCTCCCTATGCAGCCTTATCTCCAGTGGGTCCGAGCTCGTGCTCAGAAGCTTGGAATGCCTTATGAAGTTGTGTTGCCAGTGATTGTGGAGCCCACCAATGAAGAGGGCATTCCTTATACAGTCCTTTATCCCTACATGCCCATTGATCTAGGGGCATTGAAGAGATCTTGGATTAAGTTGAAGGAGGAGAGGGATACCTACCGGGAAAAGTATCATGAACAAGAAAGGAAGATCTTGAAGCTCTCTAGGAAACTCGAGAATGAAAGAACGATCAATGACTACGTCAGCACGAAGGGGAAGTGTCAATGGGATTTCTGATTTTTGCTTTTTTCTAGTTTAGATTTGTTTTCCGTTTATTTCTTTGTAACGCCTCAAAGGAATTGTTAAACTTTTAAAATTTAATCTAATAAAGTTTGTTTTATTTTTTTTGGTTTGCAAATTTAAATCTCCCAAAGTCTTTGAAATCATTACATACACATCCCATTATCATGCACGCCATTACAGGTACCATCACAGGTTTCTCATCTTCTTTGCTGTTTATTTCAGCAGTTATGTCTTCCGATCAAGCTATCAAAGATCTTCAGGTCCAAAATTCCCAATTCCAAGAGATGTTCTTGAGCTTGGCTAAAGGGCAACAGGATTTGAAAGCTCTCATTCTGAAAGAGAAGGAGAAGAAGAAGAAGAAGAAGAAGTTCGTTCTTCTGAGTATGGGTAAAAGGTTTGGGGATAGGCTAAAACAGCAAGCTGATATGTCCCTCTCATCCAAGGAAGGGGAGAACCAATAAGAAGAAAAGGGCCCCAGTCCTGCCATTTCTGATAATGACACTGATTATGATGAAGAGCAATATCCTTCTACTAAGGATAGGTACAAACAACTAGAAGACCATCTGAGTGCCATAGAGATTCAGAGGATCCCTGGTCTGGATTTTGGAGAGCTGGGATTGGTATCAGGAGTGGTGATCCCTCATAAGTTCAAAGCTCCGGTTTTTGCTAAGTACGATGGAGTATCCTGTCCAAAAATCCATCTCCGCTCGTATGTCCGGAAAATTAAACCCCACACTGCTGATAGAAATTTATGGGTACATTTCTTTCAAGATAGTCTGTCAGGGACTCATCTTGAATGGTTTTATCAGTTGGAAGGAGCCAATGTCCGAAATTGGGAGGACCTTGCTGCTGCTTTTTACAAGCAGTATCTGTATAACGCCGACCTTGCTCTTACTCGTACTCAGCTTTAGGGTATGTCTATGGGTGCAAGCGAAGGTCTTAAGGACTATGCTCAAAAGTGGAGAGATTTTTCTGGAAGAGTCCAACCCCCTTTGTCTGATAGGGAGTTGGTTGACATGTTTCTGGGGACGTTATCTGGTCTGTTTTTCAATCATCTGATCAGCAGTTCGTCGTCTAGGTTTACTGAGTTGATCTTGACTGGGGAGAGAGTAGAAACTGGTATCCTAAGTGGTAAGATACAGAAAGGTACTTCATCAAGTGCAGAAAAGAAGCCTTTCACCAGTAAGAAAGAAGCTAGTGCGGTATATGGCTCAAGGAGCCAAAGCAGACCTGAACACCATCAAGCAGTAAATGCGGTAGTGATATCAAGACCCACCATTGTTCCACAATGCAACAATCAGCAAATAATGGAGACACCACAAAGACAGTACACTCGGCTCAATATGACCTTATCTCAAATTCTACCACAATTATTGAAGACCAACCTGGTAGCTATGAGGGAAGCCCCGAAGAATCCCAACACCACATCTCCGCTATATAACCCGAATGCCCGCTGCGCCTATCACTCTGATGGCCCAGGTCATGATACAAACAATTGTTGGGCCTTGAAGAATAAGGTGCAAGACTTGATTGAAGCTAAAGAGATTGAATTGGACATCCGGAGAAGCCCAACATCATAACTGCTCCCATGCCCAAACATGGTCATGGAATGATGTTGTGGACGATGATTTATTTGTGACCTCCGTGGAAGAAATTTCTACTCCTTTGATGACAGTTAAGAAGAATCTATTGTTGGCCGGTTTATTTACGGGCTGTGGCGAAAGTTGCCACATGTGTTCAGTTCTGTCTGGTGGTTGCCATTTATTGAAATCGGGTGTTCAGCGCCTGATGGATAACAAATAGATCTTGTTCGAGAAGACTTTGATTTCGTTAGTTCCAGTTGAAGATGTTGCCATCATAACCATATCCGCCAATCCTTCCAAGGCTTCCTCGAGAAAGCCTGTTAGGATTACACTCGTTCCAAGAGTTGCTTCGTTAATAATTATTGTCACTGGTCCTATCCCATACACTTCGAATAAGGATGTCCCTTGGCACTACGGTGTAGATGTGTATTACCATGGAGTTAAGCAAGACTTAAAAAGTGAGGAAGTTGACGCTGATGTCAGCAATATTGTTGGGGCTAGCAAGGTCACCAGAAGAGGAAGACTCTTTTCTCCCGAGATTTCCCCTCAATTTGTTCACAAACCTGTTGTCATTCCATCTGCCAGTACATCAGCTACCATCCCAGTGCCTATTCCAGTTATCACCCCTGTCGCTGAGCCATCTATCACTCGGGGCAAAGAAATCATAGGTGAGCCTGCCCGGACGGAGGCACCTAAGAAGATCATTGTAGAAACCTCTAAGCAGGAGATATAGGAAATTCTGAAGATTATCAAGAAGAGTGACTACAACGTAGTCGAACAACTGGGGCAGACCCCATCTAAAATCTCCATGTTGTCCTTGTTACTGTGTTCTGAAGCCCATGCAAAGGCTTTAATTGCTTTCCTCAAAACTGTGCATGTGCCGCAGGAAACCTCTGCCGATCAATTCAAAGATTGTGTAGCTAGTTTGACTTCCGACAATGGGTTGGGTTTCTCAGACGTAGATCTGACTGCTAAAGAAAGAAATCACAATGATGCTCTGCACGTCTCGATTGAGTGCAGGGGAACTACTATGGCCCATGTACTAGTGGATACTGGTTCCTCATTGAATGTTTTTCCAAAGAAAGCATTATACCGTCTAGACTATGAAGGTTTGATTCTGAAGCCGAATAATATTATGGTCAGGGCTTTCGACGGGTCAAAAAGGATGGTGCACGGGGAGGTGGACGTCCCTGTTAAAGTTGGCTCTTAGACTTTTGCATCTACTTTCTATGTGATGGATATCCGACCATTATATTCTTGCTTGCTGGGTCGCCCGTGGATTCATAAGGCTGGGGCAGTGACTTCTACGCTCCATCAAGTGTTGAAATATCCAGTAAAGGGGAAGATTATCACGGTACGAGGAGAAGAGGAGTATATGGTCAGTCATCTTTATTCCTTTCGCTATGTGGATATGGATGGGGAGTTCATCGAAACCCCGTGTCAGAACTTTGAAGAAGTCCCTCCGACTTTGGCGTCAACTGAAGTGGCTACCGACAAACCTCCAATGAAGATGGCTTCCCTCAAGGATGCCAGCGCTGTAATTGAAAAAGGTGGGTGTGCAAATTGGGGTCAGCTTCCTTATTTCACACACAAGACTGACAAGTTTGGTTTGGGATTTACTGTAGAGGCTCAAAGGGTTGTTAGGCGCGCGCGGATTGGAAGACCTCCTCTGCGCATCAGTAATCCAGAAGTTAATGCGGTGGAAGACAGTGAAGAAGATTCGGACATTGACAGCTGGATCTACCCTACCACCAATGGAGGATTGGACAGCTGGACGGCAAAAGACTTCATACCTATTTCCTTTATTTCACAGTAATTGACTTTTGTTTTGAAGTTTGTAATAAACAGTTTAAAACTCTACGGCCCGGTGCCTTGCCCGAGGCACCTTGGCCTTGCTTGTGAGGGCTTATTACTTATCATTTCATATATCATCAATAAAACATTGGACGTCTCTTGCATTACAAATTTTGCGCTCATTATTTTTCTTTTCTGTCTCTCACTTTATCAAAATAGCTATGCTCTTACACACACTTACGTATCATAATGAAGATCCATATCCACTCTGGATCCCATTGATAACAACTCTACTACTCTCCGAAAATCCGATCAACCAAGCCAAGGACGAAGGTGAGGATGATTGTGAGGTACCTGGAGATCTTGCTAGACTGTTACTACAGGAAGAGAGGACCATACATCCCCATGAAGAGTCGGTTGAATCAGTGAACTTGGGTACAGAGGAAGACAAGAAAGAGGTCAAGATAGAAGCTAATCTAGAGCCTAGTGTCAAACAACGGTTGATACAGATGCTACGCGACTATGTTGAGATTTTCGCTTGGTATTATGAAGATATGCCCGGTTTGGACACTGATATCATGGTACACCGTCTACCAACCAAGGAAGAATGCCCTCCAGTAAAACAGAAGGTTCGTCGTATGCGCCCTGAGATGTCTGAGAAAATTAAAGCTGAGGTCATGAAACAGTTTGGCGCGGGATTTCTAGCTGTCACTTCTTACCCGCAGTGGGTTGCCAACGTTGTTCTTGTGCCTAAGAAGGATGGTAAGGTGCGGATGTGTGTGCACTATAGAGATCTGAACAGGGCGAGCCCCAAAGATGATTTCCCACTTCCTCATATTGATGTTCTGGTCGACAACACCGCGCAACATAAGGTCTTCTCCTTCATGGATGGTTTTTCTGGTTACAATCAGATTAAGATGGCTCCCAAGGACATGGAGAAGACAACCTTCTTTACACAGTGGGGTACCTTTTGCTACAAGGTCATGCCGTTCAGATTGAAGAATGCTGGGGCAACGTATCAGCGCACCATGGTTGCTTTGGTCCACGACATGATTCACCATGAGATTGAGGTTTATGTTGATTACATGATTGCAAGATCCCAGACTAAGGAAGAATACCTTGACCATCTCCAGAAACTGTTCGACAGGTTGAAGACGTATAAGCTGAGGTTAAACCCGAATAAGTGCACCTTCGGGGTAAGGTCTGGTAAGCTGATGGGTTTCATTGTCAGTGATAAAAGTATTCAGGTGGACCCTGCCAAGGTAAAATCCATACAGGAGATGCCATCTCCCCACACGGAAAAGAAGTCAAAGGCTTTTTGGGACGTCTGAACTACATCGCCCGATTTATTTCACATCTGACCGCTACTTGTGAGCCAATCTTTAAGCTGCTGAAGAAAGATCAAGTGGTAAAATGGAATGATAAATGTCAGACCGCTTTCAAAAGGATCAAGGAATACCTACAAGAGCCACCTATTATGATGCCTCTAGTTGAAGGATTACCTCTAATCTTATACTTGATAGTACTGTATAATTCAATGGGGTGCGTGTTGGGGCAGCATGACGAGTCTAGCCGACAAGAGCATGTTATTTACTACCTTAGCAAAAAGTTTATCGACTGTGAGACCCAATACTCACTACTCGAGAAAACTTGTTTCACTTTAGCATGGGCTGCTCGCCGGCTGAGACAGTATATGCTGACTCACACTACCTTATTGATATCAAAGATGGACCAAATCAAGTATATCTTCGAAAAGCCCGCCTTGTCCGGAAGAATAGCAAGATGGCAGATGATCTTAACTGAGTATGACATACAGTACACAACCCAAAAAGCAATCAAAGGGAGTGTGTTGGCGGATCATTTGGCGCATCAGGCCGTGGATGACTACCAATCCAAGAATTTTAAGTTCCCAGATGAGAACATCATGTTGGTGAGCGACTGTGAAAAACCTGGACCGAATGAAGGACCTGAGGAAGGATCCCGATGGTCTATGTATTTCGACGAAGCTTCAAACGCATTCGGTAATAGCATCGGTGCTATAGTTATATCTCCTGAGGGATGTCATACTCCATTCACCGCCCGATTATGTTTTAACTGCACCAACAATATGGCGAAGTATGAAGCGTGCATCATGGGCCTTCGAGATTCTATTTACCTAAGGATTAAGTTTTTGAGTGTATTCGGAGATTCGACTCTGGTGATCAGTCAGATCAAAGGCGAGTGGGATACGAAGCACCCAAATATTATTCCTTACAAAGAGTATGTATTGACATTGCTCCCACACTTCGAGGAGATAACCTTTGAACATTTCCCAAGAGAGGAGAATCAGTTAGCGGACGTGCTAGCTACCATGTCTTCTATGTTCAAAGTCAGGTGGGACAATGAAGCTCCCCAGATTACCATTGAGAGGTTGGACGAACCTGCACATTGCTGTGACATCGAGACTGAAGAGGTAGCAGATAAACCCTGGTTCCGCGAGGTAAAGAGGTATCTTGAGACTCAAGAATACCCCGAGGGTGCATCTGTTAATGACAAGAAGTTCTTGAGAAGGTTCGCTGTGAAGTTCTTCATCAGCAATGGTATCCTTTATAAACGTAACCATGATTCAACCTTACTGCGATGTATGGACAAAAGCGAGGCAGAAAGGATTATAGCAGAGTTACATGAGGGTACCTTTGGAACTCATTCCAATGGACATACCATGGAAAAGAAAATCCTACGAGCTGGATATTACTCGTCCACTATGGAGGCCGATTGTTATCAGCATTCTCGAACCTGTCATAAGTGCCAAGTCTATGCTGATAAAGTGCACGTACCTCCGGTCCCTCTGAATGTTCTGACAGCACCTTGGCCTTTCGTAATATGGGGCATCGATATGATAGGTGAGATCAGACCTACTGCGTCTAACGGACATCGTTTCATTCTGGTGGCTATCGATTACTTTACGAAGTGGGTTGAGGTAACTTCCTTTGCTACAGTAACCAAGAATGTCGTGGCATGGTTTATCTGACACAATTTGATCTATCGATATGGTCTACCGGAGAGAATCATTACAGAAAATGGTACAAATCTCAACAATACAATGATCACCGAGCTCTACAAACAGTTCAAGATACAGCATCACAACTCTTCTCCCTACCGGCCGAAGATGAATGGGGTTGTTGAAGCAGCAAATAAGAACATCAAGAAGATTGTGCAGAAGATGACGGTGACATACAAAGACTGGCATGAGATGTTACCATTCTCTCTTCATGGGTACCGTACCTCAGCGCGGACTTCGATAGGCGAAACACCCTATTCTCTGGTGTATGGTATGGAAGAGGTCTTACCCATTGAGGTCCAGATACCCTCTCTATGGATTATGAAGGATGCAGGTTTGAGCGAAGACGACTGGATCCAGACCCGGCTTGATCAGCTAAATCTAATCGACAAAAAGAGACTTACTACTATTTGTCATGGTCATACGTATCAAAAGCGAATGATCAAGGCATTTAACAAGAAATTCTGACGACAAGAGTATCGAGTTAGGGATCTGGTGATCAAACGCATCATACTGCCACAAGGTGATCCCAGGGGCAAATGGACCCCTACGTACGACGGGCCATTTGTGGTTAAGAACATTTTCTCGGGAGGAGCTATGATTCTAACTACCATGGATGGTGACGACCTTCCTCACCCCATCAACACATACATTATGAAAAAATACTACGCATAATCAAAGACCCGCTAGGTCGACTGGCCTAGGAAAAAATAAGGGCTTCCCGGTGAACCAAAAGGGTTCGGGCAAAAGTAAGGGATGAAAATGAAAAACTGTACACCCAGCAAGTCGAAAACCTGAAAAGGTGACTTGGGCAAAAAAGGGTATCCCGGTGGACCAAAAACCCGAAAGGGCGGTCCAGGAAAAAATTAGGAATCAAGTTCGGACGACGCCAATCAATCTGATTTACCTTCAACCAAGTAGCAAAGTGATAAGAAGCTCGAAGATATAAGGGCAATAGCAGAGTTGGAACCCAGTGAGATTGTTTCACATAGTTGTTTTTCTTTCTTTTACACAAATTGTATAAATTCTGTTCGTTCGGCGGCGTTCTCTTACTAGGACATCAGCCTCTTGTACAAAACGCCTATTACCGGCCAACTTCAAAATCAATACAATTCATTTTCACAAAGAAATTTCAAATTGTTTTTATTTTTCTGTTTTGTTTTATAAGAACATCCAATGTTTCATTTTGATATATGCATTTGACAATAATTGCTACTCATAAATATTTATATGCGAAACAAAAGACAATTACTCGTAATTCCAGGAACAGGGGCAAACAAGAAGTGTCCAAACCTCACAGTTTCTCTACCCACTTGGTACAGGGATATAGCCATCTTGAGAAAATGACTAAAGGCACATACACTCCCCGCATAGTAGGAAGTGTATGAAGACAGTGGTGTTAGCTCTCCCCAGCCGAAGGGGAAGAACCACGAATAAGTAGGCAAAATTCTCCCCAAGCAGAGTTTATCTATCACCAGCAATAGAAGATTATCCCCAGTGGAGTTTGTTTCTTCCACAGACAGAAATTCAATCCCCGGCAGGGTTCATTATCACCAACAATGGTAATTCATCCGCAGCTGAGGATCTTTCTCCAAATCAGCAAATCTTCTAGCAGAGCATCTCTCTTCCCCATAGAGTCATTCTCTCGTCAATTTATTCTCAAATCATCTTCGGTCGTTACCCCCAGCGAGAACGAGGAACTCAATTCCTTGTATTCTCCAGCAGCAATCCAGGATTTATTTTCCCCAGCTAGAAAACATCACGAGAACATTTGCATATCCATATATCATGGCATGCACATACACATCATACAGCACAATCTCATTTATTTTGAGAGCATCATTACTCAATACATTTCATACATCATGACATTACATACAACTAACTCTTTACCTTTCAGGGAAAGATACAATCAAATTCTCACAAGTTGTCTCTGGTTCAGTCAAATCGGTGCTAAGATTTCTATTCCAGTTCAAGCTATGAAGCCCAGATTCGATTGGAAAATATCTTGATTTCTCCCTCATACTGTGAAGCCCGGAGAGCGACCGAATAACAGTACCAAAAATACTACAAAGCCTAGAATCGACCAGATAGTGGTATATCCCGAATTCAAAGCTATGAAGCCCAGAAATCGATCGGAAAATAGTTGAATCCCCAACAAGTTACTGTGAAGCCTGGAAATTGACCAGATAGCAGTACAAGACACCATGAAGCCTAGAATCGACCAGATAATGGTATGTCATAAACACAAGCCGTGAAGCCTGGAAATCGACTGGATAACATCTTAACCCTCAGTAAGTTACTGTGAAGCCTGGAAATGGACCAGATAGCATTACAAGACACCATGAAGCCTGGAATCGACCAGATAGTGGTATGTCATAAACATAAGCCGTGAAGCCCGGAAATCGACCGAATAATAGCTTAACCCTCAGTAAGTTATTGTGAAGCCTGGAAATCGACCAGATAGCAATACAAGATACCATGAAGCCTGAACTCGACCAGATAATAGTATAAGACACCGTGAAGCCTGGATCACGACTAGATAGCGGCAAAGGATATTGAAGCCTGGGATACAACCAGATAAAAGTATAAGGTACTGCGAAGCTCGGAATTCGACCGAATAACAGTTTACCTGGCCAATTACTAAGAAGCCCGGAATCGACCGGATATTAGTATGCCTTAAATTCAAGTTAAAGCCCAGATGCGACCGGATAACAACTTAATTCCTTCTGAAGCCTGGAGCAAGACCAGATAAGAAGTGAGAAATTGTGAAGCCTGGATAACGACCAGATAGCAAGTTTAATCTCATCCCCCCAGTAAGTCGCTGTGAAGCCTGGAGTACGACCAGATAGCAGTCGGTCTTATTTTCCTCAGCAAATCACTGTGAAGCCTGGAGCACGACCAGATAGCAGTTCATTTTCACCTCCTCGACCAAGAGATGATTCCCCAGTAGAGTAACAGACAACTGAAGTTCCTAAAATTCTATTTCTACCAAGACAGAGACCAGTATTCCCCAGCGTAGTCCTCCTTAACAACAGGTGAATGGGCTCTCGCAAAGGAATTTCTTATGCGATTGACACTTCTTTTGATGGCATCTTTAAGCCCATCTTCTGACATCAACCTCCAAATGGAATCTATAAGACCATTCCCGACATCGCAAGATAAATACCACTTCATGCGAGTGCAAATTTTTGGGCACTCTAGTGTTCAATCATCTTCCACCTTCGGATCACGAAAGGTAGACAAGCCAATCTACATCCTCAGGTTTAAGAAGATTGAACAGGGGCAGCTGTTGTACCCAAAAAAATTTCCTCCCATATTTCTCAGTACATTCCAAGTAAGGTCCTCAAATTGCTCAAGGAAGTCCAAGGGTTGACCAGACAAACCCTCTCCTAAGGCAGTCAACCCCAAATCAAGGTTTCAGTTTGCATCAAGATGTGTGAGTCCAAAGGGTCCCAAATGTTCAACATTCTCCTAATATGTCCACAAGATCATCCATGTCAAGTTTAAAGCCTTGCAGAGGAAGTTTGCTCAGTCAATTGCTCAAAGGGCTGAAAATCGACCGTGTTAGGGCAAAAGTCAACTGTTTCCTACATACAGTCAAACTTCAAGATTTTTGGTCAACATTATCATTTTGAAGTATTATTCATCATTTGATCAAGGGTGATCATGATTCCTCAAGGATTGTTCATAATTCATCAAAACCCAAAACTTGCTAAATTAGGGTTTTGTAGGAAAAGTCAACTCAACTTTGACCAAGCATAACTTTCTTATACTTTATCAAAAATGACCCATACAAATCTCATTTTGAAGAGGATGTAATTCCCTACAATTCATCCTCATCTCCCAAGTTCAAAATATGCACTCACAAGAAGATATAAATTTAGACATTATAGGTCATTTTGGAAAGTCAACAAAAACACCTTTTTTGTCAAAGCTTCATACATGAACATGGAACACTCAATTGAAATGATACAAAATGGGTTGCTTAGAAGACATCTTAAGATTTCTAAAAAGTCCAAGAACACATCTCTAGGGTCAAAATTGAATGAGTTATGCATTGGTGAAGTTGACCCTTTTTGCAAAATTGCCAAAAGTCAAATATGTCTCAAATATCAATTTTTGTCAAATGGGCCCAAATTTTTCTGCTTGCATTGAGTTTGTAACATGATCCACGACCCATGATCCTTCCCACTTGTCTTTATTTTATTTTTATCATTTATTTTGATTTTTATTTCAATTAAATTAAATAAAATCATGAAAATATCAAAACTAATCAAAGCCTGAGATTTTGTGCATGTTTAGGTCTCTTCTACAGTTGGAAATAGAATCCAATTGTGCAAGCTTCATTTGGACTCAAAAAGATTGGATTTGGCTTGATTTGGAAGTATTTACATAAGAATCAAATCATGATTCAATCATCTTAATTGAGAAAGATTTGAAGCAAGTTTGTAACCTAATTCATTCTAGGGTACATATAGAACAAGTGCAGACCAAAAACCAGGGAATTGGAGGCATGAAAAGAGAAGAACATATCTCAAAATTTCAAAGAAAAGTTGCAATATGATTTCTTAATTCCAAGCTTCCTCAAACCATTATGTTGTACCCCAAAATTTGCCCTCCCATATCCTTCAAGATTTGCTAAGAGCATGCTTCAAAATCTCCCAAAGGTTGCATAGTTCAATGGCCTCCTAACAGTCAAAAATTAGGGTTTTGGTTCTAGCAAAGAAATTGAAGTTTCCAAGGGTCCAATCAAGTCCCACATGCCTACAAACATGGTCAAGCATCCATATGCCAAGTTTCAAGACTCACAACACAAAATTGCACAGTCAAAAACCCTAATTGCTCAGCAGTCTATTGTAGGGGTAAAATGGTCATTTGACAGTCAAAAGTTCAAATTTTTGGTCAACATCTTATTTTGAAGCCACAAACATCAGTTGATCAATTCTTGATCATGATTTTCAAGGCATGGCTCAAAAAGTCTCAAGATGCAAAAGTTTCCATATTTGGACAGTTGAAAAAGTCAACTGTAACTTGACCAGGGCATAACTTCCACATGGTTTATCAGAAAAATTCCATCCAAAGCTCATTTTGAAGAGAATGACATTTCCTACAACTCCTCTTCACACTTCAAGTACAAGAAATGCTCTCACAAAAAGTTATCAATCTCAACATTATAGGTCATTTTCAAAAGTCAACAAAAAGGCACTTTAAGTCAAAGACCATAACGTGAGATTGGTAAAACAAACTGACATGGGACCAAAGGCATTGGTTAGAGGACTTCAAGACCTTTCCAAAATGTCCAAGAACATGACCAAAGCTTAAAAATTGAGCAAGATATGCCTTGTGGAAGTTGGGAAATTTTTGGGAATTTTGAAAAGTCAACTTTACTTCAAATACCTCAAAATTGCTAATGGGCCACAATTTCTTCCAAGAATCATCACCCAAAAGCTATGCACGACCCATTGACCCAAAGGGGAGTTATTTCATCATTTTTTATTTATTATTTGAATTTTTATCACCATTTATTCATTTAATTAAAATAAAATATGACAAAAATAGCAAAGCATGTGTTTTAAATCTTTTTATGCAGCTAATAGGCTCTTTACTCACTCAAGATTTCGTGCACACTGAAAAAGGCAAGAATCTCCATTGATTGGCATAAGTAAGGTATGAAAAAGATTGAAAAAATCATGGAAGATCACAAACTTGAAAGGCATTAAAACTTGGATGTTGGGCTTGTTTTGTTGACCTAAAACATTCACATACATATACATATTGCAACCCTAATCACAAGAACTCAGAAGCTGCGCCTCAGACCTCAAACCAACTTTGCATTTTTTCAAGAAATTCTCAAAACTGAAAACACACATAGAGCCTGATTCAAATCCTATAATCAATTCCAAAAGCTTTCTGAGGCCTTCCGGAACGTCACTCAATCCTTTTCCAGTCCCCACGCATAAAGAAGTGGTAGAACAAAGTCCAACTTTCTCAAACTTTTCTCATAATCGTGTTTTAATATACATGCATTTTCCATACATTTGAATGTTTGATTTACACTAATATACACTCCCTGAAGCTAGTGATGTATTTTAATTGAGTTTTTATGGCCTGTATGCAAAGTTACCATGGAAGCTCTTTAGGGTTTCAGAGGTTGGAAATTAAGGACTCTTGCATATGGAAAAATTAAGTCATAAGACCAGCACCATTGGATTCGTGACCTTCATACAAACTAATTCCACACCTCGCGCCCTTTTTCTTTTCAACTATGAGCTAATCGCTATTTTGTATGTTAGGGTTAGTGGGGGTTTAAAACCCCCGCTATTTGATTTCTTTTACAGGAAGAAAGAAGAAGATGATGCAGGCGTGGCTAAACGTGGTTGGTTAATTTGAAGCTTGGTGCGTTTTTTTCATTATTACAGCCACTAACGCTTTTTCACATATGTTGGTCATTGTTCAGTATACATAAAAACCAACGCGCTTGGCTGAGTGGTTAATGTGTTGTCATGCAATCAATGGGACCTGGGTTCGATTCCCAGGTCCCCTATACAATTGTTACTATTTTTTCTAACCCTTTCCCATGCAGTGCACGCTCCTGTGGTCCACCAAACGCCTAATGCCAAAGCTTGCCACATGTCCAATAACACTGATCCAAGGGCCAGAATGGGAGGACTACCCTAGACGCCAGTCAACACCTCCACACAAAAGCCAGGAAAGTCAAAAAGGCCAGGAATCAGTGGGCCAAAATTGCTTGCAAAAAGCCTCCAAATTGGGCAGACACCCCCCAATGTTTGCATATCTTTTAATCTCTTTTCTTTTATTTTCTATTTTTTAATTCTTTTGATCTTTTTTTATTTTATTTAATTTACTTCAAATAATTAATTTTCATATAAAAATACAAAAAAAAAATCAGAAACTATAAAAAATAAAAATATGTTTATTTATTTTTTTTAACTCATCAATATTGTGTAAATAAAATTCTAATAATTAATTAGTTTAATTTTAGGTTTAATTCTAATTTTTTTTAAATAAACTAAAAAGTGTAGAAATTAGGGTTTTAATACTTTTATTCTTTTCTTTTTTTCATTATTATTAATTCTTAATTATTTTGTAATGTAAACTTATCATTAAATAATTAGGTTAAATTAGGTCAAACTAAAACATTTTTTTTAATAAATTAAAAACAATTAGAACTAGGATTTTATTCAACTTTTAATTCCAATTTAATTCTCTTTAATTTCATAAATACAAAAAAACATAAAAAATAACTTCTTTTTCTTTAATCATTAATTCACTTCTAATTTCGATTTAATTTCCTCAAAGGGTCCAACGCCCTCGCACCTTCGAATTTAATTTTCTCTTCGCGCGTTTATTTTATTTTTCTTTGTGAAATTTATGTACTTGCCCCAAAGCCTTGTAATAGATTAATTAGGATATTTATTTTTCCGCATTTTATTTATTTAAATCGGGTCTTGGTTTAATTTGGCGATGTAGACCCGCGCCTTTGTAATAGCGTAGGACTTTTATCTTCCCGCACCTTTTAAATGTTAATAACCACATGAAAGAATGTATGCCCAAAAATAAAATCAAAGCGTAGAACACCCAATGCATGATAAGACAAATAATAACTGAAATTGGCACATAATTCACACACCACTCTTAGGGTACGCCTCACTGTTGCCTTGCCCCTCGAAAAGTGGCCGTCGAGTATAGGACATTTTAGTAAGTCCTCATGTCCATGAACATGGCATGGGGGTAGCTTCTAAGGTGTCCTACTATTGCTCTGGTGACCACATTGTTGCCTTGCCCCTCGAAACGTGGTTGTCGACTATAGGACGTCTTAGTGAGTCCTTATGTTCCATTGATCTAGTTGCCTCGAAACGGTTGCCTCGGAACAAGTTGCCTCGGAATAGTCGCCTCGGAATAAAAGATCAATGGCATAAGGGTAGCTCCTAAGGTATCTTACCGTTGCTCGGTGACTACACTGTCCCTACAAACGAATTGACCCGAACACCTCCAACGGTGGTGCTACCTACCTCTCAATGGTGGGATGGCACCACCTTAAGGACATTTACACAGACTAATTCCTTAGGGTAGGTGGATGACTCATGGATACTTGCTCTAAAAAACAAACCAAAAACTCTTTTCACACCGACACTTTCAAAAAACTTTCAAAACAATTTTTCAAACACTCTTGAGGACTGATACAAGAGTCGATCTGAAATCTTTAAACGAAACTTTTTCAAACCCACTCACCTTGAAAAGCAAACAAACATTTTTGAAAACACAAATGAGCAAGTATCTAAGAGCCCATGGATAACCATGGATAGAAAGGGTGCTAATACCTTCCCTTTCTATAAATCTACCTCCCGAACCGGGAACTAATCTCAATAAGGAATTTTTCTATGCTTTTGTCCTTTCCATTTGGAGAAAATAAAATATGGTGGCGACTCTTGCTTCCGCGACATTTTGCGAAACCAGCTTTAAACAGTCAGTTCCAGATCCACCGATCACAGAACTGGCGACTCTGCTGGGGAAAATCTAAAGTGAGGTGTACCTTAGGACTAAGATCACTTGTGTTTTCAATTGTTGTGCTTGTTTGCTTTATTATTGTGGGACTGTCTCGGGAGTTCTATAGATCCTAACCCGGATCTGGGGATACCTTCTTAGAAAGTAGCAACAAGGCTGTGAGGGAACTGTGTGGGGTATACCGACATGGTTGAAGCAGTCTGCTATGTTGATGTGGCACTTTGGTGTGTACTGGTAACCCTTGAGTTAAGTCAAGGAGAGTACGGGGCCTCCGCGTGGTATCGTGAAGCATCAACTGACCTTAGGAACCTTAATTGAACCATCTTGGCCTCTTTAGGGTAGTGAGATAACTGACTTTGGTGCAGTCCGAGGTTGGTTGATACTCGATACTACACTCAATTGAGGGTTGTTTTCTTGGAATATTTCGGTCGCCAGTTCAGTGGCTAAATCGAAACGATGAACAATGAAAACAGTCCAGTGATATTGGGACCCTTAGAACCCGGTTACTTCTGATAGGACAGGTTTTGAGCCCACCAACTTCAAGAGGGTAGTACCCCAAACTTCATGCTGGCCTAAACTCTAAGGGCTCTCTGTGTGACTTGTGTGCCTTCTAATTTGAATTACTTGCACGTACTTGTTACCTAACACATGAGTTTCTTGCAGGGTTTGTTTACAGTCCTTAATATGGACTCATAACAGGGTTACATATATCACCCCATGCATAGCATAACATCATACCATTGCATACATCCTGCATAAAGACTAATCCATTTCAAGGATCTCAAGGGCTTGTGATGCAGGTCATGATGAATCAAACGTCTAGCAAGGGGCAAAGAGGATTTATTTTCCTCTAGCCAAGGTTGTCAGGGGCTATGACCCACTCGATATGGTGAGCCTTGACCCTTGAAGAAGGACTCTCAACAACAGGAAGTTCCTTCAATCAAGCTACCCAAATCCAATTCTAACAAGTTTCTTTGTTTACCCCGCGAGATCCTTGAAAACATTGCATGCATACATACACATCATTGCATAACAGGTACCCTTGGTACAGGTCACTTACCATCTTCGCTGTTTATTTCAGCAATGGCTTCCCAACAAGACAACCAGGATCTTCATGCTTAAGAGATTCAGTTCAGGAAGATCTTTCTAAGCCTATCCAAGGGGCAGGAAGAGTTAAGGACACTCCTCATGGGGACTTTGGCCAGGAACAAGGCTGAAGATGACAAGGACGAACGGTTGAAACGTCTACAAGCTGAGGTAGATATAATGAAAACCCAGATGCTGGGGCAGAGGGCTCTCATCCAAGGTTTAGCTCAGGAACAAGAAGAGTTCAGGACCACGATCAGTCAACTCCACCAAGACAGATCCAACATGAAGCAACCAGTCCATGTCAGGGACCAAGTCATTAATCAGCCTCCAAGAAGTCAAAGGTTTGGTTTGATGAATAGGCCTCTCCAAGCTGCTACTACTTCACAGGTCCAACAACGACCTCGCCAAGAACAACGGGCTGATCAGAGCAAGCCAGACAAGCCTAAAAGGCAGTTCACCAAGCTCAACATGTCACCGTCTCAAGCTTTACAACAATTGTTGAGGTTGAATCTGGTGACGTTAAGGGACCCTCCTAAGAATCTCAACACAACCTCCCTAAAGTACAATCCTGAGGAAAGATGTGCATACCACTCTGATAGTCCAGGACATGACACCGACGACTGCTGGGCTCTGAAGAATAAGATCCAAGACCTGATTAACGAAGGAGCAGTGGAATTCACCCAAGATGGTCAGGCAGAGTTCTTCTACTATCCCTGCAAGTGACAAATCCTGAGACTAGAAAACTTTTGTTCATTCGAATGTTCAAGTTGTATTTTTCTTTGATTGTTTAAACATTTATTCATGTCAAACGTTGTTATCTCATTAATGCACCGCATATGTCTGTTTTGAATCAATATATTCGCCTTCGCTATATTCAAATTGCTTTCACATTTTTGTGATGTCAAACTCTCGATTTAAAATTCTAAGCCTCTTGAGGGAGGATGACGAAAACGAATACCACAATCTACAGTATGCTTTTGAACAGACCCCGCTGATGAGGTACAAGCATTGTTTCAATTCCTAAACACTGGAGTTATAAGGATGATAATCCCTCGTCAACCCCTCTGATCCAAAGAAGCAGGAGTTTTTCTTTTCGAAAATTAAAACCCTTAATCATAACCTGGGGCAGGGTAGTTCTCTCAGCTGATCCAAGTGCATAACGAACGGCACCAAAGGAGTCTTTCCACACCAAAAGATGGTGATGGTTCCGAATAATCATAAAGATAGGCAGTCATTATCTATCAAAATAAAAAGCCCAATAAGTCAAAACCTATGAAGGAGACTTACAAAACAGGGGCATCCCGCTGACTGTAATCGCAAAAGAAACAGTTCAGGCAAAAAATAGGGATCATAAAATCAAAAAAGAAAGAGGTCATACAAACCCTCAACAAAAAATGGATGTCTGTTCAAAATAAAACTGTCAACATCCGAACCATCACTGGTATATCAAAGCAAAGACTCAAACAAGGTCTAACGCACGATCAACTGAGTTTAGGTTTGAAGAACATCACGAAGAGCGGGTGGGTACATATATAATTTGAGCCTTTATCCTTTGTTTCTTAAACCGTGAACCAGGCCACGTTATAACCCTTAAAAAGTCCTAGCTGAAGCATGGGTTAGTTCGAAGGCATACTGTTACGAAAGGTATCCTGACTCCTTAAGGCTTGCGGTAAAATGACGAGTTGACATCACAGTTTACAAAAAAATTCACTTGTTTTTATGAAAAATGCATTTTCAAAAACTTCAAGACAGACATAAGCTTTGCATTTTTAACATAGCTTTGTTTGCATGTGACTTTTTGTTTGAACAGCATAGAAATTCGCACGAAGAATATCTAAGTAACAAAAGCACTTCCAATCAAGGGGCATGGCATGATCATTGTCCGTCATCTGGGGCAGTTAAGTCAAGATTCGGAGAATCTCTCAAAAGGCCAACCAGCCTGGGGAAAATCTCCATCTGGATCACTTGGAGCGTTGGACGATCAAACAAAGATCTTCTGGTAGTATGGCAACACTACACTACTGACAGGGGCACCTCCCTACATCTTGAGAGCGTGGACATAGTCGAAAAAAGTAATACGCATAATCAAAGACCCGCTAGGTTGACATACCTAGGTAAAAATAAGGGCCTCCCGACGAACCAAAAGGGTTCGGGAAAAAATAAGGGATGAAATGAAAAAAAATCTGCATACCCGACAAGTCGAAAACCTGAAAAGGCGGCTTGGGCTAAAATGGGTATCCCGGTGGACTGAAAACCCGAAAGGGCGGTCCAAGCAAAAGTTAGGGATCAAAGCGTACGACTATGTCCTGTCATCTTGTCACTTGCCTACAAGAAGAAGGTTTGTCCATCAACAACTATCAGCACCTCACAGGTCTTCCTCTCCCACCTCAGAAACAGGGGCAGTAATGAGTCGTCCAAGCGATCTATTCGCTCTGTCCACAAGATACAAGGTATGATCAGCTGAAGAAGGTAACCAATATACCTTAATTCCCCAGAGATCGAGCCAGCAAGTCAGTGCACTCTCCCCAAGCAAAGCTATTATCAGCCTTAAGGAAGTTGGGTACCCCCGCAGATCTCAACATTCCCCAGCACGATATAAAAAACATTCCTAACAAGCATCCCCGGCAGTCTTGATCTAAGATTATTCCCCGGCGGAATACCGCACATCTCAGTGGAGCCACTTCCCCAATACATTTCAAAATTTCCACAGGAGAGTCCAAGCCAGATTTCCCCAGGAAAATTTGAATCCATCTCCTCCAGCAGGAAGCTTATCCCCAGTAGATTCTGGAAGTTTACCCCCTACAGAGCACGAACGCGTCCCCGGCTTTATTCAAAAGTTATTTCCCTACCAGGATATAACTGGGTTATCCTCATCCAAAAGCCACGGAAAGATCATCCTCGGCGAAGTCTTCCTATCTCCAGCGAAGTCTATTAAAACTTCCAACGTAACAACGGTATCCCCAGCGAAGTTACCATCAACATTCCAGCAAAGTACCTCTCTCCCCATAGAGTACTGTTCCCCATCAAGGTCGCTAGAGTAGTCATTCCCCGCAGAGCAATCTCTTCATCAAGTTTGTTCCCCAACGGAGTTATCTTCTCCTACCGGTATTCTTGCAACTATCATCCCCAGCGGAAACAACAAAGCATTGTTCTCCAACATCAGCCCAGGATGTGACTTCCCGGCACCCGTCAAGGATTTATTTTCCTAAGACAAAAACATACATTCAAAAACATCACATACATCATGATACATGCATAAACGCATCATACCTTACAATCTCATTTATGTTGAGAACATTATTGCTTGATCCATATCATGCATTGCATATGACTGACCTTTACCTTTCAGGAAAGATCCAGTTAAGTTCTCAGCTATTTCCAAGACCTAGCCTGGTTCAGTTAAATCGACCCTAAGATTTTCCTGATTCTTATCCAGTCAAAGGCCTTCTCTGGTTCAGTCAGATCGACCCTAAGATCTCCTTGATTCTTATCCAGTTGAAGATATTCCAAGACCATGCCTGGTTCAGTTAAATCGACCTTAAGATTTTCCTGATTCTTATCCAGTCAAAGGCCTTCTCTGGTTCAGTCAGATCGACCCTAAGATCTCCCTGATTCTTATCCAGTTGAAGATATTCCAAGACCTTGCCTGGTTCAGTTAAATCGACCCTAAGATTTTCCTGATTCTTATCCAGTCAAAGGCCTTCTCTGGTTCAGTCAGATCGACCCTAAGATCTCCCTGATTCTTATCCAGTTGAAGATATTCCAAGACCTAGTCTGGTTCAGTTAAATCGACCCTAAGATTTTCCTGATTCTTATCCAGTCAAAGGCCTTCTCTGGTTCAGTCAGATCGACCCTAAGATCTCCTTGATTCTTATCCAGTTGAAGATATTCCAAGACCTAGCCTGGTTCAGTTAAATCGACCCTAAGATTTTCCTGATTCTTATCCAGTCAAAGGCCTTCTCTGGTTCAGTCAGATCGACCCTCAGATCTCCTTGATTCTTATCCAGTTGAAGATATTCCAAGACCTTGCCCGGTTCAGTTAAATCGACCTTAATATTTTCCTGATTCTTATCCCGTCAAAGGCCTTCTCCGGTTCAGTCAGATCGACCCTAAGATCTCCTCGATTCTTATCCCAGTAGAAGACATCCAAGATTCTCTCATCGTTACTGTTGAGGTTAAAGTCGCCTATGATTCTCTCATCGTTACTGTTGAGGTTGAAGTCGCCCAAGATTCTCTCATCGTTACTGTTGAGGTTAAAGTCTCCCAAGATTCTCTCATCGTTACTATAGAGGTTGAAGTCGCCCAAGATTCTCTCATCGTTACTGTTGAGGTTGAAGTCGCCTATGATTCTCTCATCGTTACTGTTGAGGTTGAAGTCGCCCAAGATTCTCTCATCGTTACTGTTGAGGTTGAAGTCGCCCAAGATTCTCTCATCGTTACTGTTGAGGTTGAAGTCGCCCAAGATTCTCTCATCATTACTGTTGAGGTTGAAGTCGCCTATGATTCTCTCATCGTTACTGTTGAGGTTGAAGTCGCCCAAGATTCTCTCATCGTTACTGTTGAGGTTGAAGTCGCCCAATATTCTCTCATCGTTACTGTTGAGGTTGAAGTCGCCTATGATTCTCTCATCGTTACTGTTGAGGTTGAAGTCGCCCAAGATTCTCTCATCGTTACTGTTGAGGTTGAAGTTGCCTATGATTCTCTCATCGTTACTGTTGAGGTTGAAGTCGCCCAAGATTCTCTTATCGTTACTGTTGAGGTTGAAGTCGCCCAAGATTCTTTCATCGTTACTGTTGAGGTTGAAGTCGCCCCAGATTCTCTCATCGTTACTGTTGAGGTTGAAGTCGCCCCAGATTCTCTCATCGTTACTGTTGAGGTAGTAATCGCCCAAGGTTCTCTCACCGTCCCGTTGAGGTAGTAACCATCCCTGATTCATTCATCACCTTTTGAAGCTCCAGATTCAATTCCTGTAACCAGTCAGGGCGCATCTACACAAAGAGTTTGAAGACCAGCTCCTGTAATAGGCCAGGTACTCATTTTCTTTTTCAGGTACGCAAGTTCTCGCTAAGGAATCTCTTACGTGATCGACACCCAGATGGCATCAATAAGCCCATCCACCTATCCAATCAATATCCAAATGGCATCTATAAGCCCATTCCCATCATCACACTGCTAACATGTGAGCGCAAATTTCTGGGCACTTTAGTGTTCAATCATCTTCCACCTTCGGATTACGAAAGGCACGTCAGCCAATCTGCATCCTCAGGTCTAAGAAGATTGAACAGGAGAAACTGTTGTACCCCAAAATTTGCCCTCCCATATCCTTCAAGATTTGCTAAGAGCATGCTTCAAAATCTCCCAAAGGTTGCACAGTTCAATGGCCTCCTAACAGTCAAAAATTAGGGTTTTGGTTCTAGCAAAGAAATTGAAGTTTCCAAGGGTCCAATCAAGTCCCACATGCCTACAAACATGGTCAAGCATCCATATGCCAAGTTTCAAGACTCACAACACAAAATTGCACAGTCAAAAACCCTAATTGCTCAGCAGTCTATTGTAGGGGTAAAATGGTCATTTGACAGTCAAAAGTTCAAATTTTTGGTCAACATCTTATTTTGAAGCCACAAACATCAGTTGATCAATTCTTGATCATGATTTTCAAGGCATGGCTCAAAAAGTCTCAAGATGCAAAAGTTTCCATATTTGGACAGTTGAAAAAGTCAACTGTAACTTGACCAGGGCATAACTTCCACATGGTTTATCAGAAAAATTCCATCCAAAGCTCATTTTGAAGAGAATGACATTTCCTACAACTCCTCTTCACACTTCAAGTACAAGAAATGCTCTCACAAAAAGTTATCAATCTCAACATTATAGGTCATTTTCAAAAGTCAACAAAAAGGCACTTTAAGTCAAAGACCATAACGTGAGATTGGTAAAACAAACTGACATGGGACCAAAGGCATTGGTTAGAGGACTTCAAGACCTTTCCAAAATGTCCAAGAACATGACCAAAGCTTAAAAATTGAGCAAGATATGCCTTGTGGAAGTTGGGAAATTTTTGGGAATTTTGAAAAGTCAACTTTACTTCAAATACCTCAAAATTGCTAATGGGCCACAATTTCTTCCAAGAATCATCACCCAAAAGCTATGCACGACCCATTGACCCAAAGGGGAGTTATTTCATCATTTTTTATTTATTATTTGAATTTTTATCACCATTTATTCATTTAATTAAAATAAAATATGACAAAAATAGCAAAGCATGTGTTTTAAATCTTTTTATGCAGCTAATAGGCTCTTTACTCACTCAAGATTTCGTGCACACTGAAAAAGGCAAGAATCTCCATTGATTGGCATAAGTAAGGTATGAAAAAGATTGAAAAAATCATGGAAGATCACAAACTTGAAAGGCATTAAAACTTGGATGTTGGGCTTGTTTTGTTGACCTAAAACATTCACATACATATACATATTGCAACCCTAATCACAAGAACTCAGAAGCTGCGCCTCAGACCTCAAACCAACTTTGCATTTTTTCAAGAAATTCTCAAAACTGAAAACACACATAGAGCGTGATTCAAAGCCTATAATCAATTCCAAAAGCTTTCTGATGCCTTCCGGAACGTCACTCAATCCTTTTCCAGTCCCCACGCATAAAGAAGTGGTAGAACAAAGTCCAACTTTCTCAAACTTTTCTCATAACCGTGTTTTAATATACATGCATTTTCCATACATTTGAATGTTTGATTTACACTAATATACACTCCCTGAAGCTAGTGATGTATTTTAATTGAGTTTTTATGGCCTGTATGCAAAGTTACCATGGAAGCTCTTTATGGTTTCAGAGGTTGGAAATTAGGGACTCTTGCATATGGAAAAATTAAGTCATAAGACCAGCACCATTGGATTCATGACCTTCATACGAACTAATTCCACACCTCGCGCCCTTTTTCTTTTCAACTATGAGCTAATCGCTATTTTGTATGTTAGGGTTAGTGGGGGTTTAAAACCCCCGCTATTTGATTTCTTTTACAGGCAGAAAGAAGAAGATGATGCAGGCGTGGCTAAACGTGGTTGGTTAATTTGAAGCTTGGCGCGTTTTTTTCATTATTACAG
Organism: Vicia faba; assembly: GCA_948472305.1. Taxonomy (NCBI): domain Eukaryota; kingdom Viridiplantae; phylum Streptophyta; class Magnoliopsida; order Fabales; family Fabaceae; genus Vicia; species Vicia faba. Next base: position 50,568,837 of record OX451738.1, on the reverse strand, counting down.
CCACTAACGCTTTTTCACATATGTTGGTCATTGTTCAGTATACATAAAAACCAACGCGCTTGGCTGAGTGGTTAATGTGTTGTCATGCAATCAATGGGACCTGGGTTCGATTCCCAGGTCCCCTATACAATTGTTACTATTTTTTCTAACCCTTTCCCATGCAGTGCACGCTCCTGTGGTCCATCAAACGCCTAATGCCAAAGCTTGCCACATGTCCAATAACACTGATCCAAGGGCCAGAATGGGAGGACTACCCTAGACGCCAGTCAACACCTCCACACAAAATCCAGGAAAGTAAAAAAGGCCAGGAATCAGTGGGCCAAAATTGCTTGCAAAAAGCCTCCAAATTGGGCAGACACCCCCCAATGTTTGCATATCTTTTAATCTCTTTTCTTTTCTTTTCTATTTTTTAATTCTTTTGATCTTTTTTTATTTTATTTAATTTACTTCAAATAATTAATTTTCATATAAAAATACAAAAAAAATCAGAAACTATAAAAAATAAAAATATGTTTATTTATTTTTTTTAACTCATCAATATTGTGTAAATAAAATTCTAATAATTAATTAGTTTAATTTTAGGTTTAATTCTAATTTTTTTAAATAAACTAAAAAGTGTAGAAATTAGGGTTTTAATACTTTTATTCTTTTCTTTTTTTCATTATTATTAATTCTTAATTATTTTGTAATGTAAACTTATCATTAAATAATTAGGTTAAATTAGGTCAAACTAAAACATTTTTTTTAATAAATTAAAAACAATTAGAACTAGGGTTTTATTCAACTTTTAATTCCAATTTAATTCTCTTTAATTTCATAAATCCAAAAAAACATAAAAAATAACTTCTTTTTCTTTAATCATTAATTCACTTCTAATTTCGATTTAATTTCCTCAAAGGGTCCAACGCCCTCGCACCTTCGAATTTAATTTTCTCTTCGCGCGTTTATTTTATTTTTCTTTGTGAAATTTATGTACTTGCCCCAAAGCCTTGTAATAGATTAATTAGGATATTTATTTTTCCGTATTTTATTTATTTAAATCGGGTCTTGGTTTAATTTGGCGATGTAGACCCGTGCCTTTGTAATAGCGTAGGACTTTTATCTTCCCGCACCTTTTAACTGTTAATAACCACATGAAAGAATGTATGCCCAAAAATAAAATCAAAGCGTAGAACACCCAATGCATGACAAGACAAATAATAACTGAAATTGGCACACAATTCACACACTACTCTTAGAGTACGCCTCACTGTTGCCTTGCCCCTCGAAAAGTGGCCGTCGAGTATAGGACGTTTTAGTAAGTCCTCATGTCCATGAACATGGCATAGGGGTAGCTTCTAAGGTGTCCTACTATTGCTCTGGTGACCACATTGTTGCCTTGCCCCTCGAAACGTGGTTGTCGACTATAGGACGTCTTAGTGAGTCCTTATGTTCCATTGATCTAGTTGCCTCGAAATGGTTGCCTCGGAACAAGTTGCCTCGGAATAGTCGCCTCGGAATAAAAGATCAATGGCATAAGGGTAGCTCCTAAGGTATCTTACCGTTGCTCGGTGACTACACTGTCCCTACAAACGAATTGACCCGAACACCTTCAACGGTGGTGCTACCTACCTCTCAATGGTGGGATGGCACTACCTTAAGGACATTTACACAGACTAATTCCTTAGGGTAGGTGGATGACTCATGGATACTTGATCTAAAAAACAAACCAAAAACTCTTTTCACACTGACACTTTCAAAAAACTTTCAAAACAATTTTTCAAACACTCTTGAGGACTGATACAAGAGTCGATCTGAAATCTTTAAACAAAACTTTTTCAAACCCACTCACCTTGAAAAGCAAACAAACATTTTTGAAAACACAAATGAGCAAGTATCTAAGAGCCCATGGATAACCATGGATAGAAAGGGTGCTAATACCTTCCCTTTCTATAAATCTACCTCCCGAACCGAGAACTAATCTCAATAAGGAATTTTTCTGTGCTTTTGTCCTTTCCATTTGGAGAAAATAAAAGACGGTGGCGACTCTTGCTTCCGCGACATTTCGCGAAACCAGCTTTAAACAGTCAGTTCCAGATCCAACGATCACACATTCCAAGCACACCATTCGTTTGTTGGACATCCAAGGACCCTATTCCAATCACTAGCAAGCCTCATAACATCCTAAAATGCGCTGTAAGCATCTCACGACATTCATACTTTTTTGAAATTGAATATCACGATTCTGGCATTTATAGCATGATTTCTTTGCATATTCTTAATCCTTGAATCATTTGCAAGCTAATGGTTATCTTCAATTGCATTTTTATTAGTTGTACATCAAGTTGCCATGTTTAGGGTTTTAGTTTCGTTTTTAGGGGTTTTGCTTGCAGGAACAATTAGCCATGGAAAGTGGTACCATGATGCTCGTGAGATTGCAACGAGCTGATTGGTACCACTGGTATTCATTTATCATGCAGAGATGAGGTTTTGGAATGGACAAGGGTTATACCTACACCCTTTGTCCGTAGGTAAAAGTTCTGGACTTTTAGCAACGGTGGGAGGAAGAAGAAGGGTAGCGTGGCACCCTGTGACTGGCCAATTCAAACTGTGCGCGCTTTATAATCCATCATTTCGTTTTTTCCAAATAATCTTATTTTTTCATTAGGTATACAAAAAAGCGCGCTAGCTAAGATAGTCATCATGTGTTGGGAAAAGCCAAAGGGCCTGGGTTCGATCCCGAGGTCCCCTTGTTTGTTCAATATTATTTTGCTTGGTATGATTAAGTGTGCAGGCTTCTCATGTGACTACCATACATCATCAACACTCAACCAATCAGATCATCCACATGCTAGATCTAAGGATTCCCAACGAAGGTCCACCATGGACACCAGTCAAGCAGGCGCATGGAATCTGGAAAAGTCAAACGGACTGCTAGCATTTAGGCCCAGAAAGTGAAAATCACACCCTCCTCTTGCTAAAAACTACCAGGCCCATTTTCTTTATTTTCTTATATTTCTTTTATTTATTTATTTTGTTTTAATTATTTTCTAAACCACAAAGTCAATTTCTTTTCTTACAAAAAATCATAAAATCAACTTCATCAATTTAGAATTTAGGTTTTTATTTATTTCGTCAAAATTAATTTAACATTAGTTTAATTTAATTTTAGAGTAATTCTAACCTTTTTATAAATAATTTAAAATCAATTAGAAAATTAGGGTTTGTTCTTGATTTAATTTTTAGTTCTTTTCTCAATAAAACAAAATACAAAAATAGGTCAAATTAATTATTTTTCTTAATTTAAATTAATTAGTAATTAGGTTTGTAATTATTTAATTAAAACCTTATTTTCTCAAAATAATCAAAAACAACAAAAATATGATTTTTCTTTCAATTAGGTTTAGACGGGGTCAAAACCCTAATTTTTCTCGTTCTCGATTCATTGCGCGCGTTTATCATTTTTACGATATTAATGTAACTGCTCATGGTATGTAATAGTTTAATTAGGACTTTTCTTTTATTTATAGTTTTACGGGTTTTTGGCTATGTAATTAATTCCCCTCCCCGATGCCTTGTAATAGCGTAGTTTTATTTCTCGCATTTTAATTTTCGTAGAATATTAACTGTTAGATGTATGATAATAGGATTGCATGACAAGACTGTATGTTAATTTAAAATGGCTAGCAAACCCTAATGTGCAAAGATAATAACTGAAATCAAATCACTCGCACATGCGCACTCCTAGGGTATACTCTCACTTCGGTTGCCTTCGTTAAACGATCATTAAGTATAGGGTGTTTTAGTGGTCGCTCTCTTGTCTAAACAAAGATCAAATGTCCCATTCGGAAAATGTTGCCTCAGAAATGTTGCCTCGGAAATGTTGCCTCGGAAAGGTTGCCTCAGAGATGTTGCCTCGAATATGGTCTTAAGACACTAGGGTTATTACTAAGACGTCCTAACATTGCTTTAGTGATCGTACGTCCCTTTCGAATTGACCCTTACAACTCCAACGGCGGTGCTTCCTACTCCTTAATAGTAGGATAGCGTTGTATAAGGAAACAAGAACAGAAACATTCTTTTTTCGAGTAGGTAGATGCTAGTAGGTACTTGCTCAAAATAAACTTTTTCACACTTACACTTTTTCAAACAAAGTTTTCAAAAAAACACTTCGTAACACTCTTGAAGACAGAAGCAAGGGTTAAAACGAAGTAAAAACAAAAACTTTTCAAAACACACAAACACATAAGCAATTTTTAAAATGATGAGCAAATACCTAAGAGCCCGTAGAAAACTACGGATAGAAAGAGTGCTAATACCTTCCCTTTCAATAATCTACTCCCCGTACTCAAAATATCGAAAAAGGAATTTTTCTTTGCTTTTTTCCTTTCCAGTTGGATAAAATAAAAGTCGGTGGGGAATCTTGCTTACCGCGACATTTTGCAAACACAAACGCAAAACGCAAACCAACATTTTCACAAAACAGTTTGGTTCTGCCACCGTATCACAAATGTATTTGGGCTTTAGATATTTGGGTTTCTCTTTTGTTTATTTGCACCCACAACTTTTACTTATTAACTATAAATTGCACCCCCTGGAATTAACTAAACATTTTCTACTTTTTTATATAATTCTTATACTTTCTAATTTTGTTATAATTATTATATTATTTTATCCTTTTCTTTATTTTATAATAATTATTATTATTTATGTTAATTCCTATTTATTTTATTAATTATTATCATTATCATCCAATTATTCTTATTCAAAACTCATGAACATTCTTTTATATATTTTGCATTAAATTTTCTTCTTCTAATCATACATTAATCAAGATCTTTGCAATTAACAGATTAAAAAACACAAACCAATTATCAAACTATTTTCGCAATAAACTAAGCTAATCAACTATTTTTGCAAAAGGGTTTCACACTAGTTTTGGTTTACTATGCACTCAGTCAAAATCTCCGCAATCACTACTCCGACCGAGTGTGAAGTGATTCAAAATATGCTTGCAAACCCCTAAAAAACACCAACCCATACGAACTACGAATTAGGATTCTGATTCTTCATAAGAGGATACGTAGGCATACGATCAAAAATCGTGGCGAGTCTTTCTAATTAAAACTAAAAATCCAGTTTACCCCGAACCTAAACCTAGAGTCTAATATCCTTGTGAACAAGGTGGATGAAAGGTGCCTAACACCTTCCTTTCGTCTAATTGAGTCCGTAACCTATAATCTCTGTCTGCGAATTAGGGTTTTATGTTAGGTTCCCTTCCATGGGATAAAAACTAATAGTGGCGACTCTTTATTTAAAAACCAGTTGCTACATGTATTCCTTGATTCTGTCAAAAGCAGTCTGGCATTCGTCATTCCACTTTACCACTTGATCTTTCTTTAGGGGTTTGAAGATTGGCTCACAAGTAGAAGTTAGATGGGAAATGAACCTGGCAATGTAATTTAGGCGTCCCAAGAAACCTCTAACTTCCTTCTTAGTGCAAGGAGCCGACATATCTTGTATAGCTTTTACCTTTGCAGGGTCTACCTGAATACCCTTGTCACTGACAATGAAACCTAGGAGTTTAACAGACCTTACCCCAAAGGTGAACTTGTTCGTATTCAGTCTTAACTTGTATGGTTTCAACCTATCAAACAACTTTTGTAAATGATCAAGGTGTTCTCTTTCCATTTGAGATCTGGCTATCATGTCGTCAACATAGACCTATATCTCATGGTGAATCATATTATGAAACAAAGCTACCATAGCCCGCTGATAGGTTACCCCAGCATTCTTCAACCCAAATGGCATCATTTTATAACAGAAAGTGCCCCACTGTGTGACGAAGGTTGTCTTCTCCATGTCTTCGGGTGCTATCTTGATCTGATTGTAATCAGAGAAACCGTCCATGAAGGAAAAGATATTATGTTGTGCGGTGTTGTCAACTAGAACATCAATATGGGGAAGCAGAAAGTCATCCTTGGGGCTTGGCATGTTCAAGTCTCTGTAGTCCACACACATATGTACCTTGTCGTCCTTCTTAGGAACCAGAACTATGTTAGCAACCCATTATGGATAGGATGTGACAGCTAAGAACCCAATGTTGAATTGCTTCATAACTTCTATCTTGATCTTCTCTGGCATTTCGGGGCGCATACGACGAACCTTCTATTTTACTGGTGGGCAGTCCTCTTTAGTTGGAAGACGATGAACAACAATATGAGTGTCAGGTCCCGATATGTCTTCATATGACCAGGAAAAGATCTGGACATAATCATGCAACATCTAAATTAATCGTTGTTTGACACTAAGCTCCAAATTTACACCTATCTTGACTTCTTTTCTGTCCTCTTCTGTACCCAGATTCACTGTCCCAACTGGCTCTTCATGAGGCTGTATAGCTCTTTCTTCCTACTATAACAGTCTAGCAAGCTCTCCTGGTACTTCAAAATCCTCCTCACCTTCGTCCTCGGCTTGGTTGATCGGATTCTCAAAGTCATAACTGGCAATATCAGAACTGTTATCAATGGGATCTAGAGTGGATGTAGATCTGTAGTTTGATATGTGAGTGTGTGTAAGAGTATAGCTGTATTGATAAAGAAAAAAAGCAGGAAATAAAGGCAGAGAGCACAAAATTTGTATGCAAAATGTCCAATGCTTTATTAATGACATATGAGATTGAAAATGACAACCCTCAGAAATAAACCATTGATCCCCGGGTAAGACACAAGGCCATAGAGTTTATATTGTTCATTTATTACATATCCAGAAAAACAAAAAGACAGTTACTCCTGAATAAAAGTAATCGGCACAAAGTCTTTAGTTGTCCAGTTACTGGCTCCACCGTTGGTCGTAGGTAAGATCCAGTTGTCCATGTCATAGCTACTGTCAGCATCTTTTGTGGCGAAGACAACATCAATAGCATTGATTCTTGGGCAATGCTTGGGAATGGGTGCAGTTATGACATTGGGAGTTTCTGGAGCATTAAATTCAATATCCTTTACCTTGATCAGATCCTGCACCTTGTTCTTGTCATGCCCAACAGTCGTTCTTGTCATGACCCGGAGTCTCATAATGGTAGGCGCATCGAGCATTTGGATTGTAGCGGGGAGAGGCAGTATTAGGATTCTTCGGAGCTTCCCTCAAAGTTACCAGATTGGACTTCAATAAGTGTGGCAAAACTTGAGATAAAGACATATTAATCCGGGTAAACTGTCTCATAAGACTTTCTTCCCTAGGCTGGTTGTTGCATTGTTAAGTAACTGCAGGCTTGGATATCATTACAGCCTTTACAGTTGGACGACGTTCAGTTCTGCCCTGATTTCTTTGACTGTAAGCAACACTGACCTCCTTCTTTCCCATGAAAGGTCTCTTTCCTGCACTTGAAGAGGTGTCTTTTAGAATCTTTCCACTTCTAATACCAGCTTCCACTCTTTCTCCAGTTAAGATCAGCTCAGTAAAACCAGCAGAGGAGCTTCCAATCATATGGTTGAAAAATGGACCAGATAGAGTACCCAAAAACATATCCACTAACTCCCTATCAGAGATAGGGGGTTGGACTCTTCCGACTAGATCTCTCCACTTCTGAGCGTAGTCTTTAAAGCCCTCGCTTAAACCCATGGACATACTTTGGAGTTGTGTGTGAGTTGGAGCAAGGTCTGCATTATATTGGTACTGCTTTATAGAAAGTATTAGCCAGGTCTTCCTAGTTACAGATATTGGTTCCCTCCAGCGGATAGAACCATTCAAGATGAGTCCTGGATAGACTGTCTTGGAAGAAGTGGACCCATAAATCCCTGTCAGCGGTGTGAGGCTGAATCTTCTTCACATAAGATCAGAGATGCATCTTGGGACATGAAATCCCTGTCAGCGGTGTGAGGCTGAATCTTCTTCACATAAGATCAAAGATGCATCTTACATCAAGAAAATGCTTTGAGGAACTTTGATAATTTTAAACAAACTTCTTGTACCAACACTTTTTCTTTGTAGATATAAGTTGTTGAGGCTGATAATGAGAACTCATAGCAACCAAAACCACTTCCATATCTTGATAATTGAGAAAAATATGCACTTGTGACCAATGGGAACAAGGCATTATCCCACCATGACAACTTATTCAATCAACCCCTTGTACTTTTAAATCAATATTGATAACTTTGAAATGTGGTGAACCAAAATAAACCTTGCCATGACATTTCTTCCAAAACAACTTAAATGGCGAGGTATGAATTTCTCAAGCTTTATTGACTAGGGCATGGAAGTAAACTCATGAACCCATGGATCAACTTGCTAAGCCACATTTCCTTTACCTACATTATTAACAAGTAAGACAAACCAACATTGAATTTTATTAATTAAAAGGAAAGTCCAAACAAAACATGCATGATCATAAAAGAAAAACAAGTCAAGGTGCTTGGTGATTCCTCAAAGAGCAAAGCTAAAGATGGGGAGGAGAACCAAAAGCCCTAATGTGATCTTGTTGTGATTGAATCAATATGGTATGATGAAGGGATCTTAGGGGCAAAAATTGGGGTACAACAGCTGCCCTTATTTAGGTTTCTTCTATCCGATATACAAAGGTTAAAAATATTCGTGTCGACATGAAATGCAATGCAATGCAATGCTTATGAGTATGAATGCATATGAGTATGAATGCATATGAACAACTTCAAAGGGACGTAAAACACCATTGGAGATGTAGCAAAGGAAATAAGGATCAAAAGAGAAACCCGACCAGGAAAATAAATCACTGGTTAATCAAAAAGACCCGACTCTATTGGTGTAACACCCAAAGAAGAGATAAGGTAGCATCAACTCAGCTAAAGAGGAGATAGTACGGGATAAAAGTGATTGACAACCAACTGTGAACTGACAAACTCAATAGTCAGAGGTAGAAGACCAAAAAGATAATGACTCATAGAGGATGGTAAAAGAACAAAGGATACACCAACTTTTACTAAAGGCGAAACTACCAACGTTCACTGAAGGTAGAAAGAGAAAAGAATAACAACACTGACGTTCACTGACGGTGAGCTACCAACGTTCATTGAAGGTAGAGAGACAAACATCGATGTTCACTGACGATGAACTACCAACTTTCACTGAAGGTAGCAAAAAGATAATAATTACCAACGTTCATTGATGGTGAACTACCAACTTTCACTGAAGGTAGAGAGAAAATAAATATCATAGCACCGGTATTCACGACGGTGAACTACCAATGTTCACTGGAGGTAGCAAAAAGATAACAATCACCAATGTTCACTGATGGTGAACTACCAACTTTCACTGAAGGTAGAGAGAAAAGAAATATCATAGCACCGATGTTCACTGACGGTGAACAACCAACGTACACTGAAGGTAGCAAAAAGATAACAATCTCCAACATTCACTAATGGTGAAATACCAACTTTCACCGAAGGTAGAGAGAAAAGAAATATCATAGCACCGACGTTCACTAACGATGAACTACCAAAGTTCACTAAGGTAGCAAAAAGATAACAATCACCAACGTTCACTGATTGTGAACTACCAACTTTCACTGAAGGTAGAGAGAAAAGAAATATCATAGCACCAACATTCACTGACAGTGAACTACCAACATTCACTGAAGGTAGCAAAAAGATAACAATCACCAACATTCACTGATGGTGAATTACCAACTTTCACTGAAGGTAGAGAGAAAAGAAATATCATAGCACCGACCTTCACTGATGGTGAACTACCAACGTTCACCGAAGGTAACAAAAAGATAACAATCACCAACATTCACTGATGGTGAACTACCAACTTTCACTGAAGGTAGAGAGAAAAGAAATATCATAGCACCGAAGTTTACTGACGGTGAACTACCAACGTTCACTGAAGGTAGCAAAAATATAACAATCGCAAATGTTCACTGATGGTGAACTACCAACTTTCACTAAAGGTAGAGAGAAAGGAAATATCATATCACCGACGTTCACTGAAGGTAGAAAAAAGATAGCAATCATCAACGTTCACTGATGGTGAACTACAAACATTCATTGAATATAGAAAAGAAATATAATTACACTTACGTTCAATGATGGTGAACTACCAAAGTTCACTCAAGGTAGAAAATAGAATAACAAGTTTCTCCAAAATTCTGGCATTTCACCTAGAACGGGTCTCAACTTCTTCATTAACCAAGACATTCCGCCTGGAAAGGGTAATATATAAGCTATCACAAATAAAGAGACTACCACTTGCTGTTATAGGAAGGATTGTAAAAATGACTTTTTGGGGAAAGCAATATGGCTTCCTGGGGAAAGAAATATGACTTCCTGGGGAAAGCAATATGGCTTCTTGGGGAAGGAAATATGACATCCTGGGGAATGAATCATGACTTCCTGGGGAATGAAATATAGCTTCCTGGGGAAATGCCAACATATTCCTACTGAGGAGATAAAAATTTTCTCGTGTGAAAATAAATGCAAATTCTCAAACCAATGCTCGAAGCTCGCAGAAATCCAAAGTAATAATATTGCTTGGAAACAAAGATTCAAACCAGAAATAAACTGGAATTAAACAGTCAACCAAAATACATCCTTTGAAAAATAAACTCAAGAGGGAAACCCAATCTATCCAGACAAAGAGCTGTACAGGAAGGCTAAAGTAAAAATCTTCCACGCTGGATAACTCAGTGGGGAAATTGAAATAATATACACTTTCTGCTTAAGGCCGACACTCTATTGGAGAGAGGACAATATAACTCTACACAATAGGGTAATATGTCAACAAAATATTAATGAATGTGAATGAGCAATGATTTTATAAATTTAACTATGCATGATGTATGTATGATTGTATGAGTGTTATCATGTATATGTTGACGAAACATACATATAACACTGGGAGTAACCGGGAAAAACCAACTCGGGCACAATCAACACTCGGCTAAATCACATCCAAGATGAACATTCCATAAGAAAATACGCACCAAATGAGGAAACAAAATCCTATTTTGTGGCTTAACTTTAATGGGAAGGAACATAATTCGGAAGTAATCAAATCATAGCGAAAAAACAGTACAGATACATGGATATAACATCCTTGTCCAGGCTTCACCGGGAAGTATTTCGGCTATAAAATGTTGTATAAAAAAATAGATGGTGGATGTGAGTAAAGAAGTATTTTTTATGATTTTTGCACCCGCCGTAGTTCCGAACCTTTAGTGCCTACGTACCACCTCTCGTACAATAGGGGATCAGGGTACACGTAGTTCACCTTTAAAAAAACTTTAAAACACAAGTGTGTTGGTTAATTTTATGAGATAAGACATCATCTTCATTATCCGTGTGGAAAACATACTTACTACCCACAATCATGAGAAAGGAGAATTTGCATCATCTCAAAGTGGAGGATATGGCTTGGATTTTAAAATCAACAATGCCTCACTCAACACCCAAGTGGAAAATATCTGACTTCGCTACATATTGTATAAGTATAGTTGTTTGCATCACTATAAGGATTGACAAGAGTCCAATCTTTTGGAGAAAAGTTTTTAAAGTAAAAAAAAAAGCCAAAGTGGCAAAATGGTTTGATATGAGATTGATTGACTTTTAGTCTTCAAACAAAAAATGTCATGGTATTATTTAAGTTGATTGAAGTTTATTTATGAAAAGATTTTGAAAATGCATGGACCTAGGTCCAAGTTTATTATGAAAGTAGTTCAAGTTTAAAAACAAGAAGAGTTTTCAAAAGGAGAGAATATTTTTGAAATTAAAGAAGATATGAAGAGAAGAAGAGACTATCCTAAAGCATGAGGTAAAAGCTAGGGATAAGAACCATCTAACCAACAAGAAGAAAATACTTGACATTATGAGTCAAGATAGAATTATCATTCTTTGGATTGAAACTAAGCAAGCAAAGATACTAGACATCTTGAGGGAATCAAACTTCAAGTGTATTAAGTCTTCGCAAAAATTGGGCAGAGTAACGGCTGTATATGGGTGAATTCCAGATTACAAACAAATTATGTAATCACAATAACCTGCACCCAAAACAAACAACCAACCCAATGTCTTGAGGTAAACCTCAAGAACTCTAGACACAATATTTATTAAGGTCACAAGGTCTCCAACATAGGCCAAGGTTTCTAATCCTAAGTCCAAGAAGTCCAATACTCCATAATGCCAAGGATAGTAACCAAATAGTACAAGTATCATTAAAGTGTTTTATGGTTCATGTTGATTATTAGGTGTCTTAAAAAAAAGCTCAAGTGAGCAAAATAAAAATGATAAGAAAGTAAATGCTCAAGTGATCAAAGATGAAAAATAGCATGAAATGTAAATTCTAAAGTAAATGGTGCATAAAATAAAAGAGAATAAAATAAAAACACAAAATAAAGTCAATTATTAGTAATTAGTGGGTAGTTGGATGACCATCTTGAAACTTGAATTTGGAACTCATTAGGGGATTGGTAGAACCAAAGCCTTTACACAATGAATTGCATTTTCCTTATGTCAAGTATATCATCCATTTAAGAATCCTCAATGGAACATATAATGATCAATGATGTTTAAGTGATTCACGTTGACCAAAATTAATAAAGATCCATCAGAAGATTGGTAGAACCAAAGCAACTAAACAATGAATATCAAGTTTATTGGATCAAAGGGTTCAAATTAACATCTTGGGCTTGCAATCATAAGTTTGGGCCACGAATGATCATTTTCTCGAATCGGGACAAAATTTAGCGCTATGTTAAGCAATTGGAAGTGGACTTACAAAGAAGTCGCACATATTTTGAGGCTGATCAATAGCTATCTATGCACCATTTTTTTTGAGACATGATATAGATATCATGCTCCAATAACACTTAGTGCGATAAAAAAGGGATAACATGAAGAGGGATGAGAAAGATTATACAAACCATTTTTGAATTAAAATTTAATCAAACTATTATTAAAATCATTCATCCATTTTTATGGAGTTAGACTTAATATCATGGATCCAATGGTGTTAATAAAGTTCATGATAAAAAATTCAACCTAAGATCAGCCAGAAAATAATACAAAATAATATTACATTTAATATATGCATTAAAAAGGGTTTTAAAATTGGTTTAAAATAGAAATAAGAGAGAAAAATATCAACTATGTCCAAATTAATCAAGAAAGATTAAGTAAGTCCATAAAAAAATCAGAAATGAACTCAAATCTTTTTAACAAATTTTTGGTAATTTTTTAAAGTCAGAAACTATTTTTAGAATTTAAAGCAATGAGTAAAATAAACCAAAAATAATAAAAAATAACAAAGTTAGAAATAAAAAATAAATGAGGTCCCAATATTTGTCAAAATATCATTGGATCATTCCATATTTCTTTTAGAATTTAAAAATGCATAAAAGTATTTTTAGACATTTAAAACCTTTCAAATAAAGTGAACATTTATAAAAAAATATCAAAACACAAAATAAAATTGTAAAAACATTAAAATCTGAAAGAGAAAAATCAAAAATATTTTTCATAATCTTTTCAGATTTTTTGGACTTAAAATGAATTTTCTATGATTTTTTGAAGTTTAAAACAATTTAAATATAAAAATCAGAAAATAAAATAAAGTTAAAAAAATGTGGACCAATGGATGAGAGACAAAACGCGTTAGTAAGCTAATCCAATGGATCAGACGCGCTGTGCATATCATGGTCATTAGTGAATAACATACATGATCATTAATTAAATCAGATATTCAAAAATTCCAAATGACATTGTTTCATTAGTTGAAGGATGACAAGTTGGTCATCTTCAACCTCCAACCAGTCTCAAATCGAGCTTGCTCAAACTGTAAAATTAGAGCACGAGATCGGTACCATTCGCTTCTTCTCATCAAAACGAAGACAACCACACCATCGCGAAAAATTTATATAAACTGTAGCTCAAGCAATTTGGAAGGAAAGTTTTGAAAAGGGATTTGGAAATTCATGGCCAAAATGTGTTTCCAGTTAAAAGAAAGTGTTGCGACTAGAACCAGGGCAATGGGAGCTTCACAATGATATCAAAGTTTGGAAGAATTGATGGAGAAATCTACCTATTGAAGCTCAGTTTCAGAGCTCTGAAAATGGACTTGGTCAGATCAATTCAGAAGGTTTCAAGGCTCAATTCTTCTTATGTTAACTTCAGGGAAGATTAAGGAAGATGAATTGATAGAAAAAATGGATTGAAATAGGCTTGAACAATGATTTCGAAGTTGCAGAAAAGTGAGTTATGGAGCGAGTTTGGCAGGGTGATTTTGGTTGTTCAAGCTTGAGAAAACGAATGGGGTAGCTCATGTATTTATAGGAGAAGCAAATGGGATCAAAAGGAAGGGTGAATGATGCAATTTGGAGGGAATTCGTGTGGTTCTACATCATGAAGAAAGTGTGACTTATCTTTTGTTAAAACTCAACCAAAACGCGTGTTTTAATGCACTAATCCACTTGGGAAAGTTGGCTAATCATGTTTAGACCTAAAACACGTGCTAATTTGAGGATTAGAAGTTGTAACATGAAATTCAAATTATGACTTGCGATGAACCTTCAATTCCAAGTTACCACTTTTGAAACAATGGCATTCTCAGCTCAAGGGGTCTTAAGACATGGTTCTTGATGATTTAGAAAGATGAGATTACAAGCTTTGCAATGGGAAAAGAATGGAATCAAATGGATGTTTGAGCTGAAAGTTGGAATGAGTCAAAGTTGGGAAAAAGTGGTTGACTTTCCATACTTGCAATATTTCAAGTTTTTCTTCAAAAGTGACCTATAATGTTTTGCATCCAAACATGGCCTTCCTCTAGGAATTTTCTCTTGACAAAAAAATATGGCATGAAATAGACCTCTTGAATGACATTTTAAAACTTGAACCATTCAAAATCTCCAAAAATTGAGAGAATTATGAATTATTGAAGTTGAAAAAAAAATCATGAAATGACCTATAATCTTTTGTATCCTTAGGGCACCCTCCACCCATTTTCTCACTTTGCATATAAAATAAGGAATAAATTTCACCTCCTCAAGATGATTGTGGAAAAATAGTGGGATCAAGGTGATAAGAATTGACCAAGTTATGATCATTTGAAGCCACACAAGGGAAGTTAGGGGTTCATCTTGAGGACTTGTAATCTTTCTTAATCATCAAGTTTCTTCCACATGAAATATACTTGAAACTTATGAAGTGTTTTGTTAATAACCCTTTGAATAGAAGGATGTTTTTGGAATCACTCAAAAATACCAAAAGGTGAGCAAGATATACTTCTTTTAAGTTCAAAGCCCTAACTCCTAGACCAAGAAAATGCTTTGAGGAACTTTGACAATTTTAAACAACCTTCTTGTACCAAAACTTTTTCTTTGTAGATAGAAGTTATTGAGGATGATAATGAGAACTCATAGCAACCAAAACCACTTCCATATCTTGATAATTTAGGGAAATATGCACTTGTGACCAATGGGAACAAGGCCTTGTCCAACCATGACAACTTCTTCAATCAACCCCTTGTACTTTTAAATCAATCTTGATAACTTTGAAATGTGGTGAACCAAAATAAAACTTGCCATGACATTTATTCCAAAACAACTTCAATGGCGAGGTTTGAATTTCTCAAGCTTTATTGACTAGGGCATGGAAATAAACTCATGAACCCATGGATCAACTTGCTAAGCCACATTGCCTTTACCCACATTATTAACAAGAAAGACAAACCAACAATGAATTTTATTAATTAAAAGGAAAGTCAAAATAAAACATGCATGATCACAAAAGAAAAACAAGTCAAGGTGCTTGGTGATTCCTCAAAGAGCAAAGCTAAAGATAGAGAGGAGAACCAAAATCCCTAATGTGATCTTGTTGTGATTGAATCAATATGGTATGATAAAGGGATATTAGGGGAAAAAATTGGGGTACAACAGCTGCCCTTATTTAAGTTTCTTCTATCCGATATACGAAGGTTAAAAATCTCCGTGTCGACGTGATCGAAGATACTTAAATATAAAACAAACCCTATTTTTGGCCCTAAGATGTCATGCAATGCTTATGAGTATGAATGCATATGAACAACTTCAAAGGGACGTAAAACACCATTGGGGATGTAGCAAAGGAAATAAGGATCAAAAGAGAAACCCGACCAGGAAAATAAATCACTGGTTAATCAAAAAGACCCGACTCTATTGGTGTAACACCCAAAGAAGAGATAAGGTAGCATCAACTCAGCTAAAGAGGAGATAGTACAGGATAAAAGTGATTGACAACCAACTGTGAACTGCCAAACTCAATAGTCAGAGGTAGAAGACCAAAAAGATAATGACTCATAGAGGATGGTAAAAGAACAAAGGATACACCAACTTTTACTAAAGGCGAAACTACCAACGTTCACTGAAGGTAGAAAGAGAAAAGAGTAACAACACTGACGTTCACTGACGCTGAGCTACCAACGTTCACTGAAGGTAGAGAGATAAAAATCGATGTTCACTGACGATGAACTACCAACTTTTGCTGAAAGTAGCAAAAAGATAACAATTACCAATGTTCATTGATTGTGAACTACCAAGTTTCACTGAAGGTAGAGAGAAAATAAATATCATAGCATCGACGTTCACTGACGGTGAACTACCAACGTTCACTGGAGGTAGCAAAAAGATAACAATCACCAATGTTCACTGATGGTGAAATACCAACTTTCACCGAAGGTAGAGAGAAAAGAAATATCATAGCACCGACGTTCACTGACGATGAACTACCAACGTTTACTAAAGTAGCAAAAAGATAACAATCACCAACGTTCACTGATGGAGAACTACCAACTTTCACTGAAGGTAGAGAGAAAAGAAATATCATAGCACCAACGTTCACTGACGGTGAACTACCACCGTTCACTAAAGGTAGAAAAAAGATAACAATCACCAACGTTCACTGATGGTGAACTACCAACTCTTACTGAAGGTAGAGAGAAAAGAAATATCGTAGCACCGACGTTCACTGAAGGTAACAAAAAGATAACAATCACCAACATTCACTGATGGTGAACTACCAACTTTCACTGAAGGTAGAGAGAAAAGAAATATCATAGCACCGATGTTTACTGACGGTGAACTACCAATGTTCACTGAAGGTAGCAAAAATATAGAAATCATCAACGTTCACTGATGGTGAACTACAAACACTCACTGAATATAGAAAAGAAATATCATAACACCGATGTTCACTCACGTTGAACTACCAAAGTTCACTGAAGGTAGCAAAAAGAATAACAAATTTCTCCAAAATTCTGGCGTTTCACGTAGAACAGGTCTCAACTTCTTCTTTAACCAAGGCATTCCGCCTGGAAAGGGTAATATATAAGTTGTCACAAATAAAGAGGCTACCACTTGCTGTTATAGGAAGGATTGTAAAAAATGACTTTTTGGGGAAAGCAATATGGATTCCTGGGGAAAGAAATATAACTTCCTGGGGAAAGCAATATGGCTTCCTGGGGAAAGAAATATGACTTCCTGGGGAATGAATCATGACTTCCTGGGGAATGAAATACATCTTCCTGGGGAAATGCCAACATATTCCTGCTGAGGAGATAAAATTTTTCTCATGTGAAAATAAATGCACATTCTCAAACCAATGCTCAAAGCTCGCAGAAATCCAAAGTAATAATATTTTTGGGAAACAAAGATTCAAACCAGAAATAAACTGGAATGAAACAGTTAACCAAAATACATCCTTTGAGAAATAAACTCAATAGGGAAACCTAATCTATCCAAACAAAGAGTTGTATAGGAAGGCTAAAGCAAAAATCTTCCACAATGGATAACTCAGTGGGGAAATTGAAAGAATATACACTTTATGCTTAAGGCCAACACTCTATTGGAGAGAGGACAACACAACTCTGCAAAATAGGGTAATATGTCAACAAAATATTAAGAATGTGAATGAGCAATGATTTGCTAAATTTAACTATGCATGATGTATGTATGATTGTATGAGTTTTATCATGTATATGTTGACAAAACATACATATAACACTGGGAGTAACCAGGCAAAACCAACTCGGGCACAATCAACACTTGGCTAAATCAAATCCAAGATGAACATTCCATAATAAAATACGCACCAACTGAGGAAACATAATCCTATTTTGCGGCTTAATTTCACTAGGAAGGAACATAATCCGGAAGTAATCAAATCATAGCGACAAAACAGTACAGATACAGGGATATAACATCCTTCTCCAGGCTTCACCAGGGAAGTATTTCAGCTATAAAATATTGTATAAAAAAAATATGGTGGAGGTGAGAAAAGAAGTATTTTTTATGATTTTTGCACCCGTCGCGGTTGCGAACCTTTAGTGCATACGTACCACCTCTCGTGAAATAGGGGATCAGGGTACACGTAGTTCACCTTTAAAACAATTTAAAACACAAGTGTGTTGGTTAATTTTATGAGATAAGACATCATCGTAATTGTCTGTGTGGAAAACATACTTAATACCCATAATCATGAGAAAGGAGAATTTGCTTCATCTCAAAGTGGAGGATATAACTTGGATTTTAAAATCAACAATGCCTCACTCAACACCCAAGTGGAAAATATCTCACTTTGCTACATATTGTAGAAGTATAGTTGTTTGCATCACTATAAGGATTGATAAGAGTCCAATCTTTTGGAGAAAAGTTTTTAAAGTAAAAAAAAAAGCCAAAGTGGAAAAATGGTTTGAATTGAGATTGATTGACTTTTAGTCTTCTCAAAAAAAGTTTCAAGGTATTATTTGAGTTGATTGAAGTTTATTTATGAAAAGGTTTTGAAAATGCATGGACCTAGGTCCAAGTTTATTATGAAAGTAGTTCAAGTTTAAACACAAGAAGTGTTTTCAAAAGGAGAGAAGATTTTTGAAATTTAAGAAGATAGGAGGAGAAGAAGAGACTATCCTAAAGCATGAGGTAAAAGCTAGGGAGAAGAACCATCTAACAAACAAGAAGCCAATACTTGAAATTATGAGTCAAGATAGAATTCCCATTCTTTGAATTGAAACCAAGCAAGAAAAGATACTAGACATCTTGAGGGAATCAAACTTCAAGTGTATTAAGTCTTCGCAAAAATTGGGCAGAGTAACAGTTTTATATGGGTGAATTCCATATTACAAACAAAGTATGTAATCACAATAACCTGCACACAAAACAAACAACCAACCCAATGTCTTGAGGTAAACGTCAAGAACTCCAGACAAAATATCAATTAAGGTCACAAGGTCTCCAACATAGGCCAAGGTTTCTAATCCTAAGTCCAAGAAGTCCAATACTCCATAATGCCAAGGATAGTAACCAAATAGTCCAAGTATCATTAAAGTGTTTTATGGTTCAAGTTGATTATTAGATGTCTTAAAAAAAAGCTCAAGTGAGCAAAATAAAAATGACAAGAAAGTAAATGCTCAAGTGATCAAAGATGAAAAATAGCATGAAATGTAAATTCTAAAGTAAATGGTGCATAAAATAAAAGAGCATAAAATAAAAACACAAAATAAAGTCAATTATTAGTAATTAGTGGGTAGTTGGATGAACATCTTGAAACTTGCATTTGGAATTCATTAGGGGATTGGTAGAACCAAAGCCTCTACACAATGAATTGCGTTTGCTTTATGTCAAGTATATCATCCATTTAAGAATCCTCAACGTAACATATAATGATCAATGATGTTTAAGTGATTCGCGTTGACCAAAATTAATAAAGATCCATCAGAAGATTGGTAGAACCAAAGCAACTACACAATGAATCTCAAGTTTATTGGATCAAAGGGTTCAAATTAACATCTTGGGCTTGCAATAATAATTTTGGGCCACTAATAATCAATTTCTCGAATCGGGACAAAATTTAGCGCTATGTTAAGCAATCGTAAGTTGACTTATAAAGAAGTCGCACATATTTTGAGGTCGATTAATAGCAATCTATGCACCACTTGTTTTGAGACATGATATAGAGATCATGCTCTAATAACACTTAGTGCAATAAGAAAGGGATAAGATTAAGAGGGGTGGGAAAGAATATACAAACCATTTTTGAATTAAAATTTAATCAAACTATTATTAAAATCATTCATCCATTTTTATGGAGTTATACTCAACACCATGGATCCAATGATGTTAATAAAGTTCATGATAAAAAATTCAACCCAAGATTAACTAGAAAATAATACAAAATAATATTACATTTAATATATGCATTAAAAGGGTTTTAAAATGTTTTAAAATAGAAATAAGAGAAAAATATCAACTATGTTAAATTAATCAAGAAAGATTAAGTAAGACCATAGAAAAATCAAAAATGAACTCAAATCTTTTTATAAAATTTTTGGTAATTTTTTAAAGTCAGAAATTATTTTTAAAATTAAAAGAAATGAGTAAAATAAACCAAAAATAATAAAAAATAACAAATTCAGTAACAAAAAATAAATGAGGTCAACAATAATTTTCACAATGTCATTGGATCATTCCATATTTTTTTAGAATTTAAAAATGCATAAAAGTATTTTTAAACATTTAAAACCATTCAAGTAAAGTGAAAATTTATAAAAAAAATATCAAAACACAAATTAAAATTGTAAAAAAATAAAAATCAGAAAGAGAAAAATCAAAAATAATTTTCATAATTTTTTTAGATTTTTTTGACTTAAAATGAATTTTCTATGATTTTATGAAGTTTAAAACAATTTAAATATAAAAATCTGAAAATAAAATAAAGTAAAAAAAAAAAGTGGACCAATGGATGAGAGTCAAAACGTGTTAGTAAGCTAATCAATGGATCAGACGTGTTGTGCATATCATGGTCATTAGTGAATAACACACACGGTCATTAATTAAATCAGATATTCATAAATTCCAAATGGCATTGTTTTATTGGTTGAAGGATGACACGTTGGTCATCTTCAACCTCCAACCAGTCTCAAATCGAGCTTGCTCAAACTGTAAAATTAGAGCACGAGACCGGTGTAAGTACGAAGTGCGCCTAATAGGGGGGTGGGGGGGGGGGGGTGAATTACGTACTTTAAAAAAAATTATGGTTTTAGTGATGATGAATATTATTTTTCTGGTTTATGCTGAGTTTATGAAAGAGTGAAGTGCAGAAAAATAAAGAGACACAAGCGATATATCCTGGTTCCCCTCACATTCTGAGAGTACTCCAGTCCCCTTTCAACTTGAAAGAAATTTCCTTATTGTGGCAAACTTAAACAAGAACTACCCAAAACTAAGAACAATCCTCTTGGACCAAGAACAATCCTCTTGGATTTTCACTATGTCAACAATGAGAATAATCCTCTCAAAGTGACTTTACTTGTATCCAACAATCCTGGAAAAACAAGATTTATAAAACCACTTAAACTTATTTCCAACAATCCTGAAAAATAAGCAAGTATATAGCAATATTTGATTTGAGTGAGTTTGCATAGAAATGATCACTTTGAGTGATTTAATCAATGAATTGATCTTCTCTTCCAATGATAATAGTATACAATGACTCAAGATATATAATGCTCAAAGTTTTCTGGTTAACAATATGTGAAAGTGTGCAGAAAACTTGTGTATGGAAATGTATAACAACTTGAGTTTGATTTTTGAAAAATTCAGAGAAAAATGATTGGAAGAGGTGTTTAAAATTATTTTGAAAATAAGTATTTATATGTTCATAGCACCCTTTTGAAACAACATGGAGTTATATAAATGAATCATGAACAATTTCCAAGATTGAGTGAAAGGTTTCCATGAATTGGTGTTATGGACAGACATGTGTAAAGCTGCTGTTTTTCAAAATCGTTCAGCATGCAATCGATTCCACCCTTTATGTAAATCGATTGCACGGGATTTCAACAGCTAGAAATTCAAATATATTGAGTGTGCAATTGATTGCACAAGACTGTAAATTGATTGCATTTGAAGTCAGTAGCAAAAATTGATTGAGTGCAATCGATTGCATAAACATGCAAATCGATTGCACTTAGAAACAGTAGCAAATGTTTTGAAAAATTGAAGCATGCAATCGATTTCACTAATATTCAAATCGATTGCACTCATGTGAAAAATGATTTTTAGCTTAGAAAAACTCGAGTAAGGATTTGGACAATATAAAATATTTCTTTTGACCATTGAGCATCTATGTCTTAAGTTCAAAGTAAGCATTATCATTATACCTTGAAATTTTTCTAAGTTCTTGAACCAAAGACTTTATCCACATATGCTTTTAGCTTGATCAATAATCTTTGCCTTCTTTGTCCATCATAGTTTGTCTTCATCAAAACAAAAGTGCATTTGAGAAGCTTGATTTTACATTCTCCCCCTTTTTGATGATGACAAACGATCTTGCTTGATGCGTTGTAATTTCCGGAAAGAGCTTTTCCCCCTAAGATGCATAACTCCCCCTTTGTATGAGAAGGTTGGAATCCTTTGAATTTGTTCATCTTGGTTGAAGAGTACCTTAGAAATTTAAGACATGAAATGTACACGCATAAAGTGCCAATTCCTTCTCCCCCTTTGACATTATCAAAAAGAAGGGAAAGATGAAATAAAAATGGACAATAATAAAGCAATATTGAAAAAAAAACTTATTTAATCATGCATCACAAATTATCATAGACATAGTAACATAAAGATTACAAAGAAATCTAAAAAAAGCAAACAAAAAGTAGCGTAACTGAACAAGGACATAATAGAAAATCATAGACATAATAAAGTTGGACACAACTTTATGGTTGATTCATGTCCCGATTGTTATAGAATCAAGATACTTGATTTGGAAATTGTTGTTGTAGAGGAGGTTCTAAGTAATGTTGTAGAGGTGCAGCTGGATTCTTTGGGTCATATGGCGGAATGTGAAGATGAGAGTAAAGGTAAGAAAATTGTTGATTCACATCTGTGCGGAAGTCATTAATCCGGGTTGTTGTAGAATCCTCGATAGCATTCCATTGGTTATTGATGTTGGTATTCATGGAAGAAAATTCTTAAGACATGAAATCCATAATATCTTGATTGCTTGGACAAGAGGGAGCAGTTGGTGGAGGAGGTACAACTTCACCACCTTCAACTTCTTGATCGTTTCCTTCATCACCGACCACATCTTCACCAATGTAAGTTATAGTTTTTATTTCCAGATTATAATGAACACCCATTCTTGAGTCAACATTTTTGATTGAAATCTTATGCAGATTTGGATCCATATTAACTTTCTCAAACCCAGCAAAATCAACTCCAAATTCTTCCATAATTAATTTAACAAAGTAAGCATATGGTAGACATTTTTATTTTGCATCAACCCTCAGCATATGAACCATTATGAGCCTTGCCCAATTAACACTTATACATTTCTTCCTTGCATAGATCAACTGCATTTCTGGGTCAGTCACGGTGCAGTGGTTTCCAGCCCGTGAAAACATAATATAGACCATGAAATAATGAAATAGTCGATAGTCTATATAAAAGTTACCTGCACTCCATGAGTCTCTAAATGGAATCACTCCTCCTAGACCATGAATCCTTTTGGCACGGAATTATGCTTCGCTTAATCTCCCAATGCTGTAATAAAATTTCTTTTTCCTGTAGTCATCCCATGCCTCATTTTTAGGGTCGTACGAAGAGCTTCCAGTGTAGGGAATATGTAGAATCTCACTAATAATCTCAGGGGTTAGAGAGATTTGTGTACCCAACACATATGTCACCATCTTGCCTTTGTGAGGAGTTAAATTGTTGAAAAATACTCTCACCACATCCGGATAATATGGACTAAATGATGAAATTAATGGTTCTAGTCCATAAGTAGTTAAATCATTTTGAAAAGAGAAACATTCCTGGGGAAAAGATGATAGCATACCATATTTAGGATTAGACACTATCTTTGTTTGAAAATCCTTTGTAAATCTTGCTTCTTGTTCTTCGATGAGAGTTGAGATTAATGGATTCTCAGAGGATGAACCAACCTTTTTCTTCCCTTTCTCTGAAGTTGGCACCTTTCGTTTTTTCCTTGAAGCCATGGGTAAGGTGTTTTTAGGGTTTGGAAGGTTTTAGGTTTTTAGAGGAAGATGTTTGATGAGCTGAAGTTTGGATATCATTTGTGAGTAAATAGAAATGAGTGGGTTATATTATATGTAATGAATTTTAATTGAATTTTCAATAATAAACATGTGCTTGGGAATATAAGAGAGAGAGAGAGAGAGAGGAATTATGACCAACAAATATTCCTGTCATAAAAGCATGTTACAATGGGTGCAATCAATTTGCATACAGATGCAATCGATTTGCACATAAAATAGAAGCAAAATAAAACTGAAACGCACAGAATACAATCGATTTGCGCTTATGGTGCAATCAATTTGCACTGAAAGAGAAAGGTCAAAAATAAAAACATTCAGTGAGCAATCGATTTACACTACTGTGCAATCGATTTGCATCAACTAAAAATGACTAAAAACATATTTTTCTTAAACTTAAACACCACTTAACATATATATTCACATATAACAAGGTTAAGACAAATATATAAAATCATAACAAGGATAGAAAGCACCTTATATGTCGTGTTCATCAAGAAATCCAAGCTCTCGTCGAATCTTCTAAAATGGTTCTCTTGCCAAAGGATTAATAAAGATATCGGCAAGTTAATTATTAGTATCTACAAATGTTACTTCGATATCTCCTTGAAGTACATGATCACAAAGGAAATGATGTCGTATATCTATGTGTTTGGTTCTTGAATGCATGACCGAATTATTTGTAATGTTTATTGCACTTGTATTGTCGCGCCAAAGAGGAATGCATCCTAGATCGAGTCCGTAGTCACGAAGTTGTTGTTTGAGCCATAAAATTTGAGCGCAACTACTACCCGTTGCAATATATTCTGCTTCGGCCATGCTAAGAGCAACACATTCTTTTTTCTTGTAGGCCCATGATACTAATGCATTTCCAAGGATGTGACAAGTACCACTTGTGCTTTTTCTATCAGTTTTACAACCTGCATAATCCGCGTCAGAATAACCAACTAAGTTACAAACACTAATGTTGTACCCCAAAATTTGCCCTCCCATTTCCTCAACATTTTCTCACCACAAGACCCTTGGAGCTTAAGATCAAGTTAGGGTTTGCTCTGTTCAAGACTGTTCCTTGCACTATTGACCCAAATTAGGGTTTGAGTTTGCACAAAGATGTTTTGACCTAAAGTGCCCAAAATGACTTTCATGCTTCATATTGGACTCTCAAGTTTACCCATACCAAGTTTCAAGCCCTGATTCCAATCTTTGCCCAGTCAATTGGACAGTTAACCTAGAAAATCAGCTGTATTGGGGAAAAAGTCAAATGTGGTCAATTGACAGCCAAACCTCATGCTTTTTGACCCACATCAACATATTGAACTCATATAAACCATTTGGTCAAGTTTGGATCACAATTCCACAAGAAATTTGATCAGATCACCAAAAGGGCAAAATGGTCATTTTTAGGGTTTTGACTGCACAAAGGCAATTTTTGACTGTTTGACCTAACCAATGGCAAACCAAGCTCATATGTGGACTCAAGGACCCAATGGAATTGTCTTGACATGTTCAACAAGTTCAAAAGATCCCAAATGCACAAGATTGACAGATGAATTTTCCAGTCAACTGAGCCAAATTGACTGTATACTGAAAAGTCAAACTTTGACTTTTTGGTCAAAATCAAGTGTCAAGATTCATTTTTCATCAAAACATGCCAAATTGTGAAACTTGTTCACCAAGAAATCAAAAATCACAAATTAGGGTTTGAAATGAAGAATTTTCATAACTTAGAATTTTTCTAAGTTATGAAAAACCCTAATTTTTTCCTAACTTTGTCCCACTTTATCATCAAGATGCATGTGGATTCAAGCAAAAGTCAAAACATGAAAGTTGTAGTCCATTGCAAAATCTACAACTTTGATTCACAAAGTTTCCTCAAAAGAAGCATGTAGCTCAAGTTATAATTTTTGGAACAAGGGTACCAAACCATTCTTAACTTAGAGAAATTTTGACCTATTTTAGGCAAGATTTTTGCCTAACTTCATGGCCACTTTTCACATGCTTCCACTTGGAATTTCAATTTTCATTACAAAGATGGATTGTAGTACACATTCCAAGCTTTCCAAAATGTCCAAGAACTCATCAAACAACCTTATGGTTAAAGAGAATCGAATTTGGCAATATGGGAAAAACTCACTTTGTTCATGGCCAATTTACATGTTCATAACTTGTGCAATTTTTCAAATCAGCATGCATAAGCTAGTTACAGGCCTCTAATCCCATTTGCACTCAATAATTAAATGCAAATCCATTGTGTGTTAGCATTATTTTGTGCATTTGGACATTACATGAAGAATTAAGCCTTAATTGGAAAAAGCACTTTATCCATTTTTGTAAAGTATGGCTTTATGTCAAGTTTGTGAATCAAGAAGTACAAAGCGATATCTTTGGACACAAGATTCTTGGACATAACACACTGATCAAGAGAGATTGAGGCAGCATACTTGAGGGGCCTGCATAAGCCTAAAGATCAACTTGACATTTTGTTGCTTAAGGGAGAAGAAACTTGGCAAAACTGATCCAACATTCACTTCCTGCAAGCAAGAACTCAAGCAAACTTTGTGCACACATTTGAGACTCCCTAACTGACCTAGAACACGAGCCTTTGACCCTCAATACCTCCTCATCCACCAAAACACATTTTTTCTGCAAAACAGAGTCCCTGTTGCAGATTGACTCCCACAATTCATTTCCCTCGTGCGTTTTGGCTAAAACCTCTTCATACACACTCCCTACCATCCATTGAAACTATCCCAAGCCCTAGCTACAGACTGTAACACCTCTAACCAAGTTCACCATTTTCATTTTTTCAGTTGTGCAGGTTGAGTTACATAGATCGTTTCAGTTAGTTTCAAAGCAAGCTAGAGGTTAGAGAAGCATCCCTGAACTTCAAGCAAGCTGTACAAGTCCTCAAACTCCATTGAAAGTGCCTCCATTGCTGCACACGATTCAAGCTGAACAGGTAAAAGTTTGAACTTCTATCTCTCTATCCAAGCATATTTAGGCTTAGGTTTGTGAAGAAGTTATGTCCTACTCATGGCCCTGAATCCACCCATATCATTACTTTTCATTTATGTTGAGTGTACTGAGAGAATTTGGGACCTGAATGTTGAACAAAATTTAGGTCAGGAATTGGGGGAGAAGAAATTCTCTCTCATTTCTGAGAGTTAGATCATGTTCTTTATATGTATGAATTCGTGATTTAATGCTCTACATTTTCGGTGTTATGAGTTTTGCTTGAAAATCAAAGAATCAGGATATTTGAATCAAGCAAGGAAACGCGTGTTTTTTGAAACAGAAGTGGCTGGAGGTTGAAGAAGCTTGCCTTGGGCTGGGCCTAATTTGTTTTTTCTGTTTGCACCTTCATTTTTCACATACACCCCCTTGGCCCATTGTGTTTATTTTTATCATTTTTTGACTTTTTCTTTTTGTTTCTGATTTATTATTTTTGTTAAAATATGAAAAACATTAAAAAATATTTTTTACCTTCATTTTGTATTTTTTAGGCATTTATTTGCTTCATTTAGTTATATATGTAAGTAAATAATATATATACCCTTTTATTTAAAATACTAAAAATAATACAAACACTTTTATTTTCTGATTTTTATTTTATTTTATCTTTTGAAAACATTTTATAAAAAAAATATACCTTTTTTTGTAAATATTAAATATTTTTATTTTTTATATATTTAATATATTTAATACATAATATAAATATATATATATTTAGAATATTTAGGATAAAAAAAATACAAAAATAATACTTTTTTTACTTTTATTAACGTTTAACTTAAAAAATCACTTTTTACAATATACTTCCTTTTTATTTATTTTTTTGTATATAATTAATAAATATTGCATATATTATATAATAAATATCTTTTATTTATAAAATTAGGGTTTTACCCTAAATACATAAAAATACCAAAAATTAATTAATTTTATTTTTTGTTTATTTGACACATAAAAAATACTTTTTTTCATACATATAAAAAACCATTTTTTGCATCTTGTACATTTATTATATTTCTTATTTAATTGTTGTATATTAAATAGTTTGTATAATTCAATTTGGATGTAATAGCTTAGGTTTAAATTTCTTGCTAAATATCCCCCATTTGAACATTTGTATCCCCCATCCCATAATTGTGTTGTAATAATTTAGGACCTTTAAATTCCGCATTTAGAAGCTTTCTAAATATGCCATGATAGAATTAGGGTTTTGTATGCAAAAAGCAATCAACAAAAGCTTGACCTAATTCCAAGATAAGAGCATGAAAATGAACAAACACCAATCACACTTGCACCCCTTAGGGTTACTCCACTTGTTGCCTTCAATAATGGGCCATGTTGCATGTTGAGTTTCTTTGGCAAAAACAAAACAATTCAAATGATCATAGTCCCTCGATGACGCTTTCGAAAGTTGCCTAAAAAAGATCAAGTCCCTTAAAGGAAAGATTGCCCAAAGATACTTGGCACTATTGCAATCATGGTCTAAACGATGACCCGCGCCCGTCCCGTTCACATCCTAACACAAGATTGTCCACCAAATACAATGGTGGAACAAAATTGTTAAAAGGGTTAAAACATAGTAAAGATCTTTAAGAAATTTAGGGTAGATAGCTTTTGGTTACTTGCCAACTTGCAAAACAAAAACCCTTGCCTATTTTTTAAAACCACATCACCACACACTTTCAAAACAACTTTCAAAAACATTGAAAACTTCTCAAAAGACATACCCCTTTGTATACATTCAAATATGGATCATTACAAAGGTTGCCACCACATTGGCCTCTTTTCAAAACATTTTCAAAACCCACACACAAAGCACCATTTCAAACAATTGAAAATCAAGGCAAGTTGATCTAAGCAAGTAACTAAGAGCCCATGGATAACCATGGATAGAAAGGGTGCTAATACCTTCCCTTTCTATAATCTACTCCCCGAACCCAAGAAAACATCTCAAAGGTTTTTGCTGTGCTTTTTAAACCTTTCCTTAGGATAAAATAAAAAGTCGGTGGCGACTCTTGCTCAACCGAAACATTTGCGAAAACAAACGCAAAACCCAAGTCAGTTCTCCCACCGTATCATAGAACTGGCGACTCTGCTGGGGACAATATTAAAAGTGGAGTAACCTTAGGGCTTAGATCACCCTCTTGCATGACTAATTGTTTGTTTTGATTGCTTTACATCTTGGCTCTCTTGTTTGGGTTTTCAATCCTACACCCGGATTTGGGGAAACATTCATAGATAGCAATACGTTGTGGAAATTGTGAGGGGTATACCGACATGGTTGAAGCAATAGCTATATTAGTGCGACATATTTGTGAGTACCGGTAACCCTTGAGTTCAATCAAGGAGAGTACGGGGCCGCTGAGTGATGTCACTAAGCACTAATGACCTAGAACCTTACTTGACCATCTTTGCCTTTCATTAGGAGTAGTGAGATGACCGGCTTTGGTGCAGTCCGAAGTTGGTAGATACTCGATACTACACTCATTGAGGGTTGTTTTCTTGGAATATTTTGGTCGCTAGTTAAGTGGCTAAACCAAAACAATGAACAATGAAAATGATCCCGTGATATTGAGCTCCTTAAGACCTGGTTACTATTTATAGGACAGGTTTTAAGCCAACTACACTCAAGAGGGTACTTACCTATGAAACCCCATGCAAGCCTGAAACTAGGGTTTGGTGTGATTTGCTTGTACATATGTTTTGTGCATACATCATAAACATCATGAAGCATCATATGCATGTACTAACCATTTCAAGGGTTTAGATCTTCATCTTTGTTCTTGTTTTGTAGGTCATGGAAATTTCTCGCAGGAAAACCATCCAAGTCAACCTTGTGAGAATCCCTCCTCAACTCAAGTAGCTCACATCAAGGATTCCGGAAAGCTCTCCCTTTAGTGAAAGACATGGTAGGCTGCTCAGCTTAGTCAACACCAACATTGAAGAGGACAATGATGAAGGTGTTGTTTCAGTTCTTTGACCCCCTTCACCACTGTTTCACATTCCCCGACTACCAATTGGTACCCACTTTGGAGGAATTTTCTCAACTCCTGAGAATTCCTATCCTTAATCAACTACCTTTCAACGGTACGGAAAAGGAACCAAAGCCTGAAGATGTTGCTCGAGCACTACATCTACAACCATCTGACATCAAGGGGCATTGGGAAACTAGAAGCGGTGTCAAAGGCTTCTTAGCAAAATTCTTGTTTGAGAAAGCACAAGAATTTTGGAATTCATTGGACCTACAAGCCTTTGAAGAAATTGTGGCCCTCCTTATCTATGGGTTGGTCTTGTTCCCAAATCCTGACCAGCTTGTAGATGTCAACGCCGTCAAAATCTTCTTATCCAGAAATCCAATACCAACATTGCTTGGGGACATTCTTCACTCATTTTACACACGAACAATGAGAAAGAGGGGTGTTCTCATGTGCTGCACTCCTCTCCTTGCAAGGTGGTTTATTTCGCACCTTCCACAATCTGTCTTGAAGAATGACCAAAGCCTAAGGTGGTCACAACGGTTAATGACCCTTACTCACTCTGATATACATTGGTGTTCTCGGTCCAGAGAAAATGTCATCATCATCGATCATTATGGAGAATTCCCTAATGTTCCATTACTTGGCATTAGAGGAGGCATTACCTACAACCCTTGTCTAGCTTTGAGACAATTTGGATATGCACAGAGGGATGGCCCTCATGACATGTTGATTCCTGACCTAGTTTTTGACTTCGACAACGACGCACAAGGACTTCGCCAAAGATTCATCAGAGCTTGGAGGATGCCTAATAAGGTAGACAAGAAGACACTGGGGCACAAGAACTCCATCCCTCTTGAACCTTATCTCAAGTGGGTACGAACCCGAGCCCAGAGTCTAATGATGCCTTATCGTCATGTTCTCCCTGTGATTAAAGAGCCCGTTATGGAAGGAGAGGTTCCCTATACCATCCTATATCTTGACATGCCTACATCGTGGGAGGAGATGCAGAAGAGTTGGATCCAACTCAAGGAGGAACGGAACACTTTTGAAGTCAGCTTTTATGCCAGTGAGAAGAAGGTTTTGGAGCTTACCCGCCGACTCCATGAGGAAGAGACCCTCAACACCTACATCGCACCAAAGAGGATGCGCAACGTCTTTTTACCTTGAGAAGTTTTTGTAATATTTGGCCCATGGGGCATTTATGTACTAACAAAATTCTTCTTATTAATATGACGTGCGTTCTTTTTGTTTGCAACAATTTTGAACTTTCTAAATCCTTGAATGCATTGCATACATAAGCATACCATTCATCATGTGCATAAGCAGGTCTCCACACCAGGTTTCCTTATCTTTCTGTTGTTTATTTCAGTAAGATGGATCTCGAACAGACGGTCAAGGACTTGCAGTCATAGAACGCACAGTTTCAACAACTCCTGATGACCTTGGCTAAGGGTCAGGAGGATCTGAAGACCCTGCTTGGGAACAAAGACCAAGTAAAAAAGAAGAAGAAGAGAGTCGGGGTGGCTACCTTGGGGAGAAGGTTTGAAGGTGAAGCCAGAAGGGTTCTTGAATTTCATTCCGCATCCGAAGAAGAAAACAGTAAAGGAAAAGGGGCTGCGGTACCTTCCGAATCCGAAGCTGAAGAAGAAGAGGCTGAAGAAGACGAAGACTACTCAGAACAACAATACCCGCCGGCTGATGATAAGTATAAAAACTTGGAAGACAGGTTGGCAGCTATGGAGCTGCAGAGAGTCCCCGGTTTTGATTTCGAAGATTTAGGATTAATTGCTGGAATTGTGATCCCCCCGAAGTTCAAAGTACCAATTTTTGCAAGATATGATGGGTTGTCTTGCCCAAAAATGCATCTAAGATCGTATGTCCGAAGAATACAACCTCACACTTCCGACATAAATCTTTAGGTGCATTTATTTCAAGATAGCTTGTCCGGAAATCAGCTAGATTGGTTTTACAAGTTGGAAAGATCAGAGATACATAGTTGGGAGGATCTGGCAGCTGCTTTTTATCGCCAATATCAGTATAACTCTGACCTAGCACCAACCTGTACTCAGCTACAGAGTATGGGAATGGCCTCAGGTGAGGGATTTAAGGAGTACGCCCAGAAGTGGCGCGATCTGGCTGGAAGGGTGCAGCCGCCTCTTTCTGATATAGAACTTGTTGATATGTTCCTAGGGACCCTGTCTGGTCCATTCTTTAATCATCTGATCGGTAGCTCTTCCTCGGGGTTTACTGAATTAATTCTGACTGGCGAGCGGGTAGAAGCCGACATCAAGAACGGAAGATTCAGAAGGATGCCTCTGCATCTACAATTGCTAAGAAATCATTTCCTACGAAGAAAGAAACGGCTGTTGTGTATTCTCAAAGGGGAGCAGGAAGAAGTGAGTGCAGGCCGACTGTGGGGGCCGTAATGATCCAAAATCCACCAAATGATCAGCCTCTCAATAACCCGTCCAGACCTAAACAGCAATGGGGAGAACGGCCACCACGGAAGTTCACCCGCATTAATATGATGTCCGCGCAAGTTCTTCCACACTTGTTAAAGCTGAATATCACAAATATCAAAGAAGCGCCGAAAAATGTGAATACGACCTCACCAGCCTACAATGCCAATGCCAAATGCGCCTACCATTCTGATAGCGTTGGACATGACACAAATAATTGTTGGGCGCTGAAAAATAAAATTCAAGACTTGATAGATGCAAAAGAGGTGGAGTTCGATGCTCCAAAGAAACCAAACGTGATATCTGCTCCGATGCCGAAGCACCGTCGAAATGTCCATGCTATTGAGGAAGATTTGTATGTTTCTGATGTCAATGACCTAATAACTCCGCTGTTAACCATCAAGTTAAATCTGTTAAAGGCCGGGATTTTCCCGGGATGTAAAGAAGATTATTACTGTTGTTACTCTCTGCCAATTGACTGCCCGTTACTGAAGAAAGGCATCCAAGGCCTGATGGACAGTCAACAAATTCTGTTTGAAAAAGTTTCTGCTATTCCAACCCCTACTGAAGATGTTTCAATTATCACCATTCACGCCAATCTTTCCAAGGCCGTCAGAAAGCCTGTTAAGATTACATCTGTTACAAGGTATGTTCCTCTGAAGATAACTATGCCAGTGCCTGTCCCCTACAGTTCTAAAAAGTCAATACCATGGAATTACGGTGGAGAAATCTACTACCATGGTATTAAACAAGTTGAAATAACTGAAGGAAGCTCTAATGAAGAAAATGCCAGCATTGGAAACATTGCCGGCACAAGCAAGATCACCCGAAGTGGGAGAATATTTTCTCCAGAGATTGCCCCCCCAAAGGAAATCTTTGGACCCTCATCCGCTGCCGAAGTTATTCCTGCACCAATAAAACTTTCCGCTAGAGCTCCATTGATTGAAGATGCTGCTGTTCCTGTTGTTGTCCCTCCTACTTCTGCTGATAAGGGTAAAGGGATCCAAGATGAGCTCGTCAGGACGAGGGCTCAACCTTTGGTCATCCCGGAAACCTCTAAGAAAGAGATGGAGGAGATCCTGAAGATAATTAAAAAGAGTGATTATGACGTGGTAGAGCAACTGGGGCAAACCCCCTCGAAAATCTCCATGTTAGCATTGCTACTTTGCTCAGAGGCGCACGCCAAAGCATTGATAAAATTCCTGAAGACAGCCCATGTACCCCAGGAAACCTCTGCCGACCAATTCCAAAACTGTGTAGCCAGTCTCACAGCAGACAACGGTTTAGGTTTTTCTAATGCTGACCTAACCTCAAAAGGAAGAAAACACAACGACGCGTTACATGTGTCAGTAGAATGCCAAGGAACTACTCTGGCCCATGTTCTGGTCGACACTGGTTCTTCTCTGAACGTGCTGCCTAAGAAGGCCCTCGACCGTTTAGACTATGAAGGCTTGGAGTTAAAGCCAAGCAATATCATTGTAAGGGCATTTGATGGGTCAAAGAGAATGGTACATGGGGAGGTAGACATTCCCATTAAGGTTGGCACAGAGGTTTTCCCCTCAACTTTCTATGTGATGGACATCCGTTCGTCATACTCTTGCTTATTGGGGAGACCATTGATACACAATGCTGGGGCAGTCACCTCTTCCCTACATCAAATGCTGAAGTACCCTGTCAAGGGAAAGATAGTAACCGTCCGCGGTGAAGAAGAGTATATGATCAGCCACCTGAACTCCTTCAGATATGTAGAGGTAGAAGGTGAATTCATCGAGACACCATTCCAGCACTTCGAGGAAGTCTCTCCTGAAGTAGAAGTAGCAAAAGTGGTAGCTGAGGTACCAAAGTAGGTGGCCAGGATGGCATCTCTAAAAGACACGAAAGCTGCATTGAAGGAAGGGAAGAGTTCAACATGGGGTCAGTTGCCAGATATTCCTCATAAAACAGACAAGTTTGGTTTAGGATTCACTGCTGCGGGGCAGAAAGCTATGCGCCGCTCAAAGGTTGAAAGAGCACCCATCAAGATCTCTCCTTATGGGATCAATGCTTTGGAAGGTGAAGACGAAGAGGCCAACATTGAAGATTGGATCTACCCAACCATCGAAGGGGGACTACGCAACTGGGAGGCTAAGGATTTTGTCCCCATTACTTTTATTAATCAGTAATTATCTATCAAACATTTCCTTTGGTCTGTAATAATTACTTTTAAACAGTCCGTAAACTACTTTTTCACCTCATGCCTTGCCCGGGGCATGTAGGTCCATTTGTAAGGGTTTTGATTATCTTCATATCCATATGCCATGTTTAATGATTCATTGGACGTTTTTCATTGATAAACTGCTGTGTTCATTTTCGTTCCCTTTTTGCATTTTTCTTGTTTATGGATGGCTATCCCTTACACACACCCACACTCACAAATGCAGGTACCCATCCACTCTGGATTCTATGGGTGACTATTCTGCTATGTCCTTCAATAACTCTGAAGATCTGGTCAATCAGGCTGAGTATGAAGATGACGAAGGTTGTGAAGTACCATGGGAACTAGCCAAACTTCTACAGCAAGAGGAAAGGGCCATCTTGCCTCACGAAGAGTCGTTGGAAACTGTCAATTTAGGAACAGAGGAAGACCGAAAGGAAGTGCAAGTGGGTGCCAATCTAGAACCAAGTGTCAAGAAGCGCCTGATACAGCTGTTAAATGAGTACGTTGAAATCTTCGCCTGGTCTTACGAAGACATGCCAGGTTTAGACACAGACATCGTGGTTCACCGTCTCCCTACAAGAGAGGATTGTCCACCGATAAAGCAAAAGGTCCGCCGAATGAGGCCCGATATGTCTGAGAAGATTAAGGCAGAAGTGATGAAACAATTCAACGCTGGCTTTCTGGCTGTTACATCCTATCCTCAATGGGTTGCTAACATTGTGCCAGTTCCTAAAAAAGATGGCAAAGTCAGGATGTGTGTAGACTACCGGGATTTGAATAGGGCCAGCCCCAAAGATGATTTTCCGCTACCGCACATTGACATTTTGATCGACAACACAGCTCAGCACAAAGTGTTTTCCTTCATGGATGGATTCTCGGGCTACAACCAGATTAAAATGGCCCCCGAGGACATGGAGAAAACAACCTTTGTTACACAGTGGGGTACTTTCTGTTACAAGGTGATGCCGTTCGGACTGAAGAACGCAGGGGAAACTTATCAACGCGCCATGGTAGCTTTATTTCATGATATGATACATCATGAGATCGAGGTTTACATAGACGATATGATAGCTCGGTCACAAACAGAGGAGGAACACCTTGAACACCTGGAAAAGCTGTTTGCCAGGTTGAAAGAGTACAAGCTCAGGCTGAATCCAAGTAAGTGTACTTTTGGAGTTAGGTCTGGTAAGCTTCTAGGGTTTATTGTCAGCAACAAAGGCATTGAGGTCGATCCAGCAAAAGTGAAAGCAATACAAGAGATGCCTGCTCCCCGTACTGAAAAGGAGGTTAGAGGGTTCTTGGGGCGCTTGAACTATATTGCCAGATTCATCTCTCATCTGACTTTTACCTGTGAGCCAATTTTCAAATTATTAAAGAAAGGTCAGGTAGTCGAATGGAACGACGATTGCCAAGCTGCTTTTGATAAGATCAAGGAGTATTTGCTAGAACCTCCTATTCTGATGCCTCCCGTTGAAGGAAGACCATTGATCATGTATCTAACCGTCTTGGATAACTCAATGGGGTGTGTTTTGGGCCAGCATGACGAGTCTGGTCGAAAAGAGCATGCTATTTATTACCTTAGCAAAAAGTTTACCGACTGTGAGACTCGCTACTCACTGCTCGAGAAAACTTGCCGCGCTTTGGTATGGGCTGCTCGCCGACTAAGGCAGTATATGCTGACTCATACCACCTTGTTGATTTCCAAAATGGATCCTATCAAGTATATCTTCGAGAAGCCTGCTTTATCTGGAAGAATAGCTAGATGGAAAATGATCCTAACTGAGTATGACATCCAGTACACTACCCAAAAAGCTATAAAAGGGAGTGTACTAGCTGACCATCTAGCTCATCAAGCTATCGAAGATTATCAAACCATGATATTTGACTTCCCAGATGAGGACATCATGAATTTGGACAACATTGAAGGTAACAGACCATATGACGGACCCGAAAAGGGATCCCGATGGACCCTATACTTCGATGGTGCTTCAAATGCACTTGGAAACGGTATCAGTGCAGTACTCATTTCCCCGGAAGGTTGTCACACTACTTTCACGACTCGACTCTGCTTCAACTGCACAAACAACATGGCAGAATATGAAGCTTGCATCTTTGGTCTCAAGGCTGCTATAGACTTGGGGATCAAATCTTTGATCGTATTTGGGGACTCGGCTTTGGTTATCAGTCAAATCAAAGGAGAGTGGGATACCAAACATCCTAATCTTATCCCATACAGAGAACATGTCCTGACATTGTTGCCTCATTTCGAGCAAATTACCTTCGAGCATTTCCCGCGAGAAGAGAATAAGCTAGCAGATGCTCTGGCCACAATGTCTTCTATGTTTAAACTCAACTGGGATAACGAGGCTCCCCAAATCACCATCGAGCGAATGGATGAACCTGCGCATTGTCATGAGATTAATACTGAAGAAGTAGTGGAACAACCCTGGTTTCACGAAATCAAAAGGTATCTCCAGACCAGAGAATATCCCGAAGGAGCTTCGGTGAATGACAAGAAGTTCCTAAGGAAATTTGCTGCCAAGTTCTTCCTGAGCAATGGCATCCTCTATAAGCGCAACCATGATTGTGTTTTACTCCGATGTGTTGACAAAGCTGAAGCGGAGTTAATCATGACAGAGATGCACAGCGGTACATTTGGCACCCATTTGAGCGGGCATACTATGGCTAAAAAGATCCTAAGGGCAGGCTATTACTAGTCTACCATGGAAGCAGATTGCCATCAGCACTCCCGTACTTGACAACTCCTTGGCCATTCGCAATGTGGGGCATTGACATGATTGGAGAGATCAATCCCACGACTTCCAACGGACATCGCTTCATCCTGGTTGCCATTGACTACTTCACCAAATGGGTCGAAGCAGCTTCGTTCGCCTTTGTCACTAAAAATGTGGTTGCCCGCTTCATCAAGCAAAACCTTATATGCCGGTATGGTGTTCCAGATAGGATCATCACAGACAACGGTACAAATATGAATAATACTATGATCACCGTATTATGCGAACAGTTCAAGATTTATCATCACAATTCATCTCCCTATCGGCCGAAGATGAACGGTGCTGTTGAAGCTGCGAACAAAAACATTAAGAAGATCATTCAGAAAATGACAGTCACTTACAAGGACTGGCATGAGATGTTACCGTTTGCTCTGCATGGATACCGTACGACGGCACGTACTTCAACCAGGGCAACCCCATTTTCTTTGGTGTATGGCATGGAAGTTGTCCTGCCCATG
This sequence comes from Vicia faba, assembly GCA_948472305.1. Lineage (NCBI taxonomy): Eukaryota > Viridiplantae > Streptophyta > Magnoliopsida > Fabales > Fabaceae > Vicia > Vicia faba. The sequence continues at coordinate 50,530,911 of OX451738.1, read as the reverse complement.
GAAGTTCAGATTCCTTCTTTAAGGATTATGAAGGACTCTGGTTTGAGTTAAGATGATTGGATTCAAACCCGACTTGATCAACTCAATTTGATCGACGAGAAGCGACTCGCTGTTGTCTGCCATGGTCAAACATATCAAAAGCGGATGATCAAGGCTTTCAACAAGAAAGTCAGACGTCAAATATATCAAGTCAGAGATCTCGTAATCAAACGGATTATCCTGCCGCAAAGTGATCCCAGGGGCAAATGGACCCCTACATACGAAGGACCATTTGTGATCAAGAGCATATTTTCTGGTGGTGCAATGATTCTGACCACCATGGACGACGATGATTTGCCGCACCCTGCGAATGCCGACATAGTCAAAAGATACTACGCATAAAATAACCCGACAAGTCGAAAACCCGAAAGGGCGGCTTGGGCAAAAATGGGCATCCCGGTGGACCGAAAACCCGAAAGGGCGGTTCAGGCAAAAATTAGGGATAAAACAAAAAAAATATGTACACCCGGCAAGTCGAAAACCCGAAAGGGCGGCTTGGGCAAAAAGGGGTTTCCCGGTGGATCGAAAACCCGAAAGGGCGATTCAGGCAAAAGTTAGGGAATTAAAGCGTATGACTATGTCTCGTTGGATCACTTTAAGGACAATCTCTTCATCAACCAGCTCCAAGCTTCTAATCAATCCAGTCATCGGAAGACGAAGCATTGAATGGACAGATATTCAGAGTTGTGGAGGCTATAGCAGAATAGAATCCAATGGAATTGTTTCACATAGCCATCTTTCTTTTGTATAAATTTTTCAAATTTTACGACGGCATCCTCTTACTAGGATGACTGTATCCTCTGTACAAATATACTTATAGAAAGTTAATACAAATACTTTTCCAAATACAGAAATTTGCGTTGTCTTCCTTTTCTCTTTTCTTTTGCACTTATATCTGAGAAACGTCCAATGTTTTGTTAAATAAGCATATGCATTTGAACATAATCATTTCCTTATGAATCAAGAAAGATGATTACTGATAGGTTAAAGGAACAAATAGATATCTTGATGCCCTTTCAGAAGGAATCCTCAGTAGAGTTATACTCCAAATTCCCTAGCCAGAGGGCCTTCCAGAACTCTATTCCCCTCAGAGTTAAGTTTCAGAATCCCCAGTGGAGCCTTAAAAATCTGAAAATCCAATCCCCAGCTGAACCAAGCTAGTAAAACTTCTCGCCACAGAGATACCTGCCACCAAACTGAAAATTCTCAATCATACCTCTCCAGCATGAGTCTATCAGGTTCTGAACTTCCCCAGTAGAGATCTTCAGGAGTTCTCATTCCCTGGTGAAGGCTCATTCTCAGTGCCTCACGGGATAATCAGATGTTCTCCAGTGAAGATCTCCTCAAGACAAGAACTTTCCAGAAGATTGGTATACAACCCAAAGCTCCTAATTCTCCAGCAGTAGGCAACAAGGATGACTCATCCTCAGCAATCAAAATTTTTGTCTTCCCCTGCAGCAATCAAGGATCCACTTTCCGTAGCAGCAGTCAAGATTCTTATCTCCAGGATTCATCTATCCTCAGCAAGACAGCTCTTCGGCTTACATACGCGTTCATTTACATTCATATCATAAACATTGATCTAACATATTTTGCATCATACATATCATGCAACATAACTTTGTGATTTAGCTAACTTTTCACCCTTTTCAGGATAAGATTAAAAGGCTATCATTAACAATTATTCAGATACAGTATGGATACACCCCAGACACGGCGGTCATTCTATTACTCATTCAGAATCTCAAGTCAGATACGGTAGGGATACACCTCAGACACGACGGTTATTCTACTACTCATTCGGACTACATCAATTAGATACATATTAGATACGCTCCAGACACGACAACCGTTCTACCTCTCACTCAGATTCATTTATCCACCTCAAGGTTCAATCTATTCCAGACACAGATACCATTCTAACACTTACAACAACAGTTTGATTCTCTCCAGTGCGTTCGCCACAGAAGTCATTCTGTCACTTATCTAGATCCCAGTTACAGTTTCAGATACACTTCAAACACAAAAGTCATTCTATTACTCATACGGATCTCAATCCTAGTTACAGTTTCAGATACACTCCAGACACAGAAGTCATTCTGCTACTCATACAACTTTCAACTTCAGATACAGTCCAGATATGCTCCAAAATGGTTGCCATTCTGTCACTCATTCGGAATTTGTCCCCAGCACGCAGTTGCTCCATACAAATGTTTCTCTGTTACCCAGATACAATACAGATACACTCCAGACACGGCAGCCATTCTGATATTCGTTCTACACTTCAAACACAGTTACATCTCAGATATGCCCCAGACACGGAGGCCATTCTTCTCCTCATACAAACTCCGTCCTTAGATACAGTTCAACAAACTTTCCAAATGGCATCTTTAAACCCATCTCCGACAAGATTATGTCACCCTTCAGATGGCATCTTTAAGCCCGTCTCCAAATGGCATCTCTAAGCCCATTCCTGCATCCATTGTTCTGATGAGTGCAAGTTTAAGGGCACTCTAGTGTCCAATCTCCTTTTACCTTCGAGACGCGAAAGGCAAACCTGTCAATCTAACTCTTCAGGTGCAAGAAGATTGAACAGGGGCAACTGTTGTACCCCAAAATTTGCCCTCCCATTTCCTCAACATTTTCTCACCACAAGACCCTTGGAGCTCAAGATCAAGTTAGGGTTTGCTCTGCTCAAGACTCTTCCTTGCACTGTTGACCCAAATTAGGGTTTGAGTTTGCACAAAGATGTTTTGACCTAAAGTGCCCAAAATGACTTTCATGCTTCATATTGGACTCTCAAGTTTACCCATACCAAGTTTCAAGCCCTGATTCCAATCTTTGCCCAGTCAATTGGACAGTTGACCTAGAAAATCAGTTGTATTGGGGAAAAAGTCAAATGTGGTCAATTGACAGCCAAACCTCATGATTTTTGACCCACATCAACATATTGAACTCATATAAACCATTTGGTCAAGTTTGGATCACAATTCCACAAGAAATTTGATCAGATCACCAAAAGGGCAAAATGGTCATTTTTAGGGTTTTGACTGCACAAAGGCAATTTTTGACTGTTTGACCTAACCAATGGAAAACCAAGCTCATATGTGGACTCAAGGACCCAATGGAATTGTCTTGACATGTTCAACAAGTTCAAAAGATCCCAAATGCACAAGATTGACAGATGAATTTTCCAGTCAACTAAGCCAAATTGACTGTATACTGAAAAGTCAAACTTTGACTTTTTGGTCAAAATCAAGTGTCAAGATTCATTTTTCATCAAAACATGCCAAATTGTGAAACTTGTTCACCAAGAAATCAAAAATCACAAATTAGGGTTTGAAATGAAGAATTTTCATAACTTAGAATTTTTCTAAGTTATGAAAAACCCTAATTTTTCCCTAACTTTGTCCCACTTTCTCATCAAGATGCATGTGGATTCAAGCAAAAGTCAAAACATGAAAGTTGTAGTCCATTGCAAAATCTACAACTTTGATTCACAAAGTTTCCTCAAAAGAAGCTTTTAGCTCAAGTTACAATTTTTGGATTAAGGGTGCAAAACCATTCTTAACTTAGAGAACTTTTGACCTATTTTAGGCAGGATTTTTGCCTAACTTCATGGCCACTTTTCACATGCTTCCACTTGGAATTTCAATTTGCATTTCAAAGATGGATTGTAGTACACATTCCAAGCTTTCCAAAATGTCCAAGAACTCATCAAACAACCTTATGGTTAGAGAGAATCGAATTTGGCAATATGGGAAAAACTCACTTTGGTCATGGCCAATTTACATGTTCATAACTTGTGCAATTTTTCAAATCAGCATGCATAAGCTAGTTACAGGCCTCTAATCCCATTTGCACTCAATAATTAAATGCCAATCCATTGTGTGTTAGCATTATTTTGTGCATTTGGACATTACATGAAGAATTAAGCCTTAATTGGAAAAAGCATTTTATCCATTTTTGTAAAGTATGGCTTTATGTCAAGTTTGTGAATTAAGAAGTAAAAAGCCATATCTTTGGACACAAGATTCTTAGACATAACACACTGATCAAGAGAGATTGAGGCAGCATACTTGAGGGGCCTGCATAAGCCTAAAGATCAACTTGACATTTTGTTGCTTAAGGGAGAAGAAACTTGGCAAAACTGATCCAACATTCACTTCCTGCAAGCAAGAACTCAAGCAAACTTTGTGCACACATTTGAGACTCCCTAACTGTCCTAAAACACGAGCCTTTGACCCTCATTACCTCCTCATCCACCAAAACACATTTTTTCTGCAAAACAGAGTCCCTGTTGCAGATTGACTCCCATAATTCATTTCCCTCGTGCGTTTTGGCTAAAACCTCTTCATACACACTCCCTACCATCCATTGAAACTATCCCAAGCCCTATCTACAGACTGTAACACCTCTAACCAAGTTCACCATTTTCATTTTTTCAGTTGTGCAGGTTGAGTTACATAGATCGTTTCAGTTAGTTTCAAAGCAAGCTAGAGGTTGGAGAAGCATCCCTGAACTTCAAGCAAGTTGTACAAGTCCTCAAACTCCATTGAAAGTGCCTCCATTGCTGCACACGATTCAAGCTGAACAGGTAAAAGTTTGAACTTCTATCTCCCTATCCAAGCATATTTAGGCTTAGGTTTGTGAAGAAGTTATGTCCTACTCATGGCCCTGAATCCACCCATATCATTACTTTTCATTTATGTTGAGTGTACTGAGAGAATTTGGGACCTGAATGTTGAACAAAATTTAGGTCAGGAATTGGGGAAGAAGAAATTCTCTCTCATTTCTGAGAGTTAGATCATGTTCTTTATATGTATGAATTCATGATTTAATGCTCTACATTTTTGGTGTTATGAGTTTTGCTTGAAAATCAAAGAATCAGGATATTTGAATCAAGCAAGGAAACGCGCGCTTTTTGAAACAGAAGTGGCTGGAGGTTGAAGAAGCTTGCCTTAGGCTGGGCCTAATTTGTTTTTTCTGTTTGCACCTTCATTTTTCACATACACCCCCTTGGCCCATTGTGTTTATTTTTATCATTTTTTGACTTTTTCTTTTTGTTTCTGATTTGTTATTTTTGTTAAAATATGAAAAACATTAAAAAATATTTTTTACCTTCATTTTGTATTTTTTAGGCATTTATTTGCTTCATTTAGTTATATATGTAAGTAAATAATATATATACCCTTTTATTTAAAATACTAAAAATAATACAAACACTTTTATTTTCTGATTTTTATTTTATTTTATCTTTTGAAAACATTTTATAAAAAAAAATACCTTTTTTTGTAAATATTAAATATTTTTATTTTTTATATATTTAATACATAATATAAATATATATATATATATATATATATATATATATATATATATATATATATATATATATATATATATATATATATATATATATATATATATATATATATATATATATATATATATATATATATATATATATATATATATATATATATATATATATATATATATATATATATATATATATATATATATATATATATATATATATATATATATATATATATATATATATATATATATATATATATATATATATATATATATATATATATATATATATATATATTTAGAATATTTAGGATAAAAAAAAACAAAAATAATACTTTTTTTACTTTTATTAATGTTTAACTTAAAAAATCACTTTTTACAATATACTTCCTTTTTATTTATTTTTTTGTATATAATTAATAAATATTGCATATATTATATAATAAATATCTTTTATTTATAAAATTAGGGTTTTACCCTAAATACATAAAAATACCAAAAATTAATTAATTTTATTTTTTGTTTATTTGACACATAAAAAAACTTTTTTTCATACATATAAAAAACCATTTTTTGCATCTTGTACATTTATTATATTTCTTATTTAATTGTTGTATATTAAATAGTTTGTATAATTCAATTTGGATGTAATAGCTTAGGTTTAAATTTCTTGCTAAATATCCCCCATTTGAACATTTGTATCCCCCATCCCATTATTGTGTTGTAATAATTTAGGACCTTTAAATTCCGCATTTAGAAGCTTTCTAAATATGCCATGATAGAATTAGGGATTTGTATGCAAAAATTAATCAACAAAAGCTTGACCTAATTCCAAGATAAGAGCATGAAAATGAACAAACACCAATCACACTTGCACCCCTTAGGGTTACTCCACTTGTTGCCTTCAATAATGGGCCATGTTGCATGTTGAGTTTCTTTGGCAAAAACAAAACAATTCAAATGATCATAGTCCCTCGATGACGCTTTCGAAAGTTGCCTAAAAATGATCAAGTCACTTAAAGGAAAGATTGCCCAAAGATACTTGGCACTATTGCAATCATGGTCTAAACGATGACCCGCGCCCGTCCCGTTCACATCCTAACACAAGATTGTCCACCAAATACAATGGTGGAACAAAATTGTTAAAAGGGTTAAAACATAGTAAAGATCTTTGAGAAATTTAGGGTAGATAGCTTTTGGTTACTTGCCAACTTGCAAAACAAAAACCCTTACCTATTTTTCAAAACCACATCACCACACACTTTCAAAACAACTTTCAAAAACATTGTAAACTTCTCAAAAGACATACCCCTTTGTATACATTCAAACATGGATCATTACAAAGGTTGCCACCACATTGGCCTCTTTTCAAAACATTTTCAAAACCCACACACAAAGCACCATTTCAAACAATTGAAAATCAAGGCAAGTTGATCTAAGCAAGTAACTAAGAGGCCATGGATAACCATGGATAGAAAGGGTGCTAATACCTTCCCTTTCTATAATCTACTCCCCGAACCCAAGAAAATATCTCAAAGGTTTTTGCTGTGCTTTTTTAAACCTTTCCTTAGGATAAAATAAAAAGTCGGTGGCGACTCTTGCTCAACCGAAACATTTGCGAAAACAAACGCAAAACCCAAATCAGTTCTCCCACCGTATCACAACTACCTTTAGGATACCTGTTGTACCCCAAAATTTTCCCTCTCATATTTCCCAAGACATTGCAAGAAAAAATCTCCAAGTTGCTCAAGATTGCTCAAGAGTTGGACAGTCAAGCTATCTCCTAAGGCAATCAACCTCAAATTAGGGTTTTGTGTTGCATCAAGGTACTTGCATCCAAATGATATCAAGTGCTCCCCAATGTCCTAATATTCTCTCAAGATCATCCATGCCAAATTTCAAGCCTTGCAGAGGAAGTTTGCTCAGTCAATTGCTCAAAGGGTCCAAAAATCGACTATGCTAGGGCAAAAGTCAACTGTGGCCTATAAACAGTCAAACTTCAAGATTTTTTGTCAACATTCTCATTTTGAAGGATATTTCATCATTTGATCAAGGGTTGATCATGACTCATCAAGGATTGCTCAAAATTCATCAAGACTCAAAAGTTGCTAAATTAGGGTTTTGTAGGAAAAGTCAACTCAACTTTGACCAAGCATAACGTTCTCATACTTTATGAGAAATGACCCATCCAAATCTCATTTTTAAGAGGATGCAATTTCCTACAATCCATATTCATACCCCAAGATCAGAAAATGCAGTCACAAGAAGTTAAAAATTTGGACATTATAGGTCATTTTTGAAAGTCAACAAAAACACCTTTTTTTCCAAAGCTTGTAACTTGAGCATGGAATATTAAACTTAGATGAGACAAAAAGGGTTGGTTAGAGGACATCTCAAGCATTCTAAAAAGTCCAAGAACACTTCCAAAAGTTCAAAATTGAAGAAGTTATGCATTGTTGAAGTTGGGCATTTTTGCAAAATTGCCAAAAGTCAACTATCCCCAAAACATCAAATTTTGTCAAATGGGCCCATTCTTTTCCACTTGATTTGATCTTGTCACACTATACAAGTGTCCTAGCTTCAGCCTTGAACCCATTTATCAATTTTCATATTTTATTTGATTTTTTATTGAATTATTCCATTTTAAATCAATTTAAATCAAATAAAATCACAAAACTTGATTGCATAAGATCTTTCTCTATTTTCAGGACCTAATCATCATCCATGACATGATCAAACTCGTATCAAGCATTCCATGTGCAAAAAGATTGGATTTTTGGCAAAATTGGAAAGCTTTCAATGGAGGATCAAATCAAATCTCCAAGCATTGATGTACAAAGATTCAGCCAACATTTGTTGACCTAATGCATTGCTTATTACTTATACAAGTGAAAGGACACGAATTCAAGGGTAAGAGGCTGCAGAATCATCAAAAGCAAAACTTGAAAAAAGGTGGAAAAGTGCAAAATTGAAATCGTCCTTGGAGGCCAATTCAGAAGCAAAACTCCACACTAATCCATTGTTGGGCAATCATTAAAGCGAAACCAATCCCTAACAAGCTCTCATATGCACCCTAAAGCTCTGTAAGTGTATCAAAAATATGCTTTTCGTTTGAATTTGAATATCCTTGTTCTTGCATTTTTCTTACAAAATCTTTGCATATTCATGATTATCGTTCAATTTAGAAGCATTATGCATTAGCCAGTTGCATTTATCTGGCCTGTAACCCCATAGCCGAATCTAGGGTTCGTGGTTTGTGTTTTTTGGGAATTTCTTTTGCAGGCGAAATCAAGACTCAAGAGAGATATAGGTTTGTTCAGGAGGCCTAGACGAGCACAACCATGTGCTTGGAATCAATTTCCATGGCCTAGACGGATTTTAGGTTGAGCATGCGAATTTAGCTGCGGATATAAATCCGCAGGTAAATATCCAGGGTTGAACGAAGAAGATGATGACGCGTCCCCCTCCTAGTGGCCGGTTCAAATACTTGGCGCGTTTTCTTTTTTGTCTGGCATAATGATGCGTTTTTATATATTATGTTTAGTTTGTATTTTACTAACAATTGAAGCATAATGGTCCAGTGGTCAAGGGGAGCGCTCTCAAGGCATTGTTGGCTGGAGGTCAGGGGTTCGATCCCTGCCTCCAGCGCTTTACATTTTCTCTTATTTTATCATGCAATCATGTACAAACCAATAGTGGAAGCCTATAATGTGTCCTCAAATCTCAAAGCACCAGATCGCCCAAGGCCAGATCTGGTGGTCCAAGTTGAACGTGCATCATACTCCCAAGTCAACGTGCACACGTGGAATTAGGAAAAGTCAAACACATGCCTGCATAATTGGGCCATCAAATTGCTAAACAAGCCTCCTTTGAGGCCCATAACCTCCTAACCCTAATTCTTTCTATTTTATTTTTATTATTTCTTTTAATTAATTATTGTTATTATTTTATTATTTAATCAATAACCAATTTAAACTTTTTCTTAATAAAATTAAAACAAAAAAATATTTTGTTTATTAAATTAATTTTCAGTATTTTATTTTTGTTAATAAATATTGCTTTAATTGATTTAGTTTTAATTAGGAATAACTTTGATATCTTTTTGTAATAATTAAAATCAACTTAGATAATTAGGTTTTATTAACTTTGATTAATTTATTTTTATTTCTTTAAATACTTAAAAACCCAAAAATATTTTTATTAATTAATTTATTTATTAATTTAATAATTAACTTAGTTTAATTCCTTTTTAATTCAAAAATAAACCAAAAAAATCTTTTCTTTAATAATCAAAGCGTCAAAACCCTAAAATGCACCCGATTTAATTTTCCCACATGCGATCCATATTTATTCAATATTGTATCTGTTTCCTGGAATGTAATAGTTTAATAGGACTTTACATATTTTTACCGCTTTATTTATTTTCCGCATTTTAATTTCAAGGGTTGCTTTTGGCGATGTAAATACCCGACGCCTTGTAATAGTTAGCTTAATTTCCGCAATTTAATTTCCGCAACTTATAAACTGTTAGATGTTTGATAATAGGGAACGCATGACAAGATTAATCGTTTAAAACCTAAAATCAACATAGATCACCCATGACATGTACAAAGACAAATTAACTGAAAATGACACACTCGCACATGCGCACTCTTAGGGTACACCTCACTTGGTTGCCTTCGAACGCGGTCATTGAGTATTGGAAGTTTTAGAGGTCGCCCTCTTGTCCAAAGATCATAGTTGCCTCGAAACGGTTGCCTCGGAAAAATGATCTAAGACATTAGGGTTACCGTTAAGGCGTCCTAACATTGCTTTAGTGACCGCACGTCCCTTAATCGAATTGACCCTTAAACTCCAACGACGATGCTACCTACTCATCAATAGTGGGATAGCATTGTCTAAAGGACATTAGTACAGATTGATTCCTTTTTCGAGTAGGTAGATGGTTCTAAAGTACTTGCTCTTTCCAAAGATAAAACTTTTCGTACTTACACCTTTCAAACAAAATACTTCTTTCAAACCCACAAACACAAAGAAAAGCAATTTTTGAAAACACTTTAAGCAAGTACCTAAGATCCCGTGGATAACCACAGATAGAAAGGGTGCTAACACCTTCCCTTTCTATAATCTACCCCCCGGACCCGAGAAACACCTCAAAAGAGGAATTTTTCTGTGCTTTTTTCCTTTCCTTGTTGGATAAAATAAAAGACGGTGGCGACTCTTGCTTACCGTGACATTTTGCGAAAACAAATGCAAAACACAAACCAGCATTCCAAAAAACAGTCAGTTCTTCCCACCGTATCACAATACCATAATCCAACATTTGTTGTTCCTTTGAGATACTTCATGATCTGTTTCACTGCCATGAGATGAGATTCCTTGATACTTTGTAATGTCTATGAAAACACCTGATTCATCTTGATCAACATATGTACCATAACCCATTGGTGTAGACATTGCCTTACAGTTATCCATGTCAAATCTTTTCAAGAGTTCCTTTAAATACTTGGATTGGTTGATGAAGATGCCATCTTTTAATTGCTTGATTTGAAGTCCAATAAAATAATTCATTTAACCCATCATGGACATCTCAAATTCTCCTTGTATCATTGCTGAAAATTCTTCACAAATTTATTTGTTTGAAGAGCCGAAAATGACATCGTCAACATAGACTTGAACTAGCAAAGTGTAATTTTTTATTTTCTTGATAAATAAAGTCTTGTCAACTTTACCCTTTTCAAAACCTTTTTCGCATAGGAAGTTACTTAGCCGATCATACCATGCCCTTGGTGCTTGTTTCAAACCATAAAGAGCTTTTCTCAATTTAAATACATGAGATGGATTCTTGAAATCTTCAAACCCTGGGGGTTTCTTAACATAGACTTCTTGATTTATATATCCATTCAAGAATGGGCTTTTAATATCCATTTGGAAAAGCTGAAAATTTAATGAGCAAGCATAGGCAAGTAAGAGACGAATAGCTTATAACTTTGCAACCGGAGCAAAAGTTTCTTCAAAATCTATTCCTTCTTCTTGATTATAGCCTTGTGCTACCATCCTTTCTTTGTTCTGAACAATTATTCCATTTTCGTCAAGTTTGTTTTTAAACACCCATCTTGTTCCAATAATGTGTTTGTTGCTTGGCCTAGGGACAAGTTCCCAAACTTGATTCCTTTCAAATTGATTTAACTCTTCTTTCATAGCAATAATACATTGGTCATCTCCTAAGGCTTCATCAACTTTGGAAGGTTCAGTTTGAGAGACAAAAGCCATGTTTAGACAAGCATCTTTGAGATTTAGTCTTATTGTTACACCTTCACTTATATCACCAATTACTTTATCGATAGGGTGATCTCTATTAGTTCTCCATTCTTTTGGTAGATCATTGAAATTTGATTCTAGTTTGGATGTTTTTCCTTGTTAAGTTGGTTGATCTTTGGAAGTATTTTCTTGAGGGCCTTCTAGTTTTTAATCATCACCATCATTACAAATAATATTATCCTCCTTGGAGGGGTTAGTTTCATCAAAATATACATGCATTAATTCTTTAATTGTTAAAATTCTTTTGTTATAAATTCTATATGACTTACTAGAAAGAGAGTAGCCAATAAAAATACCTTCATCGGATTTTTCATCAAACTTACCAAGGTTATATTTGTCGTTGTTTAAGACAAAGCATTTGCAACCCAAAATGTGAAAGAAAGCAATGTTCGGTTTCCTCCCTTTGAAGAGTTCATACGGAGTTTTCTTCAATATCGGTCTTATGTTAACTCTATTGCTAACAAAACAAGCCTTTCTCACCGCATCTGCCCAAAAATATTTTATAAGGTTTGAATCGCTAAGCATCGTTCTTGCAAGTTCTACAAGAGACCTATTCTTTCTTTCCACCACTCCGTTTTTTTGAGGAGTCCTTGGTGCCGAGAAGTTGTGAGATATTCCATGTTCTCCACAAAATTCTTCAAATAGAGCATTTTGAAATTCTCCGCCATGATCACTTCATATGGAGGCAATTGTTACAGACTTCTCATTTTGAATTTGTTTAGCATACTTCTTGAACACCTTGAATGCATCACTTTTCTGCCCTAAAAAGAATGTCCAAGTATATCTAGAGAAATTGTCAACAATAACCAAAGCATATATATTACCTCTGAAACATCTTCTTCTTGATGGACGAAATAAGTCCATATGTAACAATTGTAGTGGCCTTGTAGTAGACACCAAATTCTTAGATTTGAAAGTTGATTTTGTTTGTTTCCCTTTTTGACAAGTATCACAAAGTCTATCTTTGAAAAAATTTATTTTAGGCAACCCAATGACAAGATCATGCTTGATTAGTTTATTCAAATGTTCCATGTGAATATGAGCAATTATTTTGTGCCACAACCATGAATCATCGTTGCTCGCCATGAGACATTTTACCTTTAAAGATGGATCATCAAGGGAAATATATTATTTATTCTTTTACCTTTAAGTATAACCTCATGTGTGACTTCGTCTTCTATCAAGCATTCATCCTTGGTGAACTTGATCTTAAAGCCTCAATCACAAAGTTGGCTAATACTAAGAAGATTGTGCTTTAGTCCTTCAACATAAAGAACATCTTCAATGGATGTGAAAGGTGGAGCACCAACTTTTCCTTTGCCAAGAATTCTTCCCTTATTATTGTCTCCATAAGTGACAAAACCCTTGGCCTTTAGAGATAGATTTGAAAATTGGTTTATGTCTCCCGTCATATGCTTTGAACAACCCTTATCAAGATACCAAAGATTTCATGTGGTCTTCAAGCATACCTGCAAAACAAATTAGGTCTTGTTAGGTACCCAATTTTCTTTGGGTCCTTCATAATTAGTGCCTTTATTTACCCACACATAATTCCCACTTGCCACACTGAAGTTTCTAACATAGCAAGAATTAGGTGTATGTCATTTAATACCACAATAGAAACAAGTAGGTTCAAAGTTACTTCTGTATATAGAAGGATAAGATTTATTCTTGGGAAATGATTTCTTTTTGGGATAATGATGAACCATTTTAGGTTTGTTTACTTTCTCTTTGGATGATTGATCACTAGCCTTAACAAATATAGTTTTATTAGAACTTGATTTTGAAAACTTTGAATATCCAAGTCCACTTTTATCATTGGAGTATCTTTGTTGGCTAAGAAAACCTTCCAATCCAATTTGACCTTTTTCATATCTTTCAATAACTCTTTTCAATTGGACAATTTGGAAAGAGAATGATTCACAATTTTTGCATACAAAATTATGTTTTTGTTCATCACTTAATTTTTGTTTTTCTTCTTTGAAATCTTTTTCCATAGATTCATATTTTTCTTCTAAAGTTGAAATTTGTTTCTTTTGAGATGAAATAAATTTATACAGTATTTTGAATTCATTTAATAGTTCATCTATAACACCTTGTGCATCACAATCAAAAATATAAAATTCATTACTAACCTCATCGTCTTCATTATCGGAATGGTGTGAGGCCATCAATGCTATATTTTCACTTTCATCACTATCGGAATCAGATGAAGAACTTATTTCATTATCCTCCCATGAAACATAGGCCTTTTTGTTCTTGAATCACTTTTTGCTTTTGTAGCCACCTTTCTTGGAGAGTTTCAGACAATCCGGCTTGATATGACCTTGCTTACCACATTTATAACATGTGACTTCTTGTGTTGATGTGGAAGCTTCCTTTTTATTGAATTATTTCTTTCCTTTTGAATGAGAAATAGGATTTGTCATTTCTACCAAAGAACTTACCAAGCATTTTAACAAGAAGCATGAAGTTTTCATCTTCTTCCAGATTGTCTTCCTTTTCAACTTCCTTGGAATCTATCTTTAAAGCAATATTCTTGGTTGGTTTGTGTTTTTTAGTTAAGACAAACAAAGATAGTCAAGATGGAAAAACATCAAGAAACAACGAACAAATGAGGTGATCAAACATCGACTAAATAATAACAACGTAACATGTCAAAGATGGAAAGACATTAAATGGTAAGATAACACACCTAACAGTGACATTGTGGGTTAAAGTAGGATGACAATCATGCACGATGGCAAAACATCGGCTTCAAACAAATGTGCGATGGCGAAACATCGGTTAAGAGATAACAAAGATATCATGGCAAAGATGACAAAACAACACACCTAACAATGATATTGATAATCAAAGTAGGATAACAAACATGTGCGATGGCGAAACATCAGCTTCAAAATATATGTGCGATGGCAAAACATCGGCTAAGCGATAACAAAGACATCATGGCAAAGATGACGAAACATCAATAAAACAGATGGCAAAACATCACACCTAACAATGATATTGAGAATCAAAGTAGGATAACAAACATGTGCGATGGTGAAACATCGGCTTCAAGATAACAAGATATCATGGCAAAGATGACGAAACGTCAATAAAACAGATGGCAAAACATCACACCTAACAATGATATTGAGAATCAAAGTAGGATAACAAACATGTGCGATGGCGAAACATCGGCTTCAAGATAACAAGATATCATGGCAAAGATGATGAAACGTCAATAAAACAGATGGAAAAACATCACACCTAACAATGATATTGAGAATCAAAGTAGGATAACAAACATGTGAGATGGCGAAACATCGGCTTTAAACAAATGTGCGATGGAGAAACATAGGCTAGGAAATAACAAAGTCATGGCAATGATGGCAAAGCATCAATAAAACAGATAGCAAAATATCACACCTATCAATGATATTGAGGATCGAAGTAGGATAACAAACATGTGCGATGGAGGAGCATCAGCTTCAATCAAATGTGCGATGGCGAAACATCGGCAAAGAGATAACACAGACAAAGTAAGATGGGTTTGTATATTTTACTCTGAAGAGGAGTTTGAATTCATTAGAGGTGTCTTATGATTTGCCAAGAAAATAGGTTTTTGTTTTAAGATGCAAGATGCAAAGAAAGGAAGAACAACTAAGGGGAACTAGCCTAGCACTATCCCTAGTGTTATCATACAAAAGTTGATCCTAATGTTGAGGATAAAGGAGAGTCCTATCCTATGTTTGCATACATGGATTCCTACCTTAATCAGCATGTCAAAGAAAGCTTAACCTGAAATTCTGGCTACAGATACTCAATGTCACGTCCAATGTTATGACACCGTATCTGACTTACTATATGACAGTAAATACAAAAGCAGTAAATAACACAGTCAATTGTTTACCCAGTTCAGTGTGCAACAACACCTACTCTGGGGGCTACCAAGCCAGGGAGAGAATCCACTATAAGAGATGTTAATTCAGGAATAAACCAACCAGTTTATCTCCTTCACTTAAGACCTACCCAATGCAATTCTAATCTAAGTACAACTTAAACCTGAGTTCCTACTCACTCCCCCTCAATCACAGCAGTGATACATAAACAAATTTGACTTGAGAATTGTTGAAGACACTCTTCAAAACACACACTTGATTAAGCTTCACAGCTTTTTAATCAAGTAACACAATCACTCGTGCTTCACAGCTTTGAGTGATGTACACAACTAACTTGACTCTGCTTCACAGCTTTAGTCAAGTAACATTCAAACACTCTTGCTTCAAAGCTTTGAGTGCTACACAACCCTTACAATTTAAACCTATTCCAAGACACTTATCACAATGATAATTGCTTGGAGTACAATAAACAAATCTATACAGATTACAAACTTGATCTTCTAATCAATCAGCCGGGATCACTTCAAAAACCGCAGCTCTGTTGAATATATAGTAGCTGCAACTTCAGTTAGGGTTTCCAAAAACCTAGGGTTGATTCCTTTTGACCTAAAGACCAGGTCACAGTACTTTGTTGATCAGGTTAGGATTGAGCGAGGTTACTCCTCAGAAAACGCAGGATTCTGTTTAAGAAGGACTGAGTTATTTCCTGAAAAAACTCAGACTTATCCAATCCTGTAATCCTGCTAGTTCAGAACAGGATGTCATAACATCTGTTATGACATCTGAGAAAACCTGTCTACTGATTAGCTAAATGTGATCATTTTGCAAACATGCTCAGATACACACTTATAAACATCAGTATTTGAGTTACAATATTTTTCTGCATATGTACCTAAAGAGTTAGTACAACCTGAACTAGAATGTTATGACATCAGTCATGACATTCACACATACACTTGGAATTTACCAAAAATGCAAGCCAATACCTAAACACCTACAAACTCCCCCTTTGGCAGATTTTTGGCTAAAGTCCCTAAACAATCAGAGATAGATAGATAGCAGCAGAAATAAATGACGACAGCAGAAAAATATAGTGTTAAGTACTAATTAAGCAGTACCAAATATTCTCCCCCACTTTAGCCACAAATGGGCCAAAGATTACATGTTTATAAAGTTATACAGTTATCCAAGACAAAATAATGAGATCAGCAGCAGACAATAGCAGAACATACTTCCAAACTCCACCAGCAACACCACCAAGCAACAATCATCCTTCAAGCACTGTCATCAGACTCAGAGGAGCCACTTTCTTCAATGTTGAGCTGTCCTTCATCTTCTTCCCTCATGCTTGCTTCAGCTTCTTCCTTTTCTAACTTGGCAATTAGTGCTTCTAGGGTCCTTTTTCTAGCATCCAGATCTTTGCAAGTTTCTTTTAAGACAGCTATGACATCTGATGTTTTGGACTGGCTCTTTGCAGACGATGTCTCAGCTGATGTTATGACAATGTCTGGAGCATGGGATCCCTGAAACAGTTTGTAGTGCAGGCCAAGGGCAGGGGCTCTTTTGCAGACTGTATCTCTTGCTACAAGTATGTCAGGATATTGTGCAAGGATGATTCCACAAAGGAGGGAGGGAAAGGCAATTGGTCCTTTGACAGCATAACTGCCAGCATGCTTCAAGGTTTGTTCAAAAATGTACCTTCCATAGTCAAAGGCAGTCTTGGTTCCTACAGCATAGATGAATCTCCCCAATCCTGTGGAGATGGTTGATTTGTGATTTGTAGGCACCCAGTTTGCTGCACCTATTTTATGCAAGATGGCAAATTTCATGCTGAGTTTACTAGCATTCAACTTCCCTTTTAATGGCCAGCACTTTACTTGCTTGGCAGTGATGGTCAAGCATACTTCATTGTCAGTTGCCTCTAGGTCAGGACAGTCCTTATTTGTTCTTCCAAGAAACTTGTTGATTTCTGATGGAGAGAACTTGACCCTTCTTCCTCTAACAAACACACTCTCAAAGTCAGCTGACCTCCCATCAGCACACTCATTGGATAAGTTCACTACAAACTCTTTAACCAGATTTTCATAGCATTTGCCAAACTTTATCACAGTCTTTATTAGCCCAGCATTCCTGATCAGCTCCATGATGTCTTTGCACTCCAAAGCATCATTGTTGAGTTCTCTCTCCAAGGCTATTCTCTTCAAGCAAACATACTTCCACCTGTTTGCATTATCAGGATGATGAAAGGAGATGTTGTCAGTTGGCACTTCAGGCACTCTAGCAATCTTGCTGGAAGGGAGCTTCCTTCTGATGGGAGCATTGTCAATGTCAATCTCAAATTCTGATTCATCATCAGAGTCAGAAGTTTCAGGTTCTTTTCTTTTCTTGGAGATTGGTTGTCTAGCAGTCAGCACCTGTGCTTTCTTCCCTTTAGTCTGAATTTTTTCAGCCATCCCTTCAGCCTTGGACTTCTTAGGTTTAACAGTCTCACTACCTTTTCTTTTCATCAATCTCCTAGCAATGCTAGGGTTCACATTAGCAATCAGTTCATTATCTGAGTACTCTTCATCCACATCAATGATAGGTGGATCAGCAGCCTTTTCAGAGGGATTCTGAATGTTGTCTTTTGGTGTCACAACATCCTCAGTGACATCTATATTTTCAGAACCTTCCACATTTGGACTTTCAGATTGATTCAAAGGAATAGAAATCCCCGGTACAGATTGGTTGCCACTCAGAATGCTAGTAACCAGTCTAGCAATAGCTTGGTGTACTTGAACTGTTCCTTCTTTATTAGGTATAGTAGATGAAGGAAGAGAAGAATTACCAGAGACTGCAGCTTGAGCTCTTCCTGCATGTCTGGTCCTGAGCTTCTTGATTTTGGCTGGGTTAGTTGCCATCTCCCTGAGAGGAGTGACCTCAAGTACTTCAGATTCTATGCATGTCGTGATTGCCCTAGAATCTTGATCAGATGACGATGATGATGAGTGAGACGAAGCCGCCATAGTGGAAGATGATGTCTGAGACATTGTGTTTAACGTTGAGTAGCAGTAGCAATTTGAGAAAGCTCTTTGATTGGGAGGAGAAAACAGGTTGCAAGGATGAGAGAGATAGGGAGTACAAGGGAGTCTTTTCAACTTCTGAAGGCTTTTGAAGGAATTGTGAATGAATATGATCAACCCACTAAATATAGACTTAATAGAATTAAACCCTTCAACCCTTGTTTTCAGCAAAACTAATTGCTATAATTTCTCATGTTGGTGAATACCCAATCTGCCCTTCAAATTTTCAAGTTGATTTCCAACAAGCGCCTTGATAGAAGAATCAGTTAGCTGAAGCTCAGAGAACCTATGTTTCAGTTCAAATGATTTCTTCTCTCCAAAGTCAATAGGGTTTAAGGAAATGTTGAATGTTTTCAGATTATCACACCACAATGTCACAACATCTTGTGTAACATTGTCTTCAGGTAGCATCTATGTTGACCAGAATTTTTGAGAACAGAATTTATGAGACTTGTTCTTTGCCACATCACATATATTATCAGCCTGTAGTTTAGGAGTTCTTCTGACATCTTCCATAGGAATAGCTCTTTTCATTCCTTCAAGTTTATGCTGCCACTGTTTCATATCTTTTTCTTCTTTGATGATTTGACTCCAAGTGTGGATATCAGTGTTCTCAGGCTGCCACACATAACAGTTATTTTTGGATTTTATTCCTCTCATTACAATATCTAGTTTTTCATTAAACACTAGACATTCAGATCTTGAGAAGTTGACCATGAATCCTAGATCATATAATTGACTGATGCTGATGAGATTAGTAGTCAACCCTTTTACCAGCAGTACCTTATTCAGACTTGGAACTCCAGGGTAGTCCAAATTACCAACTCCTTTGATTTCTCCTTTAGCACCATCTCCAAAGGTCACAAAACTGGTGGTGTGAGGCATAACATTATTGAGGAGATTTTTGAATCCAGTCATGTGTCTGGAACATCCACTGTCAAAGTACCAGTCTTCCTTTGCTGAGATCTTCAGGGAAGTGTGTGCTATCAGTGCAATAGCCTTTTTCTTCCATTGAGGAGCGTGTGGTACCTTTTTAGACTTAGGTTTGACATCTGATTTCTGATTAGGATATCCATGTAGTCTGTAGCAGAAGGGCTTTATGTGACCATATTTCCCACAATGATGACATCTCCATCTTTGGTACCTCTTCTTCATGTGTCTCTGTCCCTGATGTTGAGAGTAATGTTGAGACATCTGGTGTGACATTTGCTTCCTGGTAACAACTTTCTTTGTTTCCACAAATCCTAGGCCAGATTTATTTCCCATATTTTGTCCAGCCTGAAGAATCTCTTCCAATTTGTCTGTTCCATTTGTCAACATCTTGACTGATTTGGTCATTTGATTCAGTTGTGAGTTCAGCAGTTGAACTTCTCCTTCTAAATGACTTATAGTTTCAAGATTTGCTCTCTTTTCAGCCTCCAGCTTTATAATGAGTTTTGATTGTTTCTCATTTTGCACACAGACTTCACCACTTCTGATACACAATTTCTTGTAGGTATCAGCCAGTTCTTCAAATGTTACTTCTTCATCACTGGTGTCACTTTCAGAAGTACAAACACTAGTTAGGGCAGTAACTAGTTTGGCAGATTCTTCTTCAGAATTGCTTTCTGAATCATAGTCAGACCAAGTAACAGTCATTCCTTTCTTTTGCTTCTTAAGAAAGGTAGGACATTCAGCTCGAATATGTCCATATCCTTCACATCCATGGCATTGAATTCCTCTGCCTTGGTTTTCCTTATCTTCTGATCTTGGTCTTCTACTGGAACTGTCAATGTCAGAAGGAATGTTATGAACATTTGACCTTGACTTTGGGTCCATTCTTTTGATGAGCCTGTTGAACTGTCTTCCAAGCATGGCAATGGCTTCAGATATGTTTTCTTCTTCATCCTCCTTGTGTTCAACATCAGTGTTGGTTACAAGTGCTATGCTTTTGTTCTTCTTGTCACCATTATCAGTGATCCCCATCTCAAAAGTCTGAAGAGACCCAATAAGTTCATCCACTTTTAACTTGCTAATGTCCTGGGCTTCCTCTATGGCAGTTACCTTCATTGCAAATCTTTTAGGCAAGGATCTGAGAATCTTCCTCACCAGTTTTTCTTCTGACATTTTTTCTCCCAGTGCTCCTGAGGTGTTGGCAATCTCCAAGATGTTCATGTGAAATTCATGGATGGTTTCATCTTCCATCATTTTTAGATTCTCAAACTTAGTGGTCAACATCTGAAGCCTTGACATCTTTACTTTGGAAGTGCCCTCATGAGTAGTTTTGAGGGTGTCCCAAACTTCCTTGGCCAGTTCATATTGATGTACTAATCTGAAGATGTTTCTATCAATTCCATTGAACAAGGCATTTAAGGCTTTTGAATTTCCCAGAGCTAACTCATCTTCTTCTTTACTCCAATATTCCTCAGGCTTCAGACTGATTGTCCCATCTCTTTCAGTTATGGTGGGATGAATCCATCCTTTGTCAGCAGCTCTCCAAGCCTTTTTGTCCAGAGATTTTAGGAAGGCAATCATACGAGGTTTCCAGTAGTCATAATTAGTTCCATCCAGAATGGGTGGTCTGTTTCCAAAAACTCCTTCTTTGTCCATAGTGCCAGAAAGTGATATCCCTAGATCTCACCCAGTAATACAGGCAGGGTGCCTGCTCTGATGCCAATTGAAATTCTGGCTACAGATACTCAATGTCACGTCCAATGTTATGACACCGTATCTGACTTACTATATGACAGTAAATACAAAAGCAGTAAATAACACAGTCAATTGTTTACCCAGTTCAGTGTGCAACAACACCTACTCTGGGGGCTACCAAGCCAGGGAGAGAATCCACTATAAGAGATGTTAATTCAGGAATAAACCAACCAGTTTATCTCCTTCACTTAAGACCTACCCAATGCAATTCTAATCTAAGTACAACTTAAACCTGAGTTCCTACTCACTCCCCCTCAATCACAGCAGTGATACATAAACAAATTTGACTTGAGAATTGTTGAAGACACTCTTCAAAACACACACTTGATTAAGCTTCACAGCTTTTTAATCAAGTAACACAATCACTCGTGCTTCACAGCTTTGAGTGATGTACACAACTAACTTGACTCTGCTTCACAGCTTTAGTCAAGTAACATTCAAACACTCTTGCTTCAAAGCTTTGAGTGCTACACAACCCTTACAATTTAAACCTATTCCAAGACACTTATCACAATGATAATTGCTTGGAGTACAATAAACAAATCTATACAGATTACAAACTTGATCTTCTAATCAATCAGCCGGGATCACTTCAAAAACCGCAGCTCTGTTGAATATATAGTAGCTGCAACTTCAGTTAGGGTTTCCAAAAACCTAGGGTTGATTCCTTTTGACCTAAAGACCAGGTCACAGTACTTTGTTGATCAGGTTAGGATTGAGCGAGGTTACTCCTCAGAAAACGCAGGATTCTGTTTAAGAAGGACTGAGTTATTTCCTGAAAAAACTCAGACTTATCCAATCCTGTAATCCTGCTAGTTCAGAACAGGATGTCATAACATCTGTTATGACATCTGAGAAAACCTGTCTACTGATTAGCTAAATGTGATCATTTTGCAAACATGCTCAGATACACACTTATAAACATCAGTATTTGAGTTACAATATTTTTCTGCATATGTACCTAAAGAGTTAGTACAACCTGAACTAGAATGTTATGACATCAGTCATGACATTCACACATACACTTGGAATTTACCAAAAATGCAAGCCAATACCTAAACACCTACATAACCGAACTATCCTATAGGGAGCATGCAATGAGAGCGAAGTCGTGATCTCAATATCTAAATTGAGTGACTCATCGATCAACAATTAAAGAGGAAAAAGCAATAAACATCCTATAGAGAACATGCAATGAGAGCGAAGTCGTGATCTCAATATCTAAATTGAGTGACTCATCGATCAACAATTAAAGAGGAAAATCAATAAACATCCTATAGGGAACATGCAATGAGAGCGAAGTCGTGATCTCAATATCTTAATTGAGTGACTCATCGATCAACAATTAAAGAGGAAAATCAATAAACATCCTATAGGGAACATGCAATGAGAGCAAAGTCGTGATCTCAATATCTAAATTGAGTGACTCATTGATAAACAATCACAACACATGCATCAGATAAAAACCAGAGAGCCTCCTGACATATATCATCAACAGAGGTCCCATCATGCAATCATAGAATTATGAAAAATGAAAATGGGAGAAAGGAGGCAGTACAATACCAAACAGATAACTATCTGTAGCAATCAAGCAAGAATAAAAGAAACCCAGAGAAACTTCAAGCAAGCTGGCATCAGTAGACAAATTGAGTCAAAAATTGCACCATCAAGATGTATGCAAATTATCAGATATGTACAAATCCCATGGGCAAAGTGTGACATTCACAATCATAGATGTGCATATTCTGCATAAACCATCAAGCATGCCAAGCACAAAACCAATGCTAATATAATGAACTGTGTTCCATAAATAAAGTGGAACACAAAAGCCTCAAGCCAAAAGTGGCAACTTTCTCAGAGTACCTCGCATATTCAACAACCAAGTTAGTATTCCAAAAGGTAAAGAAGTGAGAATATCATGGTAAAAATTACCAAATATTAGACATTATAAACAAGAAGAGACAAGCATATGCACAAATTAGGTCAAAAGAATCAGAGGAATGTTGCTCTTTCCTATCACCATGTTGAATTGACAATTGAGTGTCAACCAAGGATCATAAAAGCTTGAGAATAATATGAACAAGAACCATAAAGGTCAGTAGCAAACATGTTTCAATTATGCACAATTAATTCAATCACAACTTCATGAGTACAATAGGAAATGAAACCTACATAATGCATTAGATGGTTCAAAATATTCAAACATGAGGCTTCTAAGTGAAATGGATTGGGCTAACATGGAAAAGTCATAACCAACATGATCGTTAGGTTCCCAATTATAGACCTCACTCAAGTTCATTGGCCAACAAACAAATTTCAACAAGACATGCAAACATAATTGGGTACCTTCACTTCAAAATTACACCAAAAATAGAAAAAACGATCCATAATTCAAACCAAAAATATCTCAAACATATTGAAAGTGTTTAGAAGTCATAATGCAAGCCCTAAGTTCATGAATCAATGGGGAAGAGGTCAAATGAAATTCAAAATTCAAGACTAGTTGGCAAAACTACCAAACTAGACAAGTTTTCAAAATTATTTGTGGAAAAAGGCCAAACCAAGTCAAGTAATTCAAGAAAAATAGTTTTCAAATTCCCAATACATTTATGAACCATGGTCAAGACCTGAAATCCAATAAAAGTCCAAGGCACAAGGGTTTTGAACAGGAAACTTGCACCATGAGCAACAAAACCCCTAGATTTTGACTTTTAATCCCAAATATTAATTAAATAGGATTAAAACTCAAACAAATCAAACCAAAGTCAAACCAATCACCAAGAAATTTTAAAAGTCAGAATATACATTTTTTCATATTTTTTTGAATTAAGAAAGGTCAAGAAAGAAAATAATATCAAACAATTATGCAAATAACAAATATTCACATATCAAAATGATATTTACATCAAAAAGTCATAAAAATGGTCAAACAAAATTATATTCAAATATTAGGGCAAGAAACATACATCCCTGGATTTTTGTGAATTTTTTGGATCAAAGGAAAAAGTTAAAATAAAAAAAAAATACAATTAATAGTAGAATTATTATTTAAAGGCAAGAAAATACAAACCATAACCAAAAATCATGAAATGGTCAAAGTAAAAATATATTCAAATTTATGGTCAAAAACAAGATTACATGATTTTTTTTGGAATTTTTGAATTAATAAAAGTATTAAAAATAAAAATAAAAACAAAACAATATTATAAACATCCTTTGAAATTAAATTTTTAATAAAAAATAAGAAAATATGGTGAACCAAAGTTAGAATCAATTTTCATATTATTTTGGAAGTCTCAAATAAATTTTGTGGATTTTTTAGGTCAAAGGAACTATTAAAATAAAAATTATCTTTGAATGATTAATTAATTAAACCTAACAATTTTTGAACCAATCAAAATATTCCAAAAAATTACCAAAAAAATACACAAAGTCAAAATTATTATTTTGAAATTATGATAATTTTTTCAGAATTTTCCAATCATTTTTGAGCAAGAAAATAAGTCATGGAAATCAATTATAAAACAAAAATTCAAATGATCCAAAAATTTTAAACGGACCAATCAGGATGTGCCAACACATCATCTTCAACCTCTGAACATCCAAAAAAGCGCGCGCATGACTCAGGATTAGGGCTCACTTTCAGATCAGTGTAACTCACTCAATTTTGCATCATTTTTCATGAAATCAAAAGCAAATCAAATCTAGCATGGCAAGGAATCCATAGCAATTCGAATCAAATCAAATCATCAACCACATCATCCACAATAAAGCCATGAAAATGAACAAAAACAATCTGAATCACGAGTTGCAGAACATCCAAACATGCACAATTCATCAAATTATACGCTATAAAGTTTCAGAATCATTCCATAGACTTCAAACAACATGATTATAAACTTAAATCACAAGAAGCATGGCTAGAAATCAGAATTCAAAGTTGAGAATCTGAACATTTGAGAAAAAATGGATCTACTGTCTCCTTCACTTCACTTGCAATCCAAGGGTGCTAGCTTGATCTACTTTCTTTGGTGAAGCCGAATCCACACAAAAATTGAAGAAAACACCAAGGAATTGTGAGAATCGAAGCAAGTTGCAGAAGATGGAAGAAAATTTCAGATCTAGAATTCTTGCAAATGGCGCGTTCTCTCTCTCTCTCTCTCATCTCTCTCTCTCTCTCTCTCTCTCTCTCTCTCTCTCTCTCTCTCTCTCTCTCTCTCTCTCTCTCTCTCTCTCTCTCTCTCTCTCTCTCTCTCTCTCTCTCTCTCTCTCTCTGCTCGCTTTCACTTATATAGAGTGTGTAGAGAAGGATAGAAGTGGAAGTTTGTCCTTAAATCCGTTGGAGGGCAAGATTGAGAATTTTGGCCAAAAATGAGGTGCATACTTAATCAGCTCTTTTTCCCGTGTGTTCCTTTGCTTCTCACGCATTTTTTGAGCCAAATGAAGTCAGCAATGCATGCTTAAAAGGCCAACCCATTATCATTTGAAATGAGAGAGTGTTGGTGATTTGGCCATTTTGAGCAATTTTGTCATTTTTTCAATGCAACATGTGCAATACCATATGGGGCACGAAATAGCAAGTGTAAAGGGCCTCAAAATGTCACAAATTACCAATGGGATTGATTAGAAGCATGAGGAATGGCTAAAACTTGAGTTTGCAAGAAATGGCCATTTTGCACATTTGCCAAATTTCACTAAAATGCCACAAAATTCCAAAACTCACAACTTGCTCATACTTTTGAGTTTTTACACAATTTGGAAAGGTCTTGAAAAGATCTACAAACCCTTAGTTTATAGTTTTTTAAAATTAATCAATTAAGGTCCCCAAAATTTGGCTTGAAATTCACTAATTTAGAAAAATGACCCATAATTTTGTAACTTCAAAAGGCCATAACTCTTGATTCCTTATCAATATAGACATGAGACCAAAAGGAGGTGAAATATAATTCTCTTAGATTTCCAAGCATATTTCATTTGCATCTTCTTAATCAAGGATGAATAAAATATGATTTTTTGAAATTAAGTCCTTATTTTCCAAAATTAGAAACTTTTAGGGTTTCTTCAAGAATAAGTTTCAATCCAAACTTCAATCTCCTTAATCCAATGACCAAAATGGACTTGAAATATGAAAATTACATCCTTGAAATGATGGTTGGCCAAAAATTCACTCGGTCAACTTTGACTTTGACTGATTTGGACCAAAATGACCATTTTGCCCCTCTGAAACAATTGATCCACTTTCCTTCAAAATTGATGACTAAAAATTCAAACATATGATCTTCCAAGCATATAAAGGCCATGTGCAAAGTTTCAATTCAAAATTCTCAGGAAATCTTGATGAACACCAAAACCCTAATTTTGGTCAACTCATTAGGAGACTGATGAATCATCTTCAAGACTTCAAATCCTCTGGGTATCTTGACCAATTCCTTGTGCAAAGACCTTTCAAATATCAATGGAATGTTGTGGCTCCCTAAATCAAGTCTTATACATTGGACAACAATCCTTGCTCAAGAAACCCCTAATTTGGCTGATGAATCCAAAGAGATGGGTAAAAACATCTTGAGATATACCATAACCTTTGAGCTCAAAAGATCCAGAGATTTGGATGATAGGATATTTCTTGAGCAACTTGTCCATGTAATCAACCTTCAAAGCTTTGAGGAAAACTTGGTACCCAAAGTACTTTGATCCTATCACAATGTAGGAATGCAATGCACTATGATGTTCATGATGAAACATAGGCCTAAATCAAGAGGGTAAATTTTGGGGTGCAACAGATGGTACAAGAAGGTTGTTCAAAATTGTCAAAGTTCCTCAAAGCATTTTCTTGATCTAGGAGCTAGGGTTTTGAACTTAAAAGAAGTATATCTTGCTCATCTTTTGGTATTTTTGAGTGATTCCAAAGACATCCCTATCTTCATAGGGTTATTAAAAAATCACTTCAAAAGTTTCAAGGATCATAACTTGGTCAATTTTTATAACCTCGAGCCCACTCTTTTTCCATAATGATCTTAAGGATGTGAACTGTATTCCTTCTTTTATGTGCAAAGTGAGAAAATGGATGGAAGATTCTCTAAGGATACAAAAGATTATAGGTTATTTCATGATTTTTTTCCAACTTGAAAAATTCATAACTCTCTCAATTTTTGGAGATTTTGAATAATTCAAGTTTCAAAATATCATTCAAGAGGTCTATTTCATGCCATATTTTTTGGTCAAGAGCAAATTCCAAGAGGAAGGCCATGTTTGGATGCAAAACTTTATAGGTCACTTTTGAAGAAAAAACTTGAAATATTTCTAAGTATGGAAAGTCAACTTCTTTTTCCCAACTTTGACTCATTGCAACTTAGCTCAAACATCCATTTGATTCCATTCTTTTCCCGTTGCAAAGCTTGTAATCTCATATTTCTAAAGCATCAAGAATCATGCCCTAAGACCCCTTGAGCTGGTAATGCCATTGGTTTGAACTTGGTAACTTGAAACTGAAGTTTCTTCAAAAGTCAGAATTTGAAATCCTTGATTTAGCTTCTAAACACATTATTTCTTCGCATTTTTGCTTCTAAACATGTTTAGTGAACTTCCAGAAGTGATTAGCATAGCAAAACGTGCATTTTGGATGAGTTTTGATCAATATAGAAGTCATACTTTTCTTGTTTGCAACTTCACACGATTTCCCTCCAAACTTCATCATTTCACACGCTTGAACATTCCATTTGATTCCCTATAAATAGAAGGTCATCCCCCATTCATTTCCTAAAGCTTGAACAACCAGAATCACCCTACCAAACTTGCTCCATAACACATTTTTATGCAACATCGAAATCAGTGTTCAAGCCTTTTTCAATCTAATTTTTCCATCAATTCACCTTCCTTGATCTTCCCCGAAGCTAACTTCACAATTACCTTCAAGAATCGTGACCTATATTGATCCATAGAAGTCCAGTTTCAGAACTCTGCAACTCCACTTCACTAGGTAGATTTCTCCATCAATTCTTCAAAACTATGATATCATTGTGAAGCTCTCATTGCCTTGGTTCTAGTCGCAACACTTGCTTTTATCTGGAAACACGTTTTGACCATGAAATTTCAAATCCCTTTTCAAAACTTTCTTTCCAAATTGCTTGAGCTACAATTTATATAAATTTGTCGCGAAGGTGTGGTTGTCTTTGTCTTGAAGAGACGAAGCGAATGACATAGGTCCCGTGCTCTAATTTTAAAGATTGAGAAACCTGGTATTGGGACTGGGTGGAGGTTGAAGATGACCAACGTGTCATCCTTCAACCAATGAAACAACGCCATTTGTATTTTTTGAATTTTTTATTTATATTTTATTATATGCTTTATTCAGTAATGACCATGATATGCACAGTGCGCCAGATCCCTTTGATTTGATTACTAACGCGTTTTGACTCTCATCCAATGGTCCACATATTTTTTACTTTATTTTTTATTTCTGAATTTTATATTTAATTGCTTTAAACATCATAAAATCATAGAAAATTCATTTTGAGTCCAAAAATTCTGAAAAAATTCTGAAAAATATTTTTGATTTTTCTCTTTCTGATATTTATTTTTTCACAATTTTATTTTGTGTTTTGATATTTTTTAATAAATTATCACTTTATTTGAATTGTTTTAAATGTTTAAAGATACTTTTATGCATTTTTAAATTATGAAAAAAATATGGAATGATCCAATGATATTGTGACAAATATTGGTGACCTTATTTATTTTTTATTTCTGACATTGTTATTTTTTTATCATTTTTTGTTTATTTTACTCATTTCTTTTAATTTTTAAAAATAGTTTATGACTTTAAAAAATTACCAAAAATTTATAAAATTATTTTAGTTCATTTCTGATTTTTCTATGGTCTTACTCAATATTTCTAGATTAATTTGAACATGGTTGATATTTTTCTCTTTTATTTCTATTTTAAAAACATTTTAAAACTATATATATATATATATATATATATATATATATATATATATATATATATATATATATATATATATATATATATATATATATATATATATATATATATATATATATATATATATATATATATATATATATATATATATATATATATATATATATATATATATATATATATATATATATATATATATATATATATATATATATATATATATATATATATATATATATATATATATATATATATATATATATATATATATATATATATATATATATATATATATATATATATTAAATGCAATATTATTTTGTCATTATTTTCTGGCTGATCTTGGGTTGATTTTTGATCATGAACTTTATTAACATCATTGGATCCATGGTGTTGAGTCTAACTCCACAAAAATGGATGAATGATTTTAATAATAGTTTGATTAAATTTTAATTCAAATGTGGTTTGCATATTCTTTCCCACCCCTATTCATGTCATCCCTTTTTTATTGCACTAAGTGTTATTGGAGCGTGATCTCTATATCATGTCTCAAAACAAATGGTGCATAGATTGCTATTGACCGGCCTCAATATAAGTGCGACTTCTATATAAGTCAACTTACGATTGCTTAACATAGCGCTAAATTTTGTCCCGATTCAAATAAATGATAATTCATGGCCCAAACCTATGTTTGCAAGCCCAAGTATGTTAATTTGATCTCTTTGATCCAATAACCTTGAGATTCATTGTGTGGAGGCTTTGGTTCAACCAATCCTCTAATGGATCTACATAACTTTTGGTCAACGTGGATCACTTAAACATTGTTGACCATTGAATGGTACTTTTGAGGATTCTAAATGAATGATATACTTAACAAAAAGCAAATGCAATTTTTTGTGTGGAGGCTTTGGTTATACCAATCCTCTAATGAGTTCAAAATGAAAGTTTCAAGATGGTCATCCAACTAACCACTAATTATTAAATTCTTTTTACTTTATGCTTTTATTTGTATGCTTTATGTACCATTTACTTTAAGGATTACATTTCATTCCATATTTATTTTGCTCACTTGAGCATTTATATTCTTGTCATTTTTATTTTGCTCACTTGAGCTTATCTTTTCTCTTTTAAGACACTTAATAATCAACATGAACCCTAAAAAACCTTTAATTATACTTGCACTATTTGGTTACTATGCTTGGCATTATGGAGCATTGGACTTCTTGGACTTAGGGTTAGAAACCTTGACCTATGTTGGAGACCTTGTGGCCTTAATGAATATTTTGTCTGGAGTTATTGAGGTTTACCTCAAGATATTGGGTTGTTTGTTTGTTTTGTGTGCAGGTTATTGTGATTACATACTTTGTTTATAATCTGGAATTCACCCGTATACAACCGTTACTCTGCCCAATTTTTGTGAAGACTTAATACACTTGAAGTTTAGTTCTCTCTAAAGGTCTACTATCTTTGCTTGCTTGGTTTCAATACAAAGAATGAGAATTCTATCTTGACTCATAATGTCAATTATTGGCTTCTTGTTAGTTAGACTGTTCTTATCCCTAGCTTTTACCTTATGCTTTAGGATAGTCTCTTCTTCTCCTCCCATCTTCTGTAATTTCAAAAATCTCCTCCCTCCTTTTGAAAACTCTTCTTGTTTTTTTAAACTTAAACCCATTTCATAACAAACTTGGACTTAGGTCCATGCATTTTCAAAATATTTTCATGAATAAACTCTAATCAACTTAATAATACCTTGATATTTTTTGTGAGAAGACTAAAAGTCAATCAATCTCATTTCAAACTATTTTGCCAATCCTTGTAGTGATGCAAACAACTATACTTCTACAATATGTAGTGAAGCGAGTTATTTTCCACTTGGGTGTTGAGTGAGGCATTATTGATTTTAAAATCCATGCCATATCCTCCACTTTGAGATGATGCAAATTCTCCTTTCTCATAATTGTGGGTAGTAAGTATGTTTTACACACGGACAATGACGATGATGTCTTATCTCATAAAATCAACCAACACACTTGTGTTTTAATTTTTTTTAAATAGGAACTATGTGTACCCTTATCACCTATTGCACAGAAGGTGGTACGTAGGCACTAAAGGTTCACAACCGCGGAGGGTGCAAAAATCATAAAAAATATACTTATTTTCTCACCTCTACTATCTATTTTTTATACAATATTTTATAGCCAAAATATACAGATTTTTCAAAGAGGTTCCTACGCAGATCCGTAGATGTTTAGGGTGCTAATACCTTCCCTTTGCATAACTAACCCCTTACCTTGAATTTTTTCTCCTTTTTTTGGGTTACTCACTCTTTTCCCATTCCTTTGGAAACAATAAAGCGCGGTGGCGATTTTTATTTTGATTTGTATAAGTCTATCCAATCCAATGGCTTAGTCTTAAACATTTCTACCGCTACAAAAAAAAATTGTGACTTCACTGGGGAAAGATTGACCTCTTTCTGGTCCATCCCTAAGTGGGTTAAACCTATCTTTGTTTATATCTGTATATGTGCTATTGTTGTTTATGTGTTATATGTTGTATATATGTTTGTCTGGATTTTCCTGGTTTTCAGGGTGCTTGGTGATTACTTATAAGTCCTATACCCGAACTTGGGAAAACTTTAAGATATGACGGGCGGTATAGTCATGTTAACTTTGAGGGAGTAATCCCAAAAATGGAGGCATGAGATCTGTAACACCCCCTAAAAACCCCGAATAAATTTTCGCAATTACTAAAATCACAATTTCAGAGTACATGTATAATCGAGGATGTCACAATTCTCTTTTAATAAAAACAAATTCCTGTCATGCATAACGTAGTAGTAACTCATACATGATTACACAGCGGAATAATTTAATTAATAAAATCAATGTTATAATATTTTCAAAATCATCAGGGATTAACACCTGGAAAATGCCAACATCATATTATAACAAAACATAAGGAATTAAACGAGTCTGACTAAAACAGCTCGACAAACAAACGTTCCCGGAGTTACAACTATCAGAGCATGACCCGGACAATACTAAAGCGAAAGTAAACTAGAAACGACAAGCCTTCGCCAAGCACGTGAACGAAGCTCCTCAATCTGAAATATTCAACAGTAAGGGTGAGCATCTCAATTATACATTTGATTATACGTTCATAACAATCAATTCAGGAAACCATAAGCATCACCCAACAATTAGCATATTTCATAGTTTACAGAAAAACCTTTACAATTCATATACCCATAATATATTACTTTTCATGTTTGCAATTAACATCAAACATCGTCAACAGTTTAGCAACCATACGTGCATACAAACAATCAAATACAACATTGGAAAAATCATCCATTCATGTTATATTCAAGGTAATGCAACACACCCATGCATGTGGTACCACTTTACCGCCCCATTAAATCTCGGGTCACGGATAACTCACCGTTCCATTATATCGCGGACACGGCTACCACCTCAACGTTCCATTAAATCGCGGACACGTATATTGGCCACCATGTTAATTCCACACAATGGGAATTAACAAATGCAACATGATATGTAAAGTATGTAACACTCAACATACTATGAACATCAATCAACATATCATGCAACATCAACAACATCGATCATAACAGGATATGGATAGCATGTAATCACTCAGCATACTATTTAAACATCAATCATATCAAGTTATATCATAATTCATGCTTGATAACATTATCTAAAAGCATGGCAATAAAATCCACAATCAAGCACTGAAAACAAGGTTCAGAAAATCAACACAGTAGCATCAACACGGGTGCCCGTGTTGTGCAACACGGCCCGTGTTGTAACATGTCCAGAAAAAAACACATTATCCTTCTCAATACAGGGGATCAACACGGGTACCCGTGTTGTGCAACACGGCCCGTGTTGTAATGTGTCCAGAAAACACATTACTTTACCAACACAGAAGAGCAACACGGGTGCCCGTGTTGTGCAACACGGCCCGTGTTGCTGAGCGCGTACATGATTTTCCTGTACCTGCAGCAGCTCAGAACAGCAGCCAAACGCGGGAAATGCCAGCCAAAACGCACATTTCGGTACCTAACGACATCGAGGTTTGTATAACTCAAAACAACACATCAATTTCCTAATTACCAACAATCATCATAGTCACCTTAACCGGGATTAATCGTCCTTTTTGGGGAAATCTGCTAACATTGGGGTTATCCCTATAACTTCTAAGGTAAATTCACGATCATGCAGATATACTTCCAATCCCCCATTAGGAACCTAAAATCGTTAATTGAATTCATAAAATTGGGAACCTAAACCTTCTTTAACAAAGTTCCAAAGTTCAATCCTAAGGGTATCGATCCCTACTAACATCTAACAATTGGGGTTTTTCCCTACGATTACCCAAATCAACCGTACATAAACCCATAAACAAAGGTAAATCGAGTAATAGCCCCCTTTACCTTATCAATTAGCAGCTTTGAACTTTTTGAGCGATGGTCTTCGTTCTTCGTACCTTCAGAGCTCTGCTTCCCAAAATCCCAACTTCTGTGTTATCGTGAATAATGAGAAAATAACTTGAGTTCCAAAACATATCTTTACTTCTTTTGCACCCCCACTCTTTACTAACAACATCCAAGCCCAATAACTTAAAACTCAGCATTTTCTTATTTCTTTTATTTTCCTCCATATTTCAAAATAAATAATCCCTTTTTATTTTATTAATTCTAATAAAATAATTTCCCAAATTTAAATAAATCAAATAATTGAAACTGGGGTGTTACAACTCTTCCCCACTAAAAGAGTTTTCGTCCTCGAAAACATACCTTAGACGAACAGTTCCGGATAAGCCTCTTTCATTTGGCTCTCCAGCTCCCAAGTGATATTTCCATCTGCTGGACCTCCCCAAGCAACCTTCACTAATGCTATCTCTTTACCTCTTAACTGTTTCACTTCCCGATCTTCTATCCTCATAGGCAATGTTTCTACTGTCAGGTTATCTCTCACCTGTACATCATCTATTTGGATTACATGAGATGGGTCTGGAATGTATCTCCTCAGCTGAGAAACATGAAAAACATCGTGCAAATTCGCAAGTCTCGGAGGTAAAGCAATACGATAAGCAACTTCTCCAACTCTTTCTGTAATCTGAAACGGACCAATAAAACGCGGAGTCAACTTCTTAGATTTCAACGCTCGACCAATACCCGTCATCGGAGTAACTCTCATAAACACATGATCTCCAGCACTGAATTCTAAATTCTTTCTCCTCTTATCATGATAACTTTTCTGACGACTCTGAGAAGCTCTCATCTTCTCTTGAATCAATTTGATCTTTTTAGTAGTCTGCTGAACAATTTCTGGCCCAATTACCGAACTCTCTCCAGATTCATACCAACACAAAGGCGTTCTACACCGTCTACCATACAATGCCTCAAACGGAGCCATACCAATACTCGAATGGTAACTATTGTTATAAGTAAATTCAATCAATGGCAAATAGCTATCCCAAGCTCCACCCTTCTCTAAAACACAAGCACGCAATAAATCTTCTAACGATTGAATCGTCCTCTCCGTCTGTCCATCAGTCTGAGGATGGTAAGCTGAACTCAACCTCAATTTAGTACCCAAAGCCTTCTGCAATCCTTCCCAAAATTTCGAAGTGAATCTCGGATCTCTATCTGACACAATACTAGAAGGAACTCCATGTAAACTCACTATCTTCTCAATATATAACTGTGCCAATCTCTCCATTGAGTAATCCATTCGCACTGGTATAAAATGAGCAGACTTAGTCAACCTATCCACAACGACCCATATCGCTTCACAATTCATAGGAGTCCTCGGCAACCCAGATACAAAATCCATAGAAATACTATCCCACTTCCATTCTGGAATAAACATTGGTTGCATAAATCCAGACGGCTTCTGATGTTCAATCTTCGATTTCTAACAGATTAGACATGCATACACAAATTCAGCTATTTCCTTTTTCATTCCCGGCCACCAAAACAATTTCTTCAAATCATGATACATTTTCGTGGCACCCGGATGAATACTCATCCCACTGCGATGTCCTTCCTCTAATATACTCTTCTTGATTTCTGCAACATCAGGAACACAAACTCTATCGCCAAATCTCATAACATCATTTTCATCAATTCTAAACTCACCACCTTGACCTTGGTCGATCAATGTCAATTTATCAACTAAATTAACATCAGATTTCTGCCCGATCCTGATCTCTTCTAGAATACCACTAGTAAGTTTCAACATACCCAAACGAACACACTTCGGAGTACTTTCACAAATTAAACTCAAATCTCGGAATTGTTCAATTAAATCCAATTCACGAACCATCATCATAGACATATGCAAGGATTTCCTGCTCAAAGCATCTGCAACCACATTTGCCTTACCAGGATGGTAATTCAAACCAAAATCATAATCTTTGAGAAATTCCAACCACCTTCTTTGCCTCATATTGAGCTCTTTCTGATCGAAAAGATACTTCAAACTCTTATGATCACTATACACTTCAAATCTCGAACCATACAGATAATGTCTCCACAATTTCAAGACAAACACAACTGCTGCCAACTCTAAATCATGAGTAGGATAGTTCCTTTCATGAACCTTCAACTGTCTCGAAGCATACGCAACTACCTGTTGATTCTGCATTAAAACACCACCTAAACCCAACAGAGATGCATCACAATAGACCACAAAAGATTCCACCGGATTTGGCAAAATCAGAATAGGAGCACTAGTCAATCTCCGCTTCAATTCTTGGAAACCTTTCTCACAATCAGAATCCCAAATAAACGCTTGTCCTTTACGAGTCAATTTCGTCAACGGCAATGCTAAATTTGAGAATCCTTCGATAAACTTTCTGTAATAACCCGCAAGACCAAGGAAACTTCTGATTTCAGAAACAGTCTTCGGCGCTTCCCACAGAGATACTGCTTCTACTTTTGTAGGATCCACTGCAATACCATTCTTAGAAATCACATGTCCAAGAAAACTAACTTCACTCAGCCAGAACTCACATTTGGACAACTTTGCATACAACTTCTTATCTTTCAACAACTCTAACACAATTCTGAGATGTTCCGCATGCTCTTCGTCATTCTTGGAATAAATCAGAATGTCATCAATAAAAACCACAACAAACTTATCCAGGTACGGGTGAAAAATCCTGTTCATATATTCCATGAAAACACCAGGTGCATTAGTAACTCCGAACGGCATAACAGAATATTCATAATGCCCATACCTCGTTCGAAAAGCAGTCTTTTGAATATCTTCCGCTTTCACACGAATCTGATGATATCCAGATCTCAAGTCAATCTTACTGAATACACTGGCTCCAATTAGCTGATCCATTAAATCATCAATCCTCGGTAATGGATACCGATTCTTAATGGTTACTTTGTTCAATTGCCTGTAATCGACACACAGTCTCATAGAACCTTCTTTCTTCTTAACCAACAATACCGGAGCACCCCAAGGCGAGACACTTGGACGAATAAACTTCTTCTCTAGTAAATCTTCCAACTGACTCTTCAATTCAGCCAACTCAGACGCAGACATACGATATGGCGCCATCGACACCGGTCTCGTACCAGGAATCAAATCTATAGAGAATTCCACTTCTCTCTCTGGAGGTAACTCACCAACATCATCCGGAAAGACTTATGGAAAATCACACACCACTGGCAATTCCCCACTCCTGACCTTTTCTGTTGCATCTAACGAAGCAAGTAACATAAACACATTAGCACCGTCCTCCATTGCTTCTTGTACCTGCCTAGCAGTCATAGTCAAGTTCTCGACACCAAGTGCTTCTGGAAAAATCACCGTCTTAGCAAAGCAGTTCAGATGAACCCGGTTGAATTCCAACCAGTTCATCCCAAGGATAATATCAATTTGTTCAAGCGGTAGGCACACTAAATCCATACCGAAACCTCTAC
The DNA here is from genome assembly GCA_948472305.1 of Vicia faba. NCBI lineage: Eukaryota > Viridiplantae > Streptophyta > Magnoliopsida > Fabales > Fabaceae > Vicia > Vicia faba. The sequence continues at coordinate 50,493,678 of OX451738.1, read as the reverse complement.
CAAAAATCTCAATAGGACAATTCCTACATACAAGTGAAGTTGTCACTGAACCCGATGCAGGAGTATCAACAACCATGCTACCTCGCATACCAGATATGTCCAGTTTCAACCTCTCAGCACAATCCAAAGAAATGAAAGAATGAGTTGCACCAGTATCAATAATTGCAACTAAAGGTGTGCCATGAATAAAACACGTACCTTTAATCAATCGATCCTCTGGAGTAGTCTCAGATCCAGACAAACCGAACACTTTTCCACCTGACTGATCCTTCCTAGGCTTAGGACACTGCGGACGAATGTGACCTTCTTCGCCACAATTGTAACAAGTAACAGACTTCCCTTTGCAATCAATAGACAAATGACCAGCCTTTCCACATTTATAGCACTTCTTCTCATCACTCTTGCAATCTCGAATGTGGTGACCAGACTCACCACACCTGTAGCATCTGATAGGAGCCTTAGAATCTCCCCCACTAGGCCTTTTCCATCCACCTGATTTCTGGTTATCTCTACCATATGGCTTGCCACGGTCCATATGTTGCTTTCCTCTTTTATCAACAGCCCCACGCGAGTGAGACGACCTATTCTTGGTAATATCTTCTTCCAAGATCCTGCTACAATCCACCTGATCAGAAAATCTACGAATACGCTGGTACCTGATTCCCTGCTTAATCTCATCTCGGAGACCATTCTCAAATTTGATACATTTAGAGAATTCTCCAGCCTCATCATTGTTGTAGTGTGCATAATACTTTGCCAGCTCAGTGAACTTAGTAGCATATTCACTAACAGTCAGATTGCCCTGCTTAAGCTCCAAAAATTCAATTTCCTTTCTTCCCCGAACATCTTCAGGAAAGTACCTCCTCAGAAAAGCCCTTCTGAAGTTAGCCCAAGTCAGTGCCTCTCCATCTTGAACCATCTCAGTCCTTGTGGCAACCCACCAGTCGTCGGCTTCTTCTGCCAACATATGCGTACCATATCTGACTTTCAGATCTTCAGCACAATCAATTACACGGAAAATCCTTTCGATTTCCTTCAGCCACTTCTGAGCACCTTCAGGGTCATGTGTACCTTTGAACAACGGAGGATTATTCCTTTGGAAATTTCCCAATTGCCTATCAGCACCAATCACGCCTCCAGTTGGGTTTCCAGCAAGTACACCAGCTAACATCCCCAAAGCCTCAGCGAGTGCAGCATCATTTCGTCCGTTACCTCTTCCAGCCATATTCCTGAGAATCAAAACATACTCTTCATTAGAATACAGTATCGACAGTGTTACCTTACACTAATCGCATACAAAAGGGATGACTGACTCAAGACTCTGGTCGCAACGACCGACTATGCTCTGATACCACTATTGTAACACCCCCTAAAAACCCCGAATAAATTTTCGCAATTACTAAAATCACAATTTCAGAGTACATGTATAATCGAGGATGTCACAATTCTCTTTTAATAAAAACAAATTCCTGTCATGCATAACGTAGTAGTAACTCATACATGTTTACACAGCGGAATAATTTAATTAATAAAATCAATGTTATAATATTTTCAAAATCATCAGGGATTAACACCTGGAAAATGCCAACATCATATTATAACAAAACATAAGGAATTAAACGAGTCTGACTAAAATAGCTCGACAAACAAACGTTCCCGGAGTTACAACTATCAGAGCATGACCCGGACAATACTAAAGCGAAAGTAAACTAGAAACGACAAGCCTTCGCCAAGCACCTGAACGAAGCTCCTCAATCTGAAATATTCAACAGTAAGGGTGAGCATCTCAATTATACATTTGATTATACGTTCATAACAATCAATTCAGGAAACCATAAGCATCACCCAACAATTAGCATATTTCATAGTTTACAGAAAAACCTTTACAATTCATATACCCATAATATATTACTTTTCATGTTTGCAATTAACATCAAACATCGTCAACAGTTTAGCAACCATACGTGCATACAAACAATCAAATACAACATTGGAAAAATCATCCATTCATGTTATATTCAAGGTAATGCAACACACCCATGCATGTGGTACCACTTTACCACCCCATTAAATCTCGGGTCACGGATAACTCACCGTTCCATTATATCGCGAACACGGCTAACACCTCAACGTTCCATTAAATCGCGGACACGTATATTGGCCACCATGTTAATTCCACACAATGGGAATTAACAAATGCAACATGATATGTAAAGTATGTAACACTCAGCATACTATGAACATCAATCAACATATCATGCAACATCAACAACATCGATCATAACAGGATATGGATAGCATGTAATCACTCAGCATACTATTTAAACATCAATCATATCAAGTTATATCATAATTCATGCTTGATAACATTATCTAAAAGCATGGCAATAAAATCCACAATCAAGCACTGAAAACAAGGTTCAGAAAATCAACACAGTAGCATCAACACGGGTGCCCGTGTTGTGCAACACGGCCCGTGTTGTAACATGTCCAGAAAAAAACACATTATCCTTCTCAATACAGGGGATCAACACGGGTACCCGTGTTGTGCAACACGGCCCGTGTTGTAATGTGTCCAGAAAACACATTACTTTACCAACACAGAAGAGCAACACGGGTGCCCGTGTTGTGCAACACGGCCCGTGTTGCTGAGCGCATACAGGATTTTCCTGTACCTGCAGCAGCTCAGAACAGCAGCCAAACGCGGGAAATGCCAGCCAAAACGCACATTTCGGTACCTAACGACATCGAGGTTTGTATAACTCAAAACAACACATCAATTTCCTAATTACCAACAATCATCATAGTCACCTTAACCTGGATTAATCGTCCTTTTTGGGGAAATCTGCTAACATTGGGGTTATCCCTATAACTTCTAAGGTAAATTCACGATCATGCAGATATACTTCCAATCCCCCATTAGGAACCTAAAATCGTTAATTGAATTCATAAAATTGGGAACCTAAACCTTCTTTAACAAAGTTCAATCCTAAGGGTATCGATCCCTACTAACATCTAACAATTGGGGTTTTTCCCTACGATTACCCAAATCAACCGTACATAAACCCATAAACAAAGGTAAATCGAGTAATAGCCCCCTTTACCTTATCAATTAGCAGCTTTGAACTTTTTGAGCGATGGTCTTCGTTCTTCGTACCTTCAGAGCTCTGCTTCCCAAAATCCCAACTTCTGTGTTATCGTGAATAATGAGAAAATAACTTGAGTTCCAAAACATATCTTTACTTCTTTTGCACCCCCACTCTTTACTAACAACATCCAAGCCCAATAACTTAAAACTCAGCATTTTCTTATTTCTTTTATTTTCCTCCATATTTCAAAATAAATAATCCCTTTTTATTTTATTAATTCTAATAAAATAATTTCCCAAATTTAAATAAATCAAATAATTGAAACTGGGGTGTTACAAGATCCCCCACTCAGTGGAGGCCCCTTTGACTATAGTGTTGTTTACCGAGTAATCGGGAAGACGTAATTCTTTCAACCTGAGAGCCTGCTGAAGATGAGGACCGTAGAATACCTAACTCATCTTGGAATTTTAGGTGTAGTGCGGAAGCTATGATGGAGTAATCCGGAAATAGTTGTCACGCGATACTATGCTCGAACATGTTTTTCTTGAGAATATTACTAATTATCGAGTTAATCGAGAAGTTGGTAATATCTGAAGGAAGGATGTAGACTCTGGGAACCTCTAGAACCTTGTTCGATAGGTGATAACTTTTAGACCAATACCTTATGGGTAGTTACTTTGACCTCATGCTCATGACGTTGAACCTATGAACCTTATGTTTGTGATCTTGTGTGTGATTGTTGCATCATGCATCCATGCACTCATAAGCATCTTTTGAAGAAATTTTATTTCAAGGGCCTTGAAGGTTGATTATTTGTGAATATCTCAGGTACCTTTTGACCATGGATTATGGAAAAATAAAGACCGGAAAATACAGTTTCAAAGATCCCAAGATAGATGAGTTGACCAGTCTGATTCCCGAGATCAAGTGTTCTGCAGATTTTTGGAAGAAGTATGGATCCATCATTCCTCTCATGAAGCTTAGGATGAAGGAGGGTATTCTCTCGACCTTGGTCCAGTTCTATGATCCGTTATATCATTCCTTTACTTTCCCCGACTATCATTTGATGCCTACACTAGAGGAGTATTCTTATCTGTTGGATTTACTTATTACTGATCGTGTTCCTTTTACTGGTTTGGAGGGTGAGCCAAAACCACACGAGATTGATCCTTTGATCTATCTGGCGAAGTCTGAGGTTGAAGCCCATATGACTACTAAAGAAGGGATTAGAGGATTACCAGCTCAGTTCTTTTTGGAGAAATCTTGTTACTTTTCCAAGATGAAGAGTACAGTCGCTTTCGAGGCCATCTTTGCTCTACTTTCTTACGGGTTATTCTTATTTCCTAATGTGGACAAGTTTGTTGACATTAATGCTATCAAGATCTTCATGATTGGAAACCCAATTCCTACATTGTTGGGTGATGCTTATTACTCTATTCATCTTAGGAATTCTTATCACGGGGGGTGATTGTCTGTTGCACGCCTCTGTTGTACCGATGGTTTATTTCTCATATGCCTCAGTCTGATGCTTTCTGGGATGTCAGGAAGGAACCCCGTTGAGCTCCTAAGATCATGGAACTTACTCACTCGGATATTGACTAATATCATCGGGCTTACCAGGATATAGAGATTATCGACAATTGTGGTAGTTTCCCCAATGTACCTCTTCTTGGTACAAAGGGAGGAATTAACTACAACCCTGTTCTTGCACGATGACAACTTGGTTATCCGATGAGGGATAAACCAAATAGTATTCATTTGAGTAGTTTCTTTATGAAGGAAGGAGAAGACCATAAGGAAGCTAGGGACTAGATTAAGAAAGGCCTGGCGTCACATTCATAGGAAGAGTAGGAAAGACTTGGGACCTAGGAGTAGATTGCCATGTTGTATTCGAACGAGAGCTATTCAGTTGAAGATGCCATATTCCCGGGAAACACCTACACCTGATTTGTTTATGAAGACCACTCCTCCCCTATTGGATGACGTAGAAGATCTACAAGTTTCTTTGTCCAGGATGCAGCAGGAAAAGGATGCTTAGAAGAATAAGTGCCAAACTTTAGAGATTTTCTATAGAGCAGACTCGAAGGAGAAAGACGACTTGATTGAGATTCTTGAGAGTTGGGCTGTAGAGACCATGGAGAGGCAAGGGGATTTATTTTCTCCTAAGCCTCAGTCAGATGCTAGTTTCTCAATTCCTGATTCAGGTGATTGGAAGGAGGTTGCCACCAGATATGCGGAAGAAAATCAGAGGTTGAAGGCTCAGATTGCTAGGTTTACAAGGAAGCGCCAGCGTCTAGAGTGATCTTCATCAGTTTTACTCCTTAGGGTTTTAGACTTTATTTTTGTACTTGGGATTGTTGAAACTTGTAATCCATTTTGAAGTTATTATAATTAAAAAAATTTCCAGTATTTCAAATTTTTTATTACTTTGATATTTGCAATATGTCTATAAATCTTTAAGTCCCTTGAAATATTAATAATAAAATAAATCATGTGCATTGCATGCATTCATATTGCACATATTTCTTGCATTTGTTATGCATATCCAGGTGTCTTACCAAGCTTTTTTACTTTGTTCAGCAAGTCGTCTCACCACTACAACACTCGAGCTAATTTCAGAAGGAAGATGGACAACTTAGAACAAGAGAATTGCGAGTTGCGCGAGGAAGTTTCTTCTCTGAAGGCCGACATGGAAAATCTTACTGCTCTGATGGAATCTCTGGTGGCTGCTCAGAATGGGCCACCTAGTGTTCAACCTCAACCAACAAGGGTTACTACTGAAGCTCCAACTTTTCCTGTGTCCTCTACTCTAGTTGTTTTCAGAATTGCATGCTTCAAGGTTGTCCATGGGGAATGCCAGAGAACTTTTAACCTGAAGGTTTCAATCTTGGTCCTCAAGATACTCTAGTTGTTCGGACTACTGTTACTCCTGCACCTCCTGTGGTGCATGCTTCTCCTACTACACCTCCTTCGGTAAATATGGTTCCATTTTCTAATGATGATATTATAGCGATAGAAATGTTCAAGACTAAGCCATTGGGTTGACTAGACTTTATACAAAATCAAAATAAAAATCGCCACCACGCTTTATTGTTTCCAAAGAATGGGAAAAGAGCGAATAACCCAAAAGGAGGTGGAAAGATTCAAGGTAAGGGGGTTGGTTATGCAAAGGGAGGTATTAGCACCCTAAACATCTATGGTACTCCATAGGAACCTCTTTGTAGAATGTGTATATTTTGGCTATAAAATGTGTTGTATATAAAATGGATGGTGGAGGTGAGAAAAGAAATATTTTTATGATTTTTGCACCCGCCGCGGTTGCGAACCTTTAGTGTCGACGTACCACCTTTCGTGTAATAGGGGATCAGGGTACACGTAGTTCCTATTTTAAAAATTTGAAACACAAGTGTGTTGGTTGATTTTAAGAGATAAGACATCATCGTCATTGTCCGTGTGGAAAACATACATACTACCCTCAATCACGAGAAAGGAGAATTTGCATCATCTCAAAGCGGAGGATATGGCTTGGATTTTAAAATCAATAATGCCTCACTCAACACCAAAGTGGAAAATATCTCACTTCACTACATATTGTAGAAGTATAGTTGTTTGCATCACTACAAGGATTGACAAGAGTCTAATCTTTTGAGAAAAGTTTAAAGATAAAAGCCAAAGTGGCAAAATGGTTTGAAATGAGATTGGTTGACTTTTAGTCTTCTCACATAAAAAAGGTCAAGGTATTATTAAATTGATTGAAGTTTATTTATGAAAATGTTTTGAAAATGCATGGACCTAAGTCCAAGTTTATTATGAAAGTGTTTCAAGTTTCAAAACAAGAAGGGTTTTCAAAAGGAGGGAGAAGATTTTTGAAATTAAAGAAAATGGGAGGAGAAGAAGAGACTATCCTAAAGCATAAGGTAAAAGCTAAGAATAAGATCCATCTAACCAACAAGAAGCCAAAGTTTGACATTATGAGCCAAGATAGAATTCGCATTCTTCGGATTGAAACTAAGCAAGCAAAGATACTAGACCTCTTCAAGAGTATTAAGTCTTCAAAAAAATTGGGCAGAGTAACGGCTGTATACGTGTGAATTCAAGATTACAAATAGAGAATGTAATCACAAAAACCTGCACACAAAAACAAACAAGCAACCTGTTGCACCCCAAAATTTGCCCTCCCATATTCTTCAAGAAATGGCCAAGCCAGGTCACAAAATTCCCCAAGGGTTGCCCAGTCAAAGAGCCTCCTATACAGTCAAAACTAGGGTTTGTGTTCTGATCAAAGAAAGGAAGTTTTCAAAGGCCCAATCAAGTCTCATATGCTTACAAAGATGGTCAAGTATCCTCATATCAAGTTTCAAGGCATTCAGCTCAAAATTGCACAGCCAAAACCCTAAATTGCACTACAGTCAACTGTAGGGGCAAAATGGTCATTTGACAGTCAAAAGTTCAAATTTTTGGTCAATATATCATTTTGAAGCCACAAACATCATTTGATCAATGCTTGATCATGATTCTCAAAATTTGGCTCAGAAATCATCAAAGATGCAAAAGTTGCTATATTTGGACAGCTGAAAAAGTCAACTGAAATTGACCAGGGCATAACTTTCACATGGATTATCAGAAAAATTCCATCCAAAGCTCATTTTGAAGAGAAAGACATTTCCTACAATTCATCTTCATATTACAAGTCCAAGAAATGCTCTCACAAAAAGTTATCAATTTCAACATTATAGGTCATTTTCAAAAGTCAACAAAAAGGGACTTTAAGTCAAAGGCCATAACTTGAGATTGGTAAATCAAAATGACATGGGACCAAAGACATTGGTTATAGAACTCAAAGACCTTTCCAAAATGTCCAAGAACATGTGAAAAGCTTAAAAATTGAGCAAGTTATGCCTTGTGGAAGTTGGGAAATTTTTGGAAATTTTTAAAAGTCAACATTGATCCAAAAGGCCTAAATTTGCTAATGGGCCCATTTTTCTTCCAAGTTTCTTCATGCCAAGCCTATGCACGACCATTAGGCCCAAAAGGAAGTTTTTCTCCATTTCTATTTATTTATTTGGATTTTTTTTATCATTTATAATTCATTTAATTAAATAAATTGCATGAAAAATACAAACCTAATGAAAACAAATCTTTTTATGCATGATTTGGACTTAATATTTCGTGCACATGCTAATATAGAAGGTTTTGGCTTGATTGAAACCTAATTGACACAAAAACCATGAAAAAAAAGATTCAAAAAGATATTAAGGAAATCAAATATTAAAAACAATGAATTCATGAGATTTTGTTGATTTTTGTTGACCTAAAAGCCTCACTATATGATCAGGAACACAACCCTAAGCCAAGGAGGCAAAAAGCTGCGCTAAAGGAACCTTGACAAACTTGAAAAATTGTCCAAAAAATACAAAACTGATTTCAAGGTTGTAGGTGGTTTTAAGTCCTAATTCTTATACCAAAGGCTTCCTGGTGGACTCTTGATCACATTCCAATCAGAAATCATCACCACAACGCCCTGAATCGGTATCACGACCTCAAACTGTGTCCAAAAATTTCTGGGATCGTGCATCATAATTTATGCATATTTTGCCATTTTGATTGAGTGATTTATGTTTATTATAAGTCTCTGATGCTAACCATGCAGTTGGATTGCGTTTTAATGCCCTATACGCGATATTGCCATGAACGCCTTCTAGGGTTTCTTGAGCTCTCAATTGGGGATTCTCTTGTCCTGTAAAATTGAAACACGAAACTTAGACCATTCAAACCGGCACACTCCAACGAATAAGAATCAATCATCGCGATTAATTTATGGGGCCTCAGGGTCTAATCGCTATTTTCTCGTATGCCACTTTCTGCAACGGTGTAAAAACCGTTGCCTAATACTTTTGTTCTTTTCAGGCAAAACGCAGCCATGGGGAAGATGATGAGGTGGCGTGTACTGGTTGGATAAATTTGAATTTTCGCGCTTTAAATAACTGAGGCATTGTTTTATATTGTATTATTCATTGTATGTTTATTTAACAAATGCGTGTTAGTGGTCCAGTGGCAATGAGGTGTATTGGCAATCCACGTGACCTGGGTTCGAGACCCAGGTCCTGACTTTCCTTCATATTTTTCCTCAATGTAGAATCCCATGTAGCATGAGCGTCCCAGTGTACCATACGCTCACCATCTCAATCGTCCACGCGTCCCACCAGTTCAAATCAAAGGCTTGGATGTAAGGAACACGTAAGCCCAGGTCAACACGCTGGCACCCAGGCTGAAAAGTCAAATAGATCAAAAGGCTTGCTGGGCCTGAATTGCTAGGCCTGAACCTCACATTTGGGATTACCTCACCCCCTGGTTTGCATTTTTTTCTATTTTTCTTCTTATTTTATTTTTGCTATTTTATTTATTTTATTTGTCTTAATTTAATTAATTTATTTTTCTTCAAAATATAAAAACATTAAAAATACAGAAAAGACAAAAAAATATAATTAATTTTGATTACTTTCATAAATAAATTAAAATGTAAATTATTTAGTTTCATTAGGTTTTAATTTTAATTCCTTTTCATAATAAAAGTCCAAATAATTAGAATTAGGTTAATTAATAATTTCCATTCCTTTTTTTTTTCCTTTTTTGTCATAATATTATTATTTATTTATTTTCATAATCACATTGTACATAAATATAATTTAGGTTTAAATTAGGTCAAAAATTCAATATTTTCACAATAAACTTAAAAACATTAGAACTAGGGTTTAGCATCTCATTTTAATTTTAATTAATTTTTCTTTTTCCCCTTAAATCTTAAAAAAAATAAAATATACAAAAAAAAAACATTTAATCTTTAATTCCAATTAATTCATCAACTTTAATATTTTGCAAAAGGGGCCAACGCCCATTGTTTAATTATTTTATTTCGCATATTTTATTTTATGTCGCTTGATTAATTTTGTATCCCTCCCAAAGCCATGTAATTTTACTTTTCGCACTTTATTTTTCCGCTTTATTTATTTTCCGCTAAATCGGGTCCGGTTTAATTTTGGCGATGTGGACCCGCGCCTTTGTAATAGTCTTAGATTTATTTTTCGCAAACTTTATAACTGCTAAATATGCATGCAAGAATGAATGGCCCTAATTAAAATCAAGCGTAGATCACAATGACATGACACAAGACAAATAACTGAAACATGACACACAATTCGCACACACCACCCCTAGGGTACGCCTCACTGTTGCCTTTCGAAAGGTGGTCGTCGAGTAGAGGACGTATTAGTAAGTCCTCATGATCCGGGAACCTGGCATGAGGGTAGCTTCTAAGGTGTCTTCCCATTGCTCTGGTGATCACCATGTCCCTAAAACCCGAATTGACCCGAACACCTCCAACGGTGGTGCTACCTACCTCTCAATGGTGGGATGGCACTACTTTAAAGGACATTTACACAGACGAACTCCTTAGGGTAGGTAGACGACTCATGGATACTTGCTCTCTTCAAAACAAAAATTCAAAGACTTTTCACACCAACACTTTTCAAAAGCTTTCAAAGCAAATTTTTCAAACACTCTGACGTATGAGTCGAACTGAAATTTTTCAAAGAAACTTTTTTAAACCCACATTGAAAAGCAAACAAACAATTTTGAAAACACATTGAGCAAGTATCTAAGAGCCCATGGATAACCATGGATAGAAAGGGTGCTAACACCTTCCCTTTCTATAACCTACCTCCCGAACCGAGAGAAATCTCTTTAAAGGAATTTTTCTGTGCTTTTGTCCTTTCCAAATTGGAGAAAATAAAAGACGGTGGCGAATCTTGCTTCTGCGACATTTCGCGAACCAGCGTTAAACAGTCAGTTCCAGATCCACCGATCACAGAACTGGCGACTCTGCTGGGGACTCTTTTAAAGTGAGGTGTACCTTAGGGCTAGGTCATAACTGTGTTTTCAATTGTCTTCTTTGCTTGCTTTATTATTATGGGTTGCTTGGGAGTTGTATAGATCCTAAACCCGGATCTGGGGGATACCTTTCTTAGAAAGTAGCAACAAGGCTGTGAGGGAACTGTGCGGGGTATACCGACATGGTTGAAACAGTCTGCTACGTTGATGTGGCACTTTGGTGTGTACCGGTAACCCTTGAGTTCAGTCAAGGAGAGTACGGGGCCTCCGCGTGGTGTCGTGAAGCATCAACAGACCTTAGGAACCTTAATTGAACTATCTCGGCCTCTTTAGGGTAGTGAGATAACTGACTTTGGTGCAGTCCGAGGTTGGTTGATACTCGATACTACGCTCAATTGAGGGTTGCTTTCCTGGAATATTTCGGTCGCCAGTTCAGTGGCTAAATCGAAACGATGAACAATGAAAGCAACCCCGTGATATTGGGAACCTTAGAACCCGGTTACTTTGATTAGGACAGGTTGAACCCACCAACTTCAAGAGGGTACTACCCAGACTCCATGCTGGCCTGAACCCTAAGGGCTCTTTTGTGTGACTTGTGTGCCTTCGTACTTGACTATCTGCGTGCTTGTTACCTGACACTTGTTTCTTGCAGGTCTTGTTTATAGTCCTTAATTGGGACTCATAACATGGTACTAAATGTCTTGCAGGTTTTGTTCATAGTCCTTAATTGGGACTTATAACAGGGTGTACTAACCACTTGCAGGTTCTGTTTATAGTCCTTGATTGGGACTCATGACAGGTTTTACTTAGGTTTCTTGCAGCTTTTGTTCATAGTCCTTAATTGGGACTTATAACAGGGTGTACTAACTACTTGCAGGTCTTGTTTATAGTCCTTAATTGGGACTCATAATAGGGTACTAATTTTCTTGCAGGTCTTGTTTATAGTCCTTAACTAGGACTCATGACAAGGTTTACCAAATTTCTTGCAGGTGTTGTTTATAGTCCTTAACTGGGACTCATAACAGGGTATACTAGATCTCTTGCAGGTTTTGTTTATAGTCCTTAATGGGGACTCATAACAAAGTATACTGAATTTCTTGCAGGGTTTGTTTATAGTCCTTAATTGGGACTCATAACAGGGTTTACCTACTTCACCCCATGCATAGCATGACATCATATCATTGCATACCATTGCATACATCCTAACCCATTTCAAGGATCTCAAGGGCTTGTGATGCAGGTCATGATGAACCAACTGCCCAGCAAGGGGCAAAGAGGATTTATTTTCCTCTAGCTAAGGTTGTCAGGGGCTATGACCCACTGGATATGGTGAGCCTTTGACCCTTGATGAAGGACTCTCAACAAAATGAAGTTCTTTCAATCAAGCCGCCGGTTCCAAATACTAACAAATTTCTCTGTTTACCCTGCGAGGTCCTTGAAATCATTGCATGCATGTCATACATCTCATTGCATTGCAGGTATCCCTTTGACAGGTTGCTTACCCTTCTCCGCTGTTTATTTCAGCCGCTCGTCATGAATCCTGAATCATCAGCCGAGCAAACTATCAAGGATCTCCAGGCTCAGAACGCCCAGTTCCAAGAGCTGATCATGAATCTGACCCAGGGGCAGCAAGATCTGAAGGCTCTGCTCTTGAAGAAGGACAAGAAGAAGAAGAGGACTGTTCTGTTCAGCCCTAGGCGCAGATCTGGGAATACACCGCAGGTTGAAACCGAGAGGACAACTCCATCTGTGGGGAAGAGCAGTCATCCAGAGGAAAGAGTGCCCAGTCCAGTGGTCTCTGACAATGAAACAGATTTCGACGACGAACAGTACCCTCCGGCTGAGGACAAGTACAAACAGTTGGAGGATAGGTTGAAGGCTATGGAGGTTCAACAGGTACCTGGGCTGGACTTCGGAGATCTGGGTTTGTCAACTGGTGTGGTTATCCCTCGGAAGTTCAAAGTACCACCCTTCGCTAAGTATGACGGGGCGTCTTGTCCCAAGCTGCATCTAAGGTCCTATGTTCGGAAGATCCAACCATATACGGTGGACAAAAACTTGTGGATCCACTTCTTCCAGGGAAGGCTTTCAGGGACTCACCTCGAATGGTTCTATCAACTGGATGGGACCAAAGTTCGTAACTGGGAGGAGTTGGCAACTGCTTTCTATAAGCAGTACCAGTACAATGCCGACCTTGCCCCCACGCGTACTCAACTCCAGGGTATGTCGTTAGGCGCAAGCGAAGGTTTTAAGGAGTATGCTCAGAAATGGAGGGATCTTGCTGGAAGGGTACAACCACCTCTGACTGATCGGGAACTGGTGGACATGTTCTTGGGGACCTTGTCTGGTCCATTTTATAACCACCTGATTGGGAACTCGTCTGCTGATTTCACAGATCTTATCTTGACTGGAGAGCGAATAGAAGCTGGTATCCGGTCTGAGAAAATTCAAGAGGCTGCACCTGCTGATAAAAAGCCTCATCATGGAAAGAAAGAATCCAATGCCGTGCACGGTAAAAAGAGCCGTCATGAGACAGGGGCAATCCAAATCTCCAATCCCGGACCTGCTCAACAAGGACAAGGGCAGCAGCGCAAGGAGAAACGGCAGTACACCAAACTCAACATGTCGTTGGATCAAGCACTGCAACAAATGTTGAAGGCAGGGTTGATCACCTTAAGGGCTCCTCTCCGGAATCCGAACACTTCTGCTCCCAATTATCATCCCAATGATAGGTGCGCATATCATTCAGATAGCCCGGGGCATACTACAGACAATTGCTGGCCTCTCAAGAATAAGATTCAAGATATGATCGACGCCGGGGAGATTCAGTTTGAAGTGTCTGAGACTCCGAACATAATCACTGCTCCGTTGCCCAATCATTGAAGACCTTTTGTTTATTTGAATTTTTGAGCTGTACTTTTCTTTGCTTATACAAACAATTAATGTCATAGCAAACTCTTTTATTCTATTAATGCATTGCATATGTCTGTTTTGGGGAATTAATACAATTATTTTCATTATGTTCAAATATCTTTTCATATTTTTTCTGATGATCAACTCTTGGTTAATAATTCTGAGCCTCTTGAGGGAGGATGACGAAAACGATACCGCGATCATTACAGTATGCTTTTGAACAAACCCCGCTGATGAGGTACAGGCATTGTTTCAACCCCTAAACACTGGAGTTATAAGGATGATAATCCCTCGTCAACCCATCAGAGCCAAAGAAGTAGGAGTTTTTATTTTCGAAAATCAAAACCCTTAATCATAACCTGGGGCAGGGTAGTTCTCTCAGTTAATCCAAGTGCATGACGAATGGCACTAAAGAGATCTTTACAAAACGAACAAAGACAGTGATGGTTCAGAACAATCAAAAGGACAGGCAGTCATCATCAAAGTTCATAAATGAAAAGCCCAAAAAAAAAAAGTCAAAACCTACCAAGGGGACTTACAAAACTGGGGCATCCCGCTGACTGTGATTTCAAAAAAAGGAAACAGTTCAGGCAAAAAAGGAAAGGGATAACAAAATCAAGAAAGAGGTCTCACAAACCCTCAACCAACAAAAGGAAATGACTGCCCATTCAAAATAAATCATCAATATCCGAACCATCACCGGAAAATCAGAGCAAAGACTCGAACAAGGTCTAACGTATGATCAACTGAGTTTAGGTTGGAGAACATCACGAAGAGCGGGTGGGTACAAATAAAATTTGAGCCTTTATCCTTTGTTTCTTAAACCGTGAACCAGGCCACGTTATAACCCGTAAAAGTCCTAGCTGAAGCACGGGTTAATTCGAAAGCATACTGTTACGAAAGGTATCCTGACTCCTGAAGGCCTACGGTAAATACGGAGTTGACATCATGTTTTTACAAACAATTACTTGTTTTATGAAAAAGAATGCATCTTCAAAATCTTCAAGACAGACATAAGCTTTGCATTTTTAACATAACTTTATTTGCATATGACTTTTTGTTTGAACAGCATAGAAATTCGCACAATGAATACCTAATGAACAAAAGCAACTCCAATCAAGGGGCATGGCATGACCAGTGTCCATTATCTGGGGCAATCCAATCAAGATTCGGAGAATCTCTCAAGGGCCAAATAGCCTGGGACAAATCTCGTCTGATCAAACATCTTCTGGTGACAAAACACTTCTAAACAGGGGCAACTCCCTACTTTCTGAGAGCGGACATAGTCGGAAAAATACTGCGCACAATCAAAGACCCGCTAGGTTGACATACCTAGGCAAAAATAAGGGCTTCCCGGCGAACCAAAAGGGTTCGGGCAAAATGAAGGGATGAAATGAAAAAATCTGTACACCCGGCAAGTCGAAAACCTGAAAAGGCGGCTTGGGCAAAAATGGGTATCCCGGTGGACTGAAAACCTGAAAGGGCGGTCCAGGCAAAAGTTAGGGATCAAAGCGTACGACTATGTCCTATCATCTCGCCACCCGCCTACCAGAAGAAGGTTTGACTCTCAACAACTATCAGCACCCCACAAGTGCCTCCCCCACAGAAACAGGGGCAATAAAGAGCGGTCTAAGCAATATGATTGTTATCCTCCAAGGTATCAGGGTAGGTTCCGTGGAAGGACATAACCAATACAGTTCGAAACTTCCCCAGAAGAGTCCAACCCCGTTTCCCCAGGAGAGCTGGAATCTATCTCCCCAAGCAATAAGCGTACCCCCAGTAGATTCTGGAAGCTTATCCCCTAGCAAGGCACGAACGCGTCGCCCGGCTTTATTCAAAGAGTTATTCCCTTAACAGGATATAACTGGGTTATCCTCAACCAAAAGCCACGGAAAGAACGTCGTCGCCAAAGTCTTCTTATCCCCAGCGAAGTCCATTCATACTTCCAATACAGCAAGGTATCCTCAGCGAGTCATCCTCAACAAATCAGCAAAAGCATCTCCCCACAGAGTATTTCTTCCCAGCATGGTCGCTAGAATATCTTTTTCTCCCCGCAGAATCCTCCATGCGCCAAGTTTATCCCCAACGGAGTTATCTTCTCCTACCGGTATACTTGCAACTATCATCCCTAACGGAGGCAAAGTCTGTTCTTCAAACATCAGCCCAGGAGTGACTTCCTGGCACCCGTCAAGGATTTATTTTCTTAGACAAACATATATTCATAAAACGTCACATACATCATTATAGCATGCATATGCATCATACTACACGAATCTCATTGATTTTGAAGACATACGGTTCATGCATCATGATTTTGCATCCAATTACGTCTCGCCTTTTCAGGAAAAAGATCAATACAAAAATGACTACTATCAACTATCGTAATTCATTCTTGATATAGTTTCAGATATGATCCAGACATGGTGACGTTCTGATGCTGCTTCCAGAATTCCTTCTAGATATAGTTTCAGATGTAAACCCAGCGATGGTGACGTTCTGATACTGCTTCCAGAATTCCTTCTAAATATAGTTTCAGATGTAAACCCAGCGATGGTGACGTTCTGATGCTGCTTCCAGAATTCCTTCTAGATATAGTTTCAGATGTAAACCCAGCGATGGTGACGTTCTGATACTGCTTCCAGAATTCCTTCTAGATATAGTTTCAGATGTAAACCCAGCGATGGTGACGTTCTGATGCTGCTTCCAGAATTCCTTCTAGATATAGTTTCAGATGTAAACCCAGCGATGGTGACGTTCTGATACTGCTTCCAGAATTCCTTCTAGATATAGTTTCAGATGTAAACCCAGCGATGGTGACGTTCTGATGCTGCTTCCAGATTCCCTTCTAGATTTAGTTTCAGATGTAAACCCAGCGATGGTGACGTTCTGATGCTGCTTCCAGAATTCCTTCTAGATTTAGTTTCATATGTAAACCCAGCGATGGTGACGTTCTGATGCTGCTTCCAGATTCCCTTCTAGATATAGTTTCAGATGTAAACCCAGCGATGGTGACGTTCTGATGCTGCTTCCAGATTCCCTTCTAGATATAGTTTCAGATGTAAACCCAGCGATGGTGACGTTCTGATACTGCTTCCAGATTTCCTTCCAGATATAGTTTCGGATGTAAACCAGATATGGTGACGTTCTGATACTGCTTCCAGAAGTCCTTTCAAGATGTTTCCCTCTCCGACGATGAGTGTGAGGTGATATTCTCCCTATGGTTCCCTCTCCAGCGGTGTGTGAGGTAGTAATCCCTTCTTTTAGATGTTTCCCTCTCCGACGATGAGTGTGAGGTGATATTCTCCCTATGGTTCCCTCTCCAGCGGTGTGTGAGGTAGTAATCCCTTCTTTTAGATGTTTCCCTCTCCGACGATGAGTGTGAGGTGATATTCTCTTATGGTCCCCTCTCCGGCAAGTGCGTGAGGTGGTAAGTCCTTTTCAGATGTTTCCCTCTCCAACGTTGAGTGAGGTGATCATTCCTTTCAGATTATAAGTGCATATGGTTCTCTTCCCGAAACTGCAAAGATGGTAATTCCCACCAAAAATTCTCTCAACGAGCGTTGTTGAGATTAAAGTCACCCAAGGTTCTCTTATCATTCATGCTAAGGCAGTAACCATACCTGGGTCATTCATCAGCGTTTGAAGCTCCAGATTCAACTCCTGTAACCAGTCAGGACACATCCGTATCAAGCATCTAAAATCAACTCCTGCAACGTGTCAGGTACTCATTTGTTCTTTTGCAGGTATGCAGGTTCTCGCTAAGGAATCTCTTACCTGATCAACATCCAGATGGCATCTATAAGCCCATCATCCTATCCAACAATCACCAAATGGCATCTGTAAGCCCATTCCCATCATCACTGCTACTATGTGAGCGCAAATTTCTGGGCACTCTAGTGTCCAATCATCTTCTACCCTCGGATTACGAAAGGCACGTCAGCCAATCTGCATCCTCAGGTCTAAGACGATTGAACAGGGGCAACTGTTGCACCCCAAAATTTGCCCTCCCATATTCTTCAAGAAATGGCCAAGCCAGGTCACAAAATTCCCCAAGGGTTGCCCAGTCAAAGAGCCTCCTATACAGTCAAAACTAGGGTTTGTGTTCTGATCAAAGAAAGGAAGTTTTCAAAGGCCCAATCAAGTCTCATATGCTTACAAAGATGGTCAAGTATCCTCATATCAAGTTTCAAGGCATTCAGCTCAAAATTGCACAGTCAAAACCCTAAATTGCACTACAGTCAACTGTAGGGGCAAAATGGTCATTTGACAGTCAAAAGTTCAAATTTTTGGTCAATATATCATTTTGAAGCCACAAACATCATTTGATCAATGCTTGATCATGATTCTCAAAATTTGGCTCAGAAATCATCAAAGATGCAAAAGTTGCTATATTTGGACAGCTGAAAAAGTCAACTGAAATTGACCAGGGCATAACTTTCACATGGATTATCAGAAAAATTCCATCCAAAGCTCATTTTTAAGAGAAAGACATTTCCTACAATTCATCTTCATATTCCAAGTCCAAGTAATGCTCTCACAAAAAGTTATCAATTTCAACATTATAGGTCATTTTCAAAAGTCAACAAAAAGGGACTTTAAGTCAAAGGCCATAACATGAGATTGGTAAATCAAAATGACATGGGACCAAAGACATTGGTTAGAGGACTCAAAGACCTTTCCAAAATGTCCAAGAACATGTGAAAAGCGTAAAAATTGAGCAAGTTATGCCTTGTGGAAGTTGGGAAATTTTTGGAAATTTTTAAAAGTCAACATTGATCCAAAAGGCCTAAATTTGCTAATGGGCCCATTTTTCTTCCAAGTTTCTTCATGCCAAGCCTATGCACGACCATTAGGCCCAAAAGGAAGTTTTTCTCCATTTCTATTTATTTATTTGGATTTTTTTATCATTTATAATTCATTTAATTAAATAAATTGCATGAAAAATACAAACCTAATGAAAACAAATCTTTTTATGCATGATTTGGACTTAATATTTCGTGCACATGCTAATATAGAAGGTTTTGGCTTGATTGAAACCTAATTGACACAAAAACCATGAAAAAAAAGATTCAAAAAGATATTAAGGAAATCAAATATTGAAAACAATGAATTCATGAGATTTTGTTGATTTTTGTTGACCTAAAAGCCTCACTATATGATCAGGAACACAACCCTAAGCCAAGGAGGCAAAAAGCTGCGCTAAAGGAACCTTGACAAACTTGAAAAATTGTCCAAAAAATACAAAACTGATTTCAAGGTTGTAGGTGGTTTTAAGTCCTAATTCTTATACCAAAGGCTTCCTGGTGGACTCTTGATCACATTCCAATCAGAAATCATCACCACAACGCCCTGAATCGGTATCACGACCTCAAACTGTGTCCAAACATTTCTGGGATCGTGCATCATAATTTATGCATATTTTGCCATTTTGATTGAGTGATTCATGTTTATTATAAGTCTCTGATGCTAACCATGCAGTTGGATTGCGTTTTAATGCCCTATACGCGATATTGCCATGAACGCCTTCTAGGGTTTCTTGAGCTCTCAATTGGGGATTCTCTTGTCCTGTAAAATTGAAACACGAAACTTAGACCATTCAAACCGGCACACTCCAACGAATAAGAATCAATCATCGCGATTAATTTATGGGGCCTCAGGGTCTAATCGCTATTTTCTCGTATGCCACTTTCTGCAACGGTGTAAAAACCGTTGCCTAATACTTTTGTTCTTTTCAGGCAAAACGCAGCCATGGGGAAGATGATGAGGTGGCGTGTACTGGTTGGATAAATTTGAATTTTCGCGCTTTAAATAACTGAGGCATTCTTTTATATTGTATTATTCATTGTATGTTTATTTAACAAATGCGTGTTAGTGGTCCAGTGGCAATGAGGTGTATTGGCAATCCACGTGACCTGGGTTCGAGACCCAGGTCCTGACTTTCCTTCATATTTTTCCTCAATGTAGAATCCCATGTAGCATGAGCGTCCCAGTGTACCATACGCTCACCATCTCAATCGTCCACGCGTCCCACCAGTTCAAATCAAAGGCTTGGATGTAAGGAACACGTAAGCCCAGGTCAACACGCTGGCACCCAGGCTGAAAAGTCAAATAGATCAAAAGGCTTGCTGGGCCTGAATTGCTAGGCCTGAACCTCACATTTGGGATTACCTCACCCCCTGGTTTGCATTTTTTTCTATTTTTCTTCTTATTTTATTTTTGCTATTTTATTTATTTTATTTGTCTTAATTTAATTAATTTATTTTTCTTCAAAATATAAAAACATTAAAAATACAGAAAAGACAAAAAAATATAATTAATTTTGATTACTTTCATAAATAAATTAAAATGTAAATTATTTAGTTTCATTAGGTTTTAATTTTAATTCCTTTTCATAATAAAAGTCCAAATAATTAGAATTAGGTTAATTAATAATTTCCATTCCTTTTTTTTCTCCTTTTTTATCATAATATTATTATTTATTTATTTTCATAATCACATTGTACATAAATATAATTTAGGTTTAAATTAGGTCAAAAATTCAATATTTTCACAATAAACTTAAAAACATTAGAACTAGGGTTTAGCATCTCATTTTAATTTTAATTAATTTTTCTTTTTCCCCTTAAATCTTAAAAAAAATAAAATATACAAAAAAAAAAACATTTAATCTTTAATTCCAATTAATTCATCAACTTTAATATTTTGCAAAAGGGGCCAACGCCCATTGTTTAATTATTTTATTTCGCATATTTTATTTTATGTCGCTTGATTAATTTTGTATCCCTCCCAAAGCCATGTAATTTTACTTTTCGCACTTTATTTTTCCGCTTTATTTATTTTCCGCTAAATCGGGTCCGGTTTAATTTTGGCGATGTGGACCCGCGCCTTTGTAATTGTCTTAGATTTATTTTTCGCAAACTTTATAACTGCTAAATATGCATGCAAGAATGAATGGCCCTAATTAAAATCAAGCGTAGATCACAATGACATGACACAAGACAAATAACTGAAACATGACACACAATTCGCACACACCACCCCTAGGGTACGCCTCATTGTTGCCTTTCGAAAGGTGGTCGTCGAGTAGAGGACGTCTTAGTAAGTCCTCATGATCCGGGAACCTGGCATGAGGGTAGCTTCTAAGGTGTCTTCCCATTGCTCTGGTGATCACCATGTCCCTAAAACCCGAATTGACCCGAACACCTCCAACGGTGGTGCTACCTACCTCTCAATGGTGGGATGGCACTACTTTAAAGGACATTTACACAGACGAATTCCTTAGGGTAGGTAGACGACTCATGGATACTTGCTCTCTTCAAAACAAAAATTCAAAGACTTTTCACACCAACACTTTTCAAAAGCTTTCAAAGCAAATTTTTCAAACACTCTGACGTATGAGTCGAACTGAAATTTTTCAAAGAAACTTTTTTAAACCCACATTGAAAAGCAAACAAACAATTTTGAAAACACATTGAGCAAGTATCTAAGAGCCCATGGATAACCATGGATAGAAAGGGTGCTAACACCTTCCCTTTCTATAACCTACCTCCCGAACCGAGAGAAATCTATTTAAAGGAATTTTTCTGTGCTTTTGTCCTTTCCAAATTGGAGAAAATAAAAGACGGTGGCGACTCTTGCTTCCGCGACATTTCGCGAACCAGCGTTAAACAGTCAGTTCCAGATCCACCGATCACACAACCCAATGTCTTGAGGTAAACCTCAAGAACTCCAGACAAAATAATCAGATAAGATCACAAGGTCTCCAAGATAGGCCAAGGTTTCTAATCCTTAGTCCAAGAAATAGTCCCATGCTCCATAATGCCAAGGATAGTAACCAAATAGTCCAAGTACCATTAAGAGTTTTTTAGGGTTTATGTTGATTATTAAGTATCTTAAGAAAAGAAAAGAAAAGCTAAAGTGAGCAAAGTAAAAATGACAAGAAAATAAATGCTCAAATGAGCAAAGATGAAAATGGCATGAAATGTAAATGTTGAAATATAAATAGTACATAAAGCATAAAAAGAATAAAAGCATAAGATAAAACAAGTCAATAATTAGTGGTTAGTTGGATGACCATCTTGAAACTTGCATTTGGAACTCATTAGAGGATTGGTATAACCAAAGCCTCCACACAACAAGTTGCATTTGCTTTTTGTCAAGTATATAATCCATTTGGAATTCTCACAAGTACCATTTAATGATCAACGATGTTTAAGTGATCCGCATTGACCAAAGGTGTTGTAGATCCATTAAAGGATTGGTAGAACCAAAGCCTCCACAAAATGAATCTCAAGGTTATTGGATCAAAGAGATCAAATTAACATACTAGGGCTTGCAATCATAAGTTTGGGCCATGAATGATCATTTATTCGAATCGGGACAAAATTTAGCGCTATGTTAAGTAATCGTAAGTGGACTTATTTAGAAGTCGCACCTATTTTGAGGCCGATCAATAGCAATCTATGCACCATTTTTTTTAGACTTGATATAGAAATCATGCTCCAACAACATTTAGTGCAATAAGAAGGGGATGAGATGAAGAGGATTAGGGAAAAAAGATGAATAAACCACTTTTGAATTAAAAATTTAATCAAACTATTATTAAAATCATTCATCCATTTTGGTGGAGTTGAACTCAACACCCAAGATCCAATGATGTTAATAAAGTCATGATCAGAAAATCAACTCAAGACAGCAAGAAAATAATCACAAAATAATAATATACTTAATATATACATTAAAAGGGTTAAAGAAAATGTTTAAAAATAGAAAATAATGAGGAAAATATCAATTATGTTCAAATTAATCAAGAAATGAAAAATAAGACCATAGAAAAATCAGAAATGGATCCAAATATTTTTATAAAAAAATTTGGTAATTTTTAAAAATCTGAAACTATTTTTGAACTATTTAAAATTGCTAAAACAAACATAAAATAGATCAAAAATAGTAAATCTCAACATAAAATTCCATAAAGTTTTCAGAAAGTCAAAAATATGCAAAATAATATTTATGAATTTTTTCAGAATTAAAAAATGTCAGAAAGTATTTTTTAAGTAATTAAAAGAAAGAAAATAATAAAAAATATAAAAATACCCACTGTTAAAATAAAAATGTGAAAAAATATTCATGAGATCAGAAATAATTCAAAGTATTTTTGTGAATTTTTTCATAATTTTGGATAAAAAATAAAAGAGTTATGAGTTTTTGAAAATTTAATCAAATAAAATATAAAATCAGAAAATAAAATAAAACCAAAAAGATGTGGACCATCAGATCATAGTCAAAATGCGTTAGTAAGATAATCCAATGGACCAGACGCGTTGTGCTTGATATGGACCTTAGTGAAACATACATGTGATAAAAAAAGGGCAACCAATAAAATTAAAACGCTTGGCACGCACGCTATCATTGACTGAGATGAGACATGTCATCGTCTTCAACCTCCAGACACCCTGCAATGGGGATTTTGTGACATCTTTGAAATGGAAAATTAGGATCCCTGGCTAGCATCATTGAACTCGTCTCTTCAAGACGATTCTAACACAACCATCGCCCCAAATTTATATAAGGTATGGAGAGAGATATGAATCAAAAACTCAGAAAATAGCGAGAACCTTCAATTTGAGATTTCTCTCTTAATTCTCAATGGATTTAAAAATTGTAAGCAGCATTAGAATTAGACAAAGGAGTAGAATGTATTAGTGCTTGATTTGGATCCAAATGGTGGAGAATTCTACCTTTTCGAAGTTCAAGTAAGAAGCTCTGAAACTGGACTTTTGTAGCTTGAACTATGGGTCGTTTTGATTGGTTTAAGTGCTAGAGAGTTTGTATGAAGTTCAAGGATGATGAATGCGCAAAGGATTTTGCAAAAGGAAGCTTAAATTTCAAAAACTGAATTCAAAAAAGTGGGTTCGTGTGAGGTTTTGGCAGGGTGTTCTTGGCTCTCTAAGCTTGGGAAAATGAATGGGATAGTTGATGTATTTATAGGAGAAGAAAATGGATCAAAAGGAAGAGTGAATGATGCATTTTGGAGGGAATTCGTCTGGGTCTTCCTCCTGAAGAAAGTGTGACTCAATTTTGATCAAAACACAGCTAAATCGTGTGTTTCATGATGCTAAACACTTTTGGGAAGTTGCTAATCATGATTAGAAACAAAAACGCGTGGAAAACTTGTGATTAGAAGCCAAAACAAAGATTTCAAAATCCTGACTTTGTGTAAAATTCAGTTTCAAGTTACCAAATTCAAATCCATGGCATTTCCAACTAAAGGGGTCTTAGGGAATAATTTTTGATGCTTTGGAAAGATGAGGTTACAAGCTTTGCAATGGAAAAAGAATGGAATCAAATGGATGCTTGAGCTGAAATTTACATGGATTCAAAGTTGAAGAAAAAGAGTTGACTTTCCATACTTAGAAATATTTCAAATTCTTCTTCAAAAATGACCTATAATCTTTTGTATCCAAACATAGACTTCCACTTAAAATTTGCTCTTGACCAAAAAAGATGGAATGAAGTAGACCTATTGAATGACATTTTGAAATTTGAACCACCCAAAATATCCAAAAATTGAGGAAGTTATGTGTGATACGGTGGGAGAACTGACTTGAGGTTTTGCGTTTTTGTTCGCAAATGTTTCGGTTTAGCAAGAGTCGCCACCGACTTTTTATTTTATCCTAAGGAAAGGTCAAAAAGCACATAAAATACATTTGAGATGTTTTCTTGGGTTCGGGGAGTAGATTATGAAAAGGGAAGGTGCAAGCACCCTTTTAATCCATTGTTATCCATTGGCTCTTAGTTACTTATTTAGATCACTTGCTTTTGCTTTTCAATTGTTTGAAATGGTGCTTTGTGTGTGGTTTTGAAATATGTTTTGAAAAGAGGCCATCGTTGTGGCAATCTTTGTAATGATTCTTGTTTGAATGTATACAAAGGTGTTTGTCTTTTGAAAAGATATTTCAACGTTTGAAAGTTTGATTCGGGAAATGTTTTGAAATTGTGTTGTGAGGTGTGTTTGAAAATAACAAGGATGTTTTTGCAAGTTTTGATCAAGTAACTAAGAGTTGTCTACTCTATTTTACTCAAAGGTCTTTCCTATATGTTTTTAACCCTTTTGATAGTGTTGTTTTACCATTGCATTTGGTAAACAACCTTGTATTAGGATGTTAAACGGGACAATCGCGGGTCATCGTATAGACCATGATAGCAATTGGTGTTAGGTATTTTTAGCAATTTTCCGAGGGACTAGATCATTTTGTTTTGGCAATCAAAATAGCATCATCGAGGGACTATGATCTTTTGTTTTGTTTTTGTTTTGCCAAAGTACCCAACATGCATAACATGGCCCATTTTTTAAGGCAACAAGTGGATTGTAACCCTAGGGGTGCAAGTGTGCATTGTGTATTGATTTTCATGCATTTTTGTCTTTGTATTAGTCAAGCTACTTGTTGATTTTGGATTTTTGCATACAAACCATAATCTCTAATCATGGCATAATTGAAAGCGTAAATGCGTAAAATAAATCTACCATTATTACAACATGATTATGGGGAGGGGGATAAAATTTTGAATGGGGATTATTTGACAAGAAATTAAAGCCCTAGTTTTACTATTACATCCAACTTGAATCAAATGGCATAAATAATAAATGAACAATATTTAAAGAAATTAAGTAAATATACAAAATAATATGAATATGCAAAAAAGATTTTGTTTATTTTTATGTATGTAAAAATATTTAATGTAAAAGAAAAGAATAAGAAAAAAGGATTATTATTATATTATTAAGGGTAAACCCTAATTTTTAAGTATATAAATATATTGACTATATTATTTATATACAATAAAATAAAATAGTGTATATACAAAAATAAAATATGTTTAGAAAAAAAAGTGTTATTTAAGTATAAATAATAATAAAAATAAAAGTATAGTATTTTTATGTTTTTATTCTAAAGTATCTATTAAATAAAATAAAAGTATGTATATATATATATTAATTATATTAAATATGTACAATAAATAAAATAAAATATATACAAGATAAAAATATATTTAGAATAATATTTTTGAGTGTAAATAAAAGAATAAAAATAAAAGGTATAATTATATTATTTTCAAGTTTCCAATAAATAGAAATATATACTAATTAAATTGTTTTTTATGTTAGAAAAAATAGAAATAAAATGCAAAATAAATGTGAAAATTTATAAAATATTTTTAGGTATTTTTTTATGTTTGGAAATAATAAAATAAAATCAGAAATGAAAATAAAATAACAAAACATAAAAATATGAAGAAATGGGCCAGGGGGGTGTATTCAGTAAAAAGGGGGTGTTAAAAACAAAGGAAGCAAAGCCCAGCCCAAGCCAGACTTCATCTTCAACCTCTGGCTTCAAATTTCACGCGCGCCCTGTACAAATGCTAGATCCCGCGTACGTGCTATATTGCAAAAACACATAACATCAAAGTTGTAGAGCTTTTCAAGACGAATCCAACTATATAAAAAACTTGTCCTAACTCTCAAAGACCAGAGAGAATTTCTCTGGCCCTAAATCTTAACCTATTTTTTTCAGGATGTTCATGGACCAAATTCTCTTAGCATGCTTAATTAAAATGAAAATTGAGCATATGTACAACTTCATGGCTATGAATACTACATTTCTTATTCACAAACCTAAGTCTAAATGTTCCTAAATAGAGAGATAGGAAGTTGATAAAAACCTGTTTCAGCTGACTTCGTGTATGGCAATGTGGAGCTTTTCAACAAGGCTTGAGATGTTTGGGAGCTTGCCTGAAATTCCCCTGACCTTCTCCAATGCCTAGCTTGCCTTGAAGGTGCTTGAACAAGCCTATAGAACTCAACCTGCACAAGCTGAAATTGAAAATGGCAAACACTGTAAATGGAGTTACAGTTAGTGTTTAAGGGTTGGGATAGTTTGTATGGGTTATGTGGAAGATGTTTGAACCAATTTGGGACAAAACGCACGAGCAATTTGTGTTGTGGAACTCAAACTGCAGGGAGTGCCCTATTTTGCCAAATGAAGATGATTTTGTGCTATGGGAGGTTTGAAGGCTCAAAGGGTCGTGTTTCTATCTCAAAGGGGTGTGAGAAATATGTTTCAAAAGCTTGCACAAGTTGGTTTTTGCTGAGGTTCCAGTTCTTGTGTTTTGGATATCTTTCTTGTACATGAAGCAAAAGTGGACAAGACATGTGAAACAGGCCTGTACAGGCTATCTATCACCTTGCATACTATCCTCT
Organism: Vicia faba; assembly: GCA_948472305.1. Lineage (NCBI taxonomy): Eukaryota > Viridiplantae > Streptophyta > Magnoliopsida > Fabales > Fabaceae > Vicia > Vicia faba. The sequence goes on along the minus strand of OX451738.1, from coordinate 50,466,528 downwards.
TGACCCCTCTAATTTGTGGATTTTATTTGCTGCATAAGATATGGACCAATGCTCAAGGGATTCAGTTTTCACATAAAGCACATTTTGGCAAAAATGGTAATGTTGCTTTTTCTATTTAGGGATTAATCTAATGTGCAATGCTCTAATGACCAAAACAATTCCTTATAACAATGGTTTTGCACTTAATTATTGAGTGTGGAATGGTTTTGAGGCCTGTAATCTAGTGCAAAGAAAGCTGATTTGAATTTGCAACTTATATCACAATGAACATGCCATGGATGAAAAATGAGTTTTTGCCAACTTCAAGCCTTCGATTCTCCCTAACCACAAATGATTTTGGAGAGTTATTGGACATTTTTGAAAGCTTGAAACATTCTCTACAATCCATCTTTGAAATGAAATTTGATATTCCAAGTGGAACTATGTGAAAAATGGCCATGAAGATAGGTCAAAATCCTGCCTAAACTATGGCAAAAATTCACTAAGTTAAAAGTTTTAGGGACCCTTGTTCCAAACATCATAACTTGAGATCCAAGCTTCTTTTGGGAAAACTTTGTGACTCAAAGTTGTAGACTTTGTGGAGGACTAAAAATTTCATGTTGGAAGTTTTGTTTGAATCCAATTGCATCATGGTGAAATTGTTGGGCAAAGTTAGGAAAAATTAAGAATATTTCATAACTTAGAAAAATTCTAAGTTATGAAATTTTTTCAATTTAAAACCCTAATTTGAAAAATTAAGTTTCTTGATGAACAAGTTTCATGTTTTGACATATCTTGATGAAAAATAACCCTTGACACTTGATTTTGACCAAAAAGTCAAAGTTTGACTTTTCAGTGTACAGTCAAATTTTGATCAGTTGACTGAGAAATTCATTTGTCAATCCAATGAAATTGAGATCTTTTGAACCTTGTGAATAGGTCAAGATTATGCAATTGAGTCCTTTAATCCATGCTTGATCCCAATTTGCCATTGGCTAGGTCAAAAATCAGAAATTGCCCTTGTATAGTCAAAACCCTAAAAATGACCATTTTTCCCTTTTCGTGATCTGATCAAATTTCTTGTGGAGTTGTGGTCCAAACTTGATCAAATGGTTCATATGAGTTCATAATGTTGATGTGGGTCAAAATTTATGAAGTTTGACTGTAAATTGGCCACAGTTGACTTTTTCCCTAATACAATTGATTTCTAGGTCAAATGTCCAATTGACTGGGCAAAAATTTGATTCAAGGCTTGAAACATGGTAGAGGTAATCTTGTAAGTCCAACATGAAGTATGAAAGTCACTTTGAGCCTTGAAAGTCCAAAATTCCTTGTGCAAACTCAAACCCTAATTCAGGTCATCAGTGCAAGGAGATGTCTTGAGCAGAGAAAACCCTAGGTTGATCTTGAATGAGCCTTGTGATGAGAAATGTTGATAAAATAAGAGGGAAAATTTTGGGGTACAACATTATGATTTGTTGAAGTTGGCCAAAAATCATGAAATGACCTATAATCTTTTGCATTCTTAAGGCAACTTCCATCCTTTTTCTCACTTTGCACATAAAAGAAGGCAAAAAGTACACATCTTCAAGATCATCATGGAAAAAGAATGGACTCAAGGTGATAAAAATTGATCAATTTATGACCATTTGAAGTCACATATGGAAAATTGTGGATTCATCTGGATGACTTGTAATCTTTCTTCTTCACCAAGTTCCTTCCACATGAAAACACCTTGGAACTTTTGAAGTGATTTGTTGGTAACTCTTTGAAGAGAAAGATGTCTTTGGAATCACTCAAAAATACCAAAAGGTGAGCAAGATATGCTCCTTTGAAGTTCAAAACCCTAGCCTCTAGATCAAGAGAATGCTTTGAGGAACTTTGACAAGTTTGAGCAAACTTCTTGTGCCAATATTCTTTCTTTGTGAATAGAAGTTATTGAGGATGATGATGAGGACTCATAGCCACCAAAACCACTTCCATAGCTTGAAATTTGAGAGAAATGTGCTCTTGTGACCAATAGGAACAAGACCTTGTCCAATCATGACAACTTCTTCACTCAACCCCTTGTACTTTTGAATCAATTTTGATAACTTTGAAATATGTTGAACCAAAGTAAGCCTTTTCATGCCATTTCTTCCAAAACCACTCCAATAGTGATGTTTGAACTCCTCAAGCTATATTGACTAGGGCATGGAAATAAACTCATTAACCCATGAAGCAACTTGCTAAACCTCATAGCCTTTACCTACATTATTAACAAGTAAGGCAAACCAACATTGCATTTTATTAATAAAAGAAAAATCAAAGCAAAATATTCATGATCACAAAAGAAAACAATTCAAGTTGCTTGGTAACCCCTCAAAAAGAGAAAAGCTAAATGATAGGGAGAAGAACCAAAAGTCCTAATGTGATCTTGTTGTGATTGAATCAACATGGTATGATGAAGGGATATTAGGGGAAAAAATTGGGGTACAACAGTTGCCCTTATTTAAGTTTCTTCTATCCGAGGATACGAAGATTGAAAATCTTCGCGTCGACGTAATCGAAGATACTTAAATATAAAACAAACCTTATTTTTGGCCCTAAGATGCCATGCAAATGCTTATGCATATGAATTCATATGAACAGTACCAAAGAGTTGCGAAGTAACACTGGGGATGCCACAAAAAGGAAGAAACAAAGGAGCAACCCCACCAGGAAAATAAATCACTGGTGGACCAAAAGAATTGAATCAGAGAGGAAGATAACAAGCACTGATGTTCACTGCCGATGTCCTACCAACGTTCACTGAAGGTAGAAAGAGAAAATATATCATATCATCGCTATTCTCTGACGATGAAATATAAACATTCACTAATGATATCAAAAAGATCATAAACACCAACGTTCACTGCCGATGTCCTACCAACGTTCACTGAAGGTAGAAAGAGAAAATATATCATATCATCGCCGTTAAATGACGATGAAATATCAACATTCACAGATGATAGCAAAAAGATAATAAACATCGACGTTCACTGCTGATGTCCTACCAACGTCCACTGAAGGTAGAAAGAGAAAATATCATATCACCGCTGTTCACTGACGATGAACTATCAATATTCACTGATGATAGCAAAAAGATAACAAGCATCGACGTTTGTTGGTGATGTCCTACCAACGTTCACTGAAGGTAGAAAGAGAAAATATCATATCACCCCTGTTCACTGACGATGAACTATCAACGTTCACTGATGATAGCAAAAAGATAATAAGCATCGACGTTCACTACCGATGTCCTACTAACATTCACTGAAGGTAGAAAGAGAAAATATATCATAGTTTTCCCTAAAATTCTGGTGTTTCGCCTAGAACGGGTCTCAACTTCTTCTTTAACCAAGGGAATTTGCCTGGAAAGGATCAAACATAAGTTGTCTCAAATAAAGATATTTGTTACTTGTTGTCATGGAGAATTACAAAAGGAAATGACTTCCTAGGGATAGAAATATGACTTCTAAGGGAAATGCCACGATATTCCTACCGAGGAGATAAAGTCTTCTCGTGCAAAATAAATGCACAAACCAAAAACTCAGAGTTTTCAGAAATCCAAAGTAACTAATATTGTCATGCAATCACAGATCCAAATTAGAAATAAACTGGAGCAAGACAGTCAACGAAGATACATCCTTTGAGAACACAATGTCAATGAACACAATGTCAATGAACAATGATTTGTTAATTTTAGCCATGCATGATGTATGTATGAATGTATGAGTGTTGTCGTGCATATGCTAGTAAAACAGATACACAAACAGTAGGAACAAACAAACAAAACTGCCTCAGGTACTAACAACACTTGGCTAAACTTCAACCAGAAAGATCATTCCAAGAAAGGTAAAAGCCCACTGCGGAAACCAAACCTATCGCCTGCCTTTAACTTTACTAGAGAGAAACATAATTCAAAGGTAGACAAATTAAATAGATATCGAGATAGAACATCCTTCTTCCGGCTTCATTAGAGAAACTAGTTTTTCTTCAAAAGTAACACACCTACTGGAGATTGCAAGACCATCCTCAAATAAAGAAAACTGACGCCGAACAAACAGACCTCACTGGGGAATTCAAGCCTACCTCCCTGGAGAAAGATGCAGATTGAAACTTTACATCAAGAACACTTATTCCAACAAAAGATGCCCTAGGATAGCCTTCCCGTGGAATCAAAAACTCATCAATATGGAAAGAGGTCAAACCCATGGGGATTTAAAATCCAACGCAGCACTTGGTGGGTGAAAACCCAAAGGTTGATAATCATTTCAACACTTCTCAGAAAAGATACTGCCCTGGTCTAGTTGCCTGGGAAATAAATACCAACAATAATGCCAATACTATAGAAAGAGCGACATCTCAGCACACCAAGGGAATAAAACCTTTCATCCTAAGAGGGAAGACTTTGCTGGGGAATCTGGGACAGAGGCTTCTGACCATGCAAACCCAAAATCAAAAGTATACCAAGACTTGACTGGAGATAATGGGATCACAAACCCAATATTGCACCTTACACCGATTGGTATCATCTTTAACTATCTGAGAAACATACAATGATCGTGCACATACCAGCAAAATGACCTAAGAGAACCTTCAAGAATGAAGTAAATCTTCTTAAAACAACCGGAGTTCGTTCACTCCTGGGATCACCATTTTTGTTGTCATTGTTTCATCACAAATCTCAAAGTAAAAGTAAATTGTAAAAATATCTCTTTTTTTTTTGAAAAGTCAATTTTGCTTTTTAATCTTTTTGCTTTGAAAGTTATCATCAGTAATAAATGGAGTCTTTTCAAGCTAAATAAAATAAGAACACAGAGAATTGGGTAAAACCTCAAATTTCATTAATAGAATGGTAGTTTGCGAATGGTGAGACTCCATGGATGACTACAAAGTTTGGGAAATGGTAATACATAATGGAATAGATACATTGAGATACAATGACCACTATCCCCCTATCAACTTTTGAAATCCTGAGCAGCAACTTTTGTTGAAGTATGGTGAGGATCTGAGAAGATTGTTGCTTCAACGATCAAGTCTTGTCTTACGTAGTTACTTGCCAAGAGAATCCCTAACTTTTGCCTAAGTGCCCTTGTGGGTTTTCAACTTAGCGGGAAATTTATTCTGTTTATGTCTCTAATTTTTTCCTAGACCGCCCTTTCGGGTTTTCGGCCTACCGAGACACTCCTTTTTGCCTAAGCCTCCATTTTGGGTTTTCAACTTAGCGAGTTGTTCTTTTATTTCTTTAGACGAAGTATTTCTTGACTGCGTCAGCATTCATGGGACGTGGGAACTCCTCGCCATCCATAGTTTCAAGAATTAATGCACCACCAAAGAAGGATTTCTTGATAACATACGAGGCTTCAAAATTAGGAGTCCACTTTCCCCTAGAATCAGCGTTGAAAGACATGATCTTCCTGAGCACGAGGTCGCCTTCTCTGAATTCACGAGGTTTGACTTTTTTATCAAATGCTTTCTTCATTCTTCTCTGATATAACTGCCCATGACATAAAGTTGTCATTCTCTTCTCTTCAATCAAGTACAATTGGTCAAACCTGTTCTGGACCCATTCAGCCTCTGTCAACTTAGTTTCTATTATCACACGCAACGAGGGAATCTCTACCTCGACAGGGAGTACAACTTCCATTCCATTCAATAGGGAGAACGGGGTTGCTCCTATTGAAGTGCAAACAGATGTTCGATATCCATGCAGAGAAAAAGGGAGCATTTCATGCCAATCCTTATAAGTAACAACCATTTTCTGGATAATTCCCTTGATATTCTTATTAGCAGCCTCAATAGCCCCATTCATCTTTGGCCTGTATGGAGACGGATTGTGATGGACAATCTTGAATTCTTCACATAGTTCTGTCATTATCTTGTTGTTCAAATTCGAGCAATTGTCGGTGATGATTCTGCTCGGTACACCATACCGGCATATAAGATTATTTTTTATGAAACGCACAACCACCTGTTTGGTAACATTGGCATATGAAGCAGCCTCTACCCATTTGGTGAAGTAGACAATTGCTACCAAGATAAAATGGTGCCCATTCGAAGCTTTGGGTTTTATCATCCCGATCATGTCTATACCCCACATAGAGAAAGGCCATGGGGAGGAAATCACATTGAGAAGTGTCGGAGGCACATGGACCTTATCTGCATAAACTTGGAATTTATGGCACTTATTTGCAAATTTGTAACAGTCAGATTCCATTGTCAACCAATAATAACCTGCCCTTAGCATATTTTTAGCCATCGAATGTCCATTAGCATGAGTTCTAAATGAACCTTCATGAATCTCATGCATCAACATGTCTGCTTTGTGTCTATCCACGCATCTGAGCAAGTCCATGTCATAATTTCTCTTGTACAACACATTTTCGCCGAGGAAGAAACTGCCTGCCAATCTTCTCAATGTCTTTCTATCTTTCTTCGACACACCAATCAGGTATTCCCGAGTCTGAAGAAAATGCTTGATATCATAGTACCAAGGTTTTTCATCTGCTACCTCCTCTGTTGTAAACACATGAGCGGGCCTATCCAGCCGTCGAACTGTAATTTGGGGTATATCATTCCAAGTATTCACTTGGTACATGGAAGCTAGAGCATCCGCCATTTGATTTTTATCTCTAGGGATGTGATGGAATTAAACTTTATTGAAGAAGGGTAATAATCTTCTTGCATAGTCTTTGTAAGGGATCAAGCCAGGGTGACGAGTGTCCCATTCTCCTTTGATATGATTTATTACCAAAGCTGAATCACCATACACATCTAGAATTTTGATTGAGATTAATAGCTTCCTCAAGACCCATGATGCAAGCCTCATATTCTGTCATATTATTAGTGCAATCGAATGTTAACCTTGCAGTAAAAGGAATGTGCGATCCATGAGGAGTGACAATCACAACACCAATTCCTTTACCATAAGCATTCACCGCTCCATCAAAAATCATACTCCAAAGAGATTCAGGGTCAGTTCCTTCTTCAGGAAATGGTTCATCACAAGCTTTCACTTTCAGGAACATCACATCCTCACCGGGGAATTCATATTCTGCAGACTGGTGATCTTCCACCAGTTGGTGAGCAAGGTAATCTGCCAACACACTACTTTTAATAGCCTTTTAAGTGCGGTACGATATCATATTCAGATAACAACATCTGCCAGCGGGAAATTCTCCCAGTAAGAACAGGCTTTTCAAAAATATACTTGATTGGATCCATTTTGGAGATCAACTAAGTGGTGTGATTCAACATATACTTCCGCAAACGCTTTGCGGCCCAGGCTAAAGCACAACATGTCTTTTCTAGCATGGAATACCGTGACTCACAATCAGTGAACTTTTTGCTGAGATAATAAATGGCGAACTTTGTCTTCCCAGTTTCATCCTGTTGTCCCAGAATACAACCCATGGATTTATCTAACACTGTTAGATACATAATCAACGGTCTTCCTTCTACGGGAGGGAGCAAGATAGGAGGTTCAAGTAGATATTCTTTAATACTCTCAAATTCCTTTTGACAGTCATCCGTCCATACACAACCTTGATCTTGCTTTAACAACTTAAAGATCGGTTCACATGTTGCAGTCATGTGGGAAATAAATTTGGAAATATAATTCAAACGCCTGAGGAAACCTTTGAGTTGCTTTTGAGTTCTTGGTGCTGGCATTTCTTGAATTGCTTTGACTTTATCAGGATCAACTTCAATTCCTTTCTGGCTAACAATGAAACCCAATAATTTCCCCGATCTAACACCGAAGGTGCATTTATTTGGATTCAAGCGGAGATGATACTTCCTCAAACGCTGAAACAACTTCAACAAATCTTCTATATGCCCTTCTTTAGTCTGGGATTTGGAAATCATATCATCAACATATACTTCGATTTCTTTGTGTATCAGATCATGGAATAGGGTTTTCATAGCCCTCTGGTATGTTGCACCAGCGTTCTTCAACCCGAAGGGCATCACTCTGTAACAGAATGTTCCCCAGGGTGTGATAAATGTTGTTTTTTCCATGTCCTATGGAGCCATTCTTATTTGATTATACCCGGAAAATCCGTCCATGAACGAGAATACTTTGAATTTTGCTGTGCTGTCCACTAACATGTCGATGTGAGGCAATGGAAAATCATCTTTTGGACTAGCTTTATTTAGATCTCTGTAATCTATGCACATGCGGACTTTTCCGTCTTTTTTCAGTACTGGGACAATATGGGCAATCCATTGAGGATACACTGACGTCATAAGAAAACCAGTATTAATCTGCTTTAGGACCTCCTCTTTGATTTTTACTGCCATATCTGGGTGGGTTCTTCTCAACTTTTGTTTAACTGGCGGACACTCTGGCTTCAACGACAAACGATGCTCGACAATATCTATATCTAGACTAGGCATATCTTGATAAAGCCAAGAAAAAAATATCCACATACTCTTTTAACAACTCAATCAACCCGCTCTTCACATCAGGATGCAGCAATGCTCCAATCTTGACTTCCTTCGGATCTTCTTCTGAACCCAAATTGACCACTTCCAAAGGCTCATTATATGGTTGAATGGTATTTTCCTCGTGCTGAAGCAACCGTGAGACCTCTTCTAGAATCTTATCATAATCTTCTTCTTCAGTCCCAAACACAGGACATTCAAAGTTGGGAGAGGGTACAGGGTCATTGTATTCAACGGGTTTTTTAATTAATCTGCACATATGATTTATGATTGATTTTAGAAACTGACACATATAACAAGTGATCATGCAGATTAATTTTCAATTATTATTTATTTTGAAAGGTTTTTTTTTATTACCATTTCCCAAGAAAAAGAAGAAAATAAAGACATAATTTGGGAAATAAAGATAACTTTTATTAATGATCTTAAAATTTAAAGCAAACAGATAAGCCCTACAACATTAATACTTCCACCTTGGGATGAGTGAAAGCTTTTCAAAAGAAAGAAACAGATTACCAAAACAAATTACTTTGAAACATGTTTGCAAGAAGGAACATCAATGGTGACCCAGTTCTGAACTCAGACTCCATGCGTCACATAATTCGGTACTTCTTGCTCTGCTTCATCCTCTTCAATAGCATTAATTCCAGAACCAATGGGATGGAGGTAGCCTCCGCTGCGGAAAACATCCTGATAACTGTTCATAGTAGACTTTGACTTCAAACCTTCGCCTTTGCCATTCCTCAAAGAGAAACCTAAACCAGCTCTGTTCTTGTTCATAGGTGGATCAACAAACCGTCCCCAAACTGTATTATGACCATTGCACACAACCTTCTTCGCGTCCTTCAGCGAAACCACAAAATTCTCATTTCTCCTTATGTTGTCAATGGATAAGGCTTGGAACTGGGTTCCAACAGTAGCCTCATCCTCTTCTACAATACTAAAATAGGATAGATGGGATATCAACAATGCCTGCTCCCCATTTATGATCACTACCTTCCCTTCACGCACAAACTTTAGCTTCTGATGCAGAGTTGAAGTGACAGCCCCTGCTTCATGTATCTATGGCCGTCCTAGCAAACAACTATATGCGAGAATAATGTCCATGACCTGGATGGTTATCGGGAACAAATATGGTCCTATTTGGAAGGGTAAGTTTACTTCACCGATGACAGATTTCCTCGACCCATCAAAAGCCTTCACAATGATGCCACTCGGGTGCATAGGTGCTCCTTGATAATTTAACTTCATGAGAGTACTCCTCGGTATAACATTTGACGCAGATCCATTATCAATTAGCACATTGGACAATGAATCATTCTTGCAGTTCATAGATATGTGGAGGGCCAGGTTGTGATTCCTCCCTTCATCTGGTAACTCATCATCGCAGAAACTCAAGTTGTTACATGATGTAATGTTTCCAATTACGCTGCTGAATTAATCTAATGGCATGTCACTATCCACAAAAGCTTGGTCTAGTACTCTCATCAATGATTCTCTATGAGCAGAGGAGTTCATCAATAAAGCTAGGATAAATATTTTGAAGGAGTCTACAGTAGCTGATCTACAATTATATAGTCGCTCATCTTAATTATCTTCAAAATATCATCCACTTCTTTCTCTAATGTAGCCCCACTATTCTCTCTTGTATCCTTCTTAGGCTCATTGTTGCACCCCAAAATTTACCCTCTTGATTTAGGCTTATGTTTCATCATGAATATCACATTGCATTGCATTCATACATTGTGATGGGATCAAAATACTTTGGTTATCAAGTCTTCCTCAAGCTTTGAAGGTTGATTGCATTGACAAGTTTCTCAAGAAGAATCTTATCATCTAAACCTTTGGATCTTTCAAGCTCAAAAGTTATTGCATATCTCAAGATATTTTATCCACCTCTTTGGATCATCAGAGGATTGAAGTTTGTGTTTGATTATAAGAAGAATCACTCTTTTGATTCACCAGTCAAATTAGGGTTTTGTTTGAGCAAGGCTATTGATCAATGTACAAGTATTGATTTGGAAGCTACAACATCTCATTGGTATTTGGAAAGTCTTTGTACAAGAAATTGGTCAAGATGCTCAGAGGATTTGAAGTTTTGAAGATGATTCATCAGTCTCATAAGGTGTTAACCAAAACTAGGGTTTGGGATTTCATCAAGATTTCTTGAGAATTTTTAAGTGAAACTTTGTCCATGGCCTCTATATGTTTGGAAGATCATATGTTTGAAGTTTTGATCATCAATTTTGAAAGGAAGTGGATCAATTGATTCAAAGGGGGAAAATGATCATTTTGGTCAAAATCAGTCAAAGTCAAGGTTGACCAAGTGAACTTTTGGTCAACCATCAATTCAAGGGTGTAATTTTCATATTTCAAGTCCATTTTGATCATTGGATCAAAGAGATTAAGGTTTGGGTTGAAACTTGTTCATGAAGAAACCCTAAATGTTTCTAATTTTGGAAAACAATGACTTAATTTCAAAAATTCATATTTTATTCACCTTTGATCAAAAAAATGAAAATGAAGTATTCTTGGAAAGATAAGAGGATGATCTTTCGTCTCCTTTAGGTTTCATGTCCAAATTGGCAAAGAGTCAAGAGTTATAAAGCTTGGAAGTCACAAAATTATGGGTCATTTTCCAAATTTAGTGAATTTCATGTCAAATTTTTAGGACCTTAATGGATTCAATTGCAAAAACTCAAAACTAAGGGATTGTATATCTTTTCAATACCTTTCCAAATTGTACTCATTTGTGTCCAAATTCAAAAATATGAGCAAGTTATGGACTTTGGAATTTTGAGGCATTTTATTGAATTTTGACAAATATGCAAAATGGCCATTTCTTGCAAACTCATGTTTTAGCCATTCCTTTTGCTTATAATCAATCCCATGAGAAATTTGTGACATGATGAGGCCCATCACACTCACCATTTCGTGCCTCATTTGGTTTTGCACTTGTTGGATTGAAAAATCACAAAACTTGCTCAAATGTGCAAATTCACCAACACTCTCTCATTTCAAACAATCATGAGCTGGAAATGTGGGCATGTAATTCTGACTTCATTTGGCTCACAAAACGCACAAACGGCAAGTAGATGCAAGAGTGAAACGCGGGCTCCATGTGCATCCTCATTTTTGGCCAAAACTACCAAACTTTCCCTCCAACAGTTTTGAGTGCCAAATACCACTTCTATCCTCTTACCATCGTGCTATATAACAAGAATCAAGACTCAGTTGTGAAAGGAGAGGCTCGTAATCTCTACATTGTAAATATGAAAATTTCCAAGAATCTCTGCAAATTGCTTCGAATCTCTCTTCTTCTTGGATCATTCTTCAAAATTCTTGGTGATTCAGCTTCAGTGAAGTAAGGAGATCAAGCATGTAACATTAGATTGATTCTGGAGTGAAGGAACCGTGTTTCCAGATTTCACCTCCATGTGAGTTTCTTGAACTTTGATTTACGTGTTTCATCTTGAATTGATGATGTAAATCATGTTCATTGAGTTGCTAGCTGGCCAATCACTAGGATTGATGTATATTTGAGCTTTGATTCAAGCAGAATTGTTGAAATCGTGTTCATGACTTGGATGTTTGCAGTGAGCTTTTTCAGTTTTTGAGACTTTATTTCTTGATCCATACTTGATCTTTGAGATTGATTCAAATTGCATAATGTAGTATGATATGCTAGCTTTAATTTGCACTTGATTTCATGGATTTTGGTTGAGAAACGAGCATGATTGATGGATCTGAACATAGGCTCATGACCTGTTGTGTTGCACGCATTTTTCCCTATGCTGGAGGTTGAAGATGAAGTGAGGTGGCGTGTTGTGATTGGCTTGATTTAAATTATCATGCATTTCATATTATTTGATTTTAATTGATTTTTTGTTTTTTATTTCTTGATCAAAATAACTTAAAAAATTCTGGAAAAATTATCACAAGTCCATAATAATTTCTAAAATCATGTGTAATTTTATTGGAATTTTTAGAAATGTTTTGATTGGTTTAAAAATTCATAAGTTTAAATAATTGTTTGTTTAAAGATTATTTTTATTTTAATAGTTCTTTTGATCTGAAAATTCCACAAAAAATGATTTGGACTCATAAAATAATGTAGAAATTGGTTCTGACTTTTGTTTATCATTTTTTCTATTTTTTATTAGAAATTTAATTTCAAAAGTTTTATTTGAAATATTTGTTTCATAATTTTTGTTTTAATACTTCCTTCAATTAAAAAATCCTCAAAAAAATCATGCAAGTTTGTTTTTGATCATAGAGTCTGAATATATTTTTATTTTGACCTTTTTCTGATTTTGGCTAGGGTTTGCATTTTTTGTCTTTGAATAATAGTTTAATTGTTATTTGTTTGTTTGATTTTTTTTAATATTTCCTTTAATTCATAAATTCCACAAAAAATCAGGGATGTGTGTTTTAATTCTAATATTTGAATATAATTTTGGTTGGATATTTTTCTGATTTTTTCTTAGTTTTTTATTTTGAGATGTGATTATTTGCTTAATTGGTTAATTGTTTGGATTTGATTTTAATTTTGACTTTTCTTTAATTCAAAAAAAGTGAAAAAATATGTATTCTGACATTTATGGTTTCCTTGTGGTTTGCATGATATTGGTTTGAATTGTTTGAATTTTGATCTTAACTAATTAATATTTAAGATTAAAATTCAAACAATTAGGGTTTTGTAGCTTACATTGCAAGTTTCATTTTCAAAACCATGATGACCTGGATTTTCAATGGAATTTAAGTCTTGATTAGGGTTCATGGGTGTATTGAGGATCTGAAAACCATTTTTCTTGAATTATTTGACTTGGTTTGATATTTTTCCATGAATTATTTTGAAAACTTGTCTAGTTTTGGTAGTTTGGCCAACTTGTTTTGAACTTTGAGCCTCATTTGATCCCCTCCTCAACCATTCATGAACTTAATACTTGCTTTATGACTTCTAAACACTTCAAAGATGCTAATAACTTTTTGGTTTGAATTATTGATCCTTGTTTCTATTTTTGATGTATTTTTGAAGTGAAGGTACCCAATTAATGTTGCATATCTTGTTGCATTTTGTTTGATGGCCAATGAAATTTAGTGAGGCCTATAATTGGGCACCTATGATCATGTTGGATATGTTTATTCAAATAAACTCAATTCATTTCACTTAATTCCCCATGTTTGAATGATTGAACCTTTTGATGCATTGTGTGAGATTCCTCTTCTATTATGCTTGTGAGCTGTGATGAAGTAATTGAGTATGATTGAATTGTGTTTTCTACTGACCTTCATGGTCTTTGATTGTATTCTTCTCAATCTCCCATGATCTTTGATTGATATTCAATTGTCAAGTCAACATGGTGATAGAAAGGAGCAACATTCCTCTAATTCTTTTGACCAAATTGTGCATATGCCTGTTTCCTTTTGTCTATCATGACTAATGTTTGATAGTTGCTATAATGTTTTATCATTTCATCATGGTGTCATCATCCATCCCTTATGTGAATCATCATTCTATTTATGGGAATACTAACTTGGTTGTTAAATGTGCGAGGTACTTTGAGGAAAGTTTCCATTTTTGGCTTGAGGTTACTGTGTTTCACTTTATTTGTGAAACACAATTTATTATATTGGCACTACTCTTGTGCTTGGCATGTTTGATAGTTTATGCAAGATATATGTATATGTGATTATGAATGCCATACATTACCCATGGGATTTGTTCATATCTGAAAATCTAAATACTTACATCCTGATGGCGTAATTTCTGACTTGATTTGTCTGCTGATGTCAGCTTGCTTGAAGTTCTCTGGGTTTATTTTATTCTTGCTCAATTGCTACGGATAGTTATCCGTTCGGTATTGCACTATTTCCTTCCTTCTACTTTCATAGTTCTATGTTGCATGATGGGACCTCTATTGCTGATATATGTCAAGAGGCCCTCTGTTTTTGTTTGATGCATGTGTTGTGTTTGTTTCTTTAACTTATTAATCGATGAGTCACTCAATTTAGAAATTTAGATCACGACTTCGCTCTCAGTGCATGTTCCCTATAGGATGTTTATTGTTTTCTTCTTCATTTATTGATCAATGAGTCACTCAATTTAGAAATTGAGATCACGACTTCTCTCTCGTGGCATGTTCCCTATAGGATATTGTTGTTAAGCTTCCTTTAACATATTAATTAAGGTAGGAACCCATGTATGCTAGCATGGGGTAGGATTTTCCTTTATCCTCAACCTTAGGGTCAATCATTGTATGATAACACTAGGGATAATGCTAGGCTAGTTTCTCTTAGTTGTTTTGTTTTCCTTCCTTTGCATTTTGCATCTTAAAACAAAAATTGTTTTCTTGGAAAATCATAAAACACTTCTAATAAGCTCAAACCCTTCTTCAAGGTAAAAGATACAAATCAATCTTATCTGTTTGTGTGCCTCTTTGCTTTGTTTTAAAATTTGGTTTAGACGATGTTTTGCCATCGCACATTTGTTTGAAGCCGATGTTTCGCCATCGCACATGTTTGTTATCCTACTTTGATTCTCAATATCATTGTTAGGTGTGATATTTTGCTATCCGTTTCATTTATGTTTCGCCATCTTTGCCATGATACCTTGTTATCTTATAGCCGATGTTTCGCCATCGCACATTTGTTTGAAGCCGATGTTTCGCCATCGCACATGTTTGTTATCCTACTTTTATTCTCAATATCATTGTTAGGTGTGATATTTTTCTATCCGTTTCATTGATGTTTCTCCATCTTTGCTATGATACCTTGTTATCTTATAGTCGATGTTTCTCCATCGCACATTTGTTTGAAGTCGATGTTTCACCATCGCACATGTTTGTTATCCTACTTTGATTCTCAATATCATTGTTAGGTGTGATATTTTGTCACCCGTGTTATCCTTTGATGTTTCACCATCTTTGCCATGATACCTTGTTATCTTATAGCTGATGTTTTGCCATCGCACATTTGTTTGAAGCCGATGTTTCGCCATCGCACATGTTTGTTATCCTACTTTGATTCTCAATATCATTGTTAGGTGTGATGTTTCGTCATCCGTTTTATTGATGTTTCTCCATCTTTGCCATGATATCTCGTTATTTTGTAGCCGATGTTTCACCATCGCACACTTGTTTAAAGCCGATGTTTCGCCATCGCACATGTTTGTTATCCTACTTTGATCCTCAATATCACTGTTTGGTGTGATGTTTTATCACCCGTGTTATCATTTGATGTTTCACCATCTTTGACATGTTACTTTGTTATTATTTAGTCGATGTTTTATCATCTCTTTTGTTTGTTGTTTCATTTTATGTTTTGCCATCTTGACTGTTTCTTTGTTGTCTTAACTAAAAACACAAACCAACCAAAATATATAAGCCGAACCACGACTGCTCTGATTCCTTAAAAGGGATACGTAGGCATTGGGGTAGGGCTCAATCGAGCATTTCTTTTTATTTTCCCTACGTTGTTTTCTTTTTTTTTCTTCTTTCGCATGCATTCCCTTTTTAGCCTTAAGCCATAAACATAGGATTTGACCACACCCATTAGATTAGACAACAAGAGTGGATACCGTAGAGTACTACGGGCGTGTGGGGTGCTAATACCTTCCCCTCGCATAACAGACTCCCTTACCCGATCTCTCGGTCGAAAGACCGTGATTTCCCCCTTTTCAGGTTTTCTCGATGTTTACCTTTCCCTTTCGGCGGGATAAAAGACGTTCGCTGGAGACTTCATTGATGTTTCATTACATCCAGATGACAGGTTCAGGCCGGGTGGTTTCACTCATCATTCTCAGCAATTTTCTTTCCAGCAGCAACATCTCTTCGTACAACCGATACAAACATACGACTACTATGGGTCACTCTGTTATTTTCAGCTATATTTCCAACATCAGGTATTGGCCGGATGGGAACTTCCACCCAATCTTCTAAGATCGTAGCATTGTATTTGTAAGGCACAACCTTATCTGATTTGTAGGGAATAGGACCTGGCAGACTAATTACCAATGGGGTAACAGCTGGTTTGCTATGGTACTCCACTTCCAAATGAGCGGGTGCACCAAAACAAGGCACAATGACGTTTACCCCTTCCTCAACACAATCATGCATCAAAAATTCATTTCTGGCAAACAAATCTTCGTATGAGGAGAAATACTCATCCACGGAGGCATACTCTTCCTCTGACTCTTCTTCTATTAAACAAACTTCAACCATATCAATCTCATGATAATCATCTCTCTGACCTGTGATCTTGATAGTTCCATTGTCTAACATCAACTTAACACCGTCCCTTACAATAGAACATCCTCGATGGTATCAACAGAAAACTACACAAGATCCATATTGATGTTCCACCTGACCAGCAGTACGGTAGAAGGTAGCATGCAACTGCACAAGATCCTCATTCAAATACTCCACATAAAAAATTCTGAATTCACCAGGACATCTAGAAACCATATTCACTTCCTCTTCATACTCTTCCCTAGGCCTGATTATATGGATTAAACCCTCATCCATCATCTCTTGTAAATCAGCCTTTATCTTCTCGCAACCCTGTATGTCTGTACTACAAACAGCACAACCGGCGTGGTCATGCGTATAGTAGCTGAATTCACAGAGGTCTGCATGCATTTTCACCAAATCTCCTCTAACCAAATTAATGTCAAAAATCTGAAAGTCATTTGGACAACCGACCACCATATTTACAACATTCACTCCCCCATGCTTGGGTAGAGGATTATCTTTCACATTAGGTCCCATGTCCTTGAAAGATAGAACACCAGACTTCACCAACCTTTGCACTTCAGTACTCAAAGGATAACAATTCTCAACACTATGCCTTGGTGCTCCCTGATGAAAAGCACACGTTTGATATGCTTTATAATACCAAGGCAATGGTGATGGTACGGCGGGAGGTGGTCGTGTCTGGACCAACTTCTTCTGAATCAATGCTGGTAGTAGATCTGCATAGCTCATGGGAATAGGGTCATAGTTCTCCCTTCTCTGATTATTCCCTTGGTTCCCCTGCTGGGACTGTCTTTGATAAGCAACAGTAGTCGGAGCAACACTCATTACATGAGTAACTGAGGCGATTTACTGGTGACACTGATAATTCCTTCTAGGAGCGTTTACCCTCCTCTCTTGTATAACAACATTTGTGTCCCCCTCTTTCTTCTTGGTAAACCCATAAGATGGCTTCTTCACATCTCCGGATCCTTCACTCTTCGTCAAACGAACTTCTCTTACAACATCTTCTAGGCGGACACCCAATCCTGCCATCTCTATAAAATCACTCGGTGCGCTTGCTACCATCCTTTCGTAGTAGAAAGCTCCCAGCATCTTCAGAAAAATCTTAGTCATTTCCTTCTCTTCCATGGGAGGAATCACTTGGGCGGCTACCTCGCACCATCTCTGCGCATACTCTTTGAACGATTCCCTGTTTTTCTGAACCATGGCCGTAAGTTGGTCACGGTCGGGTGCCATGTCCACATTGTACTTGTATTGTTTGATGAATGCTTCTCCCAAATCATTAAAAGTATGGATATTGGCGTTATCCAAGCTCATATACCATTTCAACGCTGCACCGGTCAAACTATCCTGAAAAAAGTGAATCAGCAAGCTGATCATCGGTGTGGGTAGACATTCTTCTTACGTACATCACCAAGTGAGCACGATGGCAAGTGTTGCCCTTATACTTCTCAAATTCCGGGACCTTGAACTTAGCAGGTATCTTTACATTTGGGACCAAACACAACTCATTCACATTCTGCCCAAATAGCTCTTTTCCCCTAAGACCCTTCATATCTCTTTACATTCTATCAAACTGCTCTTGAAAATCATCCATTCTGTCATAAAGACCAAAGTCTTCACTCGGTGGAGGGAAAGGACGACACACATCTTCATTAACAAACGGAACCAAATTCACCGACAGAGGTGCAGCAGGAACAATATGCACCACAGGAGGTGTAGGAGTAACAACAGTCTGAACCACTGGAGCATCTTGAGGGCCAATATTGAAACCTTCAGGTGAAAAATTCTATGGCATTCCCCATGGATAACCTTGAGGCATACCGTTTTGAACAACAACCAGAGTAGCAGATACAGGAACAGTCGGAACTTCAGTACTTGCCCTTGTTGGTTGAGGTTGAACACTCGATGGTTGATTCTGAGCAGCCACCAGGGCTTCCATCAGAGCAGTTAGATTGGCCATGTCAGCCTTCAAAGCAGAAACTTCTTCGCGCAGCTCGCGATTCTCCTGTTCTAAGTTGTCCATCTTCTTTTTGAAATTAGCCCGAGTGTTATAGTGATGAGTCAGCTTGCTGAATGAAGTAAAGAAGCTGGGTAAGACACCTGGGTATGCACAACAAATGCAAGAAATATGTGCAATATGATGCATGATATGCAATGCACATGATTATTTTTACTTTATTATTTAATATTTCAAGGGATTTGAGATTTATAGACATATTTCAAACATCAAAGTAATAAAGCTTTTGAAATACTGAATTTTTTATTATAATAACTTCAAAATGGATTACAAGTTTCAATGATCCCAAGTACAAGATGAAAATACAATCTAAAATACTGAGAAAAGGAACTGATGGAGATCAATCTGTACGTTGGCGCTTCCCTGTGAGCCTGGAAATCTGAGCCCTCAACCTCTGGTTTTCTTCCACATGTCTGATGGCAACCTCCCTCCAATCATCCGGATTAGAAAGCGAGTGATCAACACCTGTTTGAGGTTTAGGGGAAAATAAATCCCCTTGCCTCTCTATAGACTCCACTACTCAACTCTCAAGGATCTCGCTCAAATCGTCTTTCTCCTTCAGGTCTACTCTGTAGGAACTCTCTAAAGTCTGGAACTTGTTCTTCCAAGCATCCCTTTCCTGTTGCATCCTAACCAAAGCGAGTTGCAGCTCTTCTAGATCATCTAATAAGGGAGGGGTGGTCTTCACAAATAGGTCAAACATGGGTGTCTCCCGAGTATACGGCATCTTTAACTGAATAGCTCTTGATCGAACCCACTGAAGATATGGCTCCAAAGAAACAACACCCCTAGGTCCCAAATCCTTCCTACTCTTCTTATGAATGTGACGCCAGGCCTTCACAATCTTCTCCCTAGATTCCATGTGGTCTTCTCCTTCCTTCAGAAAGAAACTACTCAAATGAATACTGTTCGATTTATCCCTCGTCGGATAACCAAGTTGTCGCCGTGCAAGAACAGGGTTATAGTTAATTCCTCCCTTTGTACCAAGAAGAGGAACATTGGGGAAACTACCACAACGGTCAATAATCTCCACATCCTGATAAGCTCGATGGTACCAATCAATATCCGAGTGAGTAAGTGCCATGATCTTAGGAGCCCAACGGGGTTCCTTCTTGACATCCCAAAAAGCATCAGACTGAGGCATATGAGAAATGAACCACCGGTACAACAGAGGCGTGCAACAGATAATCATTCCCCCGTGATAAGAATTCCGAAGATGAACAGAGTAATAAGCATCACCCAACAATGTAGGAACCAGGTTTCCAATCATGAAAATCCTGATAGCGTTAATGTCGACAAACTTGTCTACATTAGGAAATAAGAATAATCCGTAATCAAGTAAAGAAAAGATGGCCTCAAAAGCAACCGTACTCTTCATTCTGGAAGAGTAACGAGCTTTCTTCAATAAGAACTGCGATGGTCATCCTCTAATCCCTCGTTTGGTAGTTATATGGGCTTCCACCTCAGGCTTCCCCAGATGAATCAAAACAACAATCTCATGTGGTTTTGGCTCGCCCTCCAAACCAGTAAAAGGAACACGATTGGTAACAAGTAAATCCAATAGATAAGAATACTCCTCTAGTGTAGGCATCAACTGATAATCGGGAAAAGTAAAGCAGTGATATACCGGATCATAGAACTGGATCAAGGTCGAGAGAATACCCTCTGTCATCTTCAGCTTCATGAGAGGAATAATGGATCCATACTCCTTCCGAAAGTCTGCAGAACACTCGATCTCTGGAATTAGACTGACCAACTCATCTATCTTAGGATCCTTGAAACTGTATTTCCCGGTCTATCTCTTTCCAGAATCCATGGTTAAAAGTACCTGAGATATTCACAAATAGTCAACCCTTAAATCCCTTGAAATATTGTTTTCTTCAAAAGATGCTTATGAGTGCATGGATGCATCATGCAACAATCACACACAAGATCACACATATAGGGTTCATAGGTTCAACGTCACGAGCATGAAGTCGAAGGTACTACCCATAAGGTATTGGTCTAAAGAGTTATCACCTACCGAGCAAGGTTCTAGAGGTTCCCATAGTCTACATCCTTCCTTCGGATATTATCAACCTCCCGATTAACTCGGTAATTAGTAATATTCTCAAGAAAGACTCGTCCGAGCATAGTATCGCGTGACAACTATTTCCGGATTACTCCGTCATAGCTTCCGCACTACACCTAAAAGGCTAAGATGGGTTTGGTATTCTACGTTCCTCATTTTCAGCAAACTCCCAGGTCGAAAGCAGTAAATCTTCCTGAATACTCGGTAAATGACACTACAGTCAAAGGAGCCTCCACTGAGTGGGGGATCTCATTCCTCCTTTTTTGGGATTAATCCCTCAAAGTTAACATGACTATACCGCCCGTCCTATCTTAAAGTTTTCCCAAGTCCGGGTATAGGACTTATGATTAATCACCAAGCATCCTGAAAACCATGAAAATCCAAACAAATATATATACAAAATATAACACATAAACACAATAACACATATACAGATATAAACAAAGATAGGTTCAACCCACTTAGGGATGGACTAGCAAGAGGTCAATCTTTCCCCAATGAAGTCTCCATTTTTCTATAGCGGTAGAAATGTTCAAGACTAAGCCATTGGATTGACTAGACTTTATACAAATCAAAATAAAAATCGCCACCGCGCTTTATTGTTTCCAAAGGAATGGGAAAAGAGCGAATAACCCAAAAAGAGGGGGAAAGATTCAAGGTAAGGGGGTTGGTTATGCAAAGGGAAGGTATTAGCACCCTAAACATCTACGATACTCCACAGAAACCTCTTTATAAAATCTGTATATTTTGGCTATAAAAATGTGTTGTATATAAAATGGATGGTGGAGGTGAGAAAAGAAATATTTTTATGATTTTTGCACCCGCCGCGGTTGCGAACCTTTAGTGTCTACGCGTCACCTTTCGTGCAATAGAGGATCAGGGTACACGTCATTCCTCTTTTAAAAATTTGAAACACAAGTGTGTGGGTTGATTTTAAGAGATAAGACATCATCGTCATTGTCCGTGTGGAAAACATACTTACTACCCACAATCATGAGAAAGGAGAATTTGCATCGTCTCAAAGTGGAGGATATGGCTTGGATTTTAAAATCAACAATTCCCCACTCAACACCCAAGTGGAAAATATCTCACTTCACTACATATTGTAGAAGTATAGTTGTTTGCATCACTACAAGGATTAACAAGATTCTAATCTTTTGAGAAAAGTTTAAAGATAAAAGCCAAAGTGGGAAAATGGTTTGAAATGAGATTGGTTGACTTTTAGTCTTCTAAAAAAAAGGACAAGGTATTATTAATTTGATTGAAGTTTATTTATGAAAATGTTTTGAAAATGCATGGACCTAAGTCCAAGTTTATTATGAAAGTGTTTCAAGTTTCAAAACAAGAAGGGTTTTCAAAAGGAGGGAGAAGATTTTTGAAATTAAAGAAAATGGGAGGAGAAGAAGAGACTATCCTAAAGCATAAGGTAAAAGCTAAGGATAAGATCCATCTAACCAACAAGAAGTCAAAGTTTGACATTATGAGCCAATATAGAATTCCCATTCTTCGGATTGAAACCAAGCAAGCAAAGATACTGGACCTCTTCAAGTGTATTAAGTCTTCACAAAAATTGGGCAGAGTAACAGTTGTATACGGGTGAATTCCAGATTACAAACAGAGAATGTAATCACAAAATCCTGCACACAAAGACAAACAAGTAACCTAATGTCTTGAGGTAAACCTCAAGAACCCCATACAAAAAAATTAGATAAGATCACAAGGTCTCCAAGATAGGCCAAGGTTTCTAATCCTAAGTCCAAGAAATAGTGCCATGCTCCATAATGCCAAGGATAGTAACCAAATAGTCCAAGTACCATTAAGTGTTTTTTAGGGTTTATGTTGATTATTAAGTATCTTAAGCAAAGAAAAGAAAAGCTCAAGTGAGCAAAGTAAAAATGACAAGAAAATAAATGCTCAAATGAGCAAAGATGAAAATGGCATGAAATGTAAATGCTGAAAAATAAATAGTACATAAAGCATAAAAAGAATAAAAGCATAAGATAAAACAAGTCAATAATTAGTGGTTAGTTGGATGACCATCTTGAAACTTGCATTTGGAACTCATTAGAGGATAAGTATAACCAAATCCTCCACACAACAAGTTGCATTTGCTTTTTGTCAAGTATATCATCCATTTGGAATTCTCACAAGTACCATTTATTGGTGAACGATGTTTAAGTGATCCGCGTTGACCAAAGGTGTTATAGATCCATTAGAGGATTGGTAGAACCAAAGCCTCCACACAATGAATCTCAAGGTTATTGGATCAAAGAGATCAAATTAACATACTTGGGTTTGCAATCATAAGTTTGGGCCACGAATGATCACTTATTCGAATTGGTACAAAATTTAGCGCTATGTTAAGCAATCGTAAGTGGACTTATATAGAAGTCGCACCTATTTTGAGGCCGGTCAATAGCAATCTATGCACCATTTGTTTTGAGACATGATATAAAAATCATGCCCCAACAACATTTAGTGCAATAAGAAGGGGATGAGATGAAGAGGATTAGGGCAAAAAGATGAATAAACCACTTTTGAATTAAAAATTTAATCAAAATATTATTAAAATCATTCATCCATTTTGGTGGAGTTGAACTCAACACCCAAGATCCAATGATGATAATAAAGTCATGATCAAAAAATCAACTCAAGACAGCCAGAAAATAATCACAAAATAATATAATACTTAATATATACATTAAAAGGTTTAAAAAATGTTTAAAAATAGAAAATAATGAGGAAAATATCAATTGTAATCAAATTTATCAAGAAATGAAAAATAAGGCCATAGAAAAATCAAAAATGGATCCAAATAATTTTATAAAAAAACTTGGTAATTATTAAAAGTCAGAAACTATTTTTAAACTATTTAAAATTGCTAAAACAAACATAAAATAGATCAAAAATAGTAAATCTCAACATAAAATTCCATAAAATTTCCAGGAAGTCAAAAATATGCAAAATAATATTTACGAATTTTTTAAGAATTAAAAAATGTCAGAAAGTATTTTTTAAGTAATTAAAAGAAAGCAAATAATACAAAAAATATAAAAAAATACCAACAGTTAAAATAAAAATTTGAAAAAATATTCATGAGATCAGAAATAATTCAAAGTATTTTTGTGAATTTTTTCATAATTTTTGGGTAAAAAATAAAAGAGTTGTGAATTTTTGAAACTTTAATCAAATAAAATATAAAATCAAAAAATAAAATAAAACCAAAAAGATGTGGACCATCAGATCATAGTCAAAACGCGTTAGTAAGCTAATCTAATGGACCAGACACGTTGTGCTTGATATGTACCTTAGTGAAACACACATGTGATCAGAAAAAGGGCAACCAATGAAATTAAAACGCTTGGCACGCTATCATTGGCTGAGACGATACATGTCATCGTCTTTAACCTCCAGACACCCTCAAATGAGGATTTTGTGAGATCTTTCAAATGGAAAAATTAGGATCCCTGGCTAGCATCATTGAACTCGTCTCTTCAAGACGATTCTAACACAACCATCGCGCCAAATTTATATAAGGTATGGAGAGAGATATGAATCAAAAACTAAGAAAATAGCGAGCACCTTCAATTTGAGATTTCTCTCTCAATTCTCAATGGATTTAAAAATTCTAAGCAGCATTAGAATCATACAAAGGAGTAGAATAGATTAGTGCTTGATTTGGATCCAAATGGTGGAGAATTCTACCTTTTCGAAGTTCAAGTAAGAAGCTCTGAAACTGGACTTCTGTAGCTTGAGTTATGGGTCGTTTTGATTGGTGTAAGTGCTGGAGAGTTTGTATGAAGTTCAAGAAGATGAATGAGCAAAGAATTTTGGAAAAGGAAGCTTAAATTTCAAAAACTGAATTAAAAAAAAGTGGGTTCGTGTGAGGTTTTGGCAGGGTGTTCTTGGCTCTCTAACTTGGGAAAATGAATGAGATAGTTTATGTATTTATAAGAGAAGCAAATGGGATCAAAAGGAAGAGTGAATGATGTGTTTTGGAGGGAATTCGTGTGGGTTTGCATCATGAAGAAAGTGTTACTCAATTTTGATTAAAACTCAGCTAAATCGGGCGTTTCATGATGCTAAACACTTTCGGGAAGTTGCTAATCATGATTAGAAACAAAAACGCGTGGAAAACTTGTGATTAGAAGCCAAAACAAAGATTTCAAAATCCTGAATTTGTGAAAAATTCAGTTTCAAGTTGCCAAATTCAAATCCATGGCATTTCCAACTCAAGGGGTCTTAGGGCATAATTCTTGATGCTTTGGAAAGATGAGGTTACAAGCTTTTAATGGAAAAAGAATGGAATCAAATGGATACTTGAGCTGAAAGTTACATGGAGTCAAAGTTGAAGAAAAAGAGTTGACTTTCCATACTTAGAAATATTTCAAATTCTTCTTCAAAAATGACCTATAATCTTTTGTATCCAAACATGTCCTTCCACTTAGAATTTGCTCTTGACCAACAAAGATGGAATGAAGTAGACCTCTTGAATGACAATTTTAAATTTGAAACAACCAAAATCTCCAAAAATTGAGCAAGTTATGACTTGTTGAAGTTGGCCAAAAATCATGAAATGACCTATAATCTTTTGCATTCTTAAGGAAACTTCCATCCATTTTCTCACTTTGCACATAAACGAAGGCAAAAAGTACACATCTTCAAGATCATCATGGAAAAAGAATGGACTCAAGGTGATAAAAATGATCAAGTTATGACCATTTGAAGTCACATATGGAAAATTATGGATTCATCTGGATGACCTGTAATCTTTCTTCTTCACGAAGTTCCTTCTACATGAAAACTCCTTGGAACTTTTGAAGTGATTTGTTGGTAACTAATTGAATAGAAAGATGTATTTGGAATCACTCAAAAATACAAAAAGGTGAGCAAGATATGCTCCTTTGAAGTTCAAAACCCTAGCCTCTAGATCAAGAGAATGCTTTGAGGAACTTTGACAAGTTTGAACAAACTTCTTGTGCCAATATTCTTTCTTTGTGAATAGAAGTTATTGAGGATGATGATGAGGACTCATAGCCACCAAAACCACTTCCATAGCTTGAAATTTGAGAGAAATGTGCTCTTGTGACCAATAGGAACAAGACCTTGTCCAATCATGACAACTTCTTCACTCAACCCCTTGTACTTTTGAATCAATTTTGATAACTTTGAAATATTTTGAACCAAAGTAAGCCTTGTCATGCCATTTCTTCCAAAACCACTCCAATAGTGAAGTTTAAACTCCTCAAGCTATGTTGACTAGGGCATGGAAATAAACTCATGAACCCATGAAGCAACTTGCTAAACCTCATAGCCTTTACCTACATTATTAACAAGTAAGGCAAACCAACATTGCATTTTATTAATAAAATAAAAATCAAAGAAAAATATTCATGATCACAAAAGAAAACAAGTCAAGGTGCTTGGTAACCCCTCAAAAAGAGCAAAGCTAAATGATAGGGAGAAGAACCAAAAGTACTAATGTGATCTTGTTGTGATTGAATCAACATGGTATGATGAAGGGATCTTAGGGGAAAAAATTGGGTTACAACAGATATGTATCGTCCTTTTCCTCCACCAAGTGAAGACTTAGGTCTCTATGATAGAATGGATGATTTTTAAGAACTGTTTGACAAGATGCAGAGGGAGATGAATGCCCTCAGGGGAAAGGAATTGTTCGGGCAGAATGTGAATGATCTATGGTTGGTCCCGAATGTTAAGATACCTGCGGAGTTTAATGTCCCGGAATTTGAGAAGTACAAGGGCAACACTTGTCCTCATGCTCATCTTCTGATGTATCTAAGAAGAATGTCTACCCATACGGATAATCAACGTCTGCTGATTCACTTTTTTCTGGATAGTTTGACTGGTGCTGCGCTGAAGTGGTATATGAGTTTGGACAATGTCAATATCCATTCTTTACATGACTCCGGAGAAGCATTTATCAGACTATACAAATACAACATGGACATGGCGTCTGATCGTGATCATCTCAGGGCCATGGTCCAGAAAGACAAGGAATCATTCAAAGAATATGCACAGAGATGGTGTGAGGTAGCCGCCCAAGTGATTCCTCCCATGGAAGAGAAAGAGATGACCAAGAATTTCTTGAAGACTTTAGGTGATTTCTACTACGAGAGAGTGGTAGCGAGTGCGCCAAGTGACTTTATTGAAATGGTAGGCATCAGTGTCAGTTGGATTCCGCAATGACCATGATATGCACAGCGCGCCAAATCCCTTGGATTTGATTACTAACATGTTTTGACTCTCATCCAATAGTCCACATATTTTTGACTTTATTTTTTATTTCTGATTTTTACATTTAATTGCTTTAAACTTCAAAAAATCATAGAAAATTCATTTTTAGTCCAAAAAATCTGAAAAAATTATGAAAAATATTTTTGATTTTTCTCTTTCTCATTTTTATTTTTTCACAATTTTATTTTGTGTTTTGATATTTTTTATAAATTTTCAATTTATTTGAATTGTTTTAAATGTTTAAAAATACTTTTATGCATTTTTAAATTCCGAAAAAAATATGGAACGATCCAATGATATTGTGACAAATATTGGTGACCTCATTTATTTTTTATTTATGACTTTGTTATTTTTTATGATTTTTGGTTTATTTTACTCATTTCTTTTAATTTTTAAAAATAGTTTCTGACTTTAAAAAATTACCAAAAATTTTAAAAAATTATTTTAGTCCATTTTTGATTTTTCTCTGGTCTTACTTAATATTTCTTGATTAATTTGAACATGGTTGATATTTTTCTCTTTTATTTCTATTTTAAAACATTTTAAAACCCTTTTTAATATATATATATATATATATATATATATATATATATATATATATATATATATATATATATATATATATATATATATATATATATATATATATATATATATATATATATATATATATATATATATATATATATATATATATATATATATATATATATATATATATATATATATATATATATATATATATATATATATATATATATATATATATATATATATATATATATATATATATATTAAATGCAATATTATTTTGTGATTATTTTCTGGCCGATCTTTGGTTGAATTTTTGATCATGAACTTTATTAACATCATTGGATCCATGGTGTTGAGTCTAACTCCACAAAAATGGATGAATGATTTTAATAATAGTTTGATTAAATTTTAATTCAAATGTGGTTTGTATATTCTTTCCCACCCCTATTCATGTCATCCCATTACTTATTACACTAAGTGTTATTGGAGCATGATCTCTATATCATGTCTCAAAACAAATGGTGCATAGATTGCTATTGACCGACCTCAAAATAGGTGCGACTTCTATATAAGTCCACTTACGATTGCTTAACATAGCGCTAAATTTTGTCCCGATTCGATTAAATGATCATTCGTGGCCCAAACCTATGTTTGCAAGCCCAAGTATGTTAATTTGATCTCTTTGATCCAATAACCTTGAGATTCATTGTGTGGAGGTTTTGGTTCTACCAATCCTCTAATGGATCTACATCACTTTTGGTCAACGCGAATCACT
The DNA here is from genome assembly GCA_948472305.1 of Vicia faba. Taxonomy (NCBI): domain Eukaryota; kingdom Viridiplantae; phylum Streptophyta; class Magnoliopsida; order Fabales; family Fabaceae; genus Vicia; species Vicia faba. The sequence continues at coordinate 50,438,167 of OX451738.1, read as the reverse complement.
TAAACATCGTTGATCATTGAATGGTACTTTTGAGGATTCTAAATGGATGATATTCTTGACAAAAAGCAAATGCAACTTGTTGTGTGGAGGCTTTGGTTCTACCAACCTCTAATGAGTTCCAAATGCAAGTTTCAAGATGGTCACCCAACTAACCACTAATTATTAAATTGTTTTTACTTTATGCTTTTATTTTTATGCTTTATGTACCATTTACTTTAAGCATTACATTTCATGCCATTTTTATTTTTCTCACTTGAGCATTTATATTCTTGTAATTTTTATTTTGCTCACTTGAGCTTTCCTTTTCTCTTTTAAGACACCTAATAATCAACATGAACCCTAAAAAACTTTTAATGATACTTGGACTATTTGGTTACTATCCTTGGCATTATGGAGCATTGGACTTCTTGGACTTAGGATTAGAAACCTTGACCTATGTTGAAGACCTTGTGGCCTTAATGAATATTTTGTCTGGAGTTCTTGAGGTTTACCTCAATACATTGGGTTGTTTGTTTGTTTTGTGTGCAGGTTATTGTGATTACATACTTTGTTTGTAATTTGGAATTCACCGGTATACATCCGTTACCCTGCCCAATTTTTGTAAAGACTTAATACACTTGAAGTTTGGTTCTCTCAAGAGGTCTAATATCTTTGCTGGCTTGGTTTCAATCCAAAGAATGGGAATTCTATCTTGACTCATAATGTCAAGTATTGGCTTCTTGTTGGTTAGATGGTTCTTATCCATAGCTTTTACCTCATGCTTTAGGATAGTCTCTTCTTCTCCTCCCATCTTCTTTAATTTCAAAAATCTCCTCCCTCCTTTTGAAAACTATTCTTGTTTTTTTAAACTTGAACCATTTTCATAATAAACTTGGACTTAGGTCCATGCATTTTCAAAACATTTTCATGAATAAACTCTAATCAACTTAATAATACCTTGACATTTTTTTGTGAGAATACTAAAAGTAAATCAATCTCATTTCAAACCATTTTGCCACTTTGGCTTTCTACTTTAAAAACTTTTTCTCAAAAGATTAGACTCTTGTAAATCCTTGTAGTGATGCAAACAACTATACTTCTACAATATGTAGTGAAGTGAGATATTTTCCACTTGGGTGTTGAGTGAGGAATTGTTGATTTTAAAATCCAAGTTGTATCCTCCACTTTGAAATGATGCAAATTCTCCTTTCTCATGATTGTGGGTAGTAAGTATGTTTTCCACATGGACAATGACGATGATGTCTTATCTCATAAAATAAACCAACACACTTGTGTTTTAATTTTTTTTAAGAGGAACTATGTGTACCCTGATCCCTTATTGCACAGAAGCTGGTACGTAGACACTAAAGGTTCGCAACCGCGGCGGGTGCAAAAATCATAAAAAATATACTTCTTTTCTCACCTCCACCATCTATTTTTTATACAACATTTTGTAGCCAAAATATACAGATTTTTCAAAGAGGTTCCTGTGGATTACCGTATATGTTTCGGGTTCTAATACCTTCCCTTTGCATAACCAACCCCCTTACCTTGAATCTTTCCCCCTTTCTTTGGGTTACTCGCTCTTTTCCCATTCCTTTGGAAACAATAAAGTGCGGTGACGATTTTTATTTTGATCTGTATAAGTCTAGCCAATCCAATGGCTTAGTCTTAAACATTTCTACCGCTACAGTTTCAACCTTAAGTAGAAAGTGTATATCCTCTCAATTTCCCCAATGAGTTATCCCTCGTGGGAGAATTATGCTTTAACCTTCTTATTCAGATCATTATCTGGTTAAATCTGTGGTCCCCTTTTGAGTTTATTTCTCATTAGGTGCTGTCTTGGTTGACTGTTTCACTCCTGTTATTTCTGGTTTGGATCTATGGTACCCAACAACATTATTATTATGATTTCTGCAGTCTTTAGGCCCGAGTTTGAGAATGTGCATTTATTTTGGCATGAGACGACTTTATCTCCTCAGCATGAGTATATTGGCATTTCCCTAGAGAATTATATTTCTTTCCCCAAAAAGCTACTTAAAATAGTAAGTGGTAGGTCTCTTTATTTGAGCAACCTGTACTTCCCTAGTAAATTTGTTGGTCCCCAGAGAAAATTCATTTTTGTTACTCCAATGAATGGTAGTCTCGTCATTATAGGGGATAGTTAGTTGTTGAGATATTGTTACTCTAATGAATGGTAGTCTTGTCATTATGGGAGATAGTTCGTTGTTGAGATTTGTACTCTAATGAATGGTAGTCTAATTATTATGGGAGATAGTTCATTGTTTAGATTGTACTCTAATGAATGGTAGTCTCTTCATTATGAGAGATAATTCATTGTCGAGATCTGTACTCCAATGAATGATAGTATCATCATTATGGGAGATAGTTCATTGTTGATATTTTGTTACTCCAATGAGTTGTAGTCTCGTCATTATGGTAGATAGTTCGTTGTTTAGATTTGTACTCCGATGAATGATAGTCTCGTATTATGGAAAATAATTCGTTATTGATATGTTTGTTACTCTGATGAATGATAGTCTCGTCATTATGGGAGATAGTTTGTTGTTGAGATTCACTTTGCTCTAAAGAATTCATATGTTTTCAGTCATAAGTACTGATGCTAATCATTTGTTACTTACCATAATATTGGTTTTTACTGGTATTATCTTACCATTTCCTTTCCCTATGAGTCGATGTTACTTTTTTTATATCTTCTCAGTGAGTGGATAGTTCGCAGTTATATGTCGATCTTTGTCATCCTTTACTTTTCTCCTTAATATTTGAGTTGATGATGCTTTATCTCCTCCTTGGGTTTTACACCATTAGAGTTGAGTCTTCTGTTCACCAGTGATTTATTTTCCTGGTCGGATTTTCTTGTGATCCTTTATTTTGTTTTCTACTTCCCCAATGGTGTCCTTTGTCACCTTTGGATTTGTTTGTTTGCAAGTACAATCATATGCATTGCATGGCATCTTAGGGCCAAAAATAAATCTTGTTTTATATTTAAGTATCTTCAATCGCATCGACACAAAGATTTTAACCTTTGTATCTCTGGATAGAAGACACTTAAATAAGGGCAGCTGTTATACCCAAATTTTTGCCCTTAAGATTCCTCTATCATCTCATATCAAACCAATCATATCAAGATCACACTAGGGTTTGGTTCTTCTCCCTATCTTTAGGTTTGCTCATGAGGGATCACTAAGCACTTTAATTTGTATATTGTGATCATATATGTCTTGTGTTGATTGAATTTTTACTAACAAATATAATGAATTTTTGCTCTATAAATGTTGGTACTATAAATGATGGCACAACATATTGCATCAGGTTGATTCATAGGTTCATGAGTTTTTTTCCATGCCTTCTTCAACAAAGCTTCATTGAGATTTAAGCTTCATCATTTAGAGTGATTTAAAATAGTGTCATGACAAGGTCTACTATGATTCATCATGCTTCAATTTTCCAAAGGAAGTCAAAAGATCCAAGAATTGATTAAAGAAGTTTGACCTATTTGGACAAATTCTTCATTCCAGGATGAAAAGTGCATAACTCCCTCAATCATCAACATTTGGAAGTGGTTATTATTACTATAGGTTCTTATTATAATACAAAATAACTTCTCTTCACATAAAAAAGTATTTGTACAAGAAATATTGTCAAAATTGAAAGGGGTTCCCAAGCCATTTTGATGCTCTAGGAGTTAGGGTTTTGGACTTCTAAGGGCTATATCTTGTCCATCTTTTGAGATTTTTGAGTGATTCAAAAGATATGCTTCTCTTTAAAAGGTTATAATTAAATAAATTCAAAAGTTTCAAGCAAATTTTGTGTGAAAGATCACTAATGATTTAGAAATATTACAAGTCCTCTAAATAGGCCATCAAATTCCCTTATGTGACTTCAAAGGGTCATAACTTGGTCAATTTTTATCTCCTTGAGCCCATTCTTTTTCCACAATGATTCTAAGAGTTTGAAATTAAACTCTTATTTTATGTGCAAAACTTGAAAATGGTTAGAAGATTCCTTAAGATCTCAAAGAATTATAGGCCACCTTATGGATTTTCATCAAATTCAAAGGATCATAACTTGTCCAATATTTGGAATTTTTGAGTGATAAAAGTATCACAATATTTTTTAAAGAGTCCACTTCAAGCTAGCATCATTGATCAAAGCAAAATTTTGGAAGAAGACCTTGTTTGGAATCAAAACATTATAGGTCTTTTTTAAAGAAAAACTTAGAATTTTTCTAAGTATAAAAGTCAACACATTTTTTCTGATTTTGACTAAGCACAACTTCTAGCTCAAGAATCCAAACGATCTCTTTCTTGGAACATTATAAATAATGTTACCTTATATTTCCAATGCATCAATAATCAAGTCCTAAGGTTCCCTAAATCGTGAACACCATGAGTTCAAAGTCAACTACTTACACCAAATTAGAACGCGTTTTTGATTTATACATGTTTAACAAAGTTCCCAAAGTTGAATTAAGGATCAAAATGCAAGAGTTAGATGAGTTTTGAGCAAATTCAAGTCACACTTTTCTCACTTTTGGGCTTCACTCATTTTCCCTCCAAACTCACTATTGCTTCCAATTCTTCTCACCATTCAATCTTCTATAAATAGAGGGAAATATTGAATTTATTTCCTCAACCTTAGATAGCCAAAATATTTGCATAACCCATTTTTCAGAGTTTTTGAATTCATCTTTTATCCACTTTTCAATCCAATTTCTTTGTTGATTCTTTATCCTTGAACTTCACTTAAGCTAACAGAAGAAGAACCAAGCCTTGAAGTGTCCTAAATCATGCTAGCCAAGTTCAGTTTCAGAGCAATTTTCTGCTGTTTCGTCCAGGTATAATTCTAAACCAAATTGAACCAAATAAATCCCTATTCTATTCTACTGATCCACCTGATTCTCACACTTCTTACGGTTTTTACTTTCATTGAGAATTGAGTGAGATACTTGGAATTTCCGTGCTCGCTATTTTTTCTGGTTATAAAGTTCCTATTTAAGGCGTCTGGAGCTTGAAGATGACCTACATGTCGTGCTTCAGCCAATGATAGCGTGACGTGTGATTATTTGAATCTCATCCAATTCACTTGTCTTACTATATGCACGTTTTGAGAACCATTAAATCTGATTACTTTCATTAGTCAGACTTCATCCAACGAGCCCGATTTTAAGTTACTTTTAATTATTAAAAAATGATTTGGTGTGATTTCCAAAGATGATCATATTATGCATAGCATGTCAGATCTCTTGGATATGCTTACTAACACGTTTTTGACATTAATCTAATGATCCACATTTTTTTGGCTTTATTTATTTTTATATTTAATTGGTTTGGACTTCAAAATATCATAGAAAATTCATTTATGACTAAAAAATTATAAAAAAATTCACAAAATTTTTTTTAAATATTCTCATTCTGATTTTTATTTTTTCTTAATTTTATTTTCAGATTTGATATTTTTTATGATTTTTTTCTTTTTGTTTTGAATTGTCTTAAATTTTTTAAAATTACTTTTTGTATTTTAAAATTCTGGAAGAAATCATCAAAAATCATTTTCTTTATTTCTGACTTCCTAGAATTTTCCTAGAATTTTATTCTGATTTTTACTATTTTTAATCATTTTTTCACTTACTTGAGTGATTTTAAATAATTTAAAAAATACTTTTCTGTTTTAAAAAATTACTAAATTTTTTGTAAAGATACTTGGAATCATCTCTGACTTTTCTATGTTTTATTTTAATTTTCATTTGATATTTTGAATATAGTTTGTTATTTTGCCTTGTATTTTCACTTTAAAAACAATTCAAAAATCATTTTCTTTTTTATTTATTTTGCTTAATAAATGAAACTTTAGTTTTGAATATATTCAGGCTGAGCTTGAACTATGTCATTTTTTATCCTGAACTTTATTAACATCATTGGATCTTGGGTGTTGAGTTTAACTCTACCAAAATGGATGAATGATTTTAATGATAGTTTGATTAAAATCTTTGGTTCAAATATTTACCCTCCTCCCTCTTCGTCTTATCCCTTTCTTACTTGTGCTACATGTTGTTAGAGGATGATCTACATATCATTCCTCCAAACACATGGTACATAGATTGATATTGATCGGCCTCAAAAAAGGTGTAACTTCTATATAGGTCCACTTACGATTGCTTAATGTAGTGCTAAATTTTGTCCCGATTCGAGAAATGATCATTTGTGGCCTAAACTTATGTTTACAAGCCAATGTATGTTAATTTAAATTTTTTGACCAATGACCTTGGGGTTTATTGTTAGGAGGCTTTGGTCTTGTTAATCCTCTAATGAACCATCATAAATTTTGGTCCAAGTGAATCATTTAAACATCGTTGATCACTTGTTGTTTCTTCGAGAATTTAAAATGAATGATATACTTGACAAAAAGCAAATGAAACTTGTTGTTGAGAAGCTTTGATTTTATCAATCTTCTAATGAGTTTTTAAATGCAATTTTCAAGATGGTCATTCAAATAACCTTTAATTCCTAACTCATTAACAATTGACTATTATCATGTATTTTTACTTTATGCCCTTTATCTTATGTCTTTATTTTTATGCACCATTTACTTTAGCATTTATATTTGATGCTATTTTCATCTTTTCTAACTTGAGCATTTACCATTATGTCTTTTTGTTTTGCTCACTTGATCTTTTAATTTTCTTTTTGAAGATACTCAATAACTAACTTAAACAATAAAAAGCTTAATGTTACTTAGACTATTTTTTTACTATCTCTGGCACAATGGGGTGGTGAACCTCTCGGGCTTAGGATTAGAAGCTGTGATACGGTGGGAGAACTGACTTTTACTGGTTTTGCATTTTATCGCAATGTTACGGTTAGCAAGAGTCTCCACCGACTTTTCTTTTATCCAACAAAGGAAAGGGTGAAAAGAACAGGAAAGACCTTTCAATATCATTTTGAGTAAGGGGGGTAGGTTATAGAAAGGGAAGGTGTTAGAACCCCTTCCATCCATAGTTATCTACGGGCTCTTAGTTGCTAGCTCATTTTGAAAATGCCTTTTTTTTGTTAGTGTATTTTGAAGATATTTTGAAACGACGCCTTAGTATGGTGAACTTTGTAATGTTTCTCGTTTCGGTGAGAACTTATACTAAGTGTTTTTTGTCTTTGAAAATATTTAGAAAAGAGTTTGTGTATGGGTGCAAAAATTGTTTTGTTTGTTTTTATGAGCAATAAACTATGAGCTATCTACATACTCGAAAGATTTTTGTTCTTTTCCTCATTTCCTTTAGATAGTGCTATCCTACTATTAGTCAGTAGGTAGCCCTATCGTTGGATTTTTTGAGGGACATGCAAGGATCATCGCACAATCATAAAGGAAACTTGTAGGACGCTTTAGCAATTTATCGTAAGGGACTAGATCATTTACCAAAATTCAACATCTAAGGGTCGTCAAGGGACTATGATATTTGTATCGAGGGACTTTTCTAAAGTGTCCCATGTTCTAGGGACATGACTATTTATTTTTCCGAAGGAAACAAGTGGAGGTACCTTAGAGGTTTGCGTGTGCGAAGTGTGTTGTGTTTCAGTTATGTTTATCTTTGAATGTTAGGTTTTCTAATGTTTTCTTTTAGCCTTTTCATACAAGCCTATTAGCATTTATCTAATAGTTAATTGAATAAGTACATAAAATAAAATGCGGGAATTTTAAATCTACGCTATTACAAGGCTTCGGGATGGGGAATTACAAACCAAAACAGGGAAATAAAAAGTAAATAGACTTACTTAAACTATTACATCCTTTATATAGTTACATAATATTTATGAAAAAATAATACGAATAAGTAAAAGAACGCGCGGAGGAGAAAGATAGAAGATGTAGAGAACCCTAAAAATCTAAATAGAAAAATATGTTTTTTGTTTTGTTTTTTATTTTAGGAAAATCTGTAAATGAAATTAAGAAATCTAAGTCTAATTAGTTAATTAAAGAAAGGTTATTAAAATTATTAAAAAATAATCTAATTAAAAAAACTAATTCTAATTATTTTTGGTGTCTTTGATTTTATAGTTTTTTTATAAAAGAGAAATTAATTAAAAAAAGAAACAAAAAATAGTTTAAATAAAACAAAAGAAGAAGAATAGAAAATAAAAAAAAAAAAAAGAGATGGGCTGTGTTATAATGGGAACGAGAGGTGTAAATTTAAAATTCGTTGGGCCCAATGAATTTAAACCCAGGCGTGGTAATAGGAAGTGAGGGGGTGTGAATCTGAAGTTTTTTAAGCCCAACAAGGAGGAGGCCCAGACGCTGAATAATCTGCAAAAAAAATGTAGAAACTCCAAAATGACAAAACCTGGGATTCAAACCCAGGCTCTAGGAGGGGAAGGCCTTAAATGCGCGCTTGCAACCACTAGATCACTATGCTCATTCATTGGTTATAACAACATGATAATATAATATATGAAAATGAAACATAAATTATTTAAAATAAAAAACGCGCGACCAAGTGGGCCCCCATTATTTAAACAGAAGAATCAGGGGCGTGATGTTTGGACACGCAAGCTCCTACAAGAGTCAACCCACGTCAGAGACGCCAGAGTCAAATTCCGATCGTCTTCTCCGATGGCCATAAACCTCAACCTGCAAAAAACACATGCATTAATGGGTAATAGGGACCTTGTCCCCCTAAATTGATGGCCCTGAGTTCAAATCTGGCCTTAGATTCAACAAACAATCACTGTATCATGCACTTCGAACATGATTCCAGATCGCGCCCTAATAATGGCAAACTCACATTTCTGCATCAAATCCTTCATGTAACATGTTAGAATAATTCAAAATGATAACATGAGCATTAATGTATGCTTTGAATTCATTTAAACTACATGTATTAATAGATTCAGATGCAATAATTTTACCAAAACGAAGTGAATTAGTTTTCTTGTTTTAAGATGCTTCAGACGTGGATATGGATGGAAATGGACTCCCGGGAGTCTCAGAAGCACGATGCAAGGCTTGGTTATGATGAATATGGGCTGGAAGTGGAGTTTCAAATTTTTCAATTCTTGAGAAATTTAATAATTTTGAGAGAGCTTCTTCAAGCAGTGTAGGCTTGTACTTTTCTTTCAATGTCATTCTATATTTATAGAGGAGTGTGATGGTTGACAAACATGGAAAAAATCCAAGCATTAACCATGGTTTTAATCATAAAGATCAATATTTGAAAAGGTTCCAATAATGTGTGATTCTTGCCATATTGGTTCCTTGCATGAACCTGGTCACTCTCCATGTACCTTGGACTAAATTTGGGCCTCTTGTTGGGTTAAGACATGCCCAAATGCTATGGTCCTTTATTTCTTGTACTTTTATCTTAATTTATTTGATTTTAAATAGAATAAAATCAAGATAAATAAAAATAAAATCAAGGCCATGAAATAATGGACTTAGGGGTCCTCTAAGAAATTATGGACATGTTAGAAGTCCAAAAAGTAGGCTCATTGGTCTAAAAATGCAATTTTGCTCAATTCGTTCTTCTTGAATTTCTTCAAAATTCCCCAACTTGTGAAACTGATAACTTGATCAATTTTCAACTCTTGAAGATGATATTTGACTTTTTTGAAATCCCAAGATGTAATCTACAATCTCTATATTGGTCATTTTTTATTTTAAAGAATTTATCTTGATGTAAGTTTCCTTGACAAAAAGTGTCTTTTTGTTGACTTTTAAAAATGACCTATAATGTATGAGATCATATCTTCCAAATGAAGCATATTTTGGAATTGAGATTAAAATAAAAGTTGTAGAGAATTGAATTTTATTCAAATTGGGCTTTGTTTGGGGAAAATTTGATAAAGCATGTAAAAGTTATGCTTGGTCAAACTTCAGTTGACTTTTCCTAAGGAAACCCTAATTTGACAATTCTTAACTTTTGATGATCTAAGAAATTTCCTGGAGGAATCATGATCAAACCTTGATCAAATTATGAATATCACTTCGAAATGTTGATGTTGACGAAAAATCTTAAAGTTTGGCTGTATGTTGACCACATTTGACTTTTTGACCAATATAGTTAATTTTCCAACATTTGAGCCATTGACTGAGAAAACTTGTGATGTAGGGCTTGAAACTTGACATGAACCTTATTGAGGACCTAAGAAGAAACATGGAAGCCACTTGAGACCTTTTCAAACCAAATTTCCTTTCGAAACTCCAAACCCTCATTATAGGCCTCTGGTTTAGGAGGTGCATCTTAACTAGTCAACCCTTGAGTGTCTTGACTATTTGAAGAGCCTTGAAAGAATACTTTAAGAAAAATGAGAGGGAAAATTTTAGCGTACAAAAGCTGCCCATTTTCAATCTTCTTACACCCGAAGAGTTAGATTGGTGTGTCCGCCATTTATGACTTGAAGGTAGAAGATGATTGAACACTTAAGTGCCCAGAAATTTGCACTCTCCTGTGCAAGAGGTAACGTAGTTGGGTGATTGTATCAAGAATGGGACTATAGATGCCATTAGGAGAGGTGATAGAGAGTCATAGGAGATGGACTTATAGATTCCATCTAAAGTAACTATTGACTTTAATTGGAAGAAGTATCAGAATAAATCTTCGGGCGATTTTAACTAAACTAGAGGAAGCGTTTACCGGAAACGAATCAGGATAAATCATTGGTAGATTTAAACTAAACCAGAAGAGGTATTGAATTATCTTTACCTGGAGATCAATCAGCAAAATATTAGGGTCGATTTAACTGAACCAAAAAAATAAATCTACCGGAAAACGAATCAGGGTAAATCATTGATCAATTTAAACTGAACCAATAGAGGACTTGAATTATCTTTAATTGGAGACAAATCGGAAAAATCTTAGGGTTGATTTAACTGAACCAGAGAAAAAGTCTACCAGAAAGCGAATCAGGATAAATCATTGATCAATTTAAACTGAACCAACAGAGGTCTTGAATTATCTTTAACTGGAGGCGAATCAGAAAAATCATAGGGTCGATTTAACTGAACCATAGAAAGAAGTCTATCGGGAGACGAATCAGGACAAATTATTGATCGATTTAAACTAAACCAACATGGGCCTTAAATTATCTTTAATTGGAGACGAATCAAAAAAATCTTAGGTTCGATTTAACTGAACCTGAGAAAGAAGTCTACTGGGAGACGGATCAAGATAAATCATTAATCGATTTAAACTGAACCAACATGGGTCTTGAACAATCTTTAACAGGAGACGAATCAGCAAAATCTTAGGGGTGACTTAACTGAACCAGAGAAAGAAGTCTATCGGGAGATGAATCAGGATAAATCATTGATCAATTTAAACTAAACCAGCAGGGGTCTTGAATTATCTTTAGCTGGAGACGAATCAGCAAAATCTTAGGGTCGATTTAACTGAACCAGAGAAAGAAATATATCGAAAAAAGAATCAGGATAAATCATTAATCGATTTAAACTGAACTAGCAGATGTTTTTTTGAGAATGAACTTCTGAGGAAAACACTGAAATAGCCCTTCGTCAGATGTAGCCTTTGAGAAGACTGTCATGTCATGTAAGCAGTTGACGATGTTTGTTGATTGATCTTTTGCTGAAAAGGTAAAGAGTTAGATGTATGTGATGTCATGATGTATGAAATGCATTGCGTAATGATGTTCTCAAAATAATTGAGACTGTGATGTATGCATTTCGTATGCATATGCTAATGATATTTGGTAAATGATGTATGAATGTGCAATGTTTTTCAAATTTGAGCAACATCTTTGTCTGGGAAAATAAATCCCTGACTATCGCTGGGGATGAAGAGTATGTGTCATCTTCAATCTTATGGGGATTGTTTCCAATGGGAATTCATGCTTTCTTGTTTGAGGAAACTCCGCTGGGGAACATCGATTTTTGCTTTGAGATTGAGGAAAACTCTGTTGGAGAGTGTTAGTTCCTTCTTGGCGAGAAGAGTTTGGGAACACTGGATGTTCATTACCCTACTGAGGAGTTTATACCCTGACTGGAATAGAAGATGATGGATAACCTTCCAACTTGTCTGAGGAGCATAAGGTTGACGGACATTTGATCAGATTTTAGATTCAGTAGCAACTCTCCGGAGATAGTGATGGCTTCATTGGGGAAGGGAGTTATGTTGGTGACTTATGGCCATCTGAGGAAAATACTCAAGATGGGGAGATTGGGCCTCATTGGGGAATTAAACCCTATTGGGGAAATAAACCCTGTTGACGGAAGTCTGGACTCCACTGGGAAGTATACTTGTTAATGGGAATGAGCTCTACTGGAGAGAAGTAATATGTAGGGGATTTTACAGTTTTGAAAACTCAGGTGGGGAGAAGAATTCCCATAAATTGTAATAATTGGGATCCTGTAATATTATTGGGAGGAAGTCTGCACTCATTTATCTACCAGAGTGATTTTTTGGGAAGATTGTGGGGAATGTATGAACTTTGCGAAGATCACCATGTAAGGATAATCTCATGATAGTTGCTCTATGGGGTTTAATGGGTGGCTTAGACGTCATCCTAACTCCTACAATCTTGAGTAAATGCTCATTCCTGTTTCTTATGCCAATAATTGTTAACAGTCAATTGTATTCATATGCATATGCTCGTTCAATTTTAGTTATTGGACATTTTTGCAAACAAAACATAAAAAAGTAAAAACCAGAATTTGAATTTGAAATTGTTTTTGTATTGATAGTTTTGCCCATAAATAGGCGATTTTGTACAAAGATATGGAAATCCTAGTAAGAGGAAGCCGTCGAAGAAAAGATTACAAAGTGAAAATAAAACATATAACTATGTGGAAATAATCTCTCCAGATTCCAACTCTGTTATGGCTCTAATGTCTTCGAACATCTCATCTCTTGTTGTCCGAAGAAGGTTGATTGAATTGATCTGAACCGTTTGAACTTTTGACGTTGGTAATAAAGTTTACTGTAGTGATCCAATGGGGACATAATAATACGCTTTGATCCCTAATTTTTTCCTAGACCGCCCTTTCGGGTTTTCAGTCCACCGGGATACCCTTTTTTTGCCCAAGCCGCCTTTTCAGGTTTTCGACTTGCCGAGTGTACAATCTTTCATATATATTCCTGATTTTTTCCCGAACCCTTTTGGTTCACTGGGATGCCCTTATTTTTTCCTAGGTCAGTCAACCTAGCGGGTCATTTTTATCCGTAGTATCTTTTCACTATGTCCGCATTCACAGGGTGCGGGAAATCCTAACCGTCCATGGTGGTCAATATCATAACACCGCCAAATAATATTTTCTTGATTACAAATGGCCCTTCATAAGTGGGAGTCCATTTGTCCCTGGGATCACCCTGCAATAGAATGATGCGTTTTATTACCAAGTCACCATCCTGATATACCCGATGCTAGACCTTTTTGTTAAATGCCTTAATCACGTATTTCTGATACATTTGACCGTGCCAGACAGCTGTATGCCTTTTCTCGTCAATTAGGTTTTGCTGATCTAACCTGGTCTGAATCCACTCGTCTTCGTCCAAGTCTACATCTTTCATGATTCTCAAAGAGGGAAACTGGACCTCTACAGGTAGGACAACTTCCATACCATAAACCGGAGATAACGGGGGTGCCCCAATTGATGTTCTACTTGAGGTGTGGTAGCCGTGAAGAGAAAACGACAACATCTCGTGCCAATATTTATATGTCAGAACCATCTTCTGTATGATCTTATTTATATTCTTATTGGAGGATTCCACTGCACCATTCATCTTAGGTCGATATAGAGAAGAGTTATGATGCTTGATCTTGAACTGCGTGTAGAGCTCAGTGATCATTGTATTGTTGAGATTGGTACTGCTGTCTATGATGATCCTTTCAGGAATGCCATACCGGCATATCAAGTTATGTTTGATGAACCGGGCAACAACATTTTTGGTGACAGAGGCGAACGAGGCTGCTTTAACCCAATTTGTAAACTAATAAATGGCAACGAGGATAAAGCGGTGTCCGTTAGAGGCTGTAGGCTTGATTTCTCCAATCATATCAATGCCCCACATTGAAAATGTCTAAGGCGCAGTCATGACATTCAATGGTATAGGAGGCACATGAACTTTATCAGCATAGATTTGGCCCTTATGACAAGTTCTTGAGTGGTTGTGACAATCAGTCTCCATGGTCGACCAATAGTAACCATCTCTTAAGATATTTTTAGCCATAGTGTGTCCACTGGAGTGAGTACTAAAGATGCCCTCGTGCATGTCTTGAATTATTTCTTCTGCTTCTTTCTTGTCCAAACAATGAAGCAGGGTTGAATCATGATTTCGCTTGTATAGAATTCCATTGCTCAAGAAGAATTTGGCCGAGAACCTTCGTAGGAACTTCTTGTCATTCATAGATGTCCCTTCAGGGTATTCTTGAGTTTCTAGGTACTTCTTGACTTCATGAAACCAAATTTTTTCATCTACTCCATCAATATCAATTCCATAGCAGTGTGCGAGCTTGTCGAATCTCTCAATGCTAATTTTGGGAGTCTCATTATCCCATCTGACCTTGAACATGGATGACATGGTAGACAAAGCATCTTCCTACTGATTCTTTTCTCTTGGTATGTGCTCAAAAGTAATATCTTCAAAATACGGGGTCAGGGTTAGTACATGCTCTTTATAAGGAATGTGATTCGAGTGTTTCATATCCCAATCTCCTTTAACCTGGCTGATAACCAAAGTTGAATCCCCATAAATTTTTAAGAGTTTGATTCTTAGGTCAATAGCAGCCCTAAGACCCTTGTTACAAGCTTCATATTCAGCCATGTTATTCGTACAGTCGAAGCAAAGTCTGGAAGTAAAAGGCGTATGGAAACCTTCGGGGGAAATGATCACAACACCAATTCTGTTTCCAAGAGCGTTGGAAGCTCCATCAAAAACCATAGTCCATAGGGACCCTTGTTCAAGTCGTTCATACGGTCCAGGTTTTCCATAATCCGTTACTTGCATAATGTTCTCATCCTAGAATTCAAAATACATAGACGGATAGTCATATACAGCCTGATGCGCCAAATGGTCAGCCAGTACACTTCCTTTGATGGCCTTTTGAGTGGGGCACTGGATGTCGTATTCTGTTAAGACCATCTGCCATTAGGATATTCTTCTGGAGAGAGCTGGTTTCTCGAATATGTATTTGATAGGGTCGATCTTAGAGATCAACAAAGTGGTATGGGTCAATATATACTGTCTTAGTCGGCGAGCAGCCCATGCCAAAGTGCAGCAAGTTTTCTCTAGCAGTGAATATCTTGTTTCACATTCGGTAAACTTTTTTCTAAGGTAGTATACTGCATGCTCTTTTCGACCAGACTCGTCATGCTGCCCCAGTACACACCCCATTGAGTTCTCTAGCACTTTTAAGTACATGATCAGAGGTCTTTCTTCGACTAGTGGCATCAGAATGGGAGGTCTTGAAGATACTCTTTAATCTTGTCAAAAGCTACCTGATAGTCATCGTTCCATTGTATTACTTGAACTTTCTTCAATAGCTTGAAGATTGGCTCACAAGTAGCAGTCAAATGCGAAATCAAACGGGCAATGTAGTTCAAATGTCCTAAGAAACCTCTGACTTCCTTTTTAGTACGAGGAGCAGGAATCTCTTGAATATATTTGACCTTCACAGGGTCAACCTCAATACCTTTGTTACTGACGACAAAACCTAGTAGTTTTCTGAATCTCACCCCAAAGGTGCACTTGTTTGGATTAAACCTCAGTTTGTAATTTTTTAGGCTCTCAAACAATTTGTGCAAATGATCAATATGTTCTTCCTCGGTATGTGATATAGCTATCATGTCGTAAACATAGAACTCTATCTCGTGATGGATCATATCATGAAATAAAGCTACCATGGCACGCTAATAAGTTACCCCTACGTTCTTCAACCCGAAAGGCATGACCTTGTAATAGAAAGTTCCCCACTGTCTGACAAAGGTAGTCTTTTCCATGTCTTCAGGTGCCATCTTGATCTGATTGTAACTTGAGAAACCATCCATAAATGAGAATACCTTGTGCTGAGGCGTGTTTTTGACCAAAACATCAATATGTGGCAGTGGGAAGTCGTCTTTGGGACTTTCCCTATTTAGATCCCCGTAGTCTATGCACATACGCACTTTTCCGTCTTTCTTTGGCACCAGAACAACATTGTCAACCCATTGAGGATATGATATCACTGCCAAAAACCCTGCGTCGAACTATTTCATAACCTCAACCTTGATCTTTTCTGACATTTCAGGATGCATGCGATGAACCTTCTGTTTTATCGGAGCACAACCCTCTTTCATTGGTAGACGATGAACCATAATATCAACGTCGAGCCCCGACATGTCTTCGTATGACAAGGCGAAGATTTCAACATATTCACGCAGCATCTGGATTAACCTTCTCTTGACACTGTTCTCTAAATTAGCACCTATCTTGACCTCTTTTTTATTTGTCTCAATACCAAGTTCACCCCCTTAACTGGCTCTTCATGGGGTTGGATAGTCTTCTCTTCCTGTATCAAAAGTCTGGCAAGTTCTTCAGGTATTTCACACTCTTCCTCACCTTCGTGTTCGGCTTGGTAGAACAGATCCAATGGCTTACTCTCAACATTTCTACCGCTACACATAGAGCACATCTTTAATCATAACTTTCCCTCCATTACTCATTTGAAAAAAAAGTTTTCAGTACCTTCTATTTGCAACGAATTATTATCATCAAGTTTTACCTTTTTCTTCTTAGACTCGTCAAAATATACCAATCACTCCTTTCGAGCAGTCATGTGATTCGAGCAGCCTGAGTCGTGGAACCAGATCTTGGATTCGACATGGTTATATGCAATTATAGCCATAACAACCATATCACCTTTTGAATCATATGAACCTTAGCGTGTAAGGTTTCCTCCTTCGTCCTTATATGTCGATCCCTTGTCTTTTCTGTACCAACAATTCTTGGCTACGTGACCCCACTTTTCATAGTTATAACACTACACACCTTTTTTTATCTTCTTTGTCCTTTCGATGGTTTCCTTACCCTCTTTTCGAGGATTCAGAAGCTCTATCTTCGATCTGATGTTTGTGAGGATTCGACCAAGACTTCTTTCCCCGAGTCTTGTAAACTTTGCCTTTAAACTTGTTGGAACAACCATTCTTTTTACATGACAGAGCGTGCAGTGCCTGTATCAAGTCCTAAACTCCGTTCCTTTCGACAATACTCATGTCATGTGCCTCGAACAAACCAACCAAACCTTCCACTTTTAGGGTTTCAAGATTGTTGAATTCTTGAATAGCTACGATAACATGATCAAAGTGAAAGGTCAATATTCTCATTACCTTCTCAACTATCATCTTATTAGTTATGGTTTTCACTACAATCCTTCATGAGATGAACGAGTTTCTAAACCTTCAACATATATGCTGCAACTTTTTCGTCTTCTCAGATCGGCAAAAACTCATATTGTCGACGCAAGGTTTGTAAATTGACAACCTTGACTTTCTCACCTCCTTCATAATACTTCTCCAGAATATTTCAGCATGAGAGATAGGGCTTCGGCGCCTCTCCGGTCCATGAAATAAGGTTGATAATATAATTAATTTGTTTCATCAACATAACTAGATGTATCACCACCCCAATGGTAGAAGCGCACGCGTTAAGGCATTACTACACCAAAGCGTGGGTTTGATCCATGCCTTTTGGTGTTTTGAGGTTTTTTCATTTTTTTTCATATTTTACAGGTTATGTTACAAAGCGCGTTGTTCCATCCCTTGACACAAGAACGCGCTTGGTGCAGTGGTAAACATGCTAGGCAGAAAAGCTGAGGGCGTGGGTTCAACGCCCACTCGTGGCAATTGTATTATTTTTTTACTTTCTAACCCTTTTCTTTGTTTTTTCCCTTAATTTCTCCCTTAAACCCTAAATTCTCTTACCCATAAAACCTTTTTTTAAAAACCCTAATTAATTAGGTTTTAGTTTTTCTTTAATTAATTTAATTAATTAAATCCTTTTTAATTAAAGTTAATTATACCGTTTTAGGTTTATTTAATTAATCGTCAAAAACATTTTTCATCAAAAATCACCAAAAACATTTTTATTTTTTCCTTTCTCTTATTCTTATATTCTTTTTTTACGTATTTACTTCAAGCTTCATAAGATTTTCTTCAGATTTAGGTTTATATCAAAATTCAACAAATTTACTTATGATTTCATCATTTTTCATCAGTTTTTCTGCGGATTTATGTTAACTTCAAATTTCATCAGTTTTACTTCAAGTTTATTCTCACTTAAAATTTCATCATATTTTCTTAAGACTTATGATTACTTCAGATTTCATCACATTTTCTTCAGATTTATGTTTAAGTCATATTTTCTAATGATTTATATTCTCTTCAAATTTCATCAAATTTTCATCATAATTCATCACATTTTTGTCTGATTTATGTTAACTTCCAATTTCATTAGATTTTCTTCAAATTTCATCTGATTTCCTACAGATTTATGTTTACATCAAGTTTCATCAGTTTTTTTATTTCATCCGATTTTCTTCAGATTTATATAGACCTCAAATTTCATGAGTTTTTCATCACATTTTTGTTCACTTCAAATTTCATCAGACTTTCTTTAGATTTAATCAGATTTTCATATTTATGTTCCATTCAATTTCATCAAATTTCATCAAGTTTTCTTTTGATTTTCTTCACATTTATGTTCACTTCATAATTCATCATATATTTTTAAACTCATTCAAGCTTCATAAGATTTTCTTCAGATTGTGGTTTATATCAAAATTCAACAAATTTACTAATGATTTCATCATTTTTCATCATATTTTCTACAGATTTATGTTCACTTCAAATTTCATCATTTTTTTATTTCATCAGATTTTCTTCAAATTTATTCTCACTTAAAATTTCAACATATTTTATTCAGACCTATGATTACTTCAGATTTCATCATGTTTTCTTCAGATTTATGTTTAAGTCAAATTTTCTAAAGACTTATATTCTCTTCAAATTTCATCAGATTTTCATCATAATTCATCACAATTTCTTCTTATTAATTATCGCTTCCAATTTCATTAGATTTTTTTTCAAATTTCATCATATTTCCTACAGATTTATATTTACATCAAAATTCATCAGTTTTTTTTATTTCATCTGATTTTCTTCAGATTTTCTTCAGATTTTCATCATATTTTTTTTCACTTTAAATTTCGCCAGACTTTCTTTAGATTTAATCAGATTTTCAGATTTATGTTCCATTCAATTTCAACAGATTTCATCAAATTTTCATTTGATTTTCTTCACATTTATGTTCACTTCATAATTCATCAGATTTCGTCATATTTTTTTAAACTTATGTATTTACTTCAAGCTTCATAATATTTTCTTCAGATTTAGGTTTATATAAAAATTCATCAAATTTACTTAAGATTTCATCATTTTTCATCAAATTCTCTACAAATTTATGTTCACTTCAAATTTCATCAGTTTTTTTATTTCACCAGATTTTTTTCAAACTTATGATTACTTAAGATTTCATCATATTTTGTTCAGATTTATGTTTAAGTCAGAATTATCCATATTTTCTTAAGATTTATATTCTCTTCGAATTTCATCAGATTTTCATCATAATTCATCACAGTTTCTTATGATTTATGTTCACTTCCAATTTCATTAGATTTTCTTCAAATTTCATCTGGTTTCCTACAAATTTATGTTTACATCAAGTTTCATCAGTTTTGTTTATTTCGTCTGATTTTCTTCAGATTTATATAGACGTCAAATTTCATGAGTTTTTCATCAGATTTTTTTTCACTTCAAATTTCGTTAGACTTTCTTTAAATTTAATCAGATTTTCAGATTTATGTTCCATTCAATTTCATCAGATTTCATCAAATTTTCGTTTGATTTTCTTCACAATTTATGTTCACTTCATAATTCATCAGATTTCATCATATTTTTTTAGACTTATGTATTTACTTCAAGCTTCAATAGATTTTCTTCAGATTTTGGTTTATATAAATTCATCAAATTTACTTATGATTTCAATATTTTTTATCAAATTTTCTACAGATTTATGTTCAATTCAAATTTCATCAGTTTTTTTATTTCATCATATTTTCTTCAAATTTATTCTCACTTTAAATTTCATCAGTTTTTTTATTTCATCAGATTTTCTTCAATTTTTTTGCCACGTAAAATTTCATCATATTTTCTTCAGATTTATGTTTAAATCATAATTTCTAAAGATTTCTATTCTCTTAAAATTTCATTAGGTTTTCATCATAATTCATCACAGTTTCTTCTGATTTATGTTCACTTCCAATTTCATTAGATTTTCTTCACATTTAATCTGATTTCCTATAGAATTTTATGTTTACATCAAGTTTCATCAGTTCTTTTTTACTTCATTCGATTTTCTTCAGATTTATATAGACCTCAAATTTTATGAGTTTTTCATCAGATTTTTGTTCACTTCAAATTTCGTGAGACTTTCTTTAGATTTAATCATATTTTCAGATTTATGTTCCCTTCAATTTCATCAGATTTCATCAAATTTTCGTTTGATTTTCTTCACAATTTATGTTCACTTCATAATTCATCAGATTTCATCATATTTTTGTAGACTTATATGTATTTACTTCAAGCTTTAATATATTTTCTTCAGATTTAGGTTTATATATAAATTCATCAAATTTACTTATGATTTCATCATTTTTCATCAAATTTTCTACAGATTTATGTTCAATTCAAATTTCATCAGTTTTTTTATTTCACCAGATTTTCTTCAAATTTATTCTCACTTTAAATTTCATCAATTTTTTTTAGTTCATATTTAATCTGATTTCCTATAGAATTTTATGTTTACATCAAGTTTCCTCAGTGTTTTTTACTTCATTCGATATTATTCAGATTTATATAGACCTCAAATTTTATGAGTTTTTCATCAGATTTTTGTTCACTTCAAATTTCGTCAGACTTTCTTTAGATTTAATCAGATTTTCAGATATATGTTCCATTCAATTTCATCAGATTTCATCAAATTTTCGTTTGATTTTCTTCACAATTTATGTTCACTTCATAATTCATCAGATTTCATCATGTTTTTTTAGACTTACGTATTTACTTCAAGCTTCATTAAATTTTCTTCAGATTTAGGTTTATATCAAAATTCAACAAATTTACTTAAGTTTTCATCAGATTTTCTGCAGATTTATGTTCACTTCAAATTTCATCAGTTTTTTTATTTTATCAGATTTTCTTCAAATATATTCTACCTAAAATTTCATCAGATTTTCATCAGACTTATGATTACTTACGATTTGATCGTATTTTCTTCATATTTATGTGTAAGTCAGATTTTCTAAAGATTTATATTCTCTTCAAATTTCATCAGGTTTTCATCAGAATTTATCAAAGTTTCTTCTGATTTATGTTCACTTCCAATTTCATTAGATTTTCTTCATATTTAATCTGATTTCCTATAGAATTCTGTTTACATCAAGTTTCATCCATTTTTTTACTTCATTCGATATTCTTCAGATTTATATAGACCTCAGATTTTACGAGTTTTTCATCAGATTTTTGTTCACTTCAAATTTCGTTAGACTTTCTTTAGATTTAATCAGATTTTCAGATTTATGTTCCATTCAATTTCATCAAGTTTTCTTTTGATTTTCTTCACATATGTTCACTTCATAATTCGTCAAATTTCATCATATTTTTTTAGACTACTTTATGATTTCAAGATTTTTCATCAAATTTTCTACAGATTTATGTTCACTTCAAATTTCATCAGTTTTTTCATTTCATCAGATTTTTTTCAAATTTATTCTCACTTAAAATTTCATCAGATTTTCTTCAGACTTATGATTACTTCAGATTTCATCATATTTTCTTCAGATTTATGTTTAAGTCAGATTTAATCAGATTTTCTAAAGATTTATATTCTCTTCGAATTTCATCAGATTTTCAACATAATTCATCACAGTTTCTTTTGATTTATGTTCATTTCCAATTTGATTAGATTTTCTTTAAATTTTATCTGATTTCTTACAGATTTATGTTTACATCAAGTTTCATCAGTTTTTTTTTATTTCATCCAATTTTCTTCAGATTTATATAGACCTCAAATCTCATGAGTTTTTCATCTTATTTTTTTTCACTTCAAATTTCGTCAGACTTTCTTTAAATTTAATCTGTTTTTCAGATATATGTTCAATTCAATTTCATCAGATTTCATCAAATTTTCTTTTGATTTTCTTCACATTTATGTTCACTTCATAATACATCAGATTTCATCATATTTTTTTAGACTTATGTATTTACTTCAAGCTTCATTAGATTTTCTTCAGATTTAGGTTTATATAAAAATTCATCAAATTTACCTATGATTTCATTATTTTTCATCAAATTTTCTACAGATTTATGTTCACTTCAAATTTCATTAGTTTTTTTTTATTTCCTCAGATTTTCTTCAAATTTATTCTCATTTTAAATTGCATCAATTTTTTTATTTCATCAGATTTTCTTCAAATTTACTGTCACTTAAAATTTCATCATATTTTCTTCAGAGTTATGATTATTTCAAATTTCATCATATTTTCTTCAGATATATGTTTAAGTCATAATTTCTAAATATTTATATTCTCATCAAATTTCACCAAGTTTTCATCAGAATTCATCACAGTTTCTTCTAATTTATATGTTCACTTCCAATTTCATTATATTTTCTTCATATTTAATCTGATTTCATATAGAATTTTATGTTTACATCAAGTTTCATAAGTTTATTTTACTTCATTCGATTTTTTTCAGATTTATATACACCTCAAATTTTATGTGTTTTTCATCATATCTTTTTCACTTCAAATTTCGTGAGACTTTCTTTAGATTTAATCAGATTTTCAGATTTATGTTCCATTCAATTTCATCAGATTTCATCAAATTTTTGTTTGATTTTCTTCACAATTTATGTTCACTTCATAATTCATCAGATTTCATCATATTTTTTTAGACTTATGTATTTACTTCTAGCTTCAATAGATTTTCTTCAGATTTAGGTTTATATAAGTATTCATAAAATTTACTTATGATTTCATCATTTTTCATCAAATTTTCTACAGATTTATGTTCAATTCAAATTTCATCAGTTTTTTTATTTCATCATATTTTCTTCAAATTTATTCTCACTTAAAATTTCATCAGTTTTTTTATTTCATATTTAATCTGATTTCCTATAGAATTTTATGTTTACATCATGTTTCATCAGTTTTTTTTACTTCATTCGATTTTCTTCAGATTTATATAGACCTCAAATTTTATGAGTTTTTCATCAGATTTTTGTTCACTTCAAATTTCGTGAGACTTTCTTTAGATTTAATCAGATTTTCAGATTTATGTTCCATTTAATTTCATCAGATTTCATCAAATTTTCGTTTGATTTTCTTCACAATTTATGTTCACTTCATAATTCATCAGATTTCATGATGTTTTTTTTGACTTAAGTATTTACTTCAAGCTTCATTAGATTTTCTTCAGATTTAGGTTTATATCAACATTTAACGAATTTACTTAAGTTTTCATCATTTTTCATCAGATTTTTTGCAGATTTATGTTCACTTCAAATTTCATCAGTTTTTTTATTTTATCAGATTTTCTTCAAATATATTCTCACCTAAAATTTCATCAGATTTTCATCAGACTTATGATTACTTAAGATTTCATCGTATTTTCTTCAGATTTATGTGTAAGTCAGATATTCTAAAGATTTATATTCTCTTCAAATTTCATCAGGTTTTCATCAGAATTTATCACAGTTTCTTCTGATTTATGTTCGCTTCCAATTTCATTAGATTTTCTTCATATTTAATCTGATTTCCTATAGAATTTTATGTTTAATCAAGTTTCATCAGTTTTTTTTACTTCATTCGATTTTCTTCAGATTTATATAGACCTCAAATTTTATGAGTTTTTCATCAGATTTTTGTTCACTTCAAATTTCGTCAGACTTTCTTTAGATTTAATCAGATTTTCAGATTTATGTTCCATTCAATTTCATCAGATTTCATCAAGTTTTCTTTTAATTTTCTTCACATTTATGTTCACTTCAAAATTCTTCAAATTTCATCATAATTTTTTAGACAACTGTATTTACTTCAAGCTTCATAAGATTTTCTTCAGATTTTGGTTTATATCAAAATTCAACAAATTTACTTATGATTTCATAATTTTTCATCAAATTTTCTACAGAATTATGTTCACTTCAAATTTCATCAGTTTTTTCATTTCATCAGGTTTTTTTCAAATTTATTCTCACTTAAAATTTCATCATATTTTCTTCAGACTTATGATTACTTCAGATTTCATCATATTTTCTTCAGATTTATGTTTAAGTCAGATTTAATCAGATTTTCTAAAGATTTATATTCTCTTCGAATTTCATCAGATTTTCAACATAATTCATCACAGTTTCTTTTGATTTATGTTCACTTCCAATTTGATTAGATTTTCTTTAAATTTTATCTGATTTCTTACAGATTTATGTTTACATCAAGTTTCATCAGTTTTTTTTTATTTCATCCAATTTTCTTCAGATTTATATAGACCTCAAATCTCATGAGTTTTTCATCTTATTTTTTTTCACTTCAAATTTCGTCAGACTTTCTTTAAATTTAATCTGTTTTTCAGATATATGTTCAATTCAATTTCATCAGATTTCATCAAATTTTCTTTTGATTTTCTTCACATTTATGTTCACTTCATAATACATCAGATTTCATCATATTTTTTTAGACTTATGTATTTACTTCAAGCTTCATTAGATTTTCTTCAGATTTAGGTTTATATAAAAATTCATCAAATTTACCTATGATTTCATTATTTTTCATCAAATTTTCTACAGATTTATGTTCACTTCAAATTTCATTAGTTTTTTTTTATTTCCTCAGATTTTCTTCAAATTTATTCTCATTTAAAATTGCATCAATTTTTTTATTTCAACAGATTTTCTTCAAATTTACTGTCACTTAAAATTTCATCATATTTTCTTCAGAGTTATGATTATTTCAAATTTCATCATATTTTCTTCAGATATATGTTTAAGTCATAATTTCTAAATATTTATATTCTCATCAAATTTCACCAAGTTTTCATCAGAATTCATCACAGTTTCTTCTGATTTATATGTTCACTTCCAATTTCATTAGATTTTCTTCATATTTAATCTGATTTCATATAGAATTTTATGTTTACATCAAGTTTCATAAGTTTATTTTACTTCATTCGATTTTTTTCAGATTTATATACACCTCAAATTTTATGTGTTTTTCTTCATATTTTTGTTCACTTCAAATTTCGTGAGACTTTCTTTAGATTTAATCAGATTTTCAGATTTATGTTCCATTCAATTTCATTAGATTTCATCAAATTTTTGTTTGATTTTCTTCACAATTTATGTTCACTTCATAATTCATCAGATTTCATCATATTTTTTAGACTTATGTATTTACTTCTAGCTTCAATAGATTTTCTTCAGATTTAGGTTTATATAAGTATTCATAAAATTTACTTATGATTTCATCATTTTTCATCAAATTTTCTACAGATTTATGTTCAATTCAAATTTCATCAGTTTTTTTATTTCATCATATTTTCTTCAAATTTATTCTCACTTAAAATTTCATCAGTTTTTTTATTTCATATTTAATCTGATTTCCTATAGAATTTTATGTTTACATCATGTTTCATCAGTTTTTTTTACTTCATTCGATTTTCTTCAGATTTATATAGACCTCAAATTTTATGAGTTTTTCATCAGATTTTTGTTCACTTCAAATTTCGTGAGACTTTCTTTAGATTTAATCAGATTTTCAGATTTATGTTCCATTTAATTTCATCAGATTTCATCAAATTTTCGTTTGATTTTCTTCACAATTTATGTTCACTTCATAATTCATCAGATTTCATGATGTTTTTTTTGACTTAAGTATTTACTTCAAGGTTCATTAGATTTTCTTCAGATTTAGGTTTATATCAACATTTAACGAATTTACTTAAGTTTTCATCATTTTTCATCAGATTTTTTGCAGATTTATGTTCACTTCAAATTTCATCAGTTTCTTTATTTTATCAGATTTTCTTCAAATATATTCTCACCTAAAATTTCATCAGATTTTCATCAGACTTATGATTACTTAAGATTTCATCGTATTTTCTTCAGATTTATGTGTAAGTCAGATATTCTAAAGATTTATATTCTCTTCAAATTTCATCAGGTTTTCATCAGAATTTATCACAGTTTCTTCTGATTTATGTTCGCTTCCAATTTCATTAGATTTTCTTCATATTTAATCTGATTTCCTATAGAATTTTATGTTTAATCAAGTTTCATCAGTTTTTTTTACTTCATTCGATTTTCTTCAGATTTATATAGACCTCAAATTTTATGAGTTTTTCATCAGATTTTTGTTCACTTCAAATTTCGTCAGACTTTCTTTAGATTTAATCAGATTTTCAGATTTATGTTCCATTCAATTTCATCAGATTTCATCAAGTTTTCTTTTAATTTTCTTCACATTTATGTTCACTTCAAAATTCTTCAAATTTCATCATAATTTTTTAGACAACTATATTTACTTCAAGCTTCATAAGATTTTCTTCAGATTTTGGTTTATATCAAAATTCAACAAATTTACTTATGATTTCATAATTTTTCATCAAATTTTCTACAGATTTATGTTCACTTCAAATTTCATCAGTTTTTTCATTTCATCAGGTTTTTTTCAAATTTATTCTCACTTAAAATTTCATCATATTTTCTTCAGACTTATGATTACTTCAGATTTCATCATATTTTCTTCAGATTTATGTTTAAGTCAGATATAATCAGATTTTCTAAAGATTTATATTCTCTTCGAATTTCATCAGATTTTCAACATAATTCATCACAGTTTCTTTTGATTTATGTTCACTTCCAATTTGATTAGATTTTCTTCAAATTTTTTCTGATTTCCTACAGATTTATGTTTACATCAAGTTTCATCAGTTTTTTTTTATTTCATCCGATTTTCTTCAGATTTATATAGACCTCAAATCTCATGAGTTTTTCATCATATTTTTTTTCACTTCAAATTTTGTCATACTTTCTTTAAATTTAATCTGTTTTTCAGGTATATGTTCCATTCAATTTCATCAGATTTCATCAAATTTTCTTTTGATTTTCTTCACATTTATGTTCACTTCATAATACATCAGATTTCATCATATTTTTTTAGACTTATGTATTTACTTCAAGCTTCATTAGATTTTCTTCAGATTTAGGTTTATATAAAAATTCATCAAATTTACCTATGATTTCATCATTTTTCATCAAATTTTCTACAGATTTATGTTCACTTCAAATTTCAATTGTTTTTTTTTATTTCCTCAGATTTTCTTCAAATTTATTCTCATTTTAAATTTCATCAATTTTTTTATTTCATCAGATTTTCTTCAAATTTACTGTCACTTAAAATTTCATCATATTTTCTTCAGAGTTATGATTATTTCAAATTTCATCATATTTTCTTCAGATTTATGTTTAAGTCATAATTTCTAAAGATTTATATTCTCATCAAATTTCACCAAGTTTTCATCAGAATTCATCACAGTTTCTTCTGATTTATATGTTCACTTCCAATTTCATTAGATTTTCTTCATATTTAATCTGATTTCCTATAGAATTTTATGTTTACATCAAGTTTCAATAGTTTTGTTTTACTTCATTCGATTTTTTTCAGATTTATATACACCTCAAATTTTATGTGTTTTTCATCATATTTTTGTTCACTTCAAATTTCGTGAGACTTTCTTTAGATTTAATCAGATTTTCAGATTTATGTTCCATTCAATTTCATCAGATTTCATCAAATTTTTGTTTGATTTTCTTCACAATTTATGTTCACTTCATAATTCATCAGATTTCATCATATTTTTTTAGACTTATGTATTTACTTCTAGCTTCAATAGATTTTCTTCAGATTTAGGTTTATATATGTATTCATAAAATTTATTTATGATTTCATCATTTTTCATCAAATTTTCTACAGATTTATGTTCAATTCAAATTTCATCAGTTTTTTTATTTCATCATATTTTCTTCAAATTTATTCTCACTTAAAATTTCATCAGTTTTTTTATTTCATATTTAATCTGATTTCCTATAGAATTTTATGTTTACATCATGTTTCATCAGTTTTTTTTTACTTCATTCGATTTTCTTCAGATTTATATAGACCTCAAATTTTATGAGTTTTTCATCAGATTTTTGTTCACTTCAAATTTCGTGAGACTTTCTTTAGATTTAATCAGATTTTCAGATTTATGTTCCATTCAATTTCATCAGATTTCATCAAATTTTTGTTTGATTTTCTTCACAATTTATGTTCACTTCATAATTCATCAGATTTCATCATATTTTTTTAGACTTATGTATTTACTTCTAGCTTCAATAGATTTTCTTCAGATTTAGGTTTATATATGTATTCATAAAATTTATTTATGATTTCATCATTTTTCATCAAATTTTCTACAGATTTATGTTCAATTCAAATTTCATCAGTTTTTTTATTTCATCATATTTTCTTCAAATTTATTCTCACTTAAAATTTCATCAGTTTTTTTATTTCATATTTAATCTGATTTCCTATAGAATTTTATGTTTACATCATGTTTCATCAGTTTTTTTTTACTTCATTCGATTTTCTTCAGATTTATATAGACCTCAAATTTTATGAGTTTTTCATCAGATTTTTGTTCACTTCAAATTTCGTGAGACTTTCTTTAGATTTAATCAGATTTTCAGATTTATGTTCCATTCAATTTCATCAGATTTCATCAAATTTTCGTTTGATTTTCTTCACAATTTATGTTCACTTCATAATTCATCAGATTTCATGATGTTTTTTTTTGACTTAAGTATTTACTTCAAGCTTCATTAGATTTTCTTCAGATTTAGGTTTATATCAACATTTAACAAATTTACTTAAGTTTTCATCATTTTTCATCATATTTTTTGCAGATTTATGTTCACTTCAAATTTCATCAGTTTTTTTATTTTATCAGATTTTCTTCAAATATATTCTCACCTAAAATTTCATCAGATTTTCATCAGACTTATGATTACTTAAGATTTCATCGTATTTTCTTCAGATTTATGTGTAAGTCAGATTTTCTAAAGATTTAAATTCTCTTCAAATTTCATCAGGTTTTCATCAGAATTTATCACAGTTTCTTCTGATTTATGTTCACTTCCAATTTCATTAGATTTTCTTCATATTTAATCTGATTTCCTATAGAATTTTACGTTTAATCAAGTTTCATCAGTTTTTTTACTTCATTCGATTTTCTTCAGATTTATATAGACCTCAAATTTTATGAGTTTTTGATCAGATTTTTGTTCACTTAAAATTTCGTCAGACTTTCTTTAGATTTAATCAGATTTTCAGATTTATGTTCCATTCAATTTCATCAGATTTCTCCAAGTTTTCTTTTGATTTTCATCACATTTATGTTCGCTTCATAATTCGTCAAATTTCATCATATTTTTTAGACTACTGTATTTACTTCAAGCTTCATAAGATTTTCTTCAGATTTTGGTTAATATCAAAATTCAATAAATTTACTTATGATTTAATCATTTTTCATCAAATTTTCTACAAATTTTTGTTCACTTCAAATTTCATCAGTTTTTTCATTTCATCAGATTTTTTTCAAATTTATTCTCACATAAAATTTCATCAGATTTTCTTCAGACTTATGATTACTTCAGATTTCATCATATTTTCTTCAGATTTATGTTTAAGTCAGATTTAATCAGATTTTCTAAAGATTTATATTCTCTTCGAATTTCATCAGATTTTCAACTTAATTCATCACAGTTTCTTTTGATTTATGTTCACTTCCAATTTGATTAGATTTTCAACAAATTTTATCTGATTTCCTACAGATTTATGTTTACATCAAGTTTCATCAGTTTTTTTTTTTATTTCATCCAATTTTCTTCAGATTATATAGACCTCAAATCTCATGAGTTTTTTATCATATTTTTTTTCACTTCAAATTTCGTCAGACTTTATTTAAATTTAATCTGTTTTTCAGATATATGTTCCATTCAATTTCATCAGATTTCATCAAATTTTCTTTTGATTTTCTTCACATTTATGTTCACTTCATAATACATCAGATTTCATCATATTTTTTTAGACTTATGTATTTACTTCAAGCTTCATTAGATTTTATTCAGATTTAGGTTTATATAAAAATTCATCAAATTTACCTATGATTTCATCATTTTTCATCAAATTTTCTACAGATTTATGTTCACTTCAAATTTCATTAGTTTTTTTTGTTTCCCCAGATTTTCTTCAAATTTATTCTCATTTTAAATTGCATCAATTTTTTTATTTCATCAGATTTTCTTCAAATTTATTGTCACTTAAAATTTCATCAGATTTTCTTCAGAGTTATGATTATTTCAAATTTCATCATATTTTCATCAGATTTATGTTTAAGTCATAATTTCTAAAGATTTATATTCTCTTCAAATTTCATCAAGTTTTCATAAGAATTCATCACAGTTTCTTCTGATTTATGTTCACTTCCAATTTCATTAGATTTTCTTCATATTTAATCTGATTTCCTATAGAATTTTGTTTACATCAAGTTTCAATAGTTTTTTTTACTTCATTCGATTTTCTTCAGATTTATATACACCTCAAATTTTATGTATTTTTCATCAGATTTTTGTTCACTTCAAATTTCGTCAGACTTTCTTTAGATTTAATCAGATTTTCAGATTTAAGTTCCATTCAATTTCATCAGATTTCATCAAATTTTCCTTTGATTTTCTTCATAATTTACGTTCACTTCATAATTCATAAGATTTCATCAAATTTTTCTAGACTTATGTATTTACTTCAAGCTTCAATAGATTTTCTTCAGATTTAGGTTTATATAAGTATTCATCAAATTTACTTATGATTTCATCATTTTTCATCAAATTTTCTACAGATTTATGTTCAATTCAAATTTCATCAGTTTTTTTATTTCATCAGATTTTCTTCAAATTTATTCTCATTTAAAATTTCATCAGTTTTTTTATTTCATATTTAATATGATTTCCTATAGAATTTTTTGTTTACATCATGTTTCATCAGTTTTTTTTACTTCATTCGATTTTCTTCAGATTTATATAGACCTCAAATTTTATGAGTTTTTCATCAGATTTTTGTTCACTTCAAATTTCGTGAGACTTTCTTTAGATTTAATCAGATTTTCAGATTTATGTTCCATTCAATTTCATCAGATTTCATCAAATTTTCGTTTGATTTTCTTCACAATTTATGTTCACTTCATAATTCATTAGATTTCATGATGTTTTTTTTGACTTAAGTATTTACTTCAAGCTTCATTAGATTTTCTTCTGATTTAGGTTTATATCAAAATTCAACAAATTTACTTAAGTTTTCATCATTTTCATCAGATTTTCTGCAGATTTATGTTCACTTCAAATTTCATCAGTTTTTTTATTTTATCAGATTTTCTTCAAATATATTCTCACCTAAAATTTCATCAGATTTTCATCAGACTTATGATTACTTAAGATTTCATCGTATTTTCTTCAGATTTATGTGTGAGTCAGATTTTCTAAAGATTTATATTCTCTTCAAATTTCATCAGGTTTTAATCAGAATTTATCACAGTTTCTTCTGATTTATGTTCACTTCCAATTTCATTAGATTTTCTTCATATTTAATCTGATTTCCTATAGAATTTTATGTTTACATCAAGTTTCAATAGTTTTGTTTTACTTCATTCGATTTTTTTCAGATTTATATACACCTCAAATTTTATGTGTTTTTCATCATATTTTTGTTCACTTCAAATTTCGTGAGACTTTCTTTAGATTTAATCAGATTTTCAGATTTATGTTCCATTCAATTTCATCAGATTTCATCAAATTTTTGTTTGATTTTCTTCACAATTTATGTTCACTTCATAATTCATCAGATTTCATCATATTTTTTTAGACTTATGTATTTACTTCTAGCTTCAATAGATTTTCTTCAGATTTAGGTTTATATATGTATTCATAAAATTTATTTATGATTTCATCATTTTTCATCAAATTTTCTACAGATTTATGTTCAATTCAAATTTCATCAGTTTTTTTATTTCATCATATTTTCTTCAAATTTATTCTCACTTAAAATTTCATCAGTTTTTTTATTTCATATTTAATCTGATTTCCTATAGAATTTTATGTTTACATCATGTTTCATCAGTTTTTTTTTACTTCATTCGATTTTCTTCAGATTTATATAGACCTCAAATTTTATGAGTTTTTCATCAGATTTTTGTTCACTTCAAATTTCGTGAGACTTTCTTTAGATTTAATCAGATTTTCAGATTTATGTTCCATTCAATTTCATCAGATTTCATCAAATTTTCGTTTGATTTTCTTCACAATTTATGTTCACTTCATAATTCATCAGATTTCATGATGTTTTTTTTTGACTTAAGTATTTACTTCAAGCTTCATTAGATTTTCTTCAGATTTAGGTTTATATCAACATTTAACAAATTTACTTAAGTTTTCATCATTTTTCATCAGATTTTTTGCAGATTTATGTTCACTTCAAATTTCATCAGTTTTTTTATTTTATCAGATTTTCTTCAAATATATTCTCACCTAAAATTTCATCAGATTTTCATCAGACTTATGATTACTTAAGATTTCATCGTATTTTCTTCAGATTTATGTGTAAGTCAGATTTTCTAAAGATTTAAATTCTCTTCAAATTTCATCAGGTTTTCATCAGAATTTATCACAGTTTCTTCTGATTTATGTTCACTTCCAATTTCATTAGATTTTCTTCATATTTAATCTGATTTCCTATAGAATTTTACGTTTAATCAAGTTTCATCAGTTTTTTTACTTCATTCGATTTTCTTCAGATTTATATAGACCTCAAATTTTATGAGTTTTTGATCAGATTTTTGTTCACTTAAAATTTCGTCAGACTTTCTTTAGATTTAATCAGATTTTCAGATTTATGTTCCATTCAATTTCATCAGATTTCTCCAAGTTTTCTTTTGATTTTCATCACATTTATGTTCGCTTCATAATTCGTCAAATTTCATCATATTTTTTAGACTACTGTATTTACTTCAAGCTTCATAAGATTTTCTTCAGATTTTGGTTAATATCAAAATTCAATAAATTTACTTATGATTTAATCATTTTTCATCAAATTTTCTACAAATTTTTGTTCACTTCAAATTTCATCAGTTTTTTCATTTCATCAGATTTTTTTCAAATTTATTCTCACATAAAATTTCATCAGATTTTCTTCAGACTTATGATTACTTCAGATTTCATCATATTTTCTTCAGATTTATGTTTAAGTCAGATTTAATCAGATTTTCTAAAGATTTATATTCTCTTCGAATTTCATCAGATTTTCAACTTAATTCATCACAGTTTCTTTTGATTTATGTTCACTTCCAATTTGATTAGATTTTCAACAAATTTTATCTGATTTCCTACAGATTTATGTTTACATCAAGTTTCATCAGTTTTTTTTTTTATTTCATCCAATTTTCTTCAGATTATATAGACCTCAAATCTCATGAGTTTTTTATCATATTTTTTTTCACTTCAAATTTCGTCAGACTTTATTTAAATTTAATCTGTTTTTCAGATATATGTTCCATTCAATTTCATCAGATTTCATCAAATTTTCTTTTGATTTTCTTCACATTTATGTTCACTTCATAATACATCAGATTTCATCATATTTTTTTAGACTTATGTATTTACTTCAAGCTTCATTAGATTTTATTCAGATTTAGGTTTATATAAAAATTCATCAAATTTACCTATGATTTCATCATTTTTCATCAAATTTTCTACAGATTTATGTTCACTTCAAATTTCATTAGTTTTTTTTGTTTCCCCAGATTTTCTTCAAATTTATTCTCATTTTAAATTGCATCAATTTTTTTATTTCATCAGATTTTCTTCAAATTTATTGTCACTTAAAATTTCATCAGATTTTCTTCAGAGTTATGATTATTTCAAATTTCATCATATTTTCATCAGATTTATGTTTAAGTCATAATTTCTAAAGATTTATATTCTCTTCAAATTTCATCAAGTTTTCATAAGAATTCATCACAGTTTCTTCTGATTTATGTTCACTTCCAATTTCATTAGATTTTCTTCATATTTAATCTGATTTCCTATAGAATTTTGTTTACATCAAGTTTCAATAGTTTTTTTTACTTCATTCGATTTTCTTCAGATTTATATACACCTCAAATTTTATGTATTTTTCATCAGATTTTTGTTCACTTCAAATTTCGTCAGACTTTCTTTAGATTTAATCAGATTTTCAGATTTAAGTTCCATTCAATTTCATCAGATTTCATCAAATTTTCCTTTGATTTTCTTCATAATTTACGTTCACTTCATAATTCATAAGATTTCATCAAATTTTTCTAGACTTATGTATTTACTTCAAGCTTCAATAGATTTTCTTCAGATTTAGGTTTATATAAGTATTCATCAAATTTACTTATGATTTCATCATTTTTCATCAAATTTTCTACAGATTTATGTTCAATTCAAATTTCATCAGTTTTTTTATTTCATCAGATTTTCTTCAAATTTATTCTCACTTAAAATTTCATCAGTTTTTTTATTTCATATTTAATATGATTTCCTATAGAATTTTTTGTTTACATCATGTTTCATCAGTTTTTTTTACTTCATTCGATTTTCTTCAGATTTATATAGACCTCAAATTTTATGAGTTTTTCATCAGATTTTTGTTCACTTCAAATTTCGTGAGACTTTCTTTAGATTTAATCAGATTTTCAGATTTATGTTCCATTCAATTTCATCAGATTTCATCAAATTTTCGTTTGATTTTCTTCACAATTTATGTTCACTTCATAATTCATTAGATTTCATGATGTTTTTTTTGACTTAAGTATTTACTTCAAGCTTCATTAGATTTTCTTCTGATTTAGGTTTATATCAAAATTCAACAAATTTACTTAAGTTTTCATCATTTTCATCAGATTTTCTGCAGATTTATGTTCACTTCAAATTTCATCAGTTTTTTTATTTTATCAGATTTTCTTCAAATATATTCTCACCTAAAATTTCATCAGATTTTCATCAGACTTATGATTACTTAAGATTTCATCGTATTTTCTTCAGATTTATGTGTGAGTCAGATTTTCTAAAGATTTATATTCTCTTCAAATTTCATCAGGTTTTAATCAGAATTTATCACAGTTTCTTCTGATTTATGTTCACTTCCAATTTCATTAGATTTTCTTCATATTTAATCTGATTTCCTATAGAATTTTATGTTTAATCAAGTTTCATCAGTTTTTTTTACTTCATTCGATTTTCTTCAGATTTATATAGACCTCAAATTTTATGAGTTTTTCATCAGATTTTTGTTCACTTCAAATTTCGTGAGACTTTCTTTAGATTTAATCAGATTTTTAGATTTATGTTCCATTCAATTTCATCAAATTTCATCAGGTTTTCATTTGATTTTCTTCACATTTATGTTCACTTTATAATTCGTCAAATTTCATCATATTTTTTAGACTACTGTATTTACTTCAAGCTTCATAAGATTTTCTTCAGATTTTGGTTTATATC
Organism: Vicia faba; assembly: GCA_948472305.1. Classification (NCBI taxonomy): domain Eukaryota; kingdom Viridiplantae; phylum Streptophyta; class Magnoliopsida; order Fabales; family Fabaceae; genus Vicia; species Vicia faba. The sequence goes on along the minus strand of OX451738.1, from coordinate 50,402,472 downwards.
AAAATTCAACAAATTTACTTATGATTTCATCATTTTTCATCAAATTTTCTACAGATTTATGTTCACTTCAAATTTCATCAGTTTTTTCATTTCATCAGATTTTTTCCAAATTTATTCTCACTTAAAATTTCATCAGAGTTTCTTCAGACTTATGATTACTTCAGATTTCATCATATTTTCTTCAGATTTATGTTTAAGTCAGATTTAATCAGATTTTCTAAAGATTTATATTCTCTTCGAATTTCATCAGATTTTCAACATAATTCATCACAGTTTCTTCTGATTTATGTTCACTTCCAATTTGATTAGATTTTCTTCAAATTTTATCTGATTTCCAACAGATTTATGTTTACATAAAGTTTCATCAGTTTTTTTTTTATTTCATCCGATTTTCTTCAGATTTATATAAACCTCAAATCTCATGAGTTTTTCATCATATGTTTTTTCACTTCAAATTTCGTCAGACTTTCTTTAAATATAATCTGTTTTTCAGATATATGTTCCATTCAATTTCATCAAATTTTCGTTTGATTTTCTTCACAATTTATGTTCACTTCATAATTCATCAGATTTCATGATGTTTTTTTAGAGTTACGTATTTACTTCAAGCTTCATTAGATTTTCTTCAGATTTAGGTTTATATCAAAATTCAACAAATTTACTTAAATTTTCATCATTTTCATCAGATTTTCTGCAGATTTATGTTCACTTCAAATTTCATCAGTTTTTTTATTTCATCAGATTTTCTTCAAATATATTCTCATTTTAAATTGCATCAATTTTTTTATTTCATCAGATTTTCTTCAAATTTATTGTCACTTAAAATTTCATCAGATTTTCTTCAGAGTTATAATTATTTCAAATTTCATCATATTTTCTTCTGATTTATGTTTAAGTAATAATTTCTAAAGATTTATATTCTCTTCGAATTTCATCAAGTTTTCATCAGAATTCATCACAGTTTCTTCTGATTTATGTTCACTTCCAATTTCATTAGATTTTCTTCATATTTAATCTGATTTCTTATAGAATTTTATGTTTACATCAAGTTTCATCAGTTTTTTTTACTTCATTCGATTTTCTTCAGATTTATATAGACCTCAAATTTTATGTAATTTTCATAAGATTTTTGTTCACTTCAAATTTCGTGAGACTTTCTTTAGATTTAATCAGATTTTTAGATTTATGTTCCATTCAATTTCATCAGATTTCATCAAGTTTTCTTTTGATTTTCTTCACATTTATGTTCACTTCATAATTCATCAAATTTCATCATATTTTTTTAGACTACTGTATTAACTTCAAGCTTCATAAGATTTTCTTCAGATTTTGGTTTATATCAAAATTCAACAAATTTACTTGTGATTTCATCATTTTTCATCAAATTTTCTACAGATTTATGTTCACTTCAAATTGCATCAGTTTTTTCATTTCATCAGATTTTTTTCAAATTTATTCTCACTTAAAATTTCATCAGATTTTCTTCAGACTTATGATTACTTCAGATTTCATCATATTTTCTTCAGATTTCATCATATTTTCTTCAGATTTATTTTTAAGTCAGATTTAATCAGATTTTCTAAAGATTTATATTCTCTTCGAATTTCATCAGATTTTCAACATAATTCATCATAGTTTCTTCTGATTTATGTTCACTTCCAATTTGATTAGATTTTCTTCAAATTTTATCTGATTTCCAACAGATTTATGTTTACATCAAGTTTCATCAGTTTTTTTTTATTTCATCCGATTTTCTTCAGATTTATATAAACCTCAAATCTCATGAGTTTTTCATCATATTTTTTTTCACTTCAAATTTCGTCAGACTTTCTTTAAATATAATCTGTTTTTCAGATATATGTTCCATTCAATTTCATCAAATTTTCGTTTGATTTTCTTCACAATTTATGTTCACTTCATAATTCATCAGATTTCATGATGTTTTTTTAGAGTTACATATTTACTTCAAGCTTCATTAGATTTTCTTCAGATTTAGGTTTATATCAAAATTCAACAAATTTACTTAAATTTTCATCATTTTCATCAGATTTTCTGCAGATTTATGTTCACTTCAAATTTCATCAGTTTTTTTATTTCATCAGATTTTCTTCAAATATATTCTCATTTTAACTTGCATCAATTTTTTTATTTCATCAGATTTTCTTCAAATTTATTGTCACTTAAAATTTCATCAGATTTTCTTCAGAGTTATGATTATTTCAAATTTCATCATATTTTCTTCAAATTTATGTTTAAGTAATAATTTCTAAAGATTTATATTCTCTTCGAATTTCATCAAGTTTTCATCAGAATTCATCACAGTTTCTTCTAATTTATGTTCACTTCCAATTTCATTAGATTTTCTTCATATTTAATTCGATTTCTTATAGAATTTTATGTTTACATCAAGTTTCATCAGTTTTTTAGTTCATTCGATTTTCTTCAGATTTATATAGACCTCAAATTTTATGTGTTTTTCTTAAGATTTTTGTTCACTTCAAATTTTGTGAGACTTTCTTTATATTTAATCAGATTTTCAGATTTATGTTCCATTCAATTTCATCAGATTTCATCAAGTTTTCTTTTGATTTTCTTCACATTTATGTTCACTTCATAATTCATCAAATTTCATCATATTTTTTTAGACTACTGTATTAACTTCAAGCTTCATAAGATTTTCTTCAGATTTTGGTTTATATCAAAATTCAACAAATTTACTTGTGATTTCATCATTTTTCATCAAATTTTCTACAGATTTATGTTCACTTCAAATTGCATCAGTTTTTTCATTTCATCAGATTTTTTTCAAATTTATTCTCACTTAAAATTTCATCAGATTTTCTTCAGACTTATGATTACTTCAGATTTCATCATATTTTCTTCAGATTTCATCATATTTTCTTCAGATTTATTTTTAAGTCAGATTTAATCAGATTTTCTAAAGATTTATATTCTCTTCGAATTTCATCAGATTTTCAACATAATTCATCATAGTTTCTTCAGATTTATGTTCACTTCCAATTTGATTAGATTTTCTTCAAATTTTATCTGATTTCCAACAGATTTATGTTTACATCAAGTTTCATCAGTTTTTTTTATTTCATCCGATTTTCTTCAGATTTATATAAACCTCAAATCTCATGAGTTTTTCATCATATTTTTTTTCACTTCAAATTTCTTCAGACTTTCTTTAAATATAATCTGTTTTTCAGATATATGTTCCATTCAATTTCATCAAATTTTCGTTTGATTTTCTTCACAATTTATGTTCACTTCATAATTCATCAGATTTCATGATGTTTTTTTAGAGTTACATATTTACTTCAAGCTTCATTAGATTTTCTTCAGATTTAGGTTTATATCAAAATTCAACAAATTTACTTAAATTTTCATCATTTTCATCAGATTTTCTGCAGATTTATGTTCACTTCAAATTTCATCAGTTTTTTTATTTCATCAGATTTTCTTCAAATATATTCTCATTTTAAATTGCATCAATTTTTTTATTTCATCAGATTTTCTTCAAATTTATTGTCACTTAAAATTTCATAAGATTTTCTTCAGAGTTATGATTATTTCAAATTTCATCATATTTTCTTCAAATTTATGTTTAAGTAATAATTTCTAAAGATTTATATTCTCTTCGAATTTCATCAAGTTTTCATCAGAATTCATCACAGTTTCTTCTAATTTATGTTCACTTCCAATTTCATTAGATTTTCTTCATATTTAATTCGATTTCTTATAGAATTTTATGTTTACATCAAGTTTCATCAGTTTTTTTTACTTCATTCGATTTTCTTCAGATTTATATAGACCTCAAATTTTATGTGTTTTTCTTAAGATTTTTGTTCACTTCAAATTTTGTGAGACTTTCTTTATATTTAATCAGATTTTCAGATTTATGTTCCATTCAATTTCATCAGATTTCATCAAGTTTTCTTTTGATTTTCTTCACATTTATGTTCACTTCATAATTCATCAAATTTCATCATATTTTTTTAGACTACTGTATTAACTTCAAGCTTCATAAGATTTTCTTCAGATTTTGGTTTATATCAAAATTCAACAAATTTACTTATGATTTCATTATTTTTCATCAAATTTTCTACAGATTTATGTTCACTTCAAATTGCATTAGTTTTTTCATTTCATCAGATTTTTTTCAAATTTATTCTCACTTAAAATTTCATCAAATTTTCTTCAGACTTATGATTACTTCAGATTTCATCATATTTTCTTCAGATTTATTTTAAGTCAAATTTAATCAGATTTTCTAAAGATTTATATTCTCTTCGAATTTCATCAGATTTTCAACATAATTCATCGCAGTTTCTTCTGATTTATGTTTACTTTCAATTTGATTAGATTTTCTTCAAATTTTATCTGATTTCCTACATATTTATGTTTACATCAAGTTTCATCAGTTTTTTTTATTTCATCCGAATTTCTTCAGATTTATATAGACCTCAAAACTCATGAGTTTTTCATCATATTTTTTTTCACTTCAAATTTCGTCAGACTTTCTTTAAATATAATCTGTTTTTTCAGATATATGTTCCATTCAATTTCATCAGATTTCATCAAATTTTCGTTTGATTTTCTTCACAATTTATGTTCACTTCATAATTCATCAGATTTCATGATGTTTTTTTAGACTTACGTATTTACTTCAAGCTTCATTAGATTTTCTTCAGATTTAGGTTTATATCAAAATTCAACAAATTTACTTAAGTTTTCATCATTTTCATCAGATTTTCTGCAGATTTATGTTCACTTCAAATTTCATCAGTTTTTTTATTTCATCATATTTTCTTCAAATATATTCTCATTTTAAATTGCATCAATTTTTTTATTGCATCAGATTTTCTTCAAATTTATTGTCGCTTAAAATTTCATCAGATTTTCTTCAGAGTTATGATTATTTCAAATTTCATCATATTTTCTTCAAATTTATGTTTAAGTAATAATTTCTAAAGATTTATATTCTCTTCGAATTTCATCAAGTTTTCATCAGAATTCATCACAGTTTCTTCTGATTTATGTTCACTTCCAATTTCATTAGATTTTCTTCATATTTAATCTGATTTCTTATAGAATTTTATGTTTACATCAAGTTTCATCAGTTTTTTTTTACTTCATTCGATTTTCTTCAGATTTATATATACCTCAAATTTTATGTGTTTTCCATAAGATTTTTGTTCACTTCAAATTTCGTGAGACTTTCTTTAGATTTAATCAGATTTTCAGATTTATGTTCCATTCAATTTCATCAGATTTCATCAAGTTTTCTTTTGATTTTCTTCACATTTATGTTCACTTCATAATTCATCAAATTTCATCATATTTTTTTAGACTACTGTATTAACTTCAAGCTTCATAAGATTTTCTTCAGATTTTGGTTTATATCAAAATTCAACAAATTTACTTATGATTTCATCATTTTTCATCAAATTTTCTACAGATTTATGTTCACTTCAAATTGCATCAGTTTTTTCATTTCATCAGATTTTTTTCAAATTTATTCTCACTTAAAATTTCATCAGATTTTCTTCAGACTTATGATTACTTCAGATTTCATCATATTTTCTTCAGATTTATTTTTAAGTCAGATTTAATCAGATTTTCTAAAGACTTATATTCTCTTCGAATTTCATCAGATTTTCAACATAATTCATCATAGTTTCTTCTGATTTATGTTCACTTCCAATTTGATTAGATTTTCTTCAAATTTTATCTGATTTCCTACAGATTTATGTTTACATCAAGTTTCATCAGTTTTTTTTATTTCATCCGATTTTCTTCAGATTTATATAAACCTCAAATCTCATGAGTTTTTCATCATATTTTTTTTCACTTCAAATTTCGTCAGACTTTCTTTAAATATAATCTGTTTTTCAGATATATGTTCCATTCAATTTCATCAGATTTCATCAAATTTTCGTTTGATTTTCTTCACAATTTATGTTCACTTCATAATTCATCAGATTTCATGATGTTTTTTTAGACTTACGTATTTACTTCAAGCTTCATTAGATTTTCTTCAGATTTAGGTTTATATCAAAATTCAACAAATTTACTTATGTTTTCATCATTTTCATCAGATTTTCTGCAGATTTATGTTCACTTCAAATTTCATCAGTTTTTTTATTTCATCAGATTTTCTTCAAATATATTCTCATTTTAAATTGCATCAATTTTTTTATTTCATCAGATTTTCTTCAAATTTATTGTCGCTTAAAATTTCATCAGATTTTCTTCAGAGTTATGATTATTTTAAATTTCATCATATTTTCTTCAGATTTATGTTTAAGTAATAATTTCTAAAGATTTATATTCTCTTCGAATTTCATCAAGTTTTCATCAGAATTCATCACAGTTTCTTCTGATTTATGTTCACTTCCAATTTCATTAGATTTTCTTCATATTTAATCTGATTTCTTATAGAATTTTATGTTTACATCAAGTTTCATCAGTTTTTTTTACTTCATTCGATTTTCTTCAGATTTATATAGACCTCAAATTTTATGTAATTTTCATAAGATTTTTGTTCACTTCAAATTTCGTGAGACTTTCTTTAGATTTAATCAGATTTTTAGATTTATGTTCCATTCAATTTCATCAGATTTCATCAAGTTTTCTTTTGATTTTCTTCACATTTATGTTCACTTCATAATTCATCAAATTTCATCATATTTTTTTAGACTACTGTATTAACTTCAAGCTTCATAAGATTTTCTTCAGATTTTGGTTTATATCAAAATTCAACAAATTTACTTGTGATTTCATCATTTTTCATCAAAATTTCTACAGATTTATGTTCACTTCAAATTGCATCAGTTTTTTCATTTCATCAGATTTTTTTCAAATTTATTCTCACTTAAAATTTCATCAGATTTTCTTCAGACTTATGATTACTTCAGATTTCATCATATTTTCTTCAGATTTATTTTTAAGTCAGATTTAATCAGATTTTCTAAAGACTTATATTCTCTTCGAATTTCATCAGATTTTCAACATAATTCATCATAGTTTCTTCTGATTTATGTTCACTTCCAATTTGATTAGATTTTCTTCAAATTTTATCTGATTTCCAACAGATTTATGTTTACATCAAGTTTCATCAGTTTTTTTTATTTCATCCGATTTTCTTCAGATTTATATAAACCTCAAATCTCATGAGTTTTTCATCATATTTTTTTTCACTTCAAATTTCGTCAGACTTTCTTTAAATATAATCTGTTTTTCAGATATATGTTCCATTCAATTTCATCAAATTTTCGTTTGATTTTCTTCACAATTTATGTTCACTTCATAATTCATCAGATTTCATGATGTTTTTTTAGAGTTACATATTTACTTCAAGCTTCATTAGATTTTCTTCAGATTTAGGTTTATATCAAAATTCAACAAATTTACTTAAATTTTCATCATTTTCATCAGATTTTCTGCAGATTTATGTTCACTTCAAATTTCATCAGTTTTTTTATTTCATCATATTTTCTTCAAATATATTCTCATTTTAAATTGCATCAATTTTTTTATTTCATCAGATTTTCTTCAAATTTATTGTCACTTAAAATTTCATCAGATTTTCTTCAGAGTTATGATTATTTCAAATTTCATCATATTTTCTTCAAATTTATGTTTAAGTAATAATTTCTAAAGATTTATATTCTCTTCGAATTTCATCAAGTTTTCATCAGAATTCATCACAGTTTCTTCTAATTTATGTTCACTTCCAATTTCATTAGATTTTCTTCATATTTAATTCGATTTCTTATAGAATTTTATGTTTACATCAAGTTTCATCAGTTTTTTAGTTCATTCGATTTTCTTCAGATTTATATAGACCTCAAATTTTATGTGTTTTTCTTAAGATTTTTGTTCACTTCAAATTTTGTGAGACTTTCTTTATATTTAATCAGATTTTCAGATTTATGTTCCATTCAATTTCATCAGATTTCATCAAGTTTTCTTTTGATTTTTTTCACATTTATGTTCACTTCATAATTCATCAAATTTCATCATATTTTTTTAGACTACTGTATTAACTTCAAGCTTCATAAGATTTTCTTCAGATTTTGGTTTATATCAAAATTCAACAAATTTACTTATGATTTCATCATTTTTCATCAAATTTTCTACAGATTTATGTTCACTTCAAATTGCATTAGTTTTTTCATTTCATCAGATTTTTTTCAAATTTATTCTCAATTAAAATTTCATCAAATTTTCTTCAGACTTATGATTACTTCAGATTTCATCATATTTTCTTCAGATTTATTTTTAAGTCAGATTTAATCAGATTTTCTAAAGATTTATATTCTCTTCGAATTTCATCATATTTTCAACATAATTCATCGCAGTTTCTTCTGATTTATGTTTACTTTCAATTTGATTAGATTTTCTTCAAATTTTATCTGATTTCCTACAGATTTATGTTTACATCAAGTTTCATCAGTTTTTTTTTATTTCATCCGATTTTCTTTAGATTTATATAGACCTCAAAACTCATGAGTTTTTCATCATATTTTTTTTCACTTCAAATTTCGTCAGACTTTCTTTAAATATAATCTGTTTTTCAGATATATGTTCCATTCAATTTCATCAGATTTCATCAAATTTTCGTTTGATTTTCTTCACAATTTATGTTCACTTCATAATTCATCAGATTTCATGATGTTTTTTTAGACTTACGTATTTACTTCAAGCTTCATTAGATTTTCTTCAGATTTAGGTTTATATCAAAATTCAACAAATTTACTTAAGTTTTCATCATTTTCATCAGATTTTCTGCAGATTTATGTTCACTTCAAATTTCATCAGTTTTTTTATTTCATCATATTTTCTTCAAATATATTCTCATTTTAAATTGCATCAATTTTTTTATTGCATCAGATTTTCTTCAAATTTATTGTCGCTTAAAATTTCATCAGATTTTCTTCTGAGTTATGATTATTTCAAATTTCATCATATTTTCTTCAGATTTATGTTTAAGTAATAATTTCTAAAGATTTATATTCTCTTCGAATTTCATCAAGTTTTCATCAGAATTCATCACAGTTTCTTCTGATTTATGTTCACTTCCAATTTCATTAGATTTTCTTCATATTTAATCTGATTTCTTATAGAATTTTATGTTTACATCAAGTTTCATCAGTTTTTTTTACTTCATTCGATTTTCTTCAGATTTATATAGACCTCAAATTTTATGTGTTTTCCATAAGATTTTTGTTCACTTCAAATTTCGTGAGACTTTCTTTAGATTTAATCAGATTTTCAGATTTATGTTCCATTCAATTTCATCAGATTTCATCAAGTTTTCTTTTGATTTTCTTCACATTTATGTTCACTTCATAATTCATCAAATTTCATCATATTTTTTTAGACTACTGTATTAACTTCAAGCTTCATAAGATTTTCTTCAGATTTTGGTTTATATCAAAATTCAACAAATTTACTTATGATTTCATCATTTTTCATCAAATTTTCTACAGATTTATGTTCACTTCAAATTGCATTAGTTTTTTCATTTCATCAGATTTTTTTCAAATTTATTCTCACTTAAAATTTCATCAGATTTTCTTCAGACTTATGATTACTTCAGATTTCATCATATTTTCTTCAGATTTATTTTTAAGTCAGATTTAATCAGATTTTCTAAAGATTTATATTCTCTTCGAATTTCATCAGATTTTCAACATAATTCATCACAGTTTCTTCTGATTTATGTTTACTTTCAATTTGATTAGATTTTCTTCAAATTTTATCTGATTTCCTACAGATTTATGTTTACATCAAGTTTCATCAGTTTTTTTTTTATTTCATCCGATTTTCTTCAGATTATATAGACCTCAAAACTCATGAGTTTTTCATCATATTTTTTTTCACTTCAAATTTCGTCAGACTTTCTTTAAATATAATCTGTTTTTCAGATATATGTTCCATTCAATTTCATCAGATTTCATCAAATTTTCGTTTGATTTTCTCACAATTTATGTTCACTTCATAATTCATCAGATTTCATGATGTTTTTTTAGACTTACGTATTTACTTCAAGCTTCATTAGATTTTCTTCAGATTTAGGTTTATATCAAAATTCAACAAATTTACTTAAGTTTTCATCATTTTCATCAGTTTTTTTATTTCATCAGATTTTCTTCAAATATATTCTCATTTTAAATTGCATCAATTTTTTTATTGCATCAGATTTTCTTCAAATTTATTGTCGCTTAAAATTTCATCAGATTTTCTTCAGAGTTATGATTATTTCAAATTTCATCATATTTTCTTCAGATTTATGTTTAAGTAATAATTTCTAAAGATTTATATTCTCTTCGAATTTCATCAAGTTTTCATCAGAATTCATCACAGTTTCTTCTGATTTATGTTCACTTCCAATTTCATTAGATTTTCTTCATATTTAATCTGATTTCTTATAGAATTTTATGTTTACATCAAGTTTCATCAGTTTTTTTTACTTCATTCGATTTTCTTCAGATTTATATAGACCTCAAATTTTATGTGTTTTCCATAAGATTTTTGTTCACTTCAAATTTCGTGAGACTTTCTTTAGATTTAATCAGATTTTCAGATTTATGTTCCATTCAATTTCATTAGATTTCATCATGTTTTCTTTTGATTTTCTTCACATTTATGTTCACTTCATAATTCATCAAATTTCATCATATTTTTTTAGACTACTGTATTAACTTCAAGCTTCATAAGATTTTCTTCAGATTTTGGTTTATATCAAAATTCAACAAATTTACTTGTGATTTCATCATTTTTCATCAAATTTTCTACAGATTTATGTTCACTTAAAATTGCATCAGTTTTTTCATTTCATCAGATTTTTTTCAAATTTATTCTCACTTAAAATTTCATCAGATTTTCTTCAGACTTATGATTACTTCAGATTTCATCATATTTTCTTCAGATTTATTTTTAAGTCAGATTTAATCAGATTTTCTAAAGATTTATATTCTCTTCGAATTTCATCAGATTTTCAACATAATTCATCATAGTTTCTTCTGATTTATGTTCACTTCCAATTTGATTAGATTTTCTTCAAATTTTATCTGATTTCCAACAGATTTATGTTTACATCAAGTTTCATCAGTTTTTTTTTATTTCATCCGATTTTCTTCAGATTTATATAGACCTCAAAACTCATGAGTTTTTCATCATATTTTTTTTCACTTCAAATTTCGTCAGACTTTATTTAAATATAATCTGTTTTTCAGATATATGTTCCATTCAATTTCATCAGATTTCATCAAATTTTCGTTTGATTTTTTTCACAATTTATGTTCACTTCATAATTCATCAGATTTCATGATGTTTTTTTAGACTTACGTATTTACTTCAAGCTTCATTAGATTTTCTTCAGATTTAGGTTTATATCAAAATTCAACAAATTTACTTAAGTTTTCATCATTTTCATTAGTTTTTTTATTTCATCAGATTTTCTTCAAATATATTCTCATTTTAAATTGCATCAATTTTTTTATTGCATGAGATTTTCTTCAAATTTATTGTCGCTTAAAATTTCATCAGATTTTCTTCAGAGTTATGATTTTTTCAAATTTCATCATATTTTCTTCAGATTTATGTTTAAGTAATAATTTCTAAAGATTTATATTCTCTTCGAATTTCATCAAGTTTTCATCAGAATTCATCACAGTTTCTTCTGATTTATGTTCACTTCCAATTTCATTAGATCTTCTTCATATTTAATCTGATTTCTTATAGAATTTTATGTTTACATCAAGTTTCATCAGTTTTTTTTACTTCATTCGATTTTCTTCAGATTTATATAGACCTCAAATTTTATGTGTTTTCCATAAGATTTTTGTTCACTTCAAATTTCGTGAGACTTTCTTTAGATTTAATCAGATTTTCAGATTTATGTTCCATTCAATTTCATCAGATTTCATCAAGTTTTCTTTTGATTTTCTTCACATTTATGTTCACTTCATAATTCATCAAATTTCATCATATTTTTTTAGACTACTGTATTAACTTCAAGCTTCATAAGATTTTCTTCAGATTTTGGTTTATATCAAAATTCAACAAATTTACTTGTGATTTCATCATTTTTCATCAAATTTTCTACAGATTTATGTTCACTTCAAATTGCATCAGTTTTTTCATTTCATCAGATTTTTTTCAAATTTATTCTCACTTAAAATTTCATCAGATTTTCTTCAGACTTATGATTACTTCAGATTTCATCATATTTTCTTCAGATTTATTTTTAAGTCAGATTTAATCAGATTTTCTAAAGATTTATATTCTCTTCGAATTTCATCAGATTTTCAACATAATTCATCATAGTTTCTTCTGATTTATGTTCACTTCCAATTTGATTAGATTTTCTTCAAATTTTATCTGATTTCCAACAGATTTATGTTTACATCAAGTTTCATCAGTTTTTTTTTATTTCATCCGATTTTCTTCAGATTTATATAAACCTCAAATCTCATGAGTTTTTCATCATATTTTTTTTCACTTCAAATTTCGTCAGACTTTCTTTAAATATAATCTGTTTTTCAGACATATGTTCAATTAAATTTCATCAAATTTTCGTTTGATTTTCTTCACAATTTATGTTCACTTCATAATTCATCAGATTTCATGATGTTTTTTTAGAGCTACATATTTACTTCAAGCTTCATTAGATTTTCTTCAGATTTAGGTTTATATCAAAATTCAACAAATTTACTTAAATTTTCATCATTTTCATCAGATTTTCTGCAGATTTATGTTCACTTCAAATTTCATCAGTTTTTTTATTTCATCAGATTTTCTTCAAATATATTCTCATTTTAAATTGCATCAATTTTTTTATTGCATCAGATTTTCTTCAAATTTATTGTCGCTTAAAATTTCATCAGATTTTCTTCAGAGTTATGATTATTTTAAATTTCATCATATTTTCTTCAGATTTATGTTTAAGTAATAATTTCTAAAGATTTATATTCTCTTCGAATTTCATCAAGTTTTCATCAGAATTCATCACAGTTTCTTCTGATTTATGTTCACTTCCAATTTCATTAGATTTTCTTCATATTTAATCTGATTTCTTATAGAATTTTATGTTTACATCAAGTTTCATCAGTTTTTTTTTACTTCATTCGATTTTCTTCAGATTATATAGACCTCAAATTTTATGCGTTTTCCATAAGATTTTCGTTCACTTCAAATTTCGTGAGACTTTCTTTAGATTTAATCAGATTTTCAGATTTATATTCCATTCAATTTCATCAGATTTCATCAAGTTTTCTTTTGATTTTCTTCACATTTATGTTCACTTCATAATTCATCAAATTTCATCATATTTTTTTAGACTACTGTATTAACTTCAAGCTTCATAAGATTTTCTTCAGATTTTGGTTTATATCAAAATTCAACAAATTTTCTTATGATTTCATCATTTTTCATCAAATTTTCTAAAGATTTATGTTCACTTAAAATTGCATGAGTTTTTTCATTTCATCAGATTTTTTTCAAATTTATTCTCATTTAAAATTTCATCAGATTTTCTTCAGACTTATGATTACTTCAGATTTCATCATATTTTCTTCAGATTTATTTTTAAGTCAGATTTAATCAGATTTTCTAAAGATTTATATTCTCTTCGAATTTCATCAGATTTTCAACATAATTCATCACAGTTTCTTCTGATTTATGTTTACTTCCAATTTGATTAGATTTTCTTCAAATTTTATCTGATTTCCTACAGATTTATGTTTACATCAAGTTTCATCAATTTTTTTTTATTTCATCCGATTTTCTTCAGATTTATATAGACCTCAAAACTCATGAGTTTTTCATCATATTTTTTTTCACTTCAAATTTCGTCAGACTTTATTTAAATATAATCTGTTTTTCAGATATATGTTCCATTCAATTTCATCAGATTTCATCAAATTTTCGTTTGATTTTCTTCACAATTTATGTTCACTTCATAATTCATCAGATTTCATGATGTTTTTTTAGACTTACGTATTTACTTCAAGCTTCATTAGATTTTCTTCAGATTTAGGTTTATATCAAAATTCAACAAATTTACTTAAGTTTTCATCATTTTCATCAGATTTTCTGCAAATTTATGTTCACTTCAAATTTCATCAGTTTTTTTATTTCATCAGATTTTCTTCAAATATATTCTCATTTTAAATTGCATCAATTTTTTTATTGCATCAGATTTTCTTCAAATTTATTGTCGCTTAAAATTTCATCAGATTTTCTTCAGAGTTATGATTATTTTAAATTTCATCATATTTTCTTCAGATTTATGTTTAAGTAATAATTTCTAAAGATTTATATTCTCTTCGAATTTCATCAAGTTTTCATCAGAATTCATCACAGTTTCTTCTGATTTATGTTCACTTCCAATTTCATTAGATTTTCTTCATATTTAATCTGATTTCTTATAGAATTTTATGTTTACATCAAGTTTCATCAGTTTTTTTTTACTTCATTCGATTTTCTTCAGATTTATATAGACCTCAAATTTTATGCGTTTTCCATAAGATTTTCGTTCACTTCAAATTTCGTGAGACTTTCTTTAGATTTAATCAGATTTTCAGATTTATATTCCATTCAATTTCATCAGATTTCATCAAGTTTTCTTTTGATTTTCTTCACATTTATGTTCACTTCATAATTCATCAAATTTCATCATATTTTTTTAGACTACTGTATTAACTTCAAGCTTCATAAGATTTTCTTCAGATTTTGGTTTATATCAAAATTCAACAAATTTTCTTATGATTTCATCATTTTTCATCAAATTTTCTAAAGATTTATGTTCACTTCAAATTGCATGAGTTTTTTCTTTTCATCAGATTTTTTTCAAATTTATTCTCATTTAAAATTTCATCAGATTTTCTTCAGACTTATGATTACTTCAGATTTCATCATATTTTCTTCAGATTTATTTTTAAGTCAGATTTAATCAGATTTTCTAAAGATTTATATTCTCTTCGAATTTCATCAGATTTTCAACATAATTCATCCAAGTTTCTTCTGATTTATGTTTACTTCCAATTTGATTAGATTTTCTTCAAATTTTATCTGATTTCCTACAGATTTATGTTTACATCAAGTTTCATCAGTTTTTTTTTTATTTCATCCGATTTTCTTCAGATTTATATAGACCTCAAAACTCATGAGTTTTTCATCATATTTTTTTCACTTCAAATTTCGTCAGACTTTATTTAAATATAATCTGTTTTTCAGATATATGTTCCATTCAATTTCATCAGATTTCATCAAATTTTCGTTTGATTTTCTTCACAATTTATGTTCACTTCATAATTCATCAGATTTCATGATGTTTTTTTAGAGCTACATATTTACTTCAAGCTTCATTAGATTTTCTTCAGATTTAGGTTTATATCAAAATTCAACAAATTTACTTAAATTTTCATCATTTTCATCAGATTTTCTGCAGATTTATGTTCACTTCAAATTTCATCAGTTTTTTTATTTCATCAGATTTTCTTCAAATATATTCTCATTTTAAATTGCATCAATTTTTTTATTGCATCAGATTTTCTTCAAATTTATTGTCGCTTAAAATTTCATCAGATTTTCTTCAGAGTTATGATTATTTTAAATTTCATCATATTTTCTTCAGATTTATGTTTAAGTAATAATTTCTAAAGATTTATATTCTCTTCGAATTTCATCAAGTTTTCATCAGAATTCATCACAGTTTCTTCTGATTTATGTTCACTTCCAATTTCATTAGATTTTCTTCATATTTAATCTGATTTCTTATAGAATTTTATGTTTACATCAAGTTTCATCAGTTTTTTTTTACTTCATTCGATTTTCTTCAGATTTATATAGACCTCAAATTTTATGCGTTTTCCATAAGATTTTCGTTCACTTCAAATTTCGTGAGACTTTCTTTAGATTTAATCAGATTTTCAGATTTATATTCCATTCAATTTCATCAGATTTCATCAAGTTTTCTTTTGATTTTCTTCACATTTATGTTCACTTCATAATTCATCAAATTTCATCATATTTTTTTAGACTACTGTATTAACTTCAAGCTTCATAAGATTTTCTTCAGATTTTGGTTTATATCAAAATTCAACAAATTTTCTTATGATTTCATCATTTTTCATCAAATTTTCTAAAGATTTATGTTCACTTAAAATTGCATCAGTTTTTTCATTTCATCAGATTTTTTTCAAATTTATTCTCATTTAAAATTTCATCAGATTTTCTTCAGACTTATGATTACTTCAGATTTCATCATATTTTCTTCAGATTTATTTTTAAGTCAGATTTAATCAGATTTTCTAAAGATTTATATTCTCTTCGAATTTCATCAGATTTTCAACATAATTCATCACAGTTTCTTCTGATTTATGTTTACTTCCAATTTGATTAGATTTTCTTCAAATTTTATCTGATTTCCTACAGATTTATGTTTACATCAAGTTTCATCAATTTTTTTTTATTTCATCCGATTTTCTTCAGATTTATATAGACCTCAAAACTCATGAGTTTTTCATCATATTTTTTTTCACTTCAAATTTCGTCAGACTTTATTTAAATATAATCTGTTTTTCAGATATATGTTCCATTCAATTTCATCAGATTTCATCAAATTTTCGTTTGATTTTCTTCACAATTTATGTTCACTTCATAATTCATCAGATTTCATGATGTTTTTTTAGACTTACGTATTTACTTCAAGCTTCATTAGATTTTCTTCAGATTTAGGTTTATATCAAAATTCAACAAATTTACTTAAGTTTTCATCATTTTCATCAGATTTTCTGCAAATTTATGTTCACTTCAAATTTCATCAGTTTTTTTATTTCATCAGATTTTCTTCAAATATATTCTCATTTTAAATTGCATCAATTTTTTTATTGCATCAGATTTTCTTCAAATTTATTGTCGCTTAAAATTTCATCAGATTTTCTTCAGAGTTATGATTATTTTAAATTTCATCATATTTTCTTCAGATTTATGTTTAAGTAATAATTTCTAAAGATTTATATTCTCTTCGAATTTCATCAAGTTTTCATCAGAATTCATCACAGTTTCTTCTGATTTATGTTCACTTCCAATTTCATTAGATTTTCTTCATATTTAATCTGATTTCTTATAGAATTTTATGTTTACATCAAGTTTCATCAGTTTTTTTTTACTTCATTCGATTTTCTTCAGATTTATATAGACCTCAAATTTTATGCGTTTTCCATAAGATTTTCGTTCACTTCAAATTTCGTGAGACTTTCTTTAGATTTAATCAGATTTTCAGATTTATATTCCATTCAATTTCATCAGATTTCATCAAGTTTTCTTTTGATTTTCTTCACATTTATGTTCACTTCATAATTCATCAAATTTCATCATATTTTTTTAGACTACTGTATTAACTTCAAGCTTCATAAGATTTTCTTCAGATTTTGGTTTATATCAAAATTCAACAAATTTTCTTATGATTTCATCATTTTTCATCAAATTTTCTAAAGATTTATGTTCACTTCAAATTGCATGAGTTTTTTCTTTTCATCAGATTTTTTTCAAATTTATTCTCATTTAAAATTTCATCAGATTTTCTTCAGACTTATGATTACTTCAGATTTCATCATATTTTCTTCAGATTTATTTTTAAGTCAGATTTAATCAGATTTTCTAAAGATTTATATTCTCTTCGAATTTCATCAGATTTTCAACATAATTCATCCAAGTTTCTTCTGATTTATGTTTACTTCCAATTTGATTAGATTTTCTTCAAATTTTATCTGATTTCCTACAGATTTATGTTTACATCAAGTTTCATCAGTTTTTTTTTTATTTCATCCGATTTTCTTCAGATTTATATAGACCTCAAAACTCATGAGTTTTTCATCATATTTTTTTTCACTTCAAATTTCGTCAGACTTTATTTAAATATAATCTGTTTTTCAGATATATGTTCCATTCAATTTCATCAGATTTCATCAAATTTTCGTTTGATTTTCTTCACAATTTATGTTCACTTCATAATTCATCAGATTTCATGATGTTTTTTTAGACTTACGTATTTACTTCAAGCTTCATTAGATTTTCTTCAGATTTAGGTTTATATCAAAATTCAACAAATTTACTTAAGTTTTCATCATTTTCATCAGATTTTCTGCAGATTTATGTTCACTTCAAATTTCATCAGTTTTTTTATTTCATCAGATTTTCTTCAAATATATTCTCATTTTAAATTGCATCAATTTTTTTATTGCATCAGATTTTCTTCAAATTTATTGTCGCTTAAAATTTCATCAGATTTTCTTCAGAGTTATGATTATTTTAAATTTCATCATATTTTCTTCAGATTTATGTTTAAGTAATAATTTCTAAAGATTTATATTCTCTTCGAATTTCATCAAGTTTTCATCAGAATTCATCACAGTTTCTTCTGATTTATGTTCACTTCCAATTTCATTAGATTTTCTTCATATTTAATCTGATTTCTTATAGAATTTTATGTTTACATCAAGTTTCATCAGTTTTTTTTACTTCATTCGATTTTCTTCAGATTTATATAGACCTCAAATTTTATGTGTTTTCCATAAGATTTTTGTTCACTTCAAATTTCGTGAGACTTTCTTTAGATTTAATCAGATTTTCAGATTTATGTTCCATTCAATTTCATCAGATTTCATTAAGTTTTCTTTTGATTTTCTTCACATTTATGTTCACTTCATAATTCATCAAATTTCATCATATTTTTTTAGACTACTGTATTAACTTCAAGCTTCATAAGATTTTCTTTAGATTTTGGTTTATATCAAAATTCAACAAATTTTCTTATGATTTCATCATTTTTCATCAAATTTTCTAAAGATTTATGTTCACTTCAAATTGCATCAGTTTTTTCATTTCATCAGATTTTTTTCAAATTTATTCTCATTTAAAATTTCATCAGATTTTCTTCAGACTTATGATTACTTCAGATTTCATCATATTTTCTTCAGATTTATTTTTAAGTCAGATTTAATCAGATTTTCTAAAGATTTATATTCTCTTCGAATTTCATCAGATTTTCAACATAATTCATCACAGTTTCTTCTGATTTATGTTTACTTCCAATTTGATTAGATTTTCTTCAAATTTTATCTGATTTCCTACAGATTTATGTTTACATCAAGTTTCATCAGTTTTTTTTATTTCATCCGATTTTCTTCAGATTTATATAGACCTCAAAACTCATGAGTTTTTCATCATATTTTTTTTCACTTCAAATTTCGTCAGACTTTATTTAAATATAATCTGTTTTTCAGATATATGTTCCATTCAATTTCATCAGATTTCATCAAATTTTCGTTTGATTTTCTTCGCAATTTATGTTCACTTCATAATTCATCAGATTTCATGATGTTTTTTTTAGACTTACGTATTTACTTCAAGCTTCATTAGATTTTCTTCAGATTTAGGTTTATATCAAAATTCAACAAATTTACTTAAGTTTTCATCATTTTCATCAGATTTTCTGCAGATTTATGTTCACTTCAAATTTCATCATTTTTTTATTTCATCAGATTTTCTTCAAATATATTCTCATTTTAAATTGCATCAATTTTTTTATTGCATCAGATTTTCTCAAAATTTATTTTCGCTTAAAATTTCATCAGATTTTCTTCAGAGTTATGATTATTTCAAATTTCATCATATTTTCTTCAGATTTATGTTTAAGTTATAATTTCTAAAGATTTATATTCTCTTCGAATTTCATCAAGTTTTCATCAGAATTCATCACAGTTTCTTCTGATTTATGTTCACTTCCAATTTCATTAGATTTTCTTCATATTTAATCTGATTTCTTATAGAATTTTATGTTTACATCAAGTTTCATCAGTTTTTTTTACTTCATTCGATTTTCTTCAGATTTATATAGACCTCGACTTTTATGGGTTTTTCATAAGATTTTTGTTCACTTCAAATTTCGTCAGACTTTCTTTAGATTTTATCAGATTTTCAGATTTATGTTCCGTTCAATATCATCAGATTTCATAAAGTTTTCTTTTGATTTTCATCACATTTATGTTCACTTCATAATTCTTCAAATTTCATCATATTTTTTTAGACTACTGTATTTACTTCAAGCTTCATAAGATTTTCTTCAGATTTTGGTTTATATCAAAATTCAACAAGTTTACTTATGATTTCATCATTTTTCATCAAATTTTCTACAGATTTATGTTCACTTCAAATTGCATCAGTTTTTTCATTTCATCCGATTTTTTTAAAATTTATTCTCACTTAAAATTTCATCAGATTTTCTTCAGACTTATGATTACTTCAGATTTCATCATATTTTCTTCAGATTTATGTTTAAGTCAGATTTAATCAGATTTTCTAAAGATTTATATTCTCTTCGAATTTCATCAGATTTTCAACATAATTCATCACAGTTTCTTCTGATTTATGTTCACTTCCAATTTGATTAGATTTTCTTCAAATTTTATTTCTTTTCCTACAGATTTATGTTTACATCAAGTTTCATCAGTTTTTTTTTATTTCATCCGATTTTCTTCAGATTTATATAGACCTCAAATCTCATGAGTTTTTCATCATATTTTTTTTCACTTCAAATTTCGCCAGACTTTCTTTAAATATAATCTGTTTTTCAGATATATGTTCCATTCAATTTCATCAGATTTCATCAAATTTTCTTTTGATTTTCTTCACATTTATGTTCACTTCATAATACATCAGATTTCATCATATTTGTTTTAGACTTATGTATTTACTTCAAGCTTCATTAGATTATCTTCAGATTTAGGTTTATATAAAAATTCATCAAATTTACCTATGATTTCATCATTTTTTCATCAAATTTTCTACATATTTATGTTCACTTCAAATTTCATTAGTTTTTTTTTTATTTCCTCAGATTTTCTTCAAATGTATTCTCATTTTAAATTGCATCAATTTTTTTTATTTCATTATATTTTCTTCAAATTTATTGTCACTTAAAATTTCATCAGATTTTCTTCAGAGTTATGATTATTTCAAATCTCATCATATTTTCTTCAGATTTATGTTTAAGTCCTAATTTCTAAAGATTTATATTCTCTCTTTGAATTTCATCATGTTTTCATCAGAATTCATCACAGTTTCTTCTTATTTATGTTCACTTCCAATTTCATTAGATTTTCTTCATATTTAATCTGATTTCCTATAGAATTTTATGTTTACATCAAGTTTCATCAGTTTTTTTTACTTCATTCGATTTTCTTCAAATTTATATAGACCTCCAATTTTATGTGTTTTTCATAAGATTTTTGTTCACTTCAAATTTCGTGAGACTTTCTTAAGATTTAAATCAGATTTTCAGATTTATGTTCCATTCAATTTCATCAGATTTCATCAAATTTTCGTTTGATTTTCTTCACAATTTATGTTCACTTCATAATTCATCAAATTTCATCATATTTATTTAGACTACTGTATTAACTTCAAGCTTCATAAGATTTTCTTCAGATTTTGGTTTATTACAAATTCAACAAATTTACTTATGATTTCATCATTTTTCATCAAATTTTCTACAGATTTATGTTCACTTCAAATTTCATCAGATTTTTTTCAAACTTATTCTCACTAAAAATTTCATCAGATTTTCTTCCAGACTTATGATTACTTCAGATATCATCATATTTTCTTCAGATTTATGTTTAAGTCAGATTTAATCAGATTTTCTAAAGATTTATATTCTCTTCGAATTTCATCAGATTTTCAACATAATTCATCACAGTTTCTTCTGATTTATGTTCACTTCCAATTTGATTAGATTTTCTTCAAATTTTATTTCATTTCCTACAGATTTATGTTTACATCAAGTTTCATCAGTTTTTTTTTTTATTTCATCCGATTTTCTTCAGATTTATATAGACCTCAAATCTCATGAGTTTTTCATCATATTTTTTTTCACTTCAAATTTCGCCAGGACTTTCTTTAAATATAATCTGTTTTTCAGATATATGTTCCATTCAATTTCATCAGATTTCATCAAATTTTCTTTTGATTTTCTTCACATTTATGTTCACTTCATAATACATCAGATTTCATCATATTTTTTTTAGACTTATGTTATTTACTTCAAGCTTCATTAGATTATCTTCAGATTTAGGTTTATATAAAAAATTCATCAAATTTACCTATGATTTCATCATTTTTCATCAAATTTTCTACATATTTATGTTCACTTCAAATTTCATTAGTTTTTTTTTATTTCCTCAGATTTTTCTTCAAATGTATTCTCATTTTAAATTGCATCAAATTTTTTTTATTTCATTATATTTTCTTCAAATTTATTGTCACTTAAAATTTTATCAGATTTTCTTCAGAGTTATGATTATTTCAAATCTCATCATATTTTCTTCAGATTTTATGTTTAAGTCATAATTTCTAATGATTTATATTCGCTTCGAATTTTCATCATGTTTTCATCAGAATTCATCACAGTTTCTTCTTATTTATGTTCACTTCCAATTTCATTATATTTTCTTCATATTTAATCTGATTTCCTATAGAATTTTATGTTTACATCAAGTTTCAATCAGTTTTTTTTACTTCATTCGATTTTCTTCAAATTTATATAGACTTCCAATTTTATGTGTTTTTCATAAGATTTTTGTTCACTTCAAATTTCGTGAGACTTTCTTTAGATTTAATCTGTTTTTCAGATATATGTTCCCTTCAATGTCATTAGATTTCATCAAATTTTCGTTTGATTTTCTTCACAATTTATGTTCACTTCATAATTCACAAATTTCATCATATTTATTTAGACTACTGTATTAACTTCAAGCTTCATAAGATTTTCTTCAGATTTTGGTTTATATACAAATTCAACAAATTTACTTATGATTTCATCATTTTTCATCAAATTTTCTACAGATTTATGTTCACTTCAAATTTCATCAGTTTTTTCATTTCATCAGATTTTTTTCAAATTTATCTATCTTTAAATTTCATCAGATTTCTTCAGACTTATGATTACTTCAGATTTTATCATATTTTCTTCAGATTTATGTTTAAGTTAGATTTAATCAGATTTTCTAAAGATTTATATTCTCTTCGAATTTCATCAGATTTTCAACATAATTCATCACAGTTTCTTCTGATTTATGTTCACTTCCAATTTGATTAGATTTTCTTCAAATTTTATCTGATTTCCTACAGATTTATGTTTACATCAAGTTTCATCAGTTTTTTTTTTTATTTCATCCGATTTTCTTCAGATTTATTATAGACCTCAAATCTCATGAGTTTTTCATCATTTTTTTTTCACTTCAAATTTCGTCAGACTTTCTTTAAATATAATTTGTTTTTCAGATATATGTTCCATTCAATTTCATCAGATTTCATCAAATTTTCGTTTGATTTTCTTCACAATTTATGTTCACTTCATAATTCATCAGATTTCTTGATGTTTTTTTAGACTTATGTATTTACTTCAAGCTTCATTAGATTTTCTTCAGATTTAGGTTTATATAAAAATTCATCAAATTTACGTATGATTTCATCATTTTTCATCAAATTTTCTACAGATTTCATCAGTTTTTTCATTTCATCAGATTTTCTTCAAATTTATTCTCACTTAAAATTTCATCAGATTTTCCTTCAGACTTATGATTACTTCAGATTTCATCAATTTTTTTTCAGATTTATGTTTAAGTCAGGTTTAATCATATTTTCTAAAGATTTATATTCTCTTCAAATTTCATCAGATTTTTCAACATAATTCATCACAGTTTCTTCTGATTTATTTTCACTTCCAATTTGATTAGATTTTCTTCGAATTTTATCTGATTTCCTACAGATTTATGTTTACATCAAGTTTCATCAGTTTTTTTTTTATTTCATCCGATTTTCTTCAGATTTATATAGACCTCAATTCTCATGAGTTTTTCATCATATTTTTTTTCACTTCAAATTTCGTCAGACTTTCTTTAAATATAATCTGTTTTTTCAGATATATGTTCCATTCAATTTCATCAGATTTCATCAAATTTTCTTTTGATTTTCTTCACATTTAATGTTCACTTCATAATACATCAGATTTCATCATATTTTTTTAGACTTATGTATTTACTTCAAGCTTCATTAGATTTTCTTCAGATTTAGGTTTATATAAAAATTCATCAAATTTACCTATGATTTCATCATTTTTTCATCAATTTTTCTACAGATTTATGTTCACTTCAAATTTCATTAGTTTTTTTTTATTTCCTCAAATTTTCTTCAAATTTATTCTCATTCTAAATTGCATCAATTTTTTTATTTCATCAGATTTTCTTCAAATTTATTGTCACTAAAATTTTTATCAGATTTTCTTCAGAGTTATGATTATTTCAAAATTCATCATATTTTTCTTCAGATTTATGTTTAAGTCATAATTTCTAAAGATTTATATTCTCTTCGAATTTCATCAAGTTTTCATCAGAATTCATTACAGTTTCTTCTGATTTATGTTCACTTCCAATTTCATTAGATTTTCTTCATATTTAATCTGATTTCCTATAGAATTTTATGTTTACATCAAGTTTCATCAGTTTTTTTTTACTTCATTTCGATTTTCTTCAAATTTATATAGACCTCAAATTTTATGTGTTTTTCATAAGATTTTTGTTCACTTCAAAATTCGTGAGACTTTCTTTAGATTAATCAGATTTTAAGATTTATGTTCCATTCAATTTCATCAGATTTCATCATGTTTTCTTTTGATTTTCTTCACATTTATGTTCACTTCATAATTCGTCAAATTTCATCATATTTTTTTAGACTACTGTATTAACTTCAAGCTTCATAAGAATTTCTTGAGATTTTGGTTTATATAAAAATTCATTCTAATTTACCTATGATTTCATCATTTTTCATCAATTTTTCTACAGATTTATGTTCACTTCAAATTTCATCAGTTTTTTCATTTCATCAGATTTTTTTCAAATTTATTCTCACTTGAAATTTTCATCAGATTTTCTTCAGACTTATGATTACTTCAGATTTCATCATATTTTTTTATTAGATTTTATGTTTAAGTAAGATTTAATCATATTTTCTAAGATTTATATTCTCTTCGAATTTCATCAGATTTTCAACATAATTCATCACAGTTTCTTCTGATTTATGTTCACTTCCAATTTGATTAGATTTTCTTCAAATTTTATCTGATTTCCTACAGATTTATGTTTACATCAGGTTTCATCAGTTTTTTTTTTATATTTCATCCGATTTTCTTCAGATTTATATAGACCTCAAATCTCATGAGTTTTTCATCATATTTTTTTTTCACTTCAAATTTCGTCACTTTCTTTAAATATAATCTGTTTTTCAGATATATGTTCCCTTCAATGTCATTAGATTTCATCAAATTTTTCTTTTGATTTTCTTCACATTTATGTTCACTTCATAATACATCATATTTCATCATATTTTTTTAGACTTATGTATTTACTTCAAGCTTCATTAGATTTTCTTCAGATTTAGGTTTATACAAAAAACTCATCAAATTTACATATGATTTCATCATTTTTCATCAAATTTTCAACAGATTGATGTTCACTTCAAATTTCATCAGTTTTTTCATTTCATCAGATTTTTTTAAAATTTATTCTATGTTAAAATTTCATCATATTTTCTTCAGACTTATGATTACTTCAGATTTTATCATATTTTCTTCAGATTTATGATTAAGTTAGATTTAAATCAGATTTTCTAAAGATTTATATTCTCTTCGAATTTCATCAGATTTTCAACATAATTCATCACATTTTCTTCTGATTTATGTTCACTTCCAATTTGATTAGATTTTATTCAAATTTTATCTGATTTCCTACAGATTTATGTTTACATCAGGTTTCATCAGTTTTTTTTTTATATTTCATCCGATTTTCTTCAGATTTTATAGACCTCAAATCTCATGAGTTTTTCATCATATTTTTTTTCACTTCAAATTTCGTCACTTTCTTTAAATATAATCTGTTTTTCAGATATATGTTCCCTTCAATGTCATTAGATTTCATCAAATTTTCTTTGATTTTCTTCACATTTATGTTCACTTCATAATACATCATATTTCATCATATTTTTTTAGACTTATGTATTTACTTCAAGCTTCATTAGATTTTCTTCAGATTTAGGTTTATACAAAAACTCATCAAATTTACATATGATTTCATCATTTTTCATCAAATTTTCAACAGATTTATGTTCACTTCAATTTCATCAGTTTTTTTCATTTCATCAGATTTTTTTAAAATTTATTCTATCTTAAAAATTTCATCATATTTTCTTCAGACTTATGATTACTTCAGATTTTATCATATTTTCTTCAGATTTATGTTTAAGTTAGATTTAATCAGATTTTCTAAAGATTTATATTCTCTTCGAATTTCATCAGATTTTCAACATAATTCATCACAGTTTCTTCTGATTTATGTTCACTTCAACTTTGATTATATTTTCTTCAAATTTTATCTGATTTCCTACAGATTTATGTTTACATCAGGTTTCATCAGTTTTTTTTTTATATTTCATCCGATTTTCTTCAGATTTATATAGACCTCAAATCTCATGAGTTTTTCATCATATTTTTTTTCACTTCAAATTTCGTCACTTTCTTTAAATATAATCTGATTTTCAGATATATGTTCCCTTCAATTTCATTAGATTTCATCAAATTTTCTTTTGATTTTCTTCACATTTATGTTCACTTTCATAATACATCATATTTCATCATATTTTTTTAGACTTATGTATTTACTTCAAGCTTCATTAGATTTTCTTCAGATTTAGGTTTATACAAAAACTCATCAAATTTACATATGATTTCATCATTTTTTCATCAAATTTTTCAACAGATTTATGTTCACTTCAAATTTCATCAGTTTTTTCATTTCATCAGATTTTTTTAAAATTTATTCTATCTTAAAATTTCATCATATTTTTCTTCAGACTTATGATTACTTCAGATTTTATCATATTTTCTTCAGATTT
Organism: Vicia faba; assembly: GCA_948472305.1. Classification (NCBI taxonomy): domain Eukaryota; kingdom Viridiplantae; phylum Streptophyta; class Magnoliopsida; order Fabales; family Fabaceae; genus Vicia; species Vicia faba. Next base: position 50,375,448 of record OX451738.1, on the reverse strand, counting down.
ATGATTAAGTTAGATTTAATCAGATTTTCTAAAGATTTATATTCTCTTCGAATTTCATCAGATTTTTCAACATAAAATCATCACAGTTTCTTCTGATTTATGTTCACTTCCAATTTGATTAGATTTTCTTCAAATTTTAATCTGATTTCCTACAGATTTATGTTTACATCAGGTTTCATCAGTTTTTTTTTATATTTCATCCGATTTTCTTCAGATTTATATAGACCTCAAATCTCATGAGTTTTTCATCATATTTTTTTTCACTTCAAATTTCGTCACTTTCTTTAAATATAATCTGTTTTTCAGATATATGTTCCCTTCAATTTCATTAGATTTCATCAAATTTTCTTTTGATTTTCTTCACATTTATGTTCACTTCATAATACATCATATTTCATCATATTTTTTTAGACTTATGTATTTACTTCAAGCTTCATTAGATTTTCTTCAGATTTAGGTTTATACAAAAACTCATCAAATTTACATATGATTTTCATCATTTTGCAATCTAATTTTCAACAGATTTATGTTCACTTCAAATTTCATCAGTTTTTTTCATTCATCAGATTTTTTTAAAATTTATTCTATCTTAAAAATTTCATCATATTTTCTTCAGACTTATGATTACTTCAGATTTTATCATATTTTCTTCAGATTTATGATTAAGTTAGATTTAATCAGATTTTCTAAAGATTTATATTCTCTTCGAATTTCATCAGATTTTCAACATAATTCATCACAGTTTCTTCTGATTTATGTTCACTTCCAATTTGATAGATTTCTTCTTCAAATTTTATCTGATTTCCTACAGATTTATGTTTACATCAGGTTTCATCAGTTTTTTTTTATATTTCATCCGATTTTCTTCAGATTTATATAGACCTCAAATCTCATGAGTTTTTCATCATATTTTTTTTCACTTCAAATTTCGTCACTTTCTTTAAATATAATCTGTTTTTCAGATATATGTTCCCTTCAATTTCATTAGATTTCATCAAATTTTCTTTTGATTTTCTTCACATTTATGTTCACTTCATAATACATCATATTTCATCATATTTTTTTAGACTTATGTATTTACTTCAAGCTTCATTAGATTTTCTTCAGATTTAGGTTTATACAAAAACTCATCAAATTTACATATGATTTCATCATTTTTCATCAAATTTTCAACAGATTTATGTTCACTTCAAATTTCATCAGTTTTTTTCATTTCATCAGATTTTTTTAAATTTATTCTATCTTAAAATTTCATCATATTTTCTTCAGGACTTATGATTACTTCAGATTTTATCATATTTTCTTTCAGATTTATGTTTAAGTTAGATTTAATCAGATTTTCTAAAGATTTATATTCTCTTCGAATTTCATCAGATTTTCAACATAATTCATCACAGTTTCTTCTGATTTATGTTCACTTCCAATTTGATTATATTTTCTTCAAAATTTTATCTGATTTCCTACAGATTTATGTTTACATCAGGTTTCATCAGTTTTTTTTTTATTTCATCCGATTTTCTTCAGATTTTATATAGACCTCAAATCTCATGAGTTTTTCATCATATTTTTTTTCACTTCAAATTTCGTCAGACTTTCTTTAAATATAATCTGTTTTTCAGATATATGTTCCATTCAATTTCATCAGATTTCATCAAATTTTCTTTTGATTTTCTTCACATTTATGTCCACTTCATAATACATCAGATTTCATCATATTTTTTTAGACTTATGTATTTACTTCAAGCTTCATTAGATTTTTCTTCAGATTTAGGTTTATATAAAAATTCATCAAAATTTACCTATGATTTCATCATTTTTCAACAAATTTTCTTTAGATTTATGTTCACTTCAAATTTCATTAGTTTTTTCATTTCATCAGATTTTTTAAAATTTATTCTATCTTAAAATTCATCATATTTTCTTCAGACTTATGATTACTTCAGATTTTATCATATTTTCTTCAGATTTATGTTTAAGTTAGATTTAATCAGATTTTCTAAAGATTTATATTCTCTTCGAATTTCATCAGATTTTCAACATAATTCATCACAGTTTCTTCTGATTTATGTTCACTTCCAATTTGATTATATTTTCTTCAATTTTATCTGATTTCCTACAGATTTATGTTTACATCAGGTTTCATCAGTTTTTTTTTTATTTCATCCGATTTTCTTCAGATTTATATAGACCTCAAATCTCATGAGTTTTTTCATCTATTTTTTTTCACTTCAAATTTCGTCAGACTTTCTTTAAATATAAATCTGTTTTTCAGATATATGTTTCCATTCAATTTCATCAGATTTCATCAAATTTTCTTTTGATTTTCTTCACATTTATGTCCACTTCATAATACATCAGATTTCATCATATTTTTTTAGACTTATGTATTTACTTCAAGCTTCATTAGATTTTCTTCAGATTTAGGTTTATATAAAAATTCATCAAATTTACCTATGATTTCATCATTTTTCAACAAATTTTCTTTAGATTTATTTCACTTCAAATTTCATTAGTTTTTTTTTTTATTTCCTCAAATTTTCTTCAAATTTATTCTCATTCTAAATTGCATCAATTTTTTTATTTCATCAGATTTTCTTCAAATTTATTGTCACTAAAATTTTTATCAGATTTTCTTCAGAGTTATAGATTATTTCAAATTTCATTCATATTTTCTTCAGATTTATGTTTAAGTCATAATTTCTAAAGATTTATATTCTCTTCGAATTTCATCAAGTTTTCATCAGAATTCATTACAGTTTCTTCTGATTTATGTTCAACTTCCAATTTCATTAGATTTTCTTCATATTTAATCTGATTTCCTATAGAATTTTATGTTTACATCAAGTTTCATCAGTTTTTTTTACTTCATTCGATTTTCTTCAAATTTATATAGACCTCAAATTTTATGTGTTTTTCATAAGATTTTTGTTCACTTCAAAATTCGTGAGACTTTCTTTAGATTTAATCAGGATTTTAAGATTTTATGTTCCATTCAATTTCATCAGATTTCATCATGTTTCTTTTGATTTTCTTCACATTTATGTTCACTTCATAATTCGTCAAATTTCCATCCATATTTTTTTAGACTACTGTATTAACTTCAAGCTTCATAAGAATTTCTTCAGATTTTGGTTTATATAAAAATTCATCTAATTTACCTATGATTTCATCATTTTTCATCAATTTTTCTACAGATTTATGTTCACTTCAAATTTCAATCAGTTTTTTCATTTCATCAGATTTTTTTCAAATTTATTCTCACTTGAAATTTCATCAGATTTTCTTCAGACTTATGATTACTTCAGATTTCATCATATTTTTTTTTAGATTTATGTTTTAAGTAAGATTTAATCATATTTTCTAAAGATTTATATTCTCTTCGGAATTTCAATCAGATTTTCAACATAATTCATCACAGTTTCTTCTGATTTATGTTCACTTCCAATTTGATTAGATTTTCTTCAAATTTTATCTGATTTCCTACAGATTTATGTTTACATCAGGTTTCATCAGTTTTTTTTTATTATTTCATCCGATTTTCTTCAGATTTATATAGACCTCAAATCTCATGAGTTTTTCATCATATTTTTTTTCACTCAAATTTCGTCACTTTCTTTAAATATAATCTGTTTTTCAGATATATGTTCCCTTCAATGTCATTAGATTTCATCAAATTTTCTTTTGATTTTCTTCACATTTATGTTCACTTCATAATACATCATATTTCATCATAATTTTTTTTAGACTTATGTATTTACTTCAAGCTTCATTAGATTTTCTTCAGATTTAGGTTTATACAAAAACTCATCAAATTTACATATGATTTCATCATTTTTCATCAAATTTTCAACAAATTTATGTCACTTCAAATTTCATCAGTTTTTTTCATTTCATCAGATTTTTTTAAAATTTATTCTATGTTAAAATTTCATCATATTTTCTTCAGACTTATGATTACTTCAGATTTTATCATATTTTCTTCAGATTTATGATTAAGTTAGATTTAATCAGATTTTCTAAAGATTTATATTCTCTTCGAATTTCATCAGATTTTCAACATAATTCATCACATTTTCTTCTGATTTATGTTCACTTCCATTTGATTAGATTTTCTTCAAATTTTATCTGATTTCCTACAGATTTATGTTTACATTCAGGTTTCATCAGTTTTTTTTTTTTATTTCATCCGATTTTCTTCAGATTTATATAGACCTCAAATCTCATGAGTTTTTCATCATATTTTTTTTTCACTTCAAATTTCGTCACTTTCTTTAAATATAATCTGTTTTTCAGATATATGTTCCCATTCAATGTCATTAGATTTCATCAAATTTTTCTTTTGATTTTCTTCACATTTATGTTCACTTCATAATACATCATATTTCATCATATTTTTTTAGACTTATGTATTTACTTCAAGCTTCATTAGATTTTCTTCAGATTTAGGTTTATACAAAAACTCATCAAATTTACATATGATTTCATCATTTTTCATCAAATTTTCAACAGATTTATGTTCACTTCAAATTTCATCAGTTTTTTCTTTTCATCTGATTTTTTTAAAATTTATTCTATCTTAAAATTTCATCATATTTTCTTCAGACTATGATTACTTCAGATTTTATCAATTTTCTTCAGATTTATGTTTAAGTTAGATTTAATCAGATTTTCTAAAGATTTATATTCTCTTCGAATTTCATCAGATTTTCAACATAATTCATCACAGTTTCTTCTGATTTATGTTCACTTCCAATTTGATTATATTTTTCTTCAATTTTATCTGATTTCCTACAGATTTATTGTTTACATCAGGTTTCATCAGTTTTTTTTTTATATTTCAATCCGATTTTCTTCAGATTTATATAGACCTCAAATCTCATGAGTTTTTCATCATATTTTTTTTCACTTCAAATTTCGTCACTTTCTTTAAATATAATCTGATTTTCAGATATATGTTCCCTTCAATTTCATTAGATTTCATCAAATTTTCTTTTGATTTTCTTCACATTTATGTTCACCTTCATAATACATCATATTTCATCATATTTTTTTAGACTTATGTATTTACTTCAAGGCTTCATTAGATTTTCTTCAGATTTAGGTTTATACAAAAACTCATCAAATTTACATATGATTTCATCATTTATTCATCAAATTTTCAACAGATTTATGTTCACTTCAAATTTCATCAGTTTTTTCATTTCATCAGATTTTTTTAAAATTTATTTCTATCTTAAAATTTCATCATATTTTTCTTCAGACTTATGATTACTTCAGATTTTATCATATTTTCTTCAGATTTATGATTAAGTTAGATTTAATCAGATTTTCTAAAGATTTATATTCTCTTCGAATTTCATCAGATTTTCAACATAAATCATCACAGTTTCTTCTGATTTATGTTCACTTCCAATTTGATTAGATTTCTCTTCAAATTTTATCTGATTTCCTACAGATTTATGTTTACATCAGGTTTCATCAGATTTTTTTTTATATTTCATCAGATTTTCTTCAGATTTATATAGACCTCAAATCTCATGAGTTTTTCATCATATTTTTTTTCACTTCAAATTTCGTCACTTTCTTTAAATATAATCTGTTTTTTCAGATATATGTTCCCTTCAATTTCATTAGATTTCATCAAATTTTCTTTTGATTTTCTTCACATTTATGTTCACCTTCATAATACATCATATTTCATCATATTTTTTTAGACTTATGTATTTACTTCAAGCTTCATTAGATTTTCTTCAGATTTAGGTTTTTACAAAAACTCATCAAATTTACATATGATTTCATCATTTTTCATCTAATTTTCAACAGATTTATGTTCACTTCAAATTTCATCAGTTTTTTCATTTCATCAGATTTTTTTTAAAATTTATTCTATCTTAAATTTTCATCATAT